>OW240916.1:114855232-115029421 GCA_933207985.1 Pelobates cultripes
GTCTCTGCAGCTGAAATAATTTCCCATTTACTGACCCAAGTGGGAAATAGCAAGGCAGGCACAAAGGGTTTGCACCAGGTCTGGGGACACAGGGGACACCGTCTTAAAGGGGCCGTGTCCCCAACAAGTCTGGGGACACGGCCTTAAAGGGGCAGTGTCCCAATCTTCCTGATGTCCCAAAAAAGGTGTTTAAAGGGCCAGCACCAGTCACATAAAGAGTCCATAAGCCCCAATATGCCCACCGACAGTCTTAAAGGGCCATACACACCAAATAAAAGTGCATACATTTTCACAATCTCCCAGGGGCCATAGTCATGCGGGAGGAGGCTGGCAAAGAGGCTTCTCCACAACCCAGGGAAACAGGGCAATTTGCCATTTAAAGGGCCCGTTACAAATAGCAGTTTGTAACAAGGTGTCAATCCATATCTGCCAAGTGACCCGATGTAGGGGGACCAGTCCCTATTCTGCTCTGTGTCAGTGTGTACCAGGGAACCTTAGGACAGGTGTCAATCCATATCTGCCAAGTGACCCGATGTAGGGGGAACAGTCCCTATTCTGCTCTGTGTCAGTGTGTATCAGGGATCCTTAGGACAGGTGTCAATCCATATCTGCCAAGTGACCCTATGTAGGGGGACCAGTCTCTATTCTGCTCTGTGTCCGTGTGCATCAGGGGCTCTGAGGACAGGTGTCAATCCATATGTCAAGGTGTCAATATGTCATATGTCAGGTGTCAATCCATATTGATTGTGATTTAGGAATGTTAGGTGATTTCTGCCCTTTATGGATTAAAACCAGACTCTGTATCAACTGTGTAATTTTCCATGGGAGTTTTGCCATGGATCCCCCTCCGGCATGCCACAGTCCAGGTGTTAGTCCCCTTGAAACAACTTTTCCATCCCTATTGTGGCCAGAAAGAGTCCCTGTGTGTTTTAAAATTCGCCTCCCCATTGAAGTCAATGGCGTTTCGGGCGGTTCGCCGGTTCGCGAACATTTGCGGAAGTTCGCGTTCGCCGTTCGCGAACCGAAAATTTCGGGTTCGCGACATCACTAGTCAAAAGCCTTCTCGGCATCCACTGCCAACAGTATCAAAGGGATTTTTTTCCTATTTGTGCAATCTAAAATATCCACAATTTGTCTGGTGTTATCTGTGGAGGTACGGCCTGGCACAAATCCAATTTGATCTTGGTTGATAATAGTGTTTAGGGTTTCCTTCAATCAGCTAAAATCACTGAAAATATTTTGACATCCCCATTTAGCAATGATATTGGTCTTTAACGTTCTACTTTGGTCGGGTCTTGACCTATTTTTGAAATGGGTACAATATTCACGTTTTTTTACTCTTTAATTTAGAAATAGCTTCCTCCACTTCTTGTACTGTTATAGGTTGATTTATAATATGTTTTTGATTTATTGAAATTGATGGAGTGAACATCTTATCTAAGTAGGTATCAATATCAAGATCATATAAAAGCGGTACACACAAATAATAAAAAAATATAGTTATAAATGGGAGCAGCTACAAACCCACTATAGCGACTTGATGAGTTATAAACTCTGAATAAGTAATTGGGTATGTGCGCTAATAAGAATAAATCTAAAAAATAATTATCAAATCCTTTTATTAATAACCACATATAAAAGATGATTAATAAGCAAAGGGCTGTTTCCAATCACCAATGTAAAATCAAACTAGACAGAAATTGTAACAATGAAATCAAATATATCGCAATAAAGTGCAACAATATGTATCACTAAATGTATCCACCTATTAACTTCACTAAACAGTTGCCACTGGAAGTATAAAAGACAGAGATGTCAATGGCAATACAAAGATAGATAAATAGTGGAGCTAGAGAGGACACAGCACATAACATAATAAATGACAAAAATAGAAAATAAAAATATACACATCAATAATAATAATATAAAAGTACCTGACCTCGATGTGGGCCCCCACCAGAGGTAAAGACAATCAACAAAGGAAAATTAAAAAAACATCCAGAAGACCTCCCTGGGTCGGCAAGATGAAAATACTGCAGGGCGGTGACTGGGTATCAGCCAAATATACCCAATAAGGGGAACTCCAGCAGTCGGGATCTACAAAAAAGACCACGGTGGAGAGGGGATAATGAGAATAAATAGGTGCAGAAAGGTGTAGGCAAATCAATTACCGCCCAGGAAGCTGGAGCCCGTATAGATAAACCGCGGTTGGAGCCTTCTAAAAAGACCGTGATAATCAGCCAAGTAAAGATGGAACACCAAACACAGGGGGGCCCGGAAGATGGGAAACAGCCAGCAGATCAACGCGTTGCTCCCAAGCCGTGGGACTTTCTCAAGATCAGCATGTGTGCGTAAAACATGCCCAGGTTTTAAATATATGCTCTGGGTAAACCAGCAGGTAGAAACCGGAGTGGATAATTATAAACAACCAATTAATATCAGAATGAAACCTATTAGGCATCAAAACATACATAGATGAATGGCATTTATAATATTAACAATTTGATAAACATATTAATAAAAATTATGATAAAAATAATTTGCAATATAATTCTACAAAGTCAAAACTCTGGTATAATACCAGCTGAAAAGACTCCGTTAGATATTCAACTAAATAAACATAATGATATAAAGTAAATTAATTCAATTAGACAGCAAGACTCATAATCAGGTAGAGATTGGAAGAATCCAATCTCCAAATACATAATTCCTATTTGTACAATCTAAAATATCAACAATTTGTCTGGTGTTATCTGTGGAGGTACGGCCTGGCACAAATCCAATTTGATCTTGGTTGATAAAAGTATTTAGGGTTTCCTTCAGTCTGTTAGCTAAAATCACTGAAAATATTTTGACATCCCCATTTAGCAATGATATTGGTCTTTAACTTTCTACTTTGGTCGGGTCTTGACCTATTTTTGAAATGGGTAAAATATTCGCGGTTTTTTTACTCTTTAATTTTTAAATAGCTTCCTCCACTTCTTGTACTATTATAGGTTGATTTATAATATGTTTTTGATTTACTGAAATTGATGGAATGGACATCTTATCTAAGTATGTATCAATATCAAGATTAGGCAAAGGCAAATCATATAGCTTCTCATAGTATGAATTAAAGCATTGACCTATTGCTTTAGGGGTCAAGTGTTTAACATTATCAGCTAGTAATCCAGTGATTTTATTTGATGCAGTCCTGTCTCTCAATTTCTGCATCATCAATTTATTAGCTCGGTTGCCCTTACTGTATGACTTCACTCTTAACCTCTCCATAATTTTTGCATTCCATTCTAAAAAATATTTGTTCATTTGTTTCTGAATATTTTTTATGGATTCTAAGTTAAATTTTGATGGAGAGTCCTTATTTCTTCTAGAGGCTTTTTCTAGATCAGAATATAAAGTCGACAGTTCAACTTTATTATTCTTTCCAAGATGTGAATTTCGACTGATCAAGTTACCTCTTAGGTACACCAATTGATAGCATATGAAGTATCTTGTGGCTTGTTTTCTTTTAAAAAAAAATTCTATTTGATTTTTTAGATATGTTAAATTATTTGAATTGGACAAGAGAAAGTCATTGATACGCCACATACTTCTGTTATTAATACACCTGTGACGGACCACCTGGCACCCCAACTGGGTACCTTTGACAATCGCTGCTTCCTAGTACTTGCGAGCACCATAAGCACTGTACTGGAACACCATAACCACCGTAAACCCCACGAACCGCCGCAGCTTGAATGGGCTCTCGCTGTGCTCCACCCACCCTGGACCCAAGACCAGGATCCAGCTTCCAGTGGATAGACCTCTCCTAGTCCAGAAAGCATAGCAGGAACAGCACTTAGAAGAGCTAGTGATTATACTCAGGGGAGTATTGTAATATAGCAATCCCCAGAGTGTATGTAGTTCTCCAATCCCCCCCAAACATGAGCCAAGACTTCATGAAGGGGTAAAGCATTCTGTTTAATGGAAGCCACAGCTGGCCTTTTATGCAAGTTTCCCAAAAAGGGTGACACCCAGGTGGACCTTGTTGGGTACAGGGACACAAAGTGAATAAACCAATAAAAACCAATATGGGACACTCCCATACACAAACAATAGAATTCCTCCTCTGTGCTTGGGAGATAATTGAATCAGTAACTGTACCAATCTAACCCAATTATCTCCAAACAAAGAAAAACATACAATTTTATGAAACCTCAAAAAGTACCTAAAAACACATAAAACCCCATAAAAGTTACTCCTGATCTGGGTGAATAACATCCAAAAATACCCAGATCGGTCCAGGGGTTCAGGAATTTCCTGGAAGTCTTATTTTTGACCCACTGTGCACATGGTCCCATGCCCAACACAGTTCCAGAGAATTAGGGCTAACGGTCGGTCTCTCTGTCTGGAGTACAAAAGTACATACTTCACAGGAACAGAGCCTTTTAAAGTGCATTGGGCAAGGTATATTACAGGGCCCAAAGTCCTGATGCAAGTGACTGGCCAGCAGGCCCCTCCAAGAACAAGGTTCAGTTTGTCACAGAGCCATAATCACAGGGTAGGAGGCTGGCAAACAGGCCCCTCCAAAAGCCAGTGACAAGGTTACTTTCGTCACAACACCATTGATTTTTCATGTTATGGCCCGACCATGTATTCTCTAATATTCTAATAGATCTATGTTTTCAAGAGAGATAGAATTGCCCCAAACCATATCAATATGAGAGTAAGAATAATAAACTCTATAAAAATGAGTATATTCTCTTTCATCTGGGTGTAGAGATCTCCATATGTCGAAACAATCAAATGTTAAAGATTTAGCCGTCTTGATAAGTTTCCTATCAAGGGTTTGATGCTTAGGTAGTTTCTTATCTCTGCTAGGATCTAGCACACAGTTAAAATCTCCTGCTATTAAGCATAGTCCAGTGTTCAATGACTCTACTTGTTCCAATATTTGATTCAGTGTTGTAACCCGGGGAATGATTTGGGAGGTATATATTAACCAATGTGTACGTAATCTCATTCATTTTGCATATAACTATCAAATATCTTCCCTCTGAATCTATATATGGATTTACAATTTCAAATTTTACAGAATGGACAAAAACAATAGCAATACCCTGTTTCTTTTTATCTTTTAAAGAAGCTTGTATAAAAAATGGGGAACTGAGTGCCTCCCCATTTAATTTTTTCATCATTTCTCCAATGGGTTTCTTGAAGAAAACCCACTTCTGCTTTTTCTTTTAACAGAAAATTGTATACCAATTGTATTCCGTGAATTCAGACCCTGGGTATTAACTGATATAATTTTAACCATCTTTTAAATGAAAGAAAAAAAAAAAAAAAAAAGGCCCTTCTGCGGTGTGTTTTCAATAACAACAATCAAAATTAAACATATAAACATACATACTAGACCTAAATAATATGTCTTACCTAACATACAAGAATGGTGAGGCCTCCCGGCAAAATTGACAAGAGCCCAATTTACTAGTATAGGATTGAATCAAGGATTGAATCAATCCCAACCCGGTTTTTGTGTCCCAAATTATAACTACAGAAACAAATCCTGCCTAAGCTCTACACTAAAGGGAAAGATTGTACAGCAAATGCTGATGTCAATCATTGATTATGGGGATGTAGTATATGCACCTGCAGCGCAATCCCACAATTATAAACTCAATACATTGTATAACTCGTTCTGCCGATTTATGCTTCAATGTAATTACAGGACCCACCATTGTTGTTCCTACCTCCAGATGTTCCTACCTCCTATAACCTCCAATCCAGTACCAACACTTTATTTAGTCTACATCAATACAAAAAGAAAGCAGCCTGATCCTCCTTTTCCTACAGAGCACCACAATTACGGAACGACCTCCCGCGCACTTTAAAATCTTCCCCAAGCCTAAAGTCCTTTAAGAGATCCCTCTGTACATATCTCAAAACAGAATGCACATGTTATGGTTGATTATATATTTCCTACCTGTTCTATGTTAAATTTTGTATATATTGTGTATTGATATTGTTTTTGTATTTTATTGTACCCTACTGTATCAATGCAATGTTTTGTGGACCCAGAACATACTTGAAAATTATAGAAACCTCAATGTATCTTTCCTGGTAAAATATTTTATAAATAAATAATAACGATATTGAGTTATATTAATAGCCATCTTGACTGCCATTATCAGAACACAAATTTTTTTTTGCATTCTTCTGGTATCTTCTGTATATGACTTTTGGTCAGAAGTGTTCAGCTATTTGCTCAAAAATCCACCATTTGTGTCGTTATACAATTTAGCTTAGTGTCTTATATCATCATGTTAACCCCCCCCCCCAAAAAAAAAAATATATATATATATATATATGTAAAAGGTCATAGGCCTGAATTTGCATATATACCGATTGCGTTCTACTGGTGTCTTCTGTATATGACTTTTGGTCAAAAGTATCTCTTGGTCAAAAGTATCCATCTATTTGCTCAAAAATAAAACATTTGTGTCATTTTATCTATACACAGTGTAATACAATTTAGATTAGTGTCTTATAGCATCATGTGAACCCCCCCACAAAAAAAATATATATATATATATGTAAAAGATCATAAGCCTGAATTTGTGGGAGGAGTTTTCCCTATATAAACTCTACCCCTGCTTACCTATGCTGCTTCCTGTTTGAGTGACAGCACTTCCGGTTTTTGTTTTTCCTGCCAGTTGTTCCAGCAGCAGCCACGGACCCGGCTTCAACTTCTCCAATGTGGCCTGAAGCTCTTCAAACCAGCCTTCAGCTTCAGTTGGGCATCCAACCGCCTTCAGGGCCTCTGACCCAGTTCTCGAAGCTGACGCCAGCTTCCTCTCACAAGACGTGGCACACATCCGTACGTACATGTGGGAACACGTTTGCGACGTTTCCGCGTTCGGGCCTAACTAGTGCGGGGATTGGCTCCCACCGTTCGCATACTTTGTGCCGTTTCTTTTTTTCCATTCGTTTAGCTTCATATGATTGTTCCTCTGTTTCTTAGGCACGTTTGAGTATTTCGCTAGTGCGCATTAAACCCATTCATATAATTACTCTGTACATTCGTTTGATTCAAGCCATATATACGCATACTTTCCCGTTCATACGTTGGCTGAATCATATACTTATTCGGTTAAGTCCTAGACTACTTAGATGCTGCCACTGTATCTTTTATATTCTGCTGTTCGGTTGGTCATTCGAATAAAATGCACGGTTCTCATTTTGGTTAATTCACAAAGTTTGGTACAGTTTAACAGTTTGGTTCAGCAATTGCTAGATATCACTTAAATCTCAAAGGCATGTCCGTTCGTTTTTTCCTGCACATATTCAAAGGTACTAGTTCCTTAGTTCTAGCAGTCTCTGCACGTTTTCCCCTCAGTATCTCCATCTGCACGGTTTGTAATATATGTGTGCACCAGTTTTTCTGGTTTAAGGGGAATTTTATTTTAAAAAATAAAATAAAAAAACACCCCATCTGCACGGTTATAATATTAGTTCACCAGTCTGTCTGGATTCCTGTTCACGGGATACCAATTCTAAAAATGTCACTCACGGTTGCTACTTAGTACGCCTGTTCAATAAATAAAAACGCTAATTCAGCATGCAAGTCTTCGTATAGATATTTATTCATATTCCTCATCTCGATACTCATATTGTTCTCCTATAATACACGTATTTTAGGTGCCTATGTCAATGGTTAACAATTTTGCGGGGAAAACCTAGGACAGCGGTGTTCTTCCAGCAATCTTGTTTCAGGTATTTTCATTTCCTTACATTCATATATTTAATTGAAACCGGTACATTAAGGCTTCGCACTGCCTTTTACGTTTACATGTTCGTACTCGGTTAAGGGGCTTGTCTCATTTAATCGGACCCACGTTAGGTCCTCAATACATTACATTCTTACAAAATCTTCTGTTGTGCTATCTGTTTTTCAGCTTTGAAAATCACTACCTTAGACAAACTAAGATACAGAGAGTTACTCCAACACTTATTAGGTAATTCTTTAAAAAAAAAAAAAATCTTAAATTCCTCGTTATAACATTCATGCATTTCTTCTTTTTACACATATCCCCATTTACTTTTAAGAGCACATAACAGACCCCTCTCCAGTAAGAGTACTCTCTCAACGGCTCTGTTTAGGATACGTTCTGTGTATATATTTACAAGGCTATAATCCAGTACTTCACTTATCATAGGTTAATTGATTGATCTTTTTTCAGATAAGTGCCTTTCAAGCTATATCTTCCTCCAGCTTTTCTACTCTGTTTCTATCTCATCCTATTTAGGTATGTACGGTTATGTTTATGCTGCTTCTCATAAGACAAGCCCCTCCTGGGGAAGAGAACTGGCCTTACTACTTGTTTAAGTTATCATTCCCATGAGGACAACCCCCTCCACCTCCCCCACACCTCACACGGAAGTATCACCCACGGCCTGAATTTAGATTACTTGCCTTATATCCCCTTCTGTAGGGGTTGTTTAGAGTGTCACATGTCATGGCCATACGCATTTTTCGCTGTATTGTCACAGAGAGGCCAACATCCCGCCACATCGTCCGGTGGCCACATTCCCCTACAGGCCAAATCATAGAAAGAGCCTCTCTTCGACACTTGGCAATTAGCAGGGATTCACCTGTCACAGTGCAGTTAAGTTCTGCACCACCGGCACTAGCTAGAAAGCCAGTTCTATATACGGTATATCACCAATGGCTCAAAAATAGTATTGTATTTGCTAATCTCTTTTAGGATGTCACAAGAATAACTCCAAGAAGACGTCATGTCTCTCCAGGGCATTCCTTCCAGGCCCACCACACCCGTTAGACCTAGCTCACCCGCTGAGTCTCTCATACCAGCTACCCCCGGGTCGCTAAGATTTTGGACCATTCCTAAACTGGCAGAAGAACTACGCCGTAGAAATTTTCCTTTCCTGGCCACAGCTAGGAAAGCAGAACTCTATAAATTACTAACGGTCCAGTCTTATGATCCAGGCCCGGCACAAGCTCTCTGGAGCCCCATGCCAGTGGTTTGGGTCAAGTTCAAGACACTTTGTCATCTATCTTGTCTACCCTTTAGTCACTTAACGAGAGAATGACCAAGATAGAAACCATCATCTCTACGGTTATCAACGCACCTGACACTCCAGCACCGGCTCCATCAAACACACAAGGTAGTGTCATTACTATCACTCCCTTCACTTCACACGGCATCTTCCCTGCACATTTAGTCCCAGCTTCCATTAAGAAAGACATTCTGGATGGCAAGGAAGTCAGTCTAGTCTCTCTCCTTATTGCTTCGCAGGACATTTTACAAAATAGAGCTTTTAATTATGGAGAGATTTCTGTGATCCTTAAAACAAGGGACCCACGTCTTAATATAAAACTCTCCATCCCCGAATTCATTCTCACCTTTGGACTATACAGTGATGTAATCTGCTCTGTATACCCTGAGAGGCAAGAGGAATTTGACCTCTATTTACACAAGGTGGTGGACCTGGGGCACAAGTACGGGGGTTTCGTTTTCTATGATTATCACAAGTCGATCTCATCTAAAGCAGCAGCAGCTCTGGCCCAGTCCAACAAGGAAGTCAGTTGGACACAGAGCTGTTTTGCAGGCATTGTGTTTTCCCTATACAAATTCATACAAAATCCATGTGCCTTCCTACACTTTTCCCTAGGAAATGACTGACGGAGGTCAACATCGACACCTCAGCTTATCATTTGCGCACCCGCCCCTCCCCCCACCTGGTGCAATTTTTTATCTGATGGTTTCCACACAGGGTTAGTAGCACTCCCAAAAGGCACACTTAAATGTCCTAATTTACTCTCGGCTACAAACGACCCATCTGCTGTTGATGAGTTGCTATGGAAAGAGCTTTTCCGCACCTTTTTCCCTCCTTTTTCCACATGGCAAACGAACCCTATTGGAGTGGTTACCAACAGCACATCTAATAAAAAACGTTTGATAATTGATTTGTCCGCGCCCTTATTCTTCACAAAACCCTAGTTTAAATTCACTAATATCGGTTGAAGAATTCTCTTTCCATTATACCTCTGTGGATCGTGCCATACAGGCTATTCTACTGGCCAATGAACGAGCCTGGCTCAGTAAGACGAATATTACAAACGCATTTAAATTATTAAAATAATAAAAATAGGATCAGCGCTAGAAATGCCACAAAGAATGTTTAGTGAAATAATTAAAAGGCAGCACACCTATAAAGGGGGTACCCGCCTATCCCCTATAGTTAAATAAAGAACGGAAAAAACAAAGGAAATAGGGTGCGCCTTTAATAAAAATACATAAGTATATAACTGAAAGGATGTATATATATATAAATAAAATAAAATATAAATTTTAAATTGAGATAAAAGAGTCCAAATTTATAGTCCACAAATAGATGAAGAGTGTTCTTTGTAGCGTAATATAGTCTCTTCCCAGGCGATGACTTGTATTTTCAATGAGCCATGTGTGGAGAAAAATAAAAGGACAACCAATGGTACAGTATGTAGATATAGAGGAATGTATGTGCAATAAATTGGAATTACTCACAATTTCCAGAGCTAAAATCCAGCTCTGGTATGGAATGCGTGAAGTGGAATGATCCCGACTCAAGGATGTATGGAGCAGTGACTTGTGGAATAAGTGGTCCACCGAGGATTACAACCGAGAATTAAAACAGATAAAAGTATATAGTGCTCACTGTATGATATAAGTATAAAAAGGAAGTATGAAATGTACTTACAAAATATTAAGCATTCTTCTCTGCTCAATTTTTAGCGTATGGGTGGTATAATCCCCACCTAAGGATTTTTCGTAAATCCGTGTTGGCTCAGGTTAGTCAGGTATAAAAATTAAATTAAATAAAAATAGGAATGTGGCAGTAAAATGTTTGAGGCCAAAATTCCTTAATTATGACAATATAAAATTATTAAAACAGATTCTAAACGCGTTTCGCCCACAAAAGGCCCCCTTAGCTCTAGTCCAGTCTCTATCCACAATTCAAAATAAGCCTCTGACTGACGCGACGCTGATGGTAATATATTTCAGACCCACGTGTGAGGAAACAAATTGGGATGGTTGGGGAGCAAAACACGGCAGTGTTCTGGCTGGAATCAATACCCCTAAGCTGGAGAGTCTATGATAAGGAGATTGCAGAGTAATGAGCTGGTGCTAATGGATTGGAAGCCCCAGAGAAGTGGACATCCTTCACTCAAACGATATGAAGAATCGAGTAATATATAATTCATCTGTTAACTGCATTTCATTGCACCCTGCCATATTTTTTGTGTTTTCTGCTTTTTCTTTTTTCTCTGTAATTTGTGGCTAGTATCACCAGACTGGCTGTAGAAGAAAGTCTTACACTTATCGTATAGAAGAAAGTTTTACCTTTATTTTTAAGTATATACTTACTTTTCCTCTGCAATATGTGGCTTGTACCACTTGACTGGACATAGATGAAAGTCCTACATTTCATTTCTTAACTATATACTAATGTGGAGCATATATCTTATCCAAAGGAGAGTTATCTTTTCAATGCATTTTATTGTAACCTGTTTCTGTTTTTTAATTTTTTTGTAATCTGTGGCTTGTATCACCTGATTGGTTATAGAAGAAAGATCTACATGTTATTTTCTAAGTATACACTAATTTTCCCTTCTGCAATTCATGGCTTGTAGCACCTGACTGGTTACAGATGAAAGTCTTATATAATACTCCTTAAGTCTATACTAAGTGGAGCATTCATTTTTTCCATCTAAAGGAAAGAGTCTTATTTAATATATGAGCAACTTGTGTATAGCTCTGTGCTTAAAGGTGATCATGTGCTTAAAGAGTTAAAGTGCTTAAAGTGACACTGCAAGTGAAATAACATATTTTCTACTAAGGAGTCAAATACATTGGCTTATAACACTGAATAGTGGCCTCAAAAAAGAATCCTGAAAGTCTGACCCTTAAAATAGATTAAAAAAAGAGATCAAAGATATCAGATCTGAAAAATGGTTGTCAAATGTTTTTACTCCACAATCTCCAAGCGTGGGGGAAATAAGTGAAGGTGCCTCATTTATTCAAGCTGAAGATAGAGAAAACAATACCCTTTACATTAATGAGATGCGGGCAGTGTTTTCTGAAATCTTGGAAAAAAGCCAACAGCTATTACTTGAAAAAATAATGTTAAAGAGATAAAAAAAAGATTTTTCTGCCATAAACCAAAAACTTACAAATATTGAAGAAAGGCTGGAGACTTTGGATTTTCAACAAAGCAAGATGCAAACACAATATGATCAATTATCTACCAAATATGGTGATCTGGAACAAAAAATATGTGATTTAGAAAACCACAGTTGGCGGAATTATATCCGTATTAGAGTGATCAATGAACAAGTCACGTGATAAAATACAGGAATATTTGTAAAAAAAAAATTTCGGGACATTGGCATAGCTTTTGAGCCAAATAAGAAAATAATGGACAGATTCCATCGCCTAATCAGGCCAAAGGGGATACCAATAACGGCCTTTAGAGACGTTTTCATATGTTTCCATCATCATTGGTTCAAAGAACAGGTAATGCTCAAACGCAGATTCAAAAGGAAGACAGAAGCAAATTATACTTATCAATAATTGAAAATAATCCAAGATTTGTCTTGACATACAAGAAAAGGAAAAATATCTTTTGGGACAGTGACTAATATTCTGAGAAACAATCAGATGAAAGTATAAATGGGGATACCCGACCAAATTAATAGTAATGCAGGGGAATGACATATCAATTATCTCTGACCCCAAAAGGCATCTTTGCGGCTCTAAAAGAAATCCTTGCAATAATTGTATACACTGGTCAATAAGAAAATGGCTTTTATGTGTTCTGGATAAGATAGAAAGAAGAAAGAAGGGAATGGAAAGGAAAGAAAAAGACAAATACATATTTATTTATTTTTTGTTAGTTGTTGTAGTAATGACCATTTAAATTTAACTAATAGATTTATAGAAAGTATCCCTCAAAAACAATACTTAATCACCCCTTAAATAAGTAAAATTTACATTGGTATAACTCCAGGTCGATAGATAAATAGAGGGAATATAATTACCAATGGGGATCACAAGTAGAGAACAGGAATAATAACATATATGATGTTGATGCATATTATTAACACATAAATAACGAATATTGTGAGATTTGCATTAGTATTCATAATTCTCCAATTCTCAGAGCAACACATTCCATTATAAAGCACAGTAAGGATACGGAGGGAGGGGCACAAAGGAGATAGTATTAATAATGGGGAAGTTAGGGAGATAGAAAGTAGATAAAATATAAGATCACCTGTAATAAAGCAGAGAATAGAATTGCTACACAGAAATTGATTGGTGAATAGTTTCGCTAATAAATATACAGAATAGGATTGGAATTTTTTTTGCAACAACCACATTTCATGCCATAATAAGGTAATGTTATAGAGATGGGGAAAAGAGATGGTAAGGGGATGTGGAAGAGGGAAGAACTTATCAGCAGATTGTTAGTCTAGTGTTATATGTGATAGGATTATATGCAATCATAACTATAAATAACTTATTAGCAGTATATTATAAGAATGCAGATGTAGCGGAGAGCTGGTATTACACAGCCTATCTCCACTTTGGATCCCAAGGAGGCTCAGGAACAAGCAATTATAAATCCATAGGGCAGAGTATCCATCAGGCAAAATAACACAGCAGTATCCCAACAGCAATCCCAATAACTGGACGACACACAGTATCAGGAGCAGAACTAAAGATTTATTCAGACAGTGGCCTTATAAAGCCTGCTCCCATGCAAGGGAGAGATTTCCTTTAATCAGTACAGTAGCCAATCCTGTTCTAGTACCCTCCCACACATCTCCTCCCCTCAGCCTGCATCATAATCCCCTTATCCAGGACACCAATTCCCCCCGTTTCTGGATGTACCCCTAAACCTAGGGTTACCTCTTTAAATTATACATCCCCTGGTAGCCCTGATCTGGGTGAACAACATATCCAAAAATCACCCAGATCAGACCAGGGGTTCGGGAAATTTATGGAGGGAATAAAATGACCTGGAAAGAACAGCCGAATGGGGTTCCATGCGATGGGGCCCTGCGGTCGGTCCTGGAGTAAGGGAACAAACTACATGAAAGCCTCCAGTTACAGAGACTAGGGAGGGTTCGCCTGAATCCCCTCGTTCGGTTGTTTCTATCTACCGAACGAGAGACTGTTCGGTAGTTTGGAACCGAACGGACCGGGCTTGTGGAGGTCTCAGCTGTGTTCGCCTAGTCGAGTGTCCGATTTGAGTTCCAGACACTCGACGGCAAAACACAGCTGTTCGGGAGTTTTAAAATGGCCTCCGCCACATGTTCGTTTCCCGAATGGCGTCCACCCCCGAGAACAAAGGACGGCTACTCAGCTTGTCAATTACCCGTTCGCAACAATGTTGCAACGGGCAATTGAAGGCACACTTCACACAGGGGAGGTCTGACTGTTCGGTAGTTTCATTCGAACAAACTAAGGGAATGAAACTACTGAACAATCAGACGAATACAATACATTTAACACATATAACTTTGCCATTTACACGAATGCAGTCAAAACATATGCAATTCTCAGGACAGCCCAGTGCCATCCGCTACACTGCTCCCCCTTGCCCACAAGCTGGCATATACAGCTACGGGGTGTTCTCCGCCATCGGCCCCGACTTGGCTTAATACTGCTCCCAATCCAAACATAGAAGCGTCTGTGTGAACAAGAAAATGTTTAGTTGGATCGGGAGCTGCCAAGACAGGGGCATTAACAAGTGCATCTTTCAACAGGTTGAACGCCTTCTTACACTCCGGGGTCCAGGTTACTTGGCGGGGTAGGTTTTTACTGGTAAGGTCAGTAAGGGGTTTGGCCAGGGCACTATAGTTGGGGACAAACTTGTGATAGTATCCGGCAGTCCCTAGAAAAGCAAGGACCTGGGTTTTTGTCCTGGGAGTGGGCCTCTACCTTAGCAGGTTCAGGTTTCTGCTTCCCACACCCCACTCTGTGTCCGAGGTACTGTACCTCTGCCATCCCTATACTGCATTTAGCTGGCTTCAGGGTTAATCCGGCTTCTCGGATCCTATCTAACACCGCCCCTATATGGGCCAAATGTTCCTCCCAAGTGTTGCTAAAGATGGCTATGTCATCTAAATAAGCACAAGTGTAATCCTGAAATCCATCCAGGAGTCGGTCTACCATCCTCTGGAAGGTAGTGGGTGCGTTTTTCATCCCAAACGGCATTACCTTAAATTGGTATAAACCGAATGGGGTGACAAAAGCGGATTTAGGAATGGCCTCGGGCGCCAGGGGAATCTGCCAATACCCCTTACATAGATCAATGGTCGTGAGGTAGTGACCTCTAGCCATCCGGTCCAGTAATTCCTCTATCCGGAGCATAGGGTATGCATCGGATACCGTCTTTTTGTTTAACCTCCTGTAGTCCACGCAGAAGCGAGTTGTGCCATCTCGCTTAGGTACGAGGACTACAGGGGAGGCCCAGGGGCTATCTGACGGTTCAATCACCCCTAGGTGGAGCATCTCCTCAATCTCTTTACGCATGTTTTCCTTCACTGCTTCAGGGATGCGATAAGGGGTTTGGCGCATGGGAAGCTGTCCTGCGGTCTCTACCAGATGAGTGGCCAAAGGAGTGTACCCAGGTATATTGGAGAATGTGTCCTGTTTCTCCCGTAAGAACTGTTGTACCTCGGTACGCTCCTGTGGGCTCAGCTGATCCCCCAGAGTAACTTCCCCCAAATCCCCGGACAGTCTGCCGTCCCCCAGGAGATCTGGGAGAGGCAGGCTGTCGAACTCTTCATTGGAGGGGGCGCAAATCGCGGTTACCTCCTCTGAACGTTCCTGGTAGGGCTTCAGCATGTTAACGTGGATCATGCGTCGCCCCCCAGTCCCTGTACAGGCGCCAATTATATACGTGGTGTCGCATCTCTGCTCCATCACTTTATATGGGCCCTGCCAGGAGGCCTGCAGCTTGTCTGGTTTTAAAACTAGAACTTTCTGCCCAACCTGGAAGCTGCGGTCCCTGGCGCCCCTATCATACCATGTGCGTTGGCGCGTTTGAGCCGCCTGGAGGTTCTCTCGGACTGACTTGGTCAACGCTTCCAAACGCTCTCGAAACGCCAGTACATATGGTATGACAGGGGTACCGTCGGTACTCCGGTCTCCCTCCCAGTGTTCCCGGATCAGATCCAGGGGTCCCCTTACTCTCCGCCCAAATAGTAACTCAAATGGGGAGAATCCTGTCCATTCCTGCGGCACCTCCCTGTAGGCAAACAGGCGATGAGACAAGAACCGTTCCCAGTCCCTATGGGTGTCTGCAAAAGTGCGAAGCATTTGCTTCAAGGTCCCATTGAACCTTTCGCATAGCCCATTGGTCTGGGGGTGGTATGTGGGTGCTAATGATCGATTTGATGTCACAAAATTTCCATAGGCTCTGGGTGACTTCCGCAGTGAACTGGGTACCCTGATCCGAGATGATCTCTCTGGATAACCCCATCCAAGTGAAAATCCGCATCAGCGCCTCAGCCACGGTTTCTGCGTGTATGTTAGTCAGGCCAATCGCCTCTGGATATCGGGTGGCATAATCCACTACAGTTAAGATATACCTTTTCCCAGAGGGGCTGGGTTTTTTCAGGGGTCCTATTATATCTACTATAAGCAGCTACTCTGCTGAACGGTTCCTCTATTATGGGTAGCGGGTGCAATTTTGCCTTCCGCCGGTCCCCTCTCTTCCCTACCCTTTGGCACGTGTCACACGTGTTGCAGTACCTGCGGACTTCCTGACTAACTCCCGGCCAAAAGAAACTCTGGGTCAGTCGGTGCCGGGTGCGACTGACCCCTAAATGTCCGGATAGCGGACTATCGTGCGCTATCCAGAGTAACTCTGCGCAATACCATTGGGGTACCACCAGCTGCCTCATCACAATAGGGTCTGACCAAGCTACCTGCTTGTCAAACTCCCTGTATAGCAACTGGTTATCCCATACAAATCTTTCGCCCTCCCCTTCCGGCTTGTCTGAGGTGACTTTGTCTCTATAGACCTGTAAGGTGGGGTCGGTGACTACTTCGGCCACAAATTCAGTAGGGGGAGCCCAAGGGGTACATTCTAAGGTAGGGGAAGGATCTCTTACCTGGACCTCCGGGAGTGTGTTGTAGTCCTGGGTGCGGGCCTGTTGTTGTGTAACCACTGGGTGTGCTTCTCCGGTCGTTGTGGCCTGGGGTTCAAATGCAGACGTCAGTTTGCCCAGATCGTTCCCCAACAAAACCTCCACTGGCAGCTGGGGCATCAACCCCACCTCCACATTCCCAAACCCCGCTCCCCAATGTAAATGTACCCAGGCTGTGGGTAGCCGGTATAATGCTCTCCCGGCTACCCTGACTGCTACTGTTCGGCTGGTCTTGGCCTGGTCAGGTACCAGGTGACTCTTAACCATTGTGAATGTGGCTCCTGAATCGCGGAGCCCCTGGACTGCTTTCCCCTCCAAGTACACAGTCTATCTATGATGCTGGCGGTTGTCAGCATTAGCTTGCACAGGATCCGCTTCATGCAATACTTCCCATTGTTCCACTGTGTTTATAGGAATTGCGGTGCCATAGGGACTTGTTGCCTCTGCTTGGTAGTAGTGGGCTGCCTGTCGAGGTGGTGGAGGCAGTCCGGGGCTGATCCAGGTGGAGCGATCTTTTAGCTGCGGGCATTCCCTCTTATAATGTCCCCAGTGTTGGCAATGGTGGCACTGTACAGAGCTAGTTGGTCGAGGTTTCTGTTGTACACTAGCGGGTGGATAAAGAGCTAGTTGTCGTGGTGGCGGTGTGGTGTTGGGGTATGGGCTGTTCCCCCCTACGGGTCGGATAACTGTCTTGATGGGGGCTAGTTTTTGTTGTCTGCAGGCATCCAGGTACTCATCCGCCTTTTTAGCTGCTTCTGTGAGGGACTTCGGATTGCGGTCTCTCACCCATTCCTGTATATCATTCTGGATGCCCTCATAGAATTGCTCCACTAGCAACATTTGTAACAAGTCCTCCATGGACCGAGCTTTATTGGACTGTACCCATCCCAGGGTGGCCCGATGTAGCTTGCAGGCCCATTCCACATGAAAGTCCTTGTCATTTCTTTTTAACTCTCTAAATCACCGCCGATATGCCTCTGGCGTGATTGCATACCGGGCCAGGATCACTTCTTTTACCCTGTGGTAATTCCGAATTTCCTCACCTGGTACAGTTCTATATGCTTCAGCAGCCTTTCCAGTGAGCTTCCCTGCTAAAATAGGTACCCACTCCTCTGAACTAATATTATGCAGTGCACACAGTCATCTATATCCTCCTCTGCTTCTACATATGTTTTAAATGCTTGGTACGGTATTTTTGCCTTACCCTGTGTGATGGTAGCGGTGGTAGCATTCCTCTCCAGATTTTGTAGTGGTCTTTGGCGTAGTATAAACTCCTGCACCTCTGTCATTGTCCTGGATATAATATCCGCCATTGGATTCTCTCCATAAAAGGACAGCCTAAACTGCAGCTGTCTCTGGAACTCCTCTTGTTCAGATCCATCTGCTGAACTCCGCTGCTCAGGGATCGCCCTGTCCTCATTCTGGTTCTGCCATCACCTCTGCAATGAGGGTTGCTTTGCTTTTGTTGCTTGCTGCAATACCTTTTGCTTCTAGGAGATCTTTTAGCGTGGATCTTTTAAGCTTTGCATAATCACTCTCCATCCGTATTCCATTAGTCCTTGTTCCCTTGTGAGTCTGGATCCCAGCGCTGCCAACCAATGTAGCGGAGAGCTGGTATTACACAGCCTATCTCCACTTTGGATCCCAGGGAGGCTCAGGAACAAGCAATTATAAATCCATAGGGCAGAGTATCCAGCAGGCAAAATAACACAGCAGTATCCCAACAGCAATCACAATAACTGGACAACACACAGTATCAGGAGCAGAACTAAAGATTTATTCAGACAGTGGCCTTATAAAGCCTGCTCCCATGCAAGGGAGGAATTTCCATTAATCAGTACAGTAGCCAATCATGTTCTAGTACCCTCCCACACATCTCCTCCCCTCATCCTGCATCATAATCCCCTTATCCAGGACACCAAGTTTGTGGCGACAACTAACGCATGAGTGGAGTACTAATGCCTAGTCTCTTACCACTGCTGACCGGGGCAAAACCGGGAACACTACAGTGGGGAGACGACCAAAAATCCCCAACACAGCAGAGGTCAGGCTATACCCTCTCTAGCTACATGACGAGGCTACGGTCGCAGACCTGAACACTAGCTGGTACAATGGCTAGAGCCAACTGTTTGAATGGTGTGGGTTAGCAGCACAGTTCCCCTTCCCCTTTCCCCCTTTCTATGCATTATTCAAATGTTGATACTGATACAGATACAATGTACAACAACCGACTGTTACTTGTTTCTTCGAATGAAAAAGATACTAAATAAAGATTGTCAAAAAAAAAAAAAAAGCAATCAGGGGAGAATAGGATAGATCTCCTAAAGAGATTGGCCACAGTTTTAAAAGCTTTCATAGATGCCTTATTCTTGTAATTTTGATCAATTCTTGTACGGTATTCAAACACCTAAAATTAGTCTAGAACAGAAAGCATCACTTGACAATATCATCCATCTGAACAAGGTTATTAAGGCTACTAATACATTAAAAAATAAAAAAAACCCTGGTCCGGATGGTTTCAGTGCCCATTATTATAACATTTTGAAAGCAAAAATATCTCCCGAATTGTTACAAGCGTTTAATGATTATATCAACCAGTCTAAATGCCCAACAGAATTTCTGGCATCTAATATTCTTCCTATACTCAAGCAGGATAAGGATCCAACGTGTCTAAAAAATGACTGATATCTCTTATTAATACCAAAGCTAAAATTTTTGCTTCCATTATGGTGGACAGACTTAAGGTGGTTATTGCTCAGGTTATCTCTAGCGATCAAATAGGTTTTATCCCCTGTCGAAGCTCTATAAATAATATCCTAAGGATAATTGATATTTGTAGCGGAGGCTTGGTATTCCCCAGGTTAACTCCGCTAAAGATCCCAGTGAGGCTCAGGAACAAGTAGTAAAAATACCATAAAGTAATAATTCCAGCAAGCAAGGTAATCCACGAATATCCCCATACAGATCCCAATGACTAGATGACACACAGCATCCGGAGCAGAACTGACTTTTAATTCACACACTTTCCTTATAAAGCATTCTCCCCTGCAAGGGAGGGATTTGCAATAATTATTACAGTAGCCAATCATCCACGAGTTGCCACCCACACATCCCCTCCCCTTAGTGTGACACATAATCCCATTATACAGGACACAAATTCCCTTAGTTTCTGGATGTACCCCTAAACATCCCCAGGTAGCCCTGATCTGGGTGAGACATATATCCAAAAATCACCCAGATCAGACCAGGGGTTCTGGAAATGTATGGAAGTACTAAAAAGACCGACCGCGCTGAGTTTAACAGCCGAAAAGGGTTCAATGTGTTTTGACCCTGCGGTCGGTCACAGAAAAGGGAATGTAACACACGAATGGCTTATAGTAGGAGAGCTGGGGAGGTTTCGGGTAATTTTCCTTGTTCGTGGGGTTCAAACTACCGAACGGAAACCCGTTTGGTAGTTTGGATACGAATTGGCGTCAGTGTGGAGGTCTCAGCGGTGTTTGAAAACCGAGTGTCCGATTTGGGTTACAGACACTCGACGGCAAAACACAGCTGTTTGGGAGTTTAAAATGGCTGCCGCCACGTGTTTGTTTCCCGAATGGCGGCCACCCAGAGAACAAAGACCCCACTACACGAACCGCCAATTAACCGTTTGCAACATTGTTGCGAACAGTAATTGGAGGCACACTTACTCCTGGGGTGGTCTGATTGTTCGGTAGTTTCACTCGCATAATAACTGGAGTGATTTTACTGAACAATCAGACGAATGCCACATACACTTCACATATACAGGTTACAATTCAAGCGAACACATAGACATAAATGCACTTTTTAGGACAGCCCAATGCCATCCGATACAATATTCTCAACATAGCTAAGAAAGAACATAAAGAACTAGTTATTACTGCGTTAGATGTGGTGGATTGGGGCTTTATGATGTGGTGTTTACAAAGATTTGGCTTTGGAGATTTATTCTGTAGAGCAATAAAGGCTTTATATTGTGCACCCATTGCAAGGACTATCAGGCAAAACATATGTGCTGACTGGTTCAATCTGGGGAATAGTGCAAGACAGGGTTGCCCACTGTCTCCATTATTGTACCTTTTAACAACTGAAATATTGGCAATTCGTATAAGATCAGATGGAAATATTCACGAATGTGTACTACCCCAGAAAGATCAGTGTGTATGCCTATGATATCATTTTGACCATTACAAGGCCTGAGCGCTCACTGCCAGCTATGATGGAAGCACTCTATAAATACTCTAATTAAATTGAATTCTGATAAAACAATAATCATGGCCCTTAACATTGAGGATTAAAAAAAAATGGTTACAACAATGCTTTGACTGTTTTTGGACTGAAGAGATTAAGATCACTTCAGAAGTAGGGAACATCTGGACAAACTATGCTCTAAAAGGATGGAAAAACAAGAATCTTTCTTGGGTTGGAAGGATTAATACAGTCAAAGCGTATATTATTCCCAAATGGCTGTATATGTTTAGACATCTCCCCATTCAAATACCTGAAAGTTGGTTAAGTTTAGCTCAGAGATCTAGCTTTCTATTTGTTTGGCAGGGCAAAAGACCGCATATTAGTATTAAGAGGATGGAATTACAAGTGAAATATGGAGGTCTAGGTATGCCAATATTAAAAAACTATTACTTAGCTGATGCAGACTCTGATGCAGACCTCGCAGATATGCGAAGAGAGCTGGTTTTAAATTGAATTACATCTGATTCAACAGCGGGATCTTAGCTCATTCATTTGGGAGACCCAAAGTTATAGATGGCGAGATCTTGGTGGAAAAAGCTTTGTTTTAGGACATTTATTTAAGGTCTGGGCTCAATTAAAGAAAAAGCCAGGAGTACAGGATAAAATAATTGAGACTATTGGCATTGGTGTATTAGCCAAAAATATTCCCGATTTAGTTATAGATAGATGGATTGAATCTGGTATCCTCAGGGTAGCTGACCTTTACCCTAATGGAACACTGAAATCATTTTCTGAGTTAAACTTAGATTATAATCTTCCCATTAAGGAAATGTTCTCCTTTTTAAGAATTAAAGGCTTTTTACAATAAACAGTTGCAAGTGGTGATGAACATAAATTAGGCCTTTAAAAAAAGTTATTCTGTGAGAAATTAGGCTCTAAGGTTATGTCAACGGCTTATTTACTGATTCCTTATATAGATCGAGGAGACGATTATAAGAATACAGAGAGATGGAATAAATTACTTGATATAGACATAATTCGTGAAGAATGGCTTTTGGCCATGAAAATTTATAACAGCAATATCCATTGCACTAATATTCTTGAAAATTAATATAAAGTGATTAATTTCTGGTACTTGGATACCTTGTTAGTGAATAAGTTTACCCCTAATTTTAATTCTAAGTGTTGGAGATGTGATACTGAGGGAGCAGATTAACTCCATATGTAGTGGGGCTGTAAAATTGTGGCTAATTTATGGAAAATAACATTTGATAAACTTCAGACATTGGGGAGATTCAAGATAGAGCAA
This sequence comes from Pelobates cultripes, assembly GCA_933207985.1. Lineage (NCBI taxonomy): Eukaryota > Metazoa > Chordata > Amphibia > Anura > Pelobatidae > Pelobates > Pelobates cultripes. Next base: position 114,877,960 of record OW240916.1, read on the forward strand.
AAACCGGAAATAGGGATCTTACATCTCAAATGGCCAGTGTTATCTCCCAAAAATGCCTTGTTGTCTACTTATTTTTTGTAGCTACAAAACTGCTTCCAGCACAACATTGAAAATCAAGAGAATTTATAAGTTGGCTAAATCTTAAAAGCCAAATTTTGTTCCTGTGCAATATGTAAGGTGGATTAAAATGGTTGAAAAAGAAGTCTAAAATAAAAAGTATGTACAGTCTGAGTTGGATAACCCAATTGAAAAACCTGTAAATTAAGCTATTAGTATATTGTCTCTTCCCATCTGACTAATAGTATCAGAACGTTTTCTGGTTAATTTAGATATGGAAACTGGTCTTTCTCCCAATGACTTGGCACTAAATGTTTGTATTGTTTTATGTGAGATTGACTATATATTGTATATTGGCTAATAGGCAACATTCTCTTTTATATATAAGAAATATTAAAATATATGATTTTGTGTATATGTTTCTGGGAAATATGTATTTATGTCTATTCATAAAAAGGAAATATATATTAAAGAATTATTGATAAATAAACATTATGGTTTAAGTAGACAAGATCAAACAGGGAAGGATAATAATAGGGGGTGACATTAATAAAGTATTAGTTTCAGAAATGGATAGGGTATCTAAAATCAAAAGAAAAAAAGAAAATTTTAAATATGAATGAGTCAAAACTGTTCTTAAAAGTAATAAGAAAATATAATGTATTAGACTTATGGAGAATATACCATCCAGGTAAGAAGGACTATACCCGCCTTTCTAGGACTTACTATTCGTATTCAAGGATTGATTTCTTTCTAGGCAATATAAAGCTGACTGATAGGATAAAAAAATAGAAATCCAGGAGATAACATGGTCAGATCATAACATAGTGATCCTGGAATTAAAAATTAATGCTTTAAATGGTAAATTAACCAATTGGGGTCCCCCCCTTATTGATATTTAGGGCCCTCATCTGCTGCTCAGGGGTGGGGGCCATGAGGGAGGACAATAGGTCCCCCCCTTATTGATATTTAGAGCCCCCACCCGCTGCTCAGGGGTGGGGGTCGGAGGGGAGGACAATAGGTGGGTTTAAGCCATCCAATCAGAGTGCTCTGACAGGTAAATGAAGAGACTGACAGGTAAGTCTCTACATTTACCTGTCACAGCACTCTGATTGGTTAGCTTGAAATCCACCAATCAGAGTGCTCTGTGTCATTTTACACAGCATGGGAAAGTTCTTTGGAATTTATTGATATTTAGGGCCCCCAACCACCGCTCAGGGGTGGGGGCCAGGGGAGAGGACAACAGTCCCCCCCTTATTGATATATAGGGCCCCACCCGCCGCTCAAGGTAGGGGGCCAGGGGGAGGATAATAGGTCCCCCCTTATTGATATTTAGGGCCCCCACACGCCGCGCAGGGGTGGGGGCCGGGGGGGGCAATAGGTTCCCCCTTTAGTTTAAAAGCCCCCACTTGCGCGTCGTGGGTGGGGCTCTGCTCACTGTTTAATAGACATGCCCCTACTTGCAGTATAGCGAGTAGGGGCATAATTTAATAATACTAAGCGACCACCTTATATAGTGGCTGGGTCACATGCTGCACTGGCCAATCACAGCCATGCCATTAGTAGGCATGGCTGTGATGGCTTCTAAAGGCACACAAGTCAAACGCTTGTTGATTGGCTGCCCTACAGCCTTCCAAAATGCGTAATTAAATCGCCAAACACCGAACTCCAACCCAAACATACACTGAAATGTCCTTGTTCGGGTCCGGAGTCCAAAAACCGTAATGTTTGGTACGAACCCAAATTTTGCGGTTCAGGTTCACTCAACTCTACCCATAAGCCATGTTTGATGTATGTTTTTTTTTACTCTATGATGTACTAGTATCTTGATATTTATGATATAATACATAGGTCTCTACCTGGACCACCCCATATAGACTCTTATACTAAGCAACTGCTTAGTCGATCTCTCCCCATTCCCTCTACAATTAACAAGGTCATTGCCTGTGAAAGTTAAGGCATATTATTTGCCACAATGTATCTATTTAGAGATTCAGATCTTTAGACCTTTTTGTATCCACTCAATTTTGGAATTGAGAGTTTTTCTATCTGCCTCTGCTATATCAGCTTGCACTTCTTATTTACATAGTTGGGATAATTTGTGGCTAATACATTTTTGGCAATTATAATAAAGCCTATTAGTTTATCCACTTCAATGATATTCTGTGCCTTGATATACATGATAGATAATTTCCTTGTTATGTTTTAACTATTGCACTTTTTTACTTCAGTCTCTCATACATCAGTACCCTAGAGGAATTTCCTTAATAAGGATTTCCTCACTTTGCTTTTTATATCATTGTCAAGTAAACTTTTTCAGATATGCTTATTTGGAGCTCTCCCTCATATTTAATATTTTTCTATGTAATAGAGTTTAGACCACATCTATGGTTTACTACTCTGTATCTAATATTTATGATTTTATCATAGTTATGAACAGGATTAATGTAAAATAATGGTTACAAGTGATTCATGTATTATGTGGCTCTTAGTAGCATCTCATATCTCCAGGGATGATAATTAGGCAACGATTTGTGTGGTGTAAAGTGAATTAAAGAATCATTTTATTGTGGAATAGTTCTGAATAGCTTTGTCACATTTATCAAGCTTTTTCTACTGACAGTGCAATATACAAAAGACAGGGAATAATGACATAGTCACAATGATCCAATCTTTGTGTATAATTGCCTGTTTGAAAAATCTGCAGTCTCTTCTCAAATGTTCTGCAGTAAGCCAAGATACAGCTAAACAGGAGATACATGGATTTAATAGACTGTGAATTGTAAAGATTTGAAAATTGTAGTTCAAAATGTACATGCAGTATGTTTTAGTCAGTGACAATGGTGCAGATTGGCACACCAAAAAAATATGTCAGACCACTTTTCATTTGATTTATCCTCAATGATTTGTTAGATATTAGGGTTTATACTTAGTTGGATCATTAGATCCAGGGAGAACAGTGAACTATATGTCACATTAACAAATAAGCCAAAGTAGTTGTTTTAATGCGCTTTGGCATTTACAATAGCATCAAATGAATACCTAGAATATATAATTTTAATAGATTAGAGCAGGTATATGCAGCCAGACTACGTTTATTCTTTAGAAACCATCTTTATACAGATATACATTGAAACAACTGTAAGTTCTGTTTACTTTCATTGATCTCTCCTTATATGTAATTTTCGAGCTAGGAATTAGTCTACGTTGTCCTTCAAAAGAACGCTAATTCCCCCAACTCTATACCTGATTAATTGTTGAAATAATATTAAGTATTCTTTGTATGGGTACTTGTGATTAATATATCCATATTTATTGGGCATGCTTGTCATTGGTGATGACAAAACACACCGCCACCTTTTTAGTGGGCCACTGTAATTAAAAAATGCCCAGGCCAAATTTTCTTCCCAGTCCGGCCCTGATTAATTGTTGAAATAATATTAAGTATTCTTTGTATGGGTACTTGTGATTACTAGATCCATATTTATGCTTCAGTATTCAGTTATGTTTTAACAACAATACTTTATAACTTATTCTGGGTTTGAACAGTTTAAGAAAATAGTACCAATTTTTCATTTATGAGCAATGGGTGGGCTGAACCAAGGTGTATCGGCCCAGTGAGGGGGGTGGCCCGTATGTTTATAGGTCGGGTAACCCCTCGCACAATTACAGATTACGCCTTAATATATATATTTAAATACAAAGGGTGCACCGTCAGTTTTTCTTATATTCACTCGTGGTTTAATGTGAAAAAAAAAATTGGGTTGCATCCGTGTAAACGATCGTTTCGACCCTACAGGTCTTTTTCAAGATCTTTTTCAGGGATGTTACCTATTTTTTTTTCACATTAAAGCATAAGTGAATCTAAAAATACCTTATTTTTATATCTGTTTAGGTTGTACCTAAGCAATTGTGTTTTTGATTTTTATTGCAAGGAATGTAAAAATTTTACAGCAAGTATATATAGATATATATATATATATATATATATATACACTGCTCAAAAAAATTAAGGGAACACTTAAACAACACAATGTAACTCCAAGTCAATCACACTTCTGTGAAATCAAACTGTCCACTTAGGAAGTGTTGTGGAAATAAGGTCTACACATATTTCCTAGTTAGTGAAAAATGTCTATTTACTCATTTCACGATATATATATATATAGCTAAGCACACACGTTATAATTAAGATGGCTGCTAGAAGCTTCTAGCTCCTTCCCCCCCCCCTTCCCTTTCTCCTTCCTAACATCGACTAACTACCTCGTGCACCAAGATGGCGCCGGGAAACCGTGGGAGACCCTCATGGCCCCGGTGACATCACCTACAGTAGGCAGAGCATTGAAGCAACCACTTAACACCTAACCAATTATTGATGTATTATTCCATGTTATCTCTGACAATGCTTATGATGTAATTTTGCTTTAAAAGGGACTTGCCGTCCCCTCTGAATAAACATTCCTCAAGTTATTCAACAACCTGGAACCTGTGTCTGGTGTGAATTACTTCAGGGAGCGTGCACGCATTGTTTCATTGATTTGGCCAGGGGCAGATACACAAAGAAATAATCAATACTTTAATTGATTTTTCCATTTCAATTGGCGCCCAACGTGGGGCCACCGGAGGGCCGGTTCGGAGGGCCGGAACCAACGGACCGGAGCGGACCTCCGGAAAGTGGGACAAGCGGAGCCTGATCACCTCCATAATACAGCCGTTGCCTGTGTTATTCTCCTGTTTTGTGTCGGTCTGTCTCCGAGTCCACTTCCGGCTTCCAGAAGGCTACTAGAGACAGGTAATTAACTCATCCGGTGTGCCTTTTTAAGGTGAACCTGTCGATTGTCTATCTGCCTCCTGTATTTGTTTGAATGTGTGTGATGGCCGGAGTGTGTGTTTTCCCCCTTTTTAAAAGACGATAGCTTGACTGCCTAGCGGGCAGGGAACGCATTACAGCCGGTGGGGCTGGGATTTTACAGCCGGTGGGGCTGGGATTTTAAGTTAGCTTGACTGCCTAGCGGGCAGGGAACGCATTACAGCCGGTGGGGCTGGGATTTTAAGTTAGCTTGACTGCCTAGCGGGCAGGGAACGCATTACAGCCGGTGGGGCTGGGATTTTACAGCCGGAGGGGCTGGGATTTTAAGTTAGCTTGACTGCCTAGCGGGCAGGGAACGCATTACAGCCGGTGGGGCTGGGATTTTGTTTGTTTATTACTGTGCTCTCATTAATACTTGTGTTATACTGGGACCAGCCTGGTGGGTGAAGGCTGAGGATTGCTATACTTCGTTTATTCAGCACTGGTGTCATTAACATGTACATGGCCATTTTACTCTCTGTCATTCTGTGGTTCTTGTTTAATAGTTGTTACAGCGTGGGTACCCTTGGTGTGTGCGTGTGTATTGTGTGGTTAGTTCTGGACTCCGGAGTCTATGCTCATTTATATGTTTGTGATTTTTGCAAATGTCTTCTCATTAGCGCAGCCACGTTCATCTTTTCTTTTGTGCTTTATCTCTCCTGTGCCTGTTGCCCAGAGCTGTGTTAGTCACCCACGCTCATTCGCTCCCGTCCGTGACCACCACCCCGGGTGGGCGGATCTCCGTGACTAGTCTACGTTTGGGGAAGACGCACGGGGCTCAAGTTCTCGTGGCAGTCGAGCACTGTAGACACTCCTTCTTCCCTCCTTTCTTATACCTCCTCTATCCATCTGTCTTTAACGAGTGGCACGCTTTGTTTGGTCAAGATGGGGCAGGAACATGCTAGACCTGCTAAAGGTTTATTGGCTTGTGATATTGTGAAAGAAAGGGCAGGGGAAGATGCTATGATGAAACTTAAAAAGATTGCTAAGGTGTGTGGCTTTCAGATGTTACCCAGTGGGAGATTGCAACCGGAGTTTTGGAGAAAGCTACTCATAGATAAGGAAGGTTTATTGTTGGATAACGGACTGACAAAGGTTGCAGAGGCTTGGTATCGTGTAGTCAGAGGTTTGAAACGGGAAGGATGGGTCGAGGAAGAGTTGGAATTTGAAGGGCAAATTGTGCATGTTTACCATAGGAGTGTTCACAATGATGATGTTGTTTCCATTGTTCCACGGCCACAACCCTATGATGGCGCCCAGAGCGCAACAGTAAATTCCCGCCCTGCTTCTCCCGTCACAGCTCAGACCCCACCCCCCGGGGGTGTGCCTACAGCCCCCACTCCCCTATGTCCCGTACTCGGTGTAGACGGAGCTTACTATTTCCCAGTGCCACATCACTCGTTCCCTCCCACTCCCATGCCCCAACCCTCCTGTGACCAGATGGCTCAGATCCGTAAAACGTACTCCGCTGCTTGGCGGGTTCTTATTAGTCTATGTGAAATCAAAGCCGGTGATGCATACTGGCCAATCATGGAACGGAGCTTTAATGACGCTCCACTTACTTCTGATACTGACTTTCGTTTTGGTGAAATCTTTTGTGAACAGCTTCGAACTTGGGCACAGGATAAACTAGCAGATCAGGCTACTTGCATTAATGACATTATACAGGACAAACTTGAGACAGTTGAGAAGTACCACTCTAGGTTGACTCAGACTTTTTCAGACTTAGGGTTTAGTACTTGAAGTACCTGAAGCATCCAAACTCATGCAACCTCTCTATGATGCACTTCGAAGTGAGCCCTTTCACCTCACTGAAGAAACTATTAACTGTTTCCATACTCTGAAAAGAGCTATTGCCTCTGCTCCTGCCTTGGGCCTACCCAACTATCAACTCTCTTTCAATTTGTTTGTCTCTGAAAAATCGGGCCATGCTTCCGGAGTCCTTACTCAGAAACATGGGTCCAGACAACGGCCCATTGGCTATTTTTCCTGTATGCTTGACCCTGTTGCAAGGGGCAGCCCCTCTTGCCTCCGTGCTGTGTTTGCCGCCAGTGCCCTCCTGGACAAGACTAATGACTTTGTGCTTGGCCATCACCTTACCGTGTTGGCCCCCCATGACATTAGTGCTATCCTGCAACAAGTTCAACCCAAGCACCTTTCCTCCCAACGCCACCTCCGCCTGCAAACCTCATTGCTTTTACCTGCCCGATGGCCAAAACCTGGAGTCAAATGACCCCAGAACAACTGACTTCTACGAGAATCAACAAAAAGACTATTAATTACTGTACAACTGGGTACCCCAGGTACCATACAGAAGCCTGTGAGGATCCACTCACCACAGACTGTGACCTCGATATCCCTCATGATTGCTTTGAACAAATGAAAATGGAAACTACACATCTACCAACTGTCTATGAAGCTGCACTACTCAACCCGGACCAAACACTATTTGTGGATGGGTCAAGATTTGCTGATGAACAAGGGCAATATCACACTGGGTATGCAGTTACCACAGAATGTCAAGTGTTACAAGCAGCTGCCCTACAACCAACTAAGTCTGCTCAAGAAGCTGAATTGACAGCCCTAACTGTTGCTTGCAAATTGTCTGAAGGGTTGTGTGTCAACATTTACACGAATTCAAGATATGCCTTGGGAGTAGCACATGATTTGGGCTTAATTTGGAAGACCAGAGGATTTCTTACGGCCGCTGGTACCCCAGTAAAGCATGGGGCAGCCATTGCAGAGCTGATGGACGCATTGGAACTTCCAGCTGAGGTGGCAGTACTGAAGGTAAAAGCCCATGGAAGACTAGACACAGAAGAAGCACGTGGCAATCACCTAGCTGATCAAGCAGCTAAAGAAGCAGCACGGCAAAGATGGGAAGTGGACAGAAGAGTGGCCACAGATACACTACCTATCTATACTATGCAAACATTGCCTACAGACCTCAGGCTTCTGAAGGAACAGCAAGCTGCTGCTACTCCCCAAGAGAAACAAGGTTGGAAGAACAAAGGAGCTGTACTCCGTGATGATGTTTACACCATTAATCTCAAGTTCTGCCTACCCAGAAGTATGTACCCAGCGGTGGTCCAATGGGCCCATGGGCCAGCTCACCTGTCAAAACTCCTGATTAATTCACTGATTGACAAATATTTCGAAGCACCAGGCATCACCACCTTAACACAGAATTACTGTAAGTCATGTACCATATGTGCTAAATGCAATCCTGGAAAGATTATAAAGACTGCACCTAATCACCTAGCCAAGCAGCAATATCCCTTTCAGAGGATCCAGATTGATCACATTCAGATGCCAAAGAGTGGACGTTATGAATATGCATTAGTCATGGTGGACATGTTTTCAGGATGGCCAGAGGCCTTCCCAGTGACTAACCTCACCGCGAGAACTACAGCCAAGCATCTTTTGACAGAAATTGTTTGCCACTATGGAGTTCCAGAAGTGATTGAAAGTGACCAGGGGACCTCCTTCACTGCCTCGCTAACACGGGAAGTCTGGTCAGCACTGGGGGTGACCCTTGCATTCCACACACCATATCACCCACAGAGTAGTGGTAAGGTAGAGTGCATGAATGGCACTTTGAAAGCCAGAATGCTTAAAATGTCACAAGAAACTAACATGCCCTGGCCTGAGAGTCTCCCACTAGCGTTATTCAGTGTAAGGTACACTCCCAGAGGAAAATACAGTTTGTCACCTTATGAGATTTTGTTTGGTACAGCACCCAGGTTAGGTTGCTACTTTCCCCAACAGCACAGGCAGATTCAGTCAGACGCTATGGTAGACTATGTGACTGCCCTTTCACATGCCTTGACCAAGATACATGCCCAAGTGTTTTCTTCTATTCCAGATCCTGAGTCGAATACAGGTACACACAAGCTGCTTCCGGGTGATTGGGTTATGGTTAAGAAGTTCCTCAGGAAACACACCCTAGAACCGAGATTTGATGGTCCTTATCAAGTGCTCCTGATTACAGCAACGTCAGTTAAACTAGCTGGAAAAAGTTCCTGGATACACGCTTCACATTGCAAAAAAGTGCCTGCTCCAGAAGAAGCTGATCTTGTTGAAACATGAATTTATTATGTGTCTCGTGTTTTCTTATATTGTTGCATTTTGCCTGGGCCCAACAAGTGGCCATAACCAAAGATAATCATGTTTACACTTTCTGGTACAATTCTTCTGATACTGATGTAGCTACATACACCTTTGATTACTGTGACATAGTTACCTGTACATTCCCACAGACACAACATGCAGCCATATACAAGGACATACCTAACAAAAAGGACCCATACATTTGTGTGACTGGAGGAGCTTGGGGACACCACTGTAGTTCATGGAAAGCTGCCGGGTGGAATACAGGTAGACCATGGGGCTACAGACGTCAGGTTACACTAGACAGACTTGACAAAGACGGGAAGCCCCTATTTTCTAGAATGACTCTTAGTAAACCCACAGGGTCAACTCCCATTAAACTTACCTTGAATATAGAACACCCTAGTCCAAGGGACGCGGGGGAATATGTGATGGGGATGTACTGGAAGGCAGGTGGCTCACACAATGCACTGGGGACATTCTACCTACAAGACATGCTCACCTCCCCAGACTGGGTGGGGACCACTCACATGATCGTTAACCCGTTAAAACCACATATTAAGACCCTACATGACATGGTAGCTATAGCCAACCCCACCTTTGAAGACACTATGGCAGTGGAAACTGGTTTTTCAGACACTAATTTATGGCTAGAATGGATGAGGTATAATGCCAACTCACACAATAAGACCAATTGTTACGTGTGTGGGGGAGCCAGGCCCCATCTGGGCACAGTTCCTCTGAATTTGCCTCCTGAAGTAGAATCATGTGTTCTGAGCCTTTACACACAGTCCGTCACCAATTCCTCGACATGTGAATCGTGGAAGAGAATTTACCCGATCACTCACGGACATGTAAAACCACCTGATGGAGTCACCATCTACCCAGGTAATTACACATGTTACACAATATCTAAAAACACCGGTTTGTATCTGGGCAAATTCCCATCAGGATATTGCTCAACTTACCATAATCCACCCGTATCACTGCTAATGAACCACACAAAGACAATCGGCGATATCTATTGGTTATGTGGGGATAAACAATTGAGGTCCCAATTAATTGGGCAATGGTGGGGGGAGTGTGCCCTAACTAAAGTCATAATGCCTATCCATATCATTCCAGATGGTGACCATAACACGTTAAACCTCACACATGCACACTCTAGAACCAAACGAGAGACTCCTATTCGAGGGAGTTTCGACCCCCATGTGTATATTGATGCCATAGGTGTGCCAAGGGGGGTGCCTAACGAATTCAAAGCAAGAGATGAAGTGGCTGCAGGATTTGAGTCCCTAATTCCAATGATAACTGCTAACAAAAATGTCAATTGGATTAACTATATTTACTATAATCAACAGCGTTTTGTCAACTACACTAGGGATGCCCTACAGGGCCTGGCAGAGCAATTACAAGCCACTACCCAAATGACATTTCAGAACAGAATGGCCCTAGATATGATTTTAGCTGAGAAAGGGGGTGTATGTAAAATCCTCCCTGAGACCATGACATGCTGCACATACATTCCAGACAACACTGGGCCCAATGGTAAGGTGACTATGGCCATAGAGAAGCTAGATAGTCTTTCTGACGAACTAAAGAAGAATTCAGGAGCCACTGACACTTGGGACAGATGGTTTGGGTGGATGAATGGTTGGCAAAGGAACCTCTTCCAGGTAGGGACAGCTGTTCTTATAATGATTATCATCTTCCTATTCTTAACCTGTTGCGTGCTCCCTTGCATACAGAAATACTTACAGAAAGCAGTAGACAAGACTATAGATGACGTTACCCCTACTTTCCTACATCAAGACATCACAGACCTTGAAGATGACACCCCACACACACCCCTCCAATCACATCAGTTTAAACAGACAACTGCTTTCCTGTAGGGACGGTGTAGGGAAAGCGTCTGTCTTTACGGGCGAGTCTCACGTGCGGAGATGTGGTGGACTAGCTACTGCGGGTTACCCACGGAGTGAAGAGTTCGATGCTTGTGAAGACAGATGAGCTGCAGGCAGCTAGGGATACACTAGGGACAGTAGCAAGTTGTCATAGTAAATAGCCATTTTAGGGGGGACTGTTGTGGAAATAAGGTCTGCACATATTTCCTAGTTAATGAAAAATGTCTATTTACTCATTTCACTATATGCATTATAATCTAAGCACACATGTTTAATCAAAATGGCTGCTAGAAGCTTCTATCCCCTCCTCTCCTCCCCCTCCCTCTAACATCAACTAACTACCTCGTGTGGCAAGATGGCGCCGGGAAACCGTGGGAGACCCTCATGGCCCTGGTGACATCACCTCCAGTAGGCAGAGCATTAAAGCAACCACTTAACACCTAACCAATTATTGATGTATTATTCCATGTTATCTCTGACAATGCTTATGATGTAATTTTGCTTTAAAAGGGACTTGCCGTCCCCTCTGAATAAACATTCCTCAAGTTATTCAACCACCTGGAACCTGTGTCTGGTGTGAATTACTTCAGGGAGCGTGCACGCATTGTTTCATTGATTTGGCCAGGGGCAGATACACAAAGAAATAATCAATACTTTAATTGATTTTTCCATTTCAGGAAGCAACACTGAGTGACAATCAATTTCACATGGTGTTGTGCAAATGGGATAGACAACAGGTGGAAATCATAGGCAATTAGCAAGACACCCCCAATAAAGGAGTGGCTCTGCAGGTGGTGACCACAGACCACTTCTCAGTTCCTATGCTTCCTGGCTGATGTTTTGGTCACTTTTTGATTGCACTTTTTCACTCTAGTGGTAGCATGAGACGGAGTCTACAACCCACACAAGTGGCTCAGGTAGTGCAGCTCATCCAGGATGGCACATCAATGCGAGCTGTGGTCTGTGAAGGTTTGCTGTGTCTCTCAGTGTAGTGTCCAGAGCATGGAGGCGATACCAGGAGACAGACCAGTACATCAGGAGACATGGAGGAGGCTGTAGGAGGGCAACAACCCAGCAGCAGGACCGCTACCTCCGCCTTTGTGCAAGGAGGAACAGAAGGAGCGCTGCCAGAGTCCTGCAAAATGACCTCCAGCAGGCCACAAATGTGCATGTGTCTGCTCAAACAGTCAGAAACAGACTCCATGAGGGTGGTATAAGGGCCCGACGTGCACAGGTGGGGGTTGTGCTTACAGCCCAACACAGTGCAGGACGTTTGGCATTTGTCAGAGAACACCAAGATTGGCAAATTCGCCACTGGTGCCCTGTGTTCTTCACAGATGAAAGCAGGTTCACACTGAGCACATGTGACAGACGTGACAGAGTCTGGAGATGCAGTGGAGAACGTTCTGCTGTCTGCAACATCCTCCAGCATGACCGGTTTGGCAGTGGGTCAGTAATGGTGTGGGGTGGCATTTCTTTGGGGGGCCGCACAGCCCTCCATGTGCTCGCCAGATGTAGCCTGACTGCCATTAGGTACCAAGATGAGATCCTCAGACCCCTTGTGAGACCATATGCTGGTGCGGTTGGCCCTGGGTTCCTCCTAATGCAAGACAATGCTAGACCTCATGTGGCTGGAGTGTGTCAGCAGTTCCTGCAAGACGAAGGCATTGATGCTATGGACTGGCCCGCCCGTTCCCCAGACCTGAATCCAATTGAGCACATCTGGGACATCATGTCTCGCTCCATTCACCACTGTCACGTTGCACCACAGACTGTCCAGAAGTTGGCAGATGCTTTAGTCCAGGTCTGGGAGGAGATCCCTCAGGAGACCATCTGCCACCTCATCAGGAGCATGCACAGGCATTGTAGGGAGGTCATACAGGCACGTGGAGGCCACACACACTACTGAACCTCATTTTGACTTGTTTTCAGGACATTACATCAAAGTTGGATCAGCCTGTAGTGTGTTTTTCCACTTTAATTTTGAGTGTGACTCCAAATCCAGACCTCCATGGGTTGAAAATTTTGATTTCCATTTTTTAGTTTTTGTGTGATTTTGTTGTCAGCACATTCATCTATGTAAAGAACAAAGTATTTCAGAAGAATATTTAATCCATTCAGATCTAGGATGTGTTATTTTTGTGTTCCCTTTATTTTTTTTGAGCAGTGTATATATCCACGAAATGGAGAACACTCAGCTGGATTTATGCATAATGAATATATGTCCTTTATTAATAAACACATATCAACATTTTAGTCCACGCAGGGACTTTCATCAGCATAAATGTACAATGTACAAACTTTGATTTAATAGCTAACCTGTAATGAAATGATTTGTGAAATTTGCAAACATGACTTTCAAGTTGACCTCTGAGAGTAACTAGGTTTAATCAGTGCAGTTATTTTCCTGGCATAAGTCCATGTTTTGCACTACACTGGGAAAATAACTGGCATAAGTGTATAATAATAATTCTGAGCAGAAATACTGTTTAATTACAGCTGAACGCGTTCACCATATACTGTGGGGCAAGTCAAGTCTCACTCTCACTTGCCTAATAATGTGTATAATCACATTAAAAAGACATTGACGGTGATGGTTAATTTTACTGCAGTTAGGAGTGAATTGTTTGTTATACTGTAGTAAGCTTGATCCTGAGACTGTGTGCCATTCAAGAAAATCAAGATATAATCAATGAAGTAATTGAAGCAGCTGATGCCATCGAACTGCACAAAGATATACTGGATCTCAGAGTAATACATTTATGACTTTATATACAAAAGTGACATGGTTAGACCATGGAAGTTCATTTTGCCTTTTGTATGTTACATCTGTATTTAAATCTAAAAGAGTGAAGGGCTAAGGTAAGTTCCTAACATTTCATCACAAATTATGTTGGAGCACCTATATAATTATTCTATCTCCTCTTTGCAGAGAATGATAATACATAGATTTGGTATATCATATGCAATATATTAGTTTGTTTCCATGGGCTTTTCCTCTCTGTAATTCTTTGTACTATTCCTCCACACTTGTCAGCACCACTTATTGCAATGCTATTCTCTGTGTGTAACGATTGTAGAATCAATCTCTCTTCTCAGTAACATTTAAGTGAAACATTATGAAATGTGAATTGAATAATTTCATTTGAAAAAGTCAATGATTGAAGGTTGACTCAGTTCTAAGAAGCTTCAATTTGGGGCTAATTCAAGAAATGTGGGTGGGTCTATAATACTCAATGGATGGTAATATTGGTGAATTATTACCAAATTTGTGGTGCTTAGGATATTACTAGAATATTTGCAAGGTTAGTCACTAAAGTGTAACTTGTTAATAATTCAATGGGAATTTCAAATTTTGAGTATAAAATAGCCTAAAATTTACTTTAAATCCCTAACAATTCACGCTTTAAGAAATAACACTTTATGGGTTATTCATAAAGTGAAATTTAGGGGCAAACATTGAACAGTGGGTAATTACCACCAAAGCCAAAGGAAATGGTCCTGCGCATTGCTCTATTTTAATACTTTGTACCAGAATTATTTTAAACATAATCATCACCATGTGTTGGTGCTATTTTTCTTTACCCGGGGGTCCTAATGGCTGCAGTCCGTACTTCCAATCGGTTAACCACGTCTACAGGCTTGGAAAAGTGTCACAGACAAAACACCACTAGGAGGTCCAAATCAATTCTAAATTTATTTATACGCATCAGATGATATAGGTATCATATCATGTCACATTATACACACTTGGATAATTGTCAATGATTACTCATTATCAAAAGATGTTACATTTAAATTTGGCATTAATAAAAGAAAGTAGCCTTTATAAATTGTCATGGTCGAGGGCAGTATTATTTGTTCCCTACAATATTGTACTATATGGATAACATCTGTTTGGAGCTACTTTAGGTACAAAAAAAGCACATTGTGATGTTAAATATTTAACCTCTGTATAAGAAAAATATAAGTTGAAAGATTTCACATTAACCTTACATTTCTCATGAACTTAGTATTTATATAACAAAATATTTCCCAGCATGCACCTGACATTCTGTGCATATTAAAATATTGTCAACTGTTTAGTAAGTAGAGCAGAACCCAGGAAAGTGAACATCATCAAGATAGAAAGTGGGTTAATTAGATGTATCCCATACATACCACAAGACTAATGAGGTATTGGGAAGGTAAGCTGAATTGTATTATTTAAATATAACTTAAAACGCAGACCAAACATTAAAAAAATTAAAAAAAAAACAATAAGGGGTAGAATTTATTTTTACAGTCCGTAATGTAAATATTGTATAAAGTAGCAGAATTGCTTTCATAAAGATGGAGTTTCTTTTACAGGAATTTTTGAAGCAGGGTTCTATTTATATACACTTTCATGATAAATTATGTTTCTGTTTTTTGTTTTTTTTTATACAGAAAAGCCTATATAGATCAGTAAAATGAGAAGTTGATGTAGGAGAATATATCTAAACATGTATTTATAACAGATGAAGAAGGAGATCTGTGTGCTGCTACAAAGGAAATAAACAGCCAAGAAAAGTTAATAAAGCCAGAATTGCATAGCAGATGGCAGGCTGCAGCCTCACATGAGAGATTACTGCTGTTTTCCTGCCTGTACCTTGCTAGAGATTGAAGTGTAGGCAAGTTATCAAGTGTTGGATTCATGAACAATTGTTGTATAAAAAGGTCTCAATATCCCTGGAGTGAATATCAGCTGTACACGTGAAAACTCTATTGAACCAAAATAAAATAAAAAAATCATCAATCAGACAGCCATGCAAGTGGATAGAATTTGGAATAAATTTCCAAATTGGCTTTCGTTGTTCATTCTTAATGCTTTTCTGTTGTGAGCAGGGGAATCTTGGCACAGAGCTAAATATTTAAATATAGTAATTTCCGCAATAGCTAAATGGGAGCTGGGATGTCATCATTCCCCCGTCTGCCCTGAGATCTGCTGTCTCCATTCTTGATTTTACTTGTATGATCAGTCCCAATCTTAGTAGGAAGATTTAGACACCTTGTTCTGTATTTCTTCCTTTCTTCGCATACTGTACATCTTCATTAGCAAGCTTGAAAATCCTAGGGAAAAAAAGCATGGCAAGACATTATGATGTTTAATGGTAAGTCTGTCTTTTTTCCTCTCTGTTTTTGTGCTAATTAAAGATTGGACTATGGAATACTATAGCACTGTTGAAAAAACATTTGCTTAGAGAGATATTATAATACTTGAAAAACTGGTTAATTAGAAGTTAATTAGATGTGCCAAAAACCACTTACATTTTTTTCCCTCTTCATGTCATACCATTTACATGCTATAAAAAATGTACTACTGCTTGCACCTTCAGATTCTGTAATATCAAATGCCCCTATTTAATCTTTGTCTTTCTCATCAGCACAGGCTAATGAGAATTTCACTTCTCATAAAAAGACAGGAGATTAAGAAAGACGGTGACCTCATGTTTATTAAGATCATTGCTGCTAGCTACATCCTGTCAATAAATATTGCTTTAAGGTCAACACTAATAGCTTTCTGTCTCCTTCAGTGCTTGACGGGAACACAAATGTATGCTTGTTGTATTTTATACCAGGGTATATAGTTGCAAAATACAGTTACACTAAGCTGTGATATAATATCAAGTTCATAGTACGTAACCTGTTTGTGTGGTAAGCCCAGTGTGTGATATCACTAATTCCACTTTCAAACACAGAGACAAAGGAACCATAAAGATTAAAAAGAATGCAAAACATTATATATATATATATATATATATATAATTTTTTTCTTTATGGTGTTCATTTGTCTCTGTTTGAAAGTGGAATTGGTAGTAAAAGAGGAAAGCAGCATTATAATTTAATACTAGTCACAACTATGTTAAAATAAGGAAAGGATGTAAAAAGTGATCCAGATAGACTATTCTTCTAAGAAGAAGAATTTAGCGACCATTTCCAGCTAACTTTTACCAGCCACCACTAAGCCTCCAAACTGACTAATAATGCAAGTGCAATTTCGTTGTTGGTAAAGTAGAAATGGTAAATTGTTGGAATCCTTTTGGTGAACATTGGATGGTCTGGCATAGCTAATATTGTCACTACTATGAGGCCTTTGCACCAAGAATATTATTAAGCTGGAGCTGTAAATTTATGATACTTTCTGATACCACGAGTCAGACTAGCAAATCTCATAAATCTTTTAAAAGATATAAAACTATAACTCTTTTTCTTGCTTATGCTATTTTGTGTGCACTAATAAACTGAGCGGATAACGTGTACGGAAAATAAATAATTTAATACAAAGCCATATAATAATATGATGGTTGTGTTCAGCAGCATGCCATAAGTCCCAGTCTCCCAAGTGAGGCGCCAAATTTACAACTGTGGAGAACAGTCTGATCTTTAAATTGGTACCTTAATATATTAGATAGTGCTATCATTTTAGCATTATTGTTTAAGTTGCAGTAATTTAGATTGTGAGCTCATTTTGCCCTCTTCATCTACTGTGCCTGTATGCCATAGGTGCTTTACTAGAATTAAATATTTATTTTGTTTACCTATTGTATAGTACTATGGAATGTGTTGGTGCTATATAAATAATTGCAATTGAATGGGACATACAGTTGGGTCAGGAAAAATTTGGAAACTGACACAAGTTTTGTTATTTTGACTGTTTGCCAAAATAAATTAAAGTTACAGTTGAATAATGAATACGGTTGAAAGTGCAGTCTCTCAGCTTTAATTTGAATGTTGTATTCACATCCAAATTGGAGGGATATTTCAGGAATTACAGCTCTTTAATATGTAGCCCCTTCTTTTAAAGGGGAGCAAAAGTAATTGGACAATTGACTCAAAAGCTGTTTCGTATACATTTGTGAGCTTCTTTTTTTTTTCATTATTTCTTCATCAATTAAGCAGGTAAAAGGTCTGGAGTTGAATCCAGATGTGGCACTCACATTTGGAATTTTATGGCAGGACAGGAGGCTTCATATTTGCTTTACCTTCTTTACTGAAACCTCCAGCAGCAAAGAAACAGTTAACAGAACTTTTCAAAACAACCAATCAGAACAAAGCAACAGTAGTATAAAACTCCTAAGCAGGCTCTTCCACTTCCTCTTTCTTTGCTGCTGCCTCCAGGTGAGCACTCACCAACTCAGAGTTGTCTCTGCTCTTGGTTGTTGTTTTATCTTACATGCTGCTTGTTTATTTAATCAGTCTATTTGCTAGGTTTGTTTAGGCAGCTTAATTGCTGGTTTTATTTAGGCAGGGTTCTTGCTGGATTTAGCTAGGCAGTCTATTGCTGTGTTTAGCTAGGCAGTTTATTCTGTGTCATTTCCTATACCGCTTCATGCTATGTAGTTGCTGTATCACTTGTTAACATCTGTTGCTGTATTGAGGCTATTTATCTGATAGATTCTGTATACTGCTCATTGATTTATTGTTATTCTGGGTTACTTTATTCTGTTTTCTCACTCTGCTGTATGTGGAATGGGTGCCCCTGCTATGATGCTTTGGCTCTGCCTGTAATCTGTTCCCCCTCCCCTCCCTGGGTTCCCCTGCTGGGCTCTGTCGCCCATACCCTTCTCCCTTATTCCCCACCTGCTCCCCGTGGCCCCTGGCTGCTTGCAGTGCCGCACGATCACCACGCGGTAGGCCGCGCTCTGTTTTTGCAGCCACGGCAGCCATTTTGTTGGAGCCGCGGCGGCCATTTTTCAGAGCCACATGGGCTCTGTGCGTTGTGAACAGCCAGGTCTCACCCAAGAACTGGCCTGCTGGCCATGTGGCCACCCTCCCCTCTCCCTATATCAGGGGAGATAGCCCAGTTTTTTTTTGCTATCCCTCTACTTACTGTGCCTGTCTCACATGCTGCATATGTAACAGATCCTGGATAGCAGGATCTGTCCCAGGCACGTTCACAACTGCAGCTTACTATGTCTGATGCAATGTGACTAGGTTCTCTATTTTAGCAGTAGACTTGTCACGCTTTTTTTACTATTACATGTGAATCTCAGATTTAAAGGGACATGTTACTGCTCAAATAAAAATCTTTGTTTAACAAGAATATGCCACATGTGTTATATGCTAATCAAGTCTTTCTCGAAGGTTCAGTCTTTTTCTCATAAAAATTAAATGGTCTGTTTTTCAGCACCTAGCTCCCCTGCCTAGGATTTGCTGCCCTTCCTGCAAAGGACTTAAATTTTCCACTACACATACACTTCAAAAGTGTATCCTAATATAATACCTGAGTGGTCTGTGAGTCAGCTTCTCGCTATATGGACCCTCCTACCCCTCAGCAGGGCTACTGGCCCCACATTCAGACCTGTTATTACTGGGGGTGAACCCCCCCATCCATATTTCTGGGGCTCTACCTGCTACTGGACCATAATAATGGACGTGTGACACCATTGTGGGCTGGGTGACCCCCTCCCTCTGGCAACATGGCTACCTATGAGTACCCTGCTGGCTCTACAGCGTCCTGTAAGAATAATGCTGAGGGTGACCCCCTCCTGCTTCCTATACTAATGCTCCGGCAATGTCCTGCTATTATCATACCGAGGGGGTACCCCTCCTGCAGTCTGCACTGCTGGACCTGCAGCGTCCGGGTATTCCCATAAAAGAGGGTACCCCTCCCACTGATTGAGCTTCTGTTCTTACAGTGCCCTGCAATACGCAGATACTGAGGGTGACCCCCTCCTGTGGACTACTCTGCTGGACCTACAGGGTCCCGTTATAACCATAATGAGGGTGACCCCCTCTCGCTGACTACACTGCTGGGTGTACAGACCTCTATGATACAACACTGAGGGTGAACCCCTCTTACCTACAGCACTGCTGGATCTGCAATGCCCGGTTCTGGTTATATGAGGGTGACCCCCTCCTGCCGTCTACACTGCTGGACCGGCAATGTTTGGTTACTTTATTATACGGCTAACCACTTCGGCACTACTGTACCTACAGTGTCCGATTATGTTCAGACTGAGGGTGACCCCCTCCCCTGCTGGCCTAAACTGCATGGTATGTTTGTGCTTGTTGGGTGACGCCCTCTTGCACGCTGGGTGACCCCCAGCTGGCCGCACCACTGTACCTACAGTGTCCGATTATGTTCAGACTGAGGGTGACCCCCTCCCCTGCTGGCCTATACTGCATGGTATGCTTGTGCTTGTTGGGTGAACCCCTCTTGCACACTGGGTGACCCCCAGCTGGCCACACCAGGTATCATTCCGACAGTGTTACCTCTACCCAGAAGGTCACTTGGCCTGTCCTCTTGCCGCCCCGCTGACCTCACTGCCAGAAACCATCGGTACCCTATGGGGACACTCCACCGGCCATCCTAGACGCTACACCAAGCACCCCTGGTACTCGTTGGCTAACGGATGGATTCATCAAGAGGATCAGTCTTCATGACGGATTCCGGAAAGGACACCGCAAACACCTGACACGGGGTTTGCACTCTATCTGGGACTAACCAGTGGATGTCGGTGACACGCGGACACAGATGTTTCCTTGGGACGAACGGCGCGTTACCGCTTGGAAAGCGGAGAAGACTAAATTCCCACTGGGAATGGACCAATATGACTTATAAGTATCGCCTAGTTGGTTTCTACCCCTGAGAACCGCAAAACGGCCCCTGTCCAAGCTGGACATCAAACTGATGGATTTAGCATCCAAGTGCTGGGTCTGCTCTCCGGAGTTACCCTCGTGTACAAATTGAGCCGACACGTCTCTATTCATAGGGTTCCCCTTAACTAGCCCCAGAGGTCTCTCGGACCGTGCCCGGACTCCAGATCAAGGTTGCGGAACCTTGGACCGTTCCATGAGCGATACGCATGACCAAAAGAGGCATCCATTCCGACTCATTCCGCAGTTGCCCTGCTGGGCAAAGAGTGCGGTGGAGTGGACTCCCGCCCCATCCCCACGCTACATGTTCCCAGTGCATGTCGTCTGTTGACACATTTTGAGATGGAGGGCACTCATCCCCTCTGAGAGCTGCTCGGCGTTGACGATTGGTTCTCTCCCTCAAATGCACATGAGAGAAACCCGCATGGATTTTGCCATCAACATGGACATATTGAATCTGACTCACTCCAAGTCAACCCAGTTTCCGGTGTTTCATGGAATATTCGGTCCAGGCGGTGCTCCGCCTCCCGAGGTCCAAGATGTCAGTCTTCAGGGAAAATACCAGGTATATGCTCCGCAACCTGCGGGTTACACTTAGGGGCCCAACCCGGTTAATTGACCGTGCCTATTCGCCATGGAAGCCATACCTCCAGGATCCGGTACTATCAGCCGCTCCAACATGGCGCTTTCTCGGGTCTTTGGCCTGGTATGACCAAATCATGTGACCTTCGGATGAAGCTCATCTAAGACTTAATTGATGACTCCGGAGGAGGGACTCCTTTACGCCAACTGCATGGATCTACCTGCAGGTTTGTTCAACATTCACAGTATTGCTCGCTACCTTCCGGCATGGACTTCTCACCGGTTGCCCACTACGGACTGCAGTCGGATCTCACATAGGATCGCCATCTATAGCTTCTGGACAAGTATTCGTCATTTGTGACAGAATGTATGCGGGACGAGACACTTGTGTGGCGGACGGCTTCACCCGGCCATGGAGAGACCCCAATGATTGGTTGCCTCCCCCTCCAGGGTCTCGAGTACTGGCATGATTACATTCGGTGCGAACTGCCATGTGGAGCGGTTCTCCAACTGGCTGCCGGACCCTCAGCGAGGCGAGGGACGAGTTTTCCAAGCTTGGTCTCCTTCGGGGCGTACGCATCCCGTTTACCTACAGGATACTTTGGGTTTTGCTTCAGACCGAATTCCTGGAAGTGTCGTTTCGCCTGGCCAAACCACTTCGGAGGAGTCCTGTGTGCTTTCCCTTTTTTGCTGGAGTTTGCCATGGGAAGGCAATCTACGACTCCCTGTCTCTTAATGTCCCACGTGGGATCCACAGGGGTAGCCTGCCACGACTTGTGTTTGGGTCCCAATGGCGGTCCTTATCATGGCTGTCCCCATTGTCTGGCTGAGTTGCCCTCTCAGGGTAGGATCTTATGGGGCCATTCACGTCCTATGTCAGCTAGTGGACGACTCGTGCGTTTTCTCAAGATTCTGGCATTGCTAAGGATCTCTTGGTCTGCAGTCTACCAAGAGGAGTATACCGTACGGGAGCCCTATCTCTCGCCAGTTTTTTTCCGCTTACGGTTTCCCCCCAGTACATCTTGTATTTCATCGCGTTCTGACGTCATGGTATCGACGTGTCTTCTTCCTTCTTGCCGTTCAGTACATCGGCTTCTGCTCCACACATTTCATTTTTATTCGTCCTCTGTGTCGTACCCCTATTCTCCGGATAGGCCACAGCTCTGTTGACAGATTGTACACGACCATGTAGATCCAGTATCTGGTTCTTTCGTCCGTCTACTCATGGACAGCTGTTTATTTCTGCGTACGGACGTTTTGGACTGTTTCTGCATCTTCGCTCGCCCGTTGGATTTGGTGGATCCTCTCATTGACTGACCTTGAGTTCCTTTGGGACACTTTTGGTTCGGGGTGCTGTCACCTCAAAATTTTGGAAGCCGTTGGGTCCCTTCTGCATTTTCTCTACACCGCTGCTTGGTTTAGGGAATCAGTTTTTCCATTCTCCTTTATTTCAGTCCTCTATCTCATATTGCTTCTGGTTCTACTATTTGGGCGTTAAAATTGCAAATATGAAGCCTCCTGTCCTGCCATAAAATTAGGGATTATTCTAGCCTCGGTGAGGGAATAATCTAAATTTTATTAAAGACAGGAGGCGAATATTTCCCCCCCTTTTTTTACGTTCCCTCCCTGGATCTGGGTTTTATTCTATTATAAATAATTGGGGATATTGTTATGTTTTGTGAATGCATGGTTTTACATAATAAAGGTTATTTCTAATATTCAGTGATGGTTGTCCGTGTGCGTTTTATTCATCATGTTTGTGTTGTAATTATGTTTCGTCAATGCCTTTTAGCTTAGGTACATACTAGGTCTTCATAAGATCTGTAGACTTTGTTTATTCATCAGGTATTATGATGTGAAAGTGATATTGTATGGATATGACATCTTGCCTTGACAGTTTACTTTCACAATGTTTTCTGTTTTCTTGCAGTGTAATCTGTTTTCTCTCTGGGCTTGACGATTGTTTCTCTGGATGTGTCTGCTACAAGGTGGATTCGTTGGTTTCCTTGCTCTCCTGCTCGACCTCATCAAAGAAAGAGGAAGTGGAAGAGCCTGCTTAGGAGTTTTATACTACTGTTGCTTTGTTCTGATTGGTTGTTTTGAAAAGTTCTGTTAACTGTTTCTTTGCTGCTGGAGGTTTCAGTAAAGAAGGTAAAGCAAATATTCGCCTCCTGTCTTTAATAAAATTTAGATTATTCCCTCACCGAGGCTAGAATAATCCCTAATTGTTGCTGTAAACCCACAACATGCAGCCAAAGGAGCTCTCAATGCAAGAGAAACCAGCAATCCTTAGACAAAAAAAAAGAATAATCCACCAGAGAGATAGCAGAAACATTAGGAAAAACCATAGCCATTTCCTGGTTCCCACATTAGCTGCAAACTTACAGCAATGAAGTTTAGAGCACTAAGAAGTCAACAACATTTCAAATGAGGCAGCAAACACTGTAAAAAAAGGGAGTCCCTTATACCCCTTAAACCAAGGACAGGCAAAACAAGTAGAAAAACACAGCAATTAGGGCCACACGATCATAATGTGTTAACTAGTAGGAACCATTATTAAAACTTTGGCATACAAGAAAATTATTATTTAATAAATACAAAAGTTGGAGATAGTAACAGGTAGTGAGAATTGAGCCTTTCAATTGTAACATGTTTGCAGGATTATGTGACGCATGTGTCACGTAATCGGCAGTGGATTACTCTTTCATTGGCCATGAGAATGATGTAAGTGGACACGTAATTCACACTTCACATGATCATGGTCATTTACCTGCCAATTTAAAACTTCACTCCCTATAAATTCAGAAGTTCCTGTTTATTCCGTACAACACTTAAAAAAGCCTTGCTCCAAGTTGAAACGCATTGTGCATTTTGGCCCATATCTACACTGTATTCCGCAACATATTTTTAGGTAGTTTTAATAATTTGATATTTTCCTGGGTAGGAGTTAATATTATTTATTACAAGAAGGGAGCTGGTAATGCTGCCTGCTCCCTCTTTGCTTTTTTTTTTTTTTTGCGCATGCGCAGTGGTAGTTTTGTCAAGCACAGGTTAATTTGTGCTTGTAAGAGTCTCCTTACAGCCCTGCATGGTTTAGGACTTGGGCTGCAGGAAGAACCAGCAGTTTTTGTTTCTTCTCCGTGCTGTGGAGTAAACGAATACGAAAAAGTCAAAAATTTCGTACGAAATCGTATTCGTCTGAAAATGAATGCAAATGACTAATTGTCAGGGAGTGGGGAGGAATGAAAAACTCTACCATTCCACTGTCAGCATTAGCAGTCCAGAGATTGATAAAAAAAAATTCCTATAATAGTTTTAAATAACTTTGTATTAGAAATATGTGATTTAATTGTACTTACTGTATACTGGCATTATGCATTATGCAGACATTCTTTTTACACTGTGATGCAAATTTCAGTACTACTTGTAATGCCTTCAGGGTCCTTACAAATATCTGTAGGCAAGGTTTTTGTCCATTATTATTATATATTTTTGTCACACTTACTGTATGTAAGAAATAGGGCCGAATTTGGAAAAAATGTGGCCGGGGCATTTTCTAATCAGAAAAGTCCAGTGACAGAGCATGGAGCCAAACAGGTGGGGTGTTGTGTCAATGCATTTAATGCTCTTCTAGGGCAGCCCATGAACAGAGCCCCGCTAAAGAGCTCTTGCATGGAAAAGGGCCATGTGTAATGCATGGCACTGTGTTTGCTTTTGACTTTCCTCTGTAGTGTGTGTGTATAGGTGCTGTAGAGTCAGGGCTATTGAGTGGACCCTGAGCAAGCATTTGCATGGGCCTATTGACCCTGCCTACTCCCCCACTCCCTGGCATGCAATTATGCCCTCCACCCCAACGCAGAGGTGAAAGTAAAGTAGAGATGGCCCTGGTGCAAGATTTTCACACAATGGCAATATACATATATACACACACATTCAAACACACACAGATACACAACCTGACACACATGCAGATACACATACACACAGATACAAACACTGACACAGCTACAGATACACAAACACACAGGGGGTGTATCATAATAACGCACACACAGACACTCACACCCACAGACATACTGACACACTGACACATGCACAGACACACTGTGAGAGGTCCCTTGTGCAAGAACATTTTTTGACTCCTTCCCACTCTAGTGCAAGAGTGACCAAAATGAGGATTCCAATGCATATACACATACACTGCCACAAATATACTTATACAGATACTTATACAGATAAACATACACATTAACACAAATATATCTACATTTAAACACTCTGACACATACACACAAATTCATATACATTGACACATACATACACACAGATGAACATAGTCACACAGATATACACACCGACACTTGCACACACCTTGACACATGCACACACTGACACATGCACTCACTGACACATGCACACAACCTTAGACACAGATACACACTGATATTCACACTGACATATACACAGATGCACACCCTGACACACAGATACACATTCTGACACACAGATACACATACACTGGCATACACACATTCAAATACACACACTGACACTTACACACCTTGACATATACACACTCATTGAAACAGATACACACACTGACATATACACAGACACAATTTTTGTATTTGCAGCCACCTTCCTGTTACCCTCCTTTTGTGTGCAGGAGGGTGGCTTGTTGGGGTCCTACTGTTGGCTAAGGTTGACGAGAGTGTGGAACTGTAGCAGCTCTCTCCTTGCTTCTCTCCCGACTGCTGACTGTGCCACTTCCTTCTCTGCCTCCCATGTGGCGCTTTCTGTATGAAGCTGGTTCAAAGTGATAGGATCTCACTTTCTCTCAGGGTGCCGATATTACAGGGGCCCAGTTGATGGGTCGTGTCACATGGCCGGGCACCTGTTCAGCAGTAACCATCATGTGGCCCTAAGTGCACCTGCAGTGTGTGTCTATAGGAGACCTAGTGTGTGTATATTGGATGCACTGTGTGTGTCAGATATGTTGTGTGCATAGGTGGTGGAGTATGTGCGTAGGGTATATACATTGTGTATATAGGATGCACTGTGTGTTTCAGTAATGTGTGAGTGTAGATGGTGCAGTGTGTGTCTATAGGGGATCCAGTGTTTAGGAGGGGTGTTTGAATGTATTTAACCTGTATTGAGTGGGGGGAATGAGAGGGGATTTAATAAATATCTAGGTTTTTTTATTTATTAATTGTGAAATTAAGAATCTTTAATTCCCCTCCACCCCTAAACAGGACTTTGAAAGTCATATTGGTCCGGTGGTATGTAGCTACTATAGACCTTCACCTCTACAGGTTGCAGGCCGAGATCCCTCTTCTCGCGAGTTCCAGCACTGTTCTGTGTCAGAGTATTGCCATGGTGACCCGCCGCAATGCTCCACCTTGCTGACTTTGCTGGAGGAATACTCTGCACTGGTTAGAGCTTATCTGGTCCCCCATCTCCTTGCCCAGCATCAGCTTTTACAACATGGTGAGAAATATTTTTTTTTTTCTTTTCTACTAATATTTCAGACCCTGTGTGAAATATTTCAAAATTAAGGACACTGTATGCTATCTAAAGCATTTAATTTCCCAAATATGTTTATAAAGGATGAGCGAATAAGTAAAATAAAAATGTTTACTTTTTTTTTTTAAAGTTTGTCTACAAAGCAATATATACACAAATTTGCTATTTTATGATATGTTTACATGGTACCTATGCATCCTGTGCTTTAAATACATGCTATGTTCATATTATTTCGATAAAAAATTGCTCGGTAGTGAAGGAGCTAACTAATGCATGGAAGAGATGTATACCCATATGTGCTCACCTAGGCCCGTTTCATAATTCCCTGCCGGTACAGTGGTGAGGTCCAGCCGTTTATGAAGCCTTCCTGAGTTCCCTGGTTGTAGGTTCCCCCTTGTTCTGGTGATGACTAATTAGTGAGTACCTTGGGCCATCAGGGCTATTACCCACCTTCTGTTAAGTCTTCTATCTGTTTGGTAAAATTAAGCATGTTTTATATGTTTTTAAATTTACGATTGTTTTATGGCAGTATTTATTTTGTTACTGCCACCTCAGCTAGTTATAACATTTGCATAAGCTTCTGCACAATCTTTTCATGCTGCGGACGGTCATCCACATGTAGCCACTTGGCCGTTCAAGTCTCAGGTCATTTAAACTTTTGGAAATCAGGACCTTATTCGGCCCATCAAGTTGACCTACAGTATTGAAGGTGTAATCATGTAAATGTGTAAGGTGTAATAGTTTAGTTGCTGTGGCAATTGAACAATATTGTTGTTGGTAGTGTTGTTTAGAGTGATATGTCAGCAGTCCTGAAGGATGCTCAGTGATTTCTGCTCAATTGGGTACTCTTTCTTAAAAAAAAGAAACAGCAACATTTTCTTTGTGCGATAATCTATAATACTGTACTCGGCTACTTTCTCCTGCATATGATCTATAATACTATTCTCAGTAAAATTCTACTCTACTCTGCAACAAACTACATCCGTGATACTCTGTACTATCTGCTGCAACATACTGCATCCTGTGATACTCTTTACTACTCTACTCAGCATCATACTGCATCCGTGATAGTCTATACTATTATACTCTATATCATACTGGATCCTGCAATACTCTATAATACTATAATTCATGCTTACTACCTTATTTCACTTTACTCCTCAGCAGGGCCGCAATCAGAAATATTGGGGCCCCTAACACAGCTCAGGGTCTAGGCCCCCGGGGCCTGCCTACAAGCCGCCCCCAGAGCCTGCCTCCAAATCCCACCCACAGGAATACACACAAATACACACACCGATCTATAAAGACTGTCATGGTCTTAAGCAGGTCAGATAAGAAACTTTTGCCAGGGTTAACGTTTGGTTCTTTATTTGTAACTATAGACATGGTTAAGTAGCAGGAAAACCTATAAGTGAGATTATAGGTAGTAGGAAATAAGAGAACCTATAAACAAAATTATAGGCAATAGATAGAAGGAGAATCTATAAGCGAAATTATAGGCAATAGGTAGAAGGAGAAATAACAGAAATAGAGAGTTTAGGCAATAAGAACCAGACAGGTTAAACTTATTAACAGGATATAATGTGATAGTAAGAAAACCTATAGATGAAAGTATAGGTTTTTTAGAGAGACAAGTAAAACAGAACAGTAAGGTCAAGTAAAATAGACGTTTAGAGAATCAGCCCCCTTATTTGGAAGGAGCTCTGATAATGCAGGTAAATTACACTTTGCAATATTGGTTAGTAGCGTAGTTCAGGTAGGTATAATGCAGGCTGGTAATATAAAGTAGGTTGGTAGTGTAGATCAGGTTGGTATAAAGCAGGTTGGTAACAATGTAGGTAAGCTTATAGGAGCCAGGAACAGAAGTCTTTCAGGTAGTCCATCAACTTCAATGTAAAGGTCCAGTATTGAGCTGGGTGTGGTCTTTTGTAGGATAAGTAATCAGTCCAGGCAGGTGAGGTAGAGAGAAGGAAACATCAGTCCTAGTGGTTAGGGAAAACACTAGTGATGGAAAACTGGAACTGTTGTAATTAAACAGGATAAATAAATATCATTTTGGTCGTCAGGACAGGATCCTGACAAGGACACAGATACACACACACACACACACACACACAAAGATACACACATACTGACACACACACACATACATACTAACAGACACACATACCGAAACAGACATACACACATATAGGCATACATACTGACACACACATACTGAAACAGACATACACACATATACAGACATACAGACATACATAGTGACACACACAGACACATACTAACATACAGACACAAACCCACACACATATAGGGACATACAGACACACACACATACATGCATACCTACATACATAAACATACAGACACATACAGACAGACAGATAGACATACTGACATACATTCATACGTACTGACATATATTCATACATACTGACATACAGACATACATACAGGCATACATACTGACATACAGACATACATACATACAGACAGACAGACATACATACATACTGACATACATACATAAATACACATACCGACACATACATACATACATACAGACATACATTCACACATACTGACATACATTCATACATACAGACATATATACTGACATACATACTAACCTACATACATACTAACATACATTCATATTGACATGCAGACATACTGATATACAGACATAAATACTGATATACAGACATACATACTGACATACATGTATACAGACATACATGTATACAGACATACTGACATATATACATACAGACATACTGACATACAGAGAAATACAAAATTGCAGTGGAAGCAGCTTGGTCTTCTTAACTCTTGTCCTTAAAAAGGATTTAACTCTTGTCCTTAAAAAGGATTTAAGAGAAAGACACCCACATAGTGTACCAGTAAAATAGTAATACAGAAAATATTAGATAAAATCCAGTGTATCACAACAAATGCCTTGCCCGACCGTAGACTTGGAGGAGGATCGGCCAGGAGAAATAAAAGATTAAAATATACATATAATTGTGATAAATCAAATAAAATAGAAGTCCTATGTGGGTCTCTTCGCCCAACGCGTTTCGTCCTAGTGGGACTTCGTCAGGGGCAGCAGAAAATGTAAAGTGCTCTCCTCCGTTCTCTTTTAAACCGGTTCGGCGCCGTTCCGTGGAGCCTGCAGCCAATCAGACGGTGCGGTAGAAAGTAGATTCACCTGGATGTGTCTTCTTCCTGTATGCATTCCACGCCTCTGTATTTTGCGTATCAACAGGAAACAGCCCTCCGGTATCGGTACCATGCATTCCAAATCGCGAAACGGAAGTCCATGTGTAAGTTCAGAAATATTTGACATTAAAACAAAAATATATGAGAGAAAACATGTAGTATATCAGTCTCAAATTAATAAATGAATAAATATATAAATAAATAAACGGACAAGAAAATTCCATATTTATCAAAAAGACAGAATTCTATTAATAGCCGTAAGGGCTAAAAAAATGAAAAAGTTAATACAGTATCAAGTGAAAAATGACATAACTGTGTTTGAAGTACTGTTAAAAATCTGGAAGGACAATCACATATATATTAACATCATGGCCAGTAAAATAAATCATTAAATATATAAGAGGAGATGACTAAGTGTGGAACTTGATACGTATAAATAGGAAAAGGAC
Organism: Pelobates cultripes; assembly: GCA_933207985.1. NCBI lineage: Eukaryota > Metazoa > Chordata > Amphibia > Anura > Pelobatidae > Pelobates > Pelobates cultripes. Next base: position 114,908,277 of record OW240916.1, read on the forward strand.
TACTCTTAAAATGTAGGAGAGAGGATTTGGGGTAGCAGTACATATGTGGACTTGGATGATATTTTAAAAAAAAAAAAATTAAATTTGAAAATGTAAAATTTAAAAATGATAATAGTAAAATTTGAAATGGTTAAATTCATAAAAACCTATTCTATAAAAAAACAAACCATATCAAACTCCACATTCAGACTTGTTGGAGAGAAAGTCTTGACTGTAAAGATCCAAAAACCCTCCCTTTGCCTTAATTTCCTGATCAAATCTCCTTCTCTATCATCAAGAACAGCCTTCTCCACACCAGTGCATGAAAAAGTTTCAAACTTAAAATATCGACAGTTATTGCAATGTAGGGGGACTGAGTGAGTTTTTATATTTTTCTTAATGTTATTGCAATGTTCTAAAAATCAGACTTTCAAGGCTCTACTCATAGAGGTGTTTTTTCTCCTGAACATAGCAGTTCAAATTTGGTCCTGTCTCTCGGAGTCCAATTCGATAGGCACTGCGCGGTCAGGAAATGTCGCAATTGCTCATATTGAAATCTCTGCATGAGTGTTGGGACCTTCCCTTCTGTCAGTTGTGTAATTGATGTCAGTCCCCACTCTCTCACCACCTCGTCCAATATTATATCTCCCTTTGGTGTTAGTTGTAAACCTCTTTTCCCCGCTATGAAAAGGGGGTTGTTTGTTATAGGGTATTTTGGAGATGGAGTTGGAGCTATGTCTGGGAAAGTGTGTTTTTTTCCAAGTTTGTATGGTTGGTGTCACTGTCGGGTGTGGTCTTTTCGTCCAGTTATTAATTGATGTCAATAGCCATGGTATTGTCTTCAATGATTCACTTATCTGAGCTTGTTCTATTGTGACCCACAGTTTGGAAGCGTTCTGATAGGACCAGTCTATAATACGGCCTATGTGAATCGCCTGATAATACAGCCAGATGTCCGGCAGGCCCACCCTGCCAAGGCCTAGTGAGTATGTTGTATCTTATTCTCGGGCGTCTTTTTGCCCATATAAATTGTGTAAATAATGACTGAATCTTCTTAAAGGAGATTCGTGGGATGGTGATTGGGAGAGTGTTCAATAGATACAGCAGTCTTTGGAGCACATTCATTTTTAGAATATTTACCCTTCCAAACCATCGGAAGTGTGGTTTATTCCAGATCTCCAGGTCCGCACTAATAGCTCCTAAGATTTGTGGAAAATTAGCTCCATATAATAGCTTATTATGGGAAGTTATGTTGACTCCTAGGTATTTGATGGACTTCGTTGCCCATTGAAATGCATATCGTGTTTGTAATCTTGCTTTGTCCTTTTCTGTTAATGTAAGGTTCAGTATTTCACATTTGTGAACATTTATTTTGAAGTTGGATAGGGCACTGTATTCGTCCAAGAGGTCTAACAGTGTGGGGAGGGACGTGAGAGGCTTAGTGAGTGTAAATAATAGATCTTCCGCAAATGCAGATACTTTGTACTGGTGTTTACCTACTATTATCCCCTCCATCCCCGGCTTGTTCCTCACCGCATTCAGCAGGGGTTCCAGTCCCAAAATGAATAGCAACGGAGACAGGGGGCATCCCTGTCTCGTGCCATTTGTTATTTGGAAGGGATCGGACAATATTCCATTGATTTTTAGCCTTGCCGAAGGGTGAAAATAGATTGCTTGGATCCACTGCATCCACCTTTTACCAAAGCCCAGCGGCTCCAGCGTCGACAGGAGGAAGTTCCAATGCACCCTGTCAAACGCCTTTTCTGCGTCAATAGTTAACATAATGGAGGGGGCTTTATTTGCATGAGCTCCGTGTATCAAATTAATGATCTTTGTAGTATTATCTTTGGCCTCCATGGACAAAGGGTGGATTAATGTTGGGAGCATAGGTTTTAGCCTTAGTGCCAGCATTTTTGTAAATATTTTTTATGTCGACGTTAATGAACGAGATTGGTCTGTAACTGCCACACATATCTGGGTTCTTCCCGGTCTTGTGGAGGAGGGTGATATTGGCTTCCAGACTTGGTTTGGGAATGAGTTTGTCTGGGCCTATGGAATTAATTGCATCTAGTAGGTGTTGGCGTAATTCTTTCATATATGTTTTATAGTACGTAGCTGAGTAGCCATCAGGGCCTGGACTTTTGCCCGAGGGGGTGGTTTTGACCGCATATATGAGCTCAGTGTGAATGGCTCGTCTAGAGACTTAGTCATCGCTTGGGGTAGTACTTTGTCGAATTTATCAGTTAAGTATGCCTTGATCATCTCCTTGTCCTGTGAAGTCTTCGTTATGTTGTATAGTGAGTGGTAAAACTCCCTAAATGTTTTTGCTATCTCTTCGTTTGATTGTACTGTTTTGTTATTGGCTGTTTTAATCTGGGGAATGTATGTTCTCTCTTGTCTGTGCTTGAGTGAGTTGGGTAGGAGTTTTCCATACCTATTCCCTTGGGCATAAAATAATTGTTTGGTCCACACTAGTGATTTTTTAGCCTTTGATTGTAATAAAAGAGTCAGTTCAGACCTGAGGGATAAGAGTTTTCGGTGGTCAGATTCAGACATGGCCTCTTCCAAGTTTTTTATGTCCGTCAGTAACTCTGTCTCTTAATTTTCGGTTTTTTTTAGAAAGGATCCCCATTTTATTAGTTCCCCCTTACTACACATTTATGTGCTTCCCACTGGAGGAAGGGGGTTGTGTCTTGTGTGGCATTTTTCTGAAAGTATTGGGAAATGGTTTTGGCAATAGCCTGTTTCGTTGTTGCTCCGTGTAAAATGGTGGTGTTCAGTTTCCACTGGCCTTTACCCTGAGATAGAGAGGGGTTTTTAGTTGTATGTGGACTGGGGCAATAAACACACCAGGTGATATTGTAGATTGATGCCGAAGTTACCAGTGAGAGATCTCTATGTATGGTGAAGAAGAGGTCTATAGACTTAAGGGAGCTTCTTACAATCTATTGTAATATAAGGGTAATTTGTATTTTACATATATTTTTACCCACTTTTGGTGTGCACGTGTATTGTACAGTTATATATACAATACTGACATACAGACATACATACATACAGACAGACCAACATACTGACATACAGACAGATATACTGATACACACACAGCTAATTTTTCAGCCACCCTGCTGTTTCTTACCTTTTCATTGCAGGAGGGTGGCTGGGGCTGATAGGAGTCGGTGTGGGCTCTCCCTCTTCATGGCCTGGCTGTCTTTATTCCATCCCATGTGGCTACAATGTTTTTTAAAGGGTCTCGGTTGCGCTTTTACATGGCCACAGCTCTGACCAGACCCCTGGAGATAATGGGCTCAATGGGTGGCCCTATGTGCATGGGCCACTCGATGAACCCCATCAGCGTGCTGCTGCACCGGTGGCAGTTCCGCTGCTACACATGGGGGCCTCATCCGTGGGGGCCACAACCATCATGGCTATCACTCCCTGGTGGCGACCTTGCTCTTCAGCATAACAAGACTCAACACATACTATATTCTGCGACAATCTGCTTACTACGTTGATCTATTCTACTGTACTCTCTGGCTCTCTGCATAGTGAGATACTCTATATTACTATATTCTACATATTATGATACTACTACTATACTCTGGAACAATAGGCATACTGCGACTCTCTATACCTCCGTACTCTGCAACAATCTGCATACTGCAATACTATGTACTACTCTACTTCATACTGCAATACTCTACATTTTTATACTGTTCAACAATCAACATACTGTGCAACATACGGCATGCTACGTTACTATATACTACGTTCTGTATACTGAGATACTCTATACGACTATAACCTGCATCATACGCATACATCAATAATCTATACTACTGTACTTTGCTATTTGATGCAAACTTTGCTACTCTATGATACTCTATGCTACTATATGCTACTGCATACTGCATCACTCTACATTACTATACTTTGCAACATTCTGCATACTGCAATACTTATATGACAATAATCTGCAACATTATATATATTGCTATACGCTACACTACCATACTCTGCAACATACTGCATACTGCGAAACCCTACTATCCAATGCAGCAATCTACATACTGTGATACCTTATACAAATTTAATCTGCAATATTATATATATTGCAATACTTTATCCTACCATGCTCAGTAACACACTGCATACTGTGATTCTCTTTACTACAATACTATGTTAAAGACATGTGCACCAGTGAAAATTTTGTTTCGTATGAATGATTTTGTATTTCAATCCTTGTAATAAACATTAACCATTCCATCCCTCCCTCACATTAACCTATGACCCCTATTAACCCACTGACCCCCATATTAATAAAAGGGAGGTTAAATCCTCCCGCATTCCCCTACTCGCATGCCTAGTGGCTGCTCGCTGTCATTTAAAACTACTAGTGACTGGGCAGCTATTTCTGAGAGACCTGGCACAGGTTAAATTCTCCCGCATGCCATTACTTGTGCCAAGTCCCCCCATGTAGTAGGGGCACCTGCCGCTCATGGGTAGGGACCTGGGGGGTAAACTAGGCCATTTATATTAATGGCCCCCACCCACGGGTCATGGGTGGGGGTGCAGGAGGGACACTATGTCCCCTTCATTTTAGTTTTTTGGGTTCCCCACCAGGCCCCCCCTTATTGCACTAGTGACTGGGACGCAATAGCTGCCCAATCACTAGTAGTTTTAAATGACAGCGAGCAGACACTGGCTTCTCACTGTTTAGGCGACATGCCCCTACTCCTATTACAAGGAGGGAGCTGGTAGCGCTGCCGGCTACCTCCTTGCTTTTTTTTCCCCACGCATGCACAGTGTTATTTTCTCCATGTTGTGTGGGTTAATTCCCCTGCAGCACAGAGTCTATTAAAAGAAAGAAATTAGACGGGGGTGGAGTGAACAGCCATACTAGCAAGACGCACATTACTGCAGCTCCGAGCAAAACGGCACCAAAAAGGCAAAAACGAGCAAAAATAACGACTAACAAACAGAACCCTCCGCAGCCGGAGAATTCCCACATACCATGGGACGAAAAAATAAGAAATGCAAGCCAGAGCGACCTCCATCCACGGCCGACATCGGCGATCTGCTGTGGAGGCCGCACTCCTCACAGAGGCCTGTCATGGCTCCGCTATCGGATGCCCCATCATTCACTACCAGCGAAGAATCCCTGTATGACGGGACGCCCTTTGAGGCCCAGCTCCCCAACAAGGTGCAGACCTCTCCGCAGACACTACCGGTCAAGCCTCCGGTTACGGAGGAGTCCCTGCGGGGCATGCTGGCGGAACTTCGCCACAACATAGCGGCCAATATAGGACAGTTCAGGGAGGAGGTGAACGGGTTTGCGGCTCGTCTCCACAACTCAGAACGCACAACAGAAGCACACGAGACCCGCATCGCGACCCTGGAGCAGTCGTTGACCAAACTGCAACACTCCCAAACACGGTCCGAGGAACACATGGCAGCTCTCGAGGACAAGCGGAGATGGAAGAATGTCAAGGTCCGCGGCCTACCTGATACCATGGAGATGGCAGAGTTCCCACACTTCATCCGCAGGCTGCTTACAAAGCTGTTCTCCGCCAAACAAGCCAAGGCTATGACACTAGCTGGATGGCACCGTATAACGGGACCCGCTACAGGAATACAACGGCCAACTAGAGACATAATCCTCCGGTTCCAACAGGGACAAGACCGCACAGCCTTTATGGCGGCAGTCCGCCACATAACACCGTTACGATTTGAGGATCACGATCTCACCTTCTATCCGGACTTATCTAAGGCCACCATGGAATGGCGAAGATCCCTGCGTCCACTCACTCAGGCGCTAGTGGCAAGCAAAACACCATACAAATGGGGTTCACCTCGCTGCCTACTCATTACCCGGGAAACGGGAATAGTGAAAGTCCGGGAGGCCTCTGAAATACCGAGCATCCTGCTACAAATGGGAGTGACCGCGACAGCCGCTGAGACCGCGACCCAAGCGGCACCGACACTCTGGGACCCAGAGAGGGTCACACCATTCATACCAGTGGCCCACAGAGGGAATCCTGCATCTAAGCCGGGGCGCTGAAAACCTCCCAGCGGACTACAACCCGCACAGGACTTAACAGTTCTTGCTATATGCTCTTCACAGTTTTTGCTTTATGTTTTCAACCGCACAGGACTTAACAGTTTTTGCTTTATGTTCATGGTTATTATGACCTATAGCTTCGGACGGGTAAATGGGCTTTAACTAAGCCTGACAGGCACTCTTCCCAGTTATAATGGCGAACCTCCCCAAACGCCCTTATCTCCCCCCCCCCCCACTGACCCTTAACAAGTCACCACATAAAACACAACACTACCTTGTCAGTGGGACTGTTAGCCCCCTACACACACTCTCCAGACTAGAATACACCCCCCTGGGGGACAGACTACAGGCTACACCCCTTCCAGGCAACCTTCTCTGACATGCATCCTCAATTTCAAAGGGTATAAGAAGCAACACTTTACTTTTACTACACGCATGACAGTCCTAACTACACTAATATAAAAAATTTATAAAATGTGCTATCCTACAGTCGCAATGTTATCTGTTATGTTCATTAACATGTCTTTTATCGCTGTTGTGGCGAGATCTGCTGTACTGTTATAACTGCACGTACAAAATAAAGAATTAAAAAAAAAAAAAAAAAAAAAAAAAAAAAAAAAAAAAAAAAAAAGAAAGAAATTAAATGAAAAGTTAAACAAATACGAAAAAAATAAGATTTTTGGGATGAAATTGTACTTATTTTTGAGAGAAATAGGCCTTTTGTGTACATAGAAAACGTCTTAGATCATTGAGTTCAGCTCATGAAAAATGGGGGCAAAAAAGTGTTGCGTTTATAATTTTGTCTAGTGTATATTCTTGCATTACATGCCTTACAGTATGATCATATGCATGTATATATATTAGCTGCTATCCCGACATCTGTTCTTGAACAGCATTTTCTGCGGGTAAGCTTCGTGCCCACAACTTAACATTCAAGCATTCTTTACTCATCTAACTGTATTTTTTACTTGACGTTAATTCCTACAGTGTGTATATTTTGTTGGGCAATCTTATTTTCCATCACTCAAGTTTTAGATGGTTAAGTTTAATTTCATTCTAAATACCCTCGTGCAGCCTCTGTCGGTATGCATTTGGCCTACATTAGGCCATCATCCCATTATATTTGCATTTCTAATGTCAAGCTTTGGTCGGCTATACATAGGTATTTTCATTTGTTTTTATCCATAACTGTACTTCAATTAAAATGCAAGTATTTTTCTTGTACAACTTTGGGAAAAAGACTATGGTTGTTTCTATAATTACTTGCGATCACGCACCACTTCTCTGATGGTAAGACCATGAATATATATGTGAAAATAAAATATATGTCTATCAATAAGATGGCGCAAAGAACAAAAAAACTCTAATGATGTAATAAAACGTTTGCAGCAACCAATTAAAATCTTGGTAATACGATTCACACTAAAAACAACACATAAAAATATTGGTGCGCAACATTAAAAAACACCATCTGTGGATATATAAAAAAGCTCCTTAAAGTGGTATTGCACAATCCCCAAAAATAGGGGAGGATATATATAAAATACTAAAGTGATATTACACAAATACTGTACTGTACAATACTACCTTCCTCCTTACTACAACCAGTTGCTCTATAAGAATTGTACCTTAAGTTTGGTCTGGCTATTTCCCTAGGTGGCCATAGATAGGTGTTCGGCCTCTAGTGCCATTACATAGCTGTACCGCAAGACCAGCTCCCATCCTCAACTACAGAGGTAATTTGTTCCTCGGGCCAAATCATAGTTATTGCCTCGCATGTCTGCCCTCTTTGGAAAGCAGTTAGGGCTTCACTTGTCATGGCCAACTTTCTTGAATCTATTTAAATGTCACTGAGATGCCAACATCCCGCCATAACGCTCAGTGGCAAACCCACCTAAACTAGCTAGAGCCTCTTATCACCACTTGGCAATTAGTTAGTTTCCCAAGGTTCTCTCATCACCACTTGGCAATTAGTTAGATTCCTAAGTCGCCAATGTTGCCTAATTTGTTTCACCACTTGGCATAACATAAGTCAGTCTGTACCTGGAATGTTATGCACTTGCTCTCAATAACATGTTCTTTCTCTTTCAGGTATCGCTCTAAATGCTGCTATAAAAATAGGAATGGCAGAGGAAAGCATGTCAAAGAATAAAGGTTTAGTTTAGAGATGTCGCGAACCGTCCGCAAGCTTCTCGCGAACGGTTTGCCGCGGTTCGCCACGAGCTGTTCGCGGCGAACTCCGGTCAGCTGACACGTCCCGGCCAATCTCCAGCAGACCCTCCCTCCCAGACCCTCCTACTTCCTGGACAGCATCCATGTTTCAGGAAGTAGGAGGGTCTGGGAGGGAGGGTCTGCTGGAGATTGGCCGGGACGTGTCAGCTGACCGGAGTTCGCCGCGAACAGCTCGTGGCGAACCGCGGCGAACCGTTCGCGAGAAGTTCGCGGACGGTTCGCGACATCTCTAGTTTAGTTACAGGTTTAGGTAGTTTTATTATTTTTTGCCTCTTTTCAGGCCTACACTGTTCTTCAGTTTTGGCACACCACAGCCGACTTGCTACTACTTGTATAACTCAATCCTTATTGCATGCCATAGCAGTTGATCCATAAATATAAGGCAGAATGCCTGAAATTGTGGGAAGGATTACTGGCCTATATCTACACCCTACTTCCCGCCTCTTCCTCCTGACAATGCCTACATTTTGTAAACCCACACACCTCTCCCTTTACTAATCTCTTCCCCATTCCCCCGTTCGTCAGTTTTCGTCAGCCGACTTGCTACAACTGGTATAACTCAATCCCTATTGTATGCCTCGGCAGTTGATCCTGAACACACATATCTGTGTGTGTATATATATATATATATATATATATATATATATATATGAAAAAATAAAGAGCTTCTGCACTCCTACCTCCAGCCAAGATGATACCCGGTGCCCAGCCACACTGTGATATAAAAGTAGATAAATACCGGCACTCCTGGATTTGTACAGCACATCGATTTATTGTCACAAGTCAGTCAACATTTCAGTTCCTAGCTTGGAACTTTCATCAGGACATACAACAGTAGCAATGACCAAGCAGACTTTTATACAGTGTAAGATAAAATTAATTAGCAACTCACCAACCTCTGCTGCTCGTTAAGTTGATCGGCTATACCGGAGCGTTCAAGCTGAAACGTTGACTGACATGTGACAATAAATCGATGTGCTGTACAAATCCAGGAGTGCCGGTATTTATCTACACACATATATATCCACATGTAGTGTGTTTATCAATCAATGAAAATGAATAAATAAATAAATGAATAAATTAAAAAATAAATAAATATATATATATATATATATACTTTTATATATATATATATATATATATATATATATATATAAAAATATATATATTTATTTATTTATTAATTTATTCATTTATTTTTTTGTGAGAAATAATAGTACTCCAAGGTCTTGCTTAAGATAAAAAAAAGTAAAACTTAATTTTTATTCAGGTTGTTGCCAGTAAGAGTGCGACATTTCAGTTCCAATACGAACTTTCCTCAGAACAGTGTAACAACAGTGCATGAGATTGTTTAAATAACTAAACAGTGATTGATAAACACACTACATGTGGATACTCACCGCCTCTGAGCCCAATGATGCAGCCCGCAGCTGGCCCAAACCTGCTGGCTCATCTGACCCGGTATAGCTTAAACAAATTTGTTATGCAGCTGACTCCAGGCTCTGCGTTCCAGCTGTTAACTGTGGAAACCACTGAAATGCACATTATGAGTGTATAGAGGCTAACTCAACCCTGCCGCGATCGTCAATTCTCGGGTTGCTATAGGAATAATGGATGCGTCATTGATGGGAGGGAAAGGGAATCATTGATCATTGATGGGAGGGAAACCGAATTCCCTATTCACGAGTGTAGCAAAGCACCCAGCTGTCAAGAATATGATTAACAACAGTGTATAAGCATAGTTTTAAATGTTAAAAACAATAACACTAGCTTGGGGGTCGGCACAAGTAGATACGTGCTGCAGGATGGATCTAGCAAGTATAGTAATGGTTAAAGGATTTTATGGCAACCGAGTTAAGAATAGTAATACCTCAAAAGTATCTCAACATTATCCAGAAGATGTCAAGTTGCAAACATAATAGACACAAAATCCATATAGAGCTAGTATCACTGATAAATGCTAGCTGAGACATATAGGCAGTGTACAGTAGACTTCAATACTTCAAAACTATGATGATATAGTATGCCTCAAGAGATAAAATCAGCACTATTGTTGTATCTAAAAGTAAGGAAAAGCTGAAATTGTTCATCTAAAGTAAAATAGAAAATTAAAGTATCTAGGGAAGAACTCCTCACTGCACAAAAACAGAGCAGGATGTATACTTAGACTTAAGCCCCATTGAAGCTATATTGTAATTTGTGCGATGTGCATGTATCACTGAGCCCACTGCATAAGTCCTGTGTGTGCATGTGATGCTAAGTTTGAAAATATGCAATGTGTGACCATTGTCTGATTGGGAATATTTTATGTTTACTATTCACCTAAAAGCAATTCATCACATTTAATACATTAACTCCTTAAGGACTGAGCCAAATGTACACGTTTTGATCAAAATAAAATGTAAACAAAACTTTGAATTTGACTAAATGTCTGTTCATCCGTAATTCATCTCTTTCATAGTAAGTGCACCCACACTTATTATAATTCATTTTATTCGGGAGTAATAGGGCTTTCATTTAACATCAAATAATTAGATATGAAATATAATTTAATATGAATAAAATAATTTAAGAAATTTTATTTTTTTTGTTCTGAATGACATTATAACTGTGAATGTCATAAGACTGTTTGCTTTACTGCAGTAAAATACACATATTTGTATTCAGCAATGTCCCACGTGTAAAGCAGTACTCCCTATGTACACATTTTATGGTGTTTTGGGAAGTTACAGGGTCAAATATTGCATGTTACATTTTTCCATTTTTTCACATTGAAATTTGCCATATTGGTTACGCTGCCTTTAAGACCATATATGGTAGCCCTGAAATGAGAATTACCCTGATGATGGCATACCATTTGCAATAGTAGACAACCCAAGGTATTGCAAATGGGGTGTGTCCAGCCTTTTTTAGTAGCCACCTAGTCACAAACACTGGCCAAAGTTAGCGTTAATATTTGTTTGTGTGTGAAAAATGCAAAAAAATAATTTGAATGCCTATTTTGGCTAGTGTTTGTGACTATGTGGCTACTAAAAAAGACTGGACATACCCTATTTGCAATACCTTGGGTTGTCTACTTTTGCAAATGTATGCCATCATGGGGTAATTCTCATTCCTGGGCAACCATACGGTCTCAAACACAACGCAACCAAGCAGGTGAAAAAAATGAAACACAAGCCTTATATTTGACTCTGTGACTTTTGAAAACACCATAAAACCTGTACATGAGGGGTACTGTTATACTCAGGAGACTTTGCTGAACACAAATATTAGTGTTTCAAAACTGTAAAATGTATCACAACAGTTTTATTGCCAGTGTAAGTGCCATTTGTGCGTGAAAAATGCAAAAAACTTCACTTGCACTGATGACATCATCGTTGTAATACATTTTACTGTTTTGAAACACTAATATTTGTATTCAGCAAAGTCTCCCAAGTAAAACAGTACCCCACCATGTACAGGTTTTATGGTGTCTTGGAAAGTTACAGGGTTAAATATATTGCTAGCAAATTAAATTATCTGGACTTTCTGCCTGGGTTATCAGGCAGGTCCCGCAAATTGTAATTTATAAAATTACAAACAAACCACAATCCCAGCACTCAAGTTCCCTGGTCTTTAGAATGTCCCAGTGCTAACTCCAGCCATAATACAGGAATGAAGACGAGTGCACTCTGGGGCCTGTAGAAAGTATAGATGCTTTTATTTAGCACAAATCATACATCGACGTTTCAGTCCAACCGGATTTTTCTCAAGATCAGAAAGAAAAGTCCGGTTTGACTGAAACGTTGATGTATGATTTGTGCTGAATAAAAGCATTTATACTTTCTACAGACCCTAGAGTGCACTCGTCTTCATTCATATATTTATATGTGTATATATATATATAATTTTCCACGTGTCCTTCACTCACTGCTCCCGGTCTTGTAAACTCCTGGATGCAAACTTCGACCTTCAGAATATATAGAACGTTGTTGAAGTGCACTATCACGACCTTGAAAAAAGTCCAGATAAGACTGAAACATCCTGCAAGATTTATTTTAAGTCATCCTATCGTAAGGATGAAAAAAAAGCTAGATTATTATTATCGCCATTTATATAGCGCAAATTCCGTAGCGCTTTACAATATTATTAGAGGGGGGATTTAACTATAAATAGGACAATTACAAGAAAACTTACATAAACGATAGGTTGAAGAGGGCCCTGCTCAAACTGTCACATATTCATCCGCTTATAGAAATGTGGTTAATGACATTTACTGTCCACACAGGAAAAGTTGTGCCGAGCAGCAACCTAATCCACAGAAGGTTTAATGCTGAGCAGTAATTGTGCAAATGAAACCTGGTCTCATGTATTCATCCGCTTATAGAAAAGTGGTTAATGACATTTACTGTCCACACAGGAAAAGTTGTGCCGAGCAGCAACCTAATCCACAGAAGGGTTAATGCTGAGCAGCAATTATGCAAATGAAACCTGGTAACTGACTTTGGGGTCAAAGGCCGGTTACAGCCTATCAGAACTAAAGGAGGGGTATTTAGGCCCAGTTCTCAGCCTGCTCAGTGCCCTGTCGTGGTTTCCCTTGTGGTTGTCTGAGAGCGCGTTCCTGTTTATAGTTTTCTACCTGGTTTTTGACTTTGGCTTTGTTTATTGACTTCTCTATATTCTGGTATCCTGACTCCTGGCTTTCCTCATCGCTGTGTCCCTTTCTGTGTTCCCTGACCTCGGCTAGTATTTTTGACTATTCTTTGTACCTTAAATCTGGCCATTCTAAGGACCGGTAATACGTTACTTATTTGTCATCCGTGCTGTACAGTTCTACGTGCTGGATCAAACAGTAATCTTGACACAAACAAGCTTACAGTCTATAGGAGGTGGGGTATAAAACACATTAGGACAGAAAATTAGATCCCCATCTTTCGTACAACTACCACAATACTTTGCCAGATGGATATCTACCATTTGCTCATTCTTGCAGGGTTGTATGTATCTGTAAGCATGTGTCGAATGGAGTATGTGTGTGTGACTGTAGGGGTGTATTTGTGTGTAGTGCTTTGCTTTGAATGTAGGGGTGTGGAGGGTGCTGAAGGTTCGAGTATGTAGTGTTGATATTTGAATGCAGGAGTGTATTTGTGTGAAGTGTTGGAGTTTGAATGCTGAGATGTATAAACATACACTGCCACATATATATATATATAGACACACATTGACACATACAGAGGTGCAGACCCACAGATACACTAACACACATACAGATACACACACATATACAGATACACAGACACACACATTGACATAGATACACAGACACACACATTGACAAACAGACACACACTAACACACATACAGATAGATACACACACACACACTGGCACACATACAGATATACAGACACACACAACAATACACAGACACACAGACACACACATACCGATACACAGACACACTAACATACAGATACACAGAAACACACTAACATACATACAGATACACACGCACATACATACAGATACACACACATATATACAGATACATACAGATACACAGACACACTAACACAGATACACAAACACACACTAACATACATACAGATAACATGCACATACAGACCACATTACATATTTTAACACACAGCCCCCCCACCCCCCCACTTCCATACCTTTTTAGTGCAGGAGGATGGCTTCCCTGGTGTCGAGTGGTGTCTGGCTGAGTGTGATGAGAGTCTGGCTCTGTCCTCAGGTCCTGCCTATTAATCTCCCTCCTCTCTCGGCATGTTGGTAAGAAGGGAGGGAGAACCTTCCTGCGTCACGGCATTACACAGTGCAGGGGCCTGGTCACACTGATGGGGGGACGCGGTGCCTGAACGGGCCCCTGATCATTGAAACATTTACTCTTAAGTAGTGGGCGGCATGTGCATGACATCGACATTGCGCGCCCACACGCACAGGACTGAAATACTCCTCTGCTCCCCCGATGTCAACATGCGTGTGATGTCATGCAAAAGACGCGCATGCACGTTTTGGGGTCAAAGGCCGATTACGGCCAATTGGATCTGTAGAAGGCTTATTTAAACTAAGTTTTACTTTTTCTCATTGTCCTGTTGTGATTTCCCTAAGATGGTTATCCGAGATTGTGTTCCTGATCGTGTGTTTCTGGTTATTGACTTTGGCTTTGTTTTGACTTCCCTGACTTCTGGTATCCTTGACTATTGGCTTTCCGTTATCGCTGTGTCCCATTCTCTGTCCCTGACCTTGGCTAGTATATTGACTTTTCTTAGGCACGTCAAGTCTGGCCATTCTACACCCTGTTCCAATTTATTATGCAAATTATATTCAAGTGTCACAAAGATTAAATATTTTGTTTTTTTAGTTTAACTCGTGGATGGCATTGTGTCTCAGGGCTCTTTTGATCATTGAAAACAATCTCGGACACTAGGAGATGCCAAGTCAGTGAAAAGCACATTTGAAATCCAGAATTAAGATGGACAATGAAACTCCTTCATTTGATATAGAAATAATGGGTGTTGGACAGTGTTGTCATTTACCACTTCATGTAGTATCCCCGATAAGAAAGTAATTCTCAATCCGCTAAGTGTGTTAGAAAATGTACCATTTAAAATTTTGCAGCAAGAGGTGGAAAGTTTTCATAAAAGTGTGAATGGATTGTAATTAATATAACATACAGTGAGGGAAAAAAGTATTTGATCCCCTGCTGATTTTGAATGTTTGCCCACTGACAAAGAAATGATCAGTCTACAATTTTAATGGTAGGTGTATTTTAACACTGAGAGACAGAATAACAAAAAAAAAACCAAGAAAAACACATGTCAAAAAAGTTATAAATTGATTTGCATGTCAATGAGTGAAATAAGTATTTGTTCCCCGATCAACCGGCAAGATTTCTGGCTCCCACGTGTCTTTTATATAGGTAATGAGCTGAGATTAGGAGCACACTCTTAAAGGGAATACTCCTAATCTCAGCTCCTTACCTATATAAAAGACACCTGTCTACAGAAGCAATCAATCAGATTCCAAATTCTCCACCATGGCTAAGACCAAAGAGCTGTCCAAGGATGTCAGGGACAAGATTGTAGACCTACACAAGGCTGAAATGGGCTACAAGACCATCGCCAAGCTGCTTGGTGAGAAAGTGACAACAGTTGGTGGGATTATTCGCAAAGGGAAGAAACACAAAATAACTGTCATCCTCCCTCAGTCTGGTGCTCCATGCAAGATCTCACCTCCATGATCATGATCCACGGTGAGGAATCAGCCCAGAACTACATGGGAGATCTCAAGGCAGCTGGGACCATAGTCACCAAGAAAACAATTGGTAACACACTACGCCGTGAAGGACTGATATCCTCCAGCGCCTGAAAGGTCCCCCTGCTCAAGTAAGCACATGTACATCTGAAGTTTGCAAATGAACATCTGAATGATTCTGGTGAGATCTGAGTGAAAGTGTTGTGGTCAGATGAGACCAAAATTGATCTATTTGGCATCAACTCAACTTGCCGTGTTTGGAGGAGGAGGAATGCTGCCTATGACCCCAAGTACAACATCCCTACCGTCAAACATGGAGGTGGAAACATTATGTTTTGGGTTTGATTTTCTGCTAAGGGCACAGGACAACTGCACCGCATCAAAGGGATGATGGACAGGGTCATATAATGGCAAATCTTGGGTGAGAACCTGAATTCCTTAGCCAGGGCATTGAAAATGGGTCATAGATGGGTATTCCAGCATGAGAATGACCCATAACACACAGCCAATGAAACAAAGGAGTGGCTCAAGAAGAAGCACATTAAGGTCCTGGAGTGGCCTAGCCAGTCTCCAGACCTTAATCCCATAGAAAATCTGTGGAGGGAGCTGAAGGTTCGAGTTGCCAAATGTCAGCCTCGAAACCTTAATTGATTGGAGAGGATCTGCAAAGAGGAGTGGGACAAAATCCCCCATGTATGCAAACCTGGTGGCCAACTACAAGAAACATCTGACCTCTGTGATTGGCAACAAAGGTTTTGCCACCAAGCCGACGGGGTCAAATACTTCACTCATTGACATGCAAATCAGCTTATAACTTTTTTGACATGTGTTTTTCCGGATATTGTTTTGTTATTCTGTCTCTAACTGTTAAAATATAGCTACCATTAAAATTATAGACTGACCTGCCATGTACTAGGCAAGCTATGATACCACAAACTGTTAGTGGAAGGTGTAGAAAAGGATGAGCTTTGGGGAAATTATGGTATTATAATGGGTGAAAAACACTATCATCATAATAGGAAATGGATTTGTGGGGATTAGCGAGGAATTGATTCAGTGATACCCAGACAATAAAAAAAAGACACATAATTGGATGGAGAGAGAACAATTACAAAGGGAGGGAAACAATGCATTGTTGGAGAAACTAAATATATAGGCAAAACTGTAAATCACTTGAAATTGTGTTTTTCGTCTTTTGGATCAACAGCATAATACAGAAACGTGAAGGCGGCACTTGATGGAATTGGGTGTTTTTTTGCTTATATTACTATGAAACTATGTAACATGAAAAAAAGAAAAAATGACACTTAAAAGGATGGCAAATTTGAATTATAGGGACACTCCAGGCATCAAAACAACTTTATATAAATAAAGTTGTTATTGTGCCAGGAGACCCCCAGGTGCATTCCTACCTCAAGGGGATAAATCGTCCTTGAACTGTTTAATTCTGAATCGCCTCAAGTGGTGATCTCCACAACCTCCAGGTGACATTCGGCTTCTGAAATTACAGAAATTACTGATTGGCTAAGTGCGGTCAGCTGACACTCTCAGCCAATCAGTGACTCCCCATTCACAAAACTGGTTTAGAAAAGGTACGTCAATTTTCACAAAACGGATGCAACCTTGGGGTAGTGGAGATTGCCGCTGAAGGCAACTTTGGGGTTAAACCTTTCGATAACAGTTTAACCACTTGAGGTAAGAGTGCCCCGGGGGCCTCCTGGAACAATAACAACTTAATTTACATGAAATTGTTTTGGAGCCTGGAGTGTCCATTTAAAGGGATGTGACTCCTTGGTGAGGCATTTTATATTGGACATTTTTGAGAGAAACTTTAAAGTAAAAATTTTTTTTACAAAGACTTTCATTGTGATTGAAAATGAATGATTTGTTAATGCATCCTGCTGCATGTGCTGTCCTAAGGCTTTTTTTAATTGATTACATGTCTGTGGTAAGAATGACATTTGTATATGTGTTACAAGTGGATTGCTTAGATATGGAAATATGACCCATGTATTCATATTCCCTCATTAGTAAATTATATGTATTACCCAGAGTTTACCAACAGATGGAGCTAGAATAAGCCAAGCTTCTTTTTTATACTGTAACAATTCATTCTCATTGTTTAAGTGATGGACATGTTTTTGAAGTGCATACTTTTTTTTTTTTTTTTTTCGAATGCATATATTGATCTACTGAACATATATTTTATGAATCGATACCTGCTATTTTTTTTTAATATAATCACATGCTTTCTACAGTGAAACTTAGATTAAAACACTCAGAACCATTTTTATGAAAAAATACACAATGCTGTCAGAAACATCTTCTTGTAACATATAATCATATCACATGAGCCGTCTCAATTATTTAACTGTTATAGCTTGTATGATACAGTATTTTAATTCAAACAAGTCATGAGCAATAAATAATCCATATGTTTAAAAAAAATAACTATTTTTTGGTCTATATAAAATAAAAATTTAAAAAATTATATATATATATATATATATATATATATATATTAATGAATACCTAAAGAGGTTAACTCACTAGGTTGCTAAGGGTGCTTAATGCTATTAGAACTAAAGCAACTGCCCAACCTCAGAATCAAACAAAAACTAGAATGCGTGCTACGTGTTCATTCACCTATAATGTTCCTCTTTCTTAGTACATGCACCCAGACTTGTATTAAATAACATTTAAAATGATAGATTGGTCTTTATTGAAGAACAAATATGTATCCATAATTCCTAATATAATATGAATAAAAGGTACAAAGTGTTAAAAAATTAAGAGGAAAAATGGTGTGACTGGGGTTAACATAAACATGGGAAAGTCAAGGTCAGTGGATCTAGAAGTCAGAGGAGTCTGTATAACTGAGCCAAAAAGCCATTAGGTGAGTACTGGCAGCACTCAAGGAGTGAACCAGACAAGTCAAGGTCAGGAATACAGAATTTCAAAATAAACAGATATAGAGAGGGAGAAAAGGTTATGATAGCTTGAATGGATCTAAATTCCTTTTCATAGCAGGGTTAAAAAAAATTTGGAGGAAAATACCTGTTACAAGTTCTCTGGACCTCTATCATTCAAACGTTGCAGGATGAATTAAGTAAAACCATTTGTTTCTGTAGAGGGCCATTCAGATTGCAAAATCCAGACATTGTTCATAGTTTGTAACAATGTCTGGATTTTGTAAACTAGGCACTGAATGAGCGTGAATTTGGTCTGGGTTTCAACCAGACTCAAAGTTGACAGACACCTGAAACCAAGACCTGGACACTTAAAATCGGGGCCCAAATTTTAACAATCCAAACTATTTGCCTACTGGCAGCCCCAGCAATCTGTGTGCAAACATAAAAAAGAAAAAAAACTTGGTGATGCCAGGTTGAATCATGTGGTGGCTGTACAGCATTTGCTAGCCAGCTGCCATATTAAATAGTAAAAAAAAAAAATTGGGGGTGAATATGATCCACTATATAGAAGCAATAGACCTCCAGTATGCTACCACCTGCCATGCCAGAGGTGGAAATATGTCTCTTAAACAGTGAGCAGCCAACATCTACTGATTACAGGGAGTGCAGAATTATTAGGCAAGTTGTATTTTTGAGGATTAATTTTATTATTGAACAACAACCATGTTCTCAATGAACCCAAAAAACTCATTAATATCAAAGCTGAATATTTTTGGAAGTAGTTTTTAGTTTGTTTTTAGTTATAGCTATGTTAGGGGGATATCTGTGTGTGCAGGTGACTATTACTGTGCATAATTATTAGGCAACTTAACAAAAAACAAATATATACCCATTTCAATTATTTATTATTACCAGTGAAACCAATATAACATCTCAACATTCACAAATATACATTTCTGACATTCAAAAACAAAACAAAAACAAATCAGTGACCAATATAGCCACCTTTCTTTGCAAGGACACTCAAAAGCCTGCCATCCATGGATTCTGTCAGTGTTTTGATCTGTTCACCATCAACATTGCGTGCAGCAGCAACCACAGCCTCCCAGACACTGTTCAGAGAGGTGTACTGTTTTCCCTCCTTGTAAATCTCACATTTGATGATGGACCACAGGTTCTCAATGGGGTTCAGATCAGGTGAACAAGGAGGCCATGTCATTAGATTTTCTTCTTTTATACCCTTTCTTGCCAGCCACGCTGTGGAGTACTTGGACGCGTGTGATGGAGCATTGTCCTGCATGAAAATCATGTTTTTCTTGAAGGATGCAGACTTCTTCCTGTACCACTGCTTGAAGAAGGTGTCTTCCAGGAACTGGCAGTAGGACTGGGAGTTGAGCTTGACTCCATCCTCAACCCGAAAAGGCCCCACAAGCTCATCTTTGATGATACCAGCCCAAACCAGTACTCCACCTCCACCTTGCTGGCGTCTGAGTCGGACTGGAGCTCTCTGCCCTTTACCAATCCAGCCACGGGCCCATCCATCTGGCCCATCAAGACTCACTCTCATTTCATCAGTCCATAAAACCTTAGAAAAATCAGTCTTGAGATATTTCTTGGCCCAGTCTTGACGTTTCAGCTTGTGTGTCTTGTTCAGTGGTGGTCGTCTTTCAGCCTTTCTTACCTTGGCCATGTCTCTGAGTATTGCACACCTTGTGCTTTTGGGCACTCCAGTGATGTTGCAGCTCTGAAATATGGCCAAACTGGTGGCAAGTGGCATCGTGGCAGCTGCACGCTTGACTTTTCTCAGTTCATGTGCAGTTATTTTGCGCCTTGGTTTTTCCACACGCTTCTTGCGACCATGTTGACTATTTTGAATGAAACGCTTGATTGTTCGATGATCACGCTTCAGAAGCTTTGCAATTTTAAGAGTGCTGCATCCCTCTGCAAGATATCTCACTATTTTTGACTTTTCTGAGCCTGTCAAGTCCTTCTTTTGACCCATTTTGCCAAAGGAAAGGAAGTTGCCTAATAATTATGCACACCTGATATAGGGTGTTGATGTCATTAGACCACACCCCTTCTCATTACAGAGATGCACATCACCTAATATGCTTAATTGGTAGTAGGCTTTCGAGCCTATACAGCTTGGAGTAAGACAACATGCATAAAGAGGATGATGTGGTCAAAATACTCATTTGCCTAATAATTCTGCACTCCCTGTACAACTAAAAATGAATGAGTGGGCAACTATTGCTGCGCAGTTTATACAATGGCCTTGTTTTATAAGGATGGTTGCTATAAATAGCCATGGGAACCTGGCACAAGTTCGCCCTTGCTCTCCCTTGGTCATTGTGTGTGAGCTAACAGGTGGTGGGCATGCCATTGAATAACCATGACCAGCAGAAGGGAATGCTGTGGAGAAAAAAAAACATGGGGACAAATGAATATTCCCCAAGCTTCCACTGATATGTGACAGGTGGGGGCTACTACTATAACAGCCACCATATGATGGACCTTTGCACTACCAAGTGTTTTTTTCCCCACTATTTCATTCTTTACCTTCAAATTATTGTTTGCGTGCACATAAGCAAGTAAATGATTTGTGAATGTAGATCCTACTGGATCCATTCAGTCCTAGTTAGTATAAAATCCTTTTTTTTATTGTACATATTGCAAATCCATGCAAAAATCACTCACTTTGAAGCAGACACCAAATGTATCTGGACCTTTGGTGCAGATTCGGTTGGGTTTGTCAAATTCCAACCAGAATAATTTTTAGTAAATATGAGAATTGCCATTCATGCAGACTACAGCCATTTTCACTGGAAGTTGCCTATCTGGACAAAATCTGATGTATTATGAATAACCATAAAAGTATCCAATAAAAGCATCTGTTTAAATTCCAAGAAAGTGGATGGCTTTCCTATACCTGCTCTACTCCTCCCATGTATTTGCTCTACCCATCGATAAACTCTGGTTTTAGGATTTAGAAATTAAACCCTTTGACAGCTACTGGCATTCTATCATTATGCAGTGTAGATCGCTTGTACACATCTTTTTTTTGTCAGTGTTCCAAAAGGTCAGCAGCTCGCCATCGTACAAAACATACATATATGTTGTGCATAACCTGTTCTTGTCAAATGCCAGCATTTGTTTATCTGAAGAAAGTTTCTACACACAGAGAATTAATCCTATGCAGACTTATTTGGACAAAAGAGTTGGCAATGCTTCGGCTCTGTAACAGAGCCTTTCTCAAACATTTCAACTTCTTTGTCCTAATAAAGTCTTCATAGGATTAATTCTCTGTGTGCCTGGATACTTTCTTCAACTATCCAGTGAATGGGAACAGTGCCATCCCAGTCTGAGTGGCACCATGGAGAGATATCATTGTGTGTGCAGACCTCCTCTGGGTCACTGTGTCTGTATCTGTCTATATCACTGTATCTGTCTATATCACTGCTTTTGTGGTGGCCAGTTAACATGTCACTGTGTTGTGGTGACCAATTTTCACTGTAATAGCATGAATTGCAAACAGTCTACTGGTACTCGGTGGACTATTTTGGTTGCCACTACCCGATAAGTTTCTATGTCAGACCCCAATGGGTAAATGCATGCACAGAGGCACTTCATTTCATGTAGAATGTTTCAAGAAGTCCTATGGGGCTACAAACCCGCAATTTCTAGAATGACTAAAAGTGTCCTAAGGGCTGTTAACAACAGCCATAAAAAAATTATTGCAACTATAAGCCAACCTCCCATTCTTATACAGCAAAGGAGAAATTTTCACTTCCTTCTTTCCTGTGTAAATTCTATTCAAATTGTGCACTCCCCAACCAAGCTTCTGCCCGACCATTGTTTTTATAGACCATAAAAGTACCATATCAGTAAATGCTTACAATGCTACATCAGTAATTGTATTAATTGTAGCACTGTAAGCATAGTTAATATATTTTAGAGATTTTTTTATGTACCACATTCCCTGATGCATATTACTGGACAACCACAGGCACATGTTAACATATTTTTTTTTCTTTCATAATTTTAAATGTCAGTTGACCTTATTTTCTGGATTTTCTACATATATACTTATATATATATATATATATATATATATTCAGCATCAACAGAAAGTGCACATATCAGAGAGGTTGAAAGCAAGACACAATACATATTTTATCAAAGGGTATAATTTATGTTAGATTGGGTTTTCCAGCTTATAATAGTTTTATTTAATTATGGGAAGGAATAGTGTAGTCGTATTTCTTTAGAAAGAAAGAACTTCAACTGATAATTTTTTTTTTATAATGCCATATTTAGTTTTAAACTAAATGCAAAATGTCAATGTCCGTTGCAACATAGGCAGACTGATCCATCAATCATCATACCTCTGGGCACTCTCTCAAAGAATAAAAACACATCCATGACAACAGACACAGCTGGCAATTATTATTATTTTCTAGGGGGAATAAAATACCTTTATTAGAGTTTTGAGTTATTGAGCAAAATTTATTAACCTCCAGTTACACTGACTTTAGGAATATCACTTCTAGTTTTACGTAAACCTCAAATATATCATATCAGAGTTTGAAGCCACACCATAAACATAGAGTAATGATGCTGCTAGCGTTAGTTGCCAAGAGAAAAATCTGGATCAGGGCATGGGTAATAAATCACTCCTGTTACTTAATAATAGTAAATGACAGCATGTTGAATATGGGAGCAATAAACAAAGACGTGAATTGTTTATATTCTGTTTGAACATATATGTAACATATTAAATGCTAAAGGGCTTTTTGTGATATCAGAAAACCATAAAAGACTTTTGAAAAGATAATATGCCATCATATAAATACCATAATTGGTGACAAGTAGAGTAGAAAATGATGTATGGAGTTTTTTTTCTTTTCAGGACAATGTTCAGAGATATCGCAATAGTGTCATAAACACTGAGAACTGTTTTTACGGAATACATTTAAATATATGTATATACAGGATAATATATAAACAATATGGGGCTATAAAAAAAATAATAAACTGCAAAATCGAATTAGGTTTCTGGAATTTCACTTTTTAAATGGTAAGTGTAAGTTATATCACATTATTTTATATTTTAAACAAAATATTTAATTTTGTCCCAAATATATTCTTAAGTGGTATGTTTATGTTATAAAAAAATAATACTATTTTTAGGTGCTGTGGTATGCTATATCCATGCACACATCCAAATACATATGTTATACATTGAATATTTATATATATTTTTTTTTCTTTTATATATATATATATATATATATATATATATATATATATATATATATAAAAATCCAACGAATAGCTGCACTCACGGTGAATAAAAATCCAAGTTTATTGAAAATAAATTAAAACATCTACGACCAACGTTTCAGTCCTATCAGGACCTTCCTCAGGATCAAAAAGATGAAAAACAGTATATACATCATACAAGGCTTTTATACATAAAACTATTAAGTGTATTAGCTTACCCCAGGTGAAACCGCCACTCAATCGGCGTCCTGACCCGCTCTGTGCGCATGTGCGAGTTGACTCCGCCCCCTGCCGTGACGTCATGACGTCATCGCGCCACCGCAGCTAGATTGTTGCCTCGGCGATGTTGTCAAACATAGCATCACCATGGACAACCAAACGCCAGCAACCTGACCGGAACAATAGTTGTCATGATGATGCCGGTAAACAAAGGATCACCGCAGTCAATGTCTTCAAAAAAAGGGGGGTGGAGCCAAGTGCAAAGAATACTAAACCAAAAAACATGTGAATAAAACTTATAATAAAATAAATATCATGTATACAAAGATGAACGAGCTTTATATTATATCTGCTCAGTTCATTATAAAGTGCCAACGTTATCAGTGTAAATAAAGTGCATAAAAACATCCATATATTCATCTTATTAGGGAATCAGTGCATATAATTGAGTGTAATGCTCATAAGGGCAAAGTGTGAAATAAATCTCACTTGCATAACAATCCATATTTGGATATTTTAAAGTGACATGCAAAACAATCCATATTTGGATATTTTAAAGTGACAGTGCATAAATATATAAAGTGCAAACTATCAATAGTAAAAAAGTGCAGTGAGTGCTAGTGAAAAAATATTGCATGGTGTATTGTGTAAAAATAAATCTATTCTCTTTTAAACCCCATATATAAAAGAAAAAATATATACCTGATAACATTGATACTAATATAATAACATAATAACAATACATGTACACTTATATAAAAATCCAAATACTGAAGACATGCGATCAAGATTACCTAAAACATTATATATTGAGGGTTGTTGCTACAACTCCTCCTGTTAATCATATATAATGATTAAACATTTTTCTATATATTGGGCTATGCTCATTAAGCCTTACTGATTAAAGTGCCCAAAAAATGTTTTGTTCTTAATAGCATATCTCAGCATTTATATCTAAAATCAAACTACCAATGGCTGGGGTTATAACTCGGTTATAACTATGCATATAAATATATTACATAACTTAAGTCATTATAACAAACATCACTTGTCGTTAAACCTATTACAAGAATGAATGGAACGAGATATATTCATTCAAACCCTTTGGGTAAACTGTATCCAATTCATAAATCCAAAATGTCTCTCTGTTTAATAGCAATTTACCCCTGTCTCCAGCCCGTCTCGATGCTGGAATATGGTCAATTGCTATGAATTTCAGTGCGGCTAATGGGTGATTAAAATCAAAGAAATGTTTCGCCACTGGTTTGTCTGATCCACCATCCCTATAGGCCAATCTAATGCTGGATCTATGACCCCTAATTCTTTCACAAAGCGCTGTTTCAGTTTTACCAATATACACCAACCCACATGGACATGTGAATTTGTAAACAACATGAGTGGTTTTACACGTAATAGTACTTCGGATTGTATATTTCTTGTTGGTGTGTGGGTGTTGGAAAGACTTAGATGGGGTCATGTGTCCACATGTTACACACCCAAGGCAGCGCACACTGCCCCGGCATTGTACTGTAACATTATCCGCATAACTTAGGATAGGGTCAGTATGGACCAGCATATCTTTTAGATTTTTATTCCTCTTGAAGCAAACCAAAGGTTGTTCCGAAAAGACCTTAGGGAGGGTGTCATCTGCTGCCAGTATTCTCCAATTTTTTCTGATGGCGGACGAAATTTGACCCGTTGATTGATGGAACGTAGTAGGGAAGACCATTCTTTGTGATGTCGCTGTCACCCTAGGTTCCCGAGGGGCCCTAGCCTCTCTTAATGCTTTATCAAGGGTGGAGCGGTGGTACCCCCGTTCCAAAAATTTATTAGTCATTTCAATCAATTGCTTCTCTTGTTGCTTCTCATCACCCGCAGATATTGGGCCTTTGGGAGAGAGTCCTTCAGACCTTGTGGATGAGCACTACGTGCATGGAGGAGGGTATTGCGGTCAGTGGCTTTCGTGAACAAGCTATATTCCAATCTGTCTGTACCTATGGACAATTCAACATCCAAGTATTGGATTTTATCCGTACTGATATTCGCCGTCATTCTTATAGGTACTGGTAGCTTGTTAAGTTCATCAACCATATTGTGTGCTTCCATTATGGTACCGTTCCAGATGATCAAAAGATCATCAATGAAACGATAATAGCCTTGTATTAAATGGCCATATGGTAACAAGATGTATTTCTGTTCGTACACATACATGTATGCATTTGCATACATGGGGGCCATTGCCGCCCCCATCGATGTGCCTGATATCTGCAAGTACCACTGATTTTCAAAACGAAAGTAGTTGCATTCCAAAGTGATTGCCAAAATTTCCAGTACAAATTCAATAGGTGGACCATGGTACACTGTCGATGCCGTGAGTACTTGTCGCATGGCCTCAATCCCTTCTTCATGTGGGATTACAGTGTAAAGGCTCTTTACATCCATGGTAATTAGCAAAGGTTCATCTTTGTATACATGATATTTATTTTATTATAAGTTTTATTCACATGTTTTTTGGTTTAGTATTCTTTGCACTTGGCTCCACCCCCCTTTTTTTGAAGACATTGACTGCGGTGATCCTTTGTTTACCGGCATCATCATGACAACTATTGTTCCGGTCAGGTTGCCGGCGTTTGGTTGTCCATGGTGATGCTATGTTTGACAACATCGCCGAGGCAACAATCTAGCCGCGGTGGCGCGATGACGTCATGACGTCACAGCAGGGGGCGGAGTCAACTCGCACATGCGCACAGAGCGGGTCAGGACGCCGATTGAGTGGCGGTTTCACCTGGGGTAAGCTAATACACTTAATAGTTTTATGTATATAAGCCTTGTATGATGTATATACTGTTTTTCATCTTTTTGATCCTGAGGAAGGTCCTGATAGGACTGAAACGTTGGTCGTAGATGTTTTAATTTATTTTCAATAAACTTGGATTTTTATTCACCGTGAGTGCAGCTATTCGTTGGATTTTTGTATGGACGGCTATTACTTGCTGGCACCCGGGCAACAAGGGTAATTGGAGCGTGAGTGCGGGAGCTATTGGTATTTTTTGTCTATAGGGTTATTGGCCTTAACCCCCTCCTGGCACCAGCACCTTAGCAGTTTGACACTATATGTGTAGATAGCTTTGGAACCCTGCACTTTATTTGACCATAAGGACGTTTTTTGCTATTTACTATTATTTTTTTTGGCTTATTCACTAAACTATAAGCATGGATGAATTTTTGTTCCAAGCTGGGGCATACTCAGAACAGGCAGATACTATGCAGTTCTCCCAGGAAGAAGCGGAGAATATTTTATGGGAACAAACTGGTTTGGAACTTGCACATCACTTATCCGCTAAGGACGTTTATTTTAAATTGTCTAAATTACGGAGGAAACAGATCGATTTAGATATGCATGGATAATTCCTCTCTGACTATTACAAGGCAAAGAGGATTCCCAGAGGATTTAGAGTACTTAATGTACCGACTATTGGAAGGGGAAAAGCTAAGGTCTGCAAAGAATGGACTATGGTTTTGAATAAGGCATCATTGGATATGATGCTTATTATAATTAAAGATGTGAAAGAGGATTTGATAGATGTGGAGAAAAAGATCTTGGAGGTGGAGAATGAACATGCCATATTATTGGCCTCAGTGGAAGGACAGAAATTGTCACAAAAGCTCCATGAGGAATTGCAGAAATATAAGAACGAATTGATTAGATTCAAAAAGCAAAAATTCGAGAGAGTCCAACAGGACTACCTGGACCACAGAGTTTATAGATGGCTGTCCGGCAATGGCACTCAGAGGCCAAGGCGGCAACGCAAAAGAATTGTCAAGCCCCGAATTGTAACTATTGACACTACATCCGGGGAATCGGCCTCTGAGAACGATATGAAGGAACCCACACCGCATACCCCTCTTTTTTTAGAGACCCCAGAAATGGGAACTTCTACCAGAAGTCGCGTAAGGGGCACCGCAGAACCAGGAGAGGGGGGCATACCAAAAGGGGTGTTAAAGGGCAAGCCACCACTCAGGAAATAATTCCGATTTTCAACTTATCCCACCGACCGCTTATCCAAGAAGAATCTGACTTATTAAGCCAAGGATTATCATTTGTCCCTACAGCGGATGTGAATCCATTTAAATGGGAAGTGGAGTGGTTTAAGTTTGGAAGAAACCTTCGTTTGAAAGAATATTTCTGCAAAAGTGGATCTAATGCAATTGATACCAACCATGGAACTAAAGAAAAATAAAAATTCCGCCTGAATTCAACATTTGACCCACCCACTAATAAAGCTTCAATCAAAACTTTTTTATCCTTGACCAACAAAGATGCAAAGACAGCAATGTGTGATGTAGAATTATTAAAATCTTTACTGAACCTGTATTGAATTATTGTACTAACTCCATTTTAATCTCACACTATGACAGAATTCTCCATTTTGTTCACCTTACATGACAGAATTTCCTGACAGTATTCAGTATAATGAATAAGAGATTGTATTTTCTCTCTCTAAGGACATAACTAGCCCCGGAGTTAGCGGATCTCCGTTGACTTGCAACATAGTATAATCCAAGGCCAGGAGAACAGCGACTAAATGAAATGTTTTATTCATAAAAGAACCTTGGACCAGGCCACGAGACTGACATCACTAACTACGTAAAATGATGCCCAAGCCCCCCCTTTCCACCGAGTAAGCCTCGTGCTAAAGAGCAATGGCGACGACATCCCATGATGGGAGGGTGCCTCACTAGTCACTCAAATCTCTGAGCCAATTAATAATATTAATGGGTGGACACTGACATAGCCACTTAACATTTAACCCAATTAATGATGTTTATTTGTTATTATCTGATATTCAATGATGATGTCATTTTGCATATAAAAAGGCCTGCGTGCCCACTTTTTAACTAGATGCTAATAAATTTCCTGAAGTGTTTTTAACCTGAACTGCATGTGTCAGTGTAAACTTACTTCTGCGTATACGCAATTTATTCACCTCAGATTTGGACAGGAACAGATAGACTTTTAAACATTTTTGTTTATTTCTAAATTAATCTACTACAATTGGCGTCCATCCAACATGGGGCATCGGGCTATGGCCTCCGGCCGGTAAGCCGTCCTAAGGAAGACGCTGTTGGACGGAGGAATCAGGGGGGAAGGAAGAGAGACTGATCACCTCTGAGTACACGGTAGAGACTTCTGCAGGAGCCACCGGTATGTTCCAGCCCCTTTGATTGACCCGTCCACGTGTCTGTGACTGCTTCCCGGGAGGGCATCAAAGACAGGTAATATCTTGCCCGGTGTCTTGTTACCCATTTGTTTACCTGCATTTAGTCTATCTGTTGCCTGGGTGTGCTAGTGGTATATGTTTTGTTCTTTCCCTCTTTTGGGATAAAGGGGGGTGGACCCGTGGGTGGTTGCCTGGGGGTCTTCTGTTGCCTGTTTTTACCCCTTTTTAGGAGTCACTTGGCCCAGACTGTTGGGAAAAAAGGGGGGGTGGACCTGTGGGGATTTTCCAAAGGGGTCCTGTTTTCCTGTTTACTTCTTTTAGGTACTGTCTAGCTAACAGTAGTAAGGAAAAAGAAGGGTTGGGGGATCTGTGGAGGGGACTTGCCTCCTGGGGTTTCCCGGTTACGTCACTTTGATATTCTAGCTAGCCTCATTGTGTACGTTGCTCTGCTTGCAGAGGTTATGGTACCCTCCAGCTTCGAGCGCTGAGGCTGGTGGCATTCCAATTTATTTGTGGTGTGTGGATTCGGGCAGGCATTGTTGTCTCCATCACCACGGGGTAGTGTGACTTGTGGGTGGGTCCATAGGGAGCACTACGGGAGTGAGGATAGAGGTGGCCACACTTAGTGGACTGCTGTAACGAGGGAGGCATATGGATTTCGGGCCGGTGTTAGTCGTTATCCTTGGCCGCTGGTAGTGAAACTTACGAAAGTTGTTCTCCGAGCGGGGACACTACGAGATTGAGGAAGGTGGCCTTGGTGGCCACAAGAGTAAAGGAAAGGGATTACTGTTGATGCATGCACTGTATTTCAATTGAAATGTTGTATTAAATGTTGTCTTAAGTGTGGAGTCATTCAAACTCCTGGGTCTGTCTCTACTTTCACTGTTTGCTTTTACTTTACTTCCTGTACTATTTACACTATCCACTCCTATTTCTCTTGAAAGAGAAGTGATTGGTCACACACTTCTCACCCCGCTCCAATCCGTGGTTACCATCGAGGGTACACGGATTCAGTGACTGGTCTACGTTTTGGGAAGACGCACTGGGAGGGACCCACCCTACCTAGTGGCAGTCGAGCATTGTAGACGTTCTGTTTCATTTTCCTTTACCTATACTTGGGACGCTTTGTATAGGGGGATATGGGACAGGAAACGAGTAAGCCCGCTAGGGGCTGGCTCGCGTGTGATTTAGTTGAAGATAGAGAAGGTGAAGAACTGGTTAAAAATGTTGCAAAGATTGTTAAAGTGTGTAAAATTGCTGTGCCTTCATGTGTTAGATTACAGCCAGAAAGCTGGCGTAGATTACTGACAGAGAAGAAAGGCAAGCTTACAGATAATGATTTATTACGTACTGCTGAAGCATGGTACAGAGTAGCAAAGGCTATCCAGCAGGAGGGTTGGGTAGAGGAAGAGATAAATCATAAAGGTTTAAGATTGTTTGTGTATTATAATAATTGTGTCACTGGATGCTGATGGATCCCTATTCTTCCCCCCCCCCCCGTCAGTCCTACAGATCTCGTCACCCTCATCCTCTCTCTGCAGCTCCCTGCACCTCCAGTCCGTTTCTCCCGTCAAAGATTTCTGGTTTCCAAACGTATAAGTCTCTGTCCTTCTGTCTTGTTACTTTCCAGCACTCACATGGTTAATCTTCATGCCTGCAGCTTCACTCCCTTTTTTTGCACTGTCTAACTTTCTCCCCCCCTCTCCTCCCCGCTTGCCTGCATTTCTACTGATAAGAGTATAAGGTACTGAGGATTGTGGGAGTGACGAGCTCACAAGATTGCATTCAGTGTTGAATACGGGATTTAGGAAGGTGTAGAGGGAATATGCGATGTTGTTAAGTCAGTATAAGAGGAGGAAAGTGATTAATGGTTTGAGGAAGATAAGGGAAATTGGTTGAATTCCGTGAGTTTATTTTGCATCATTTTATTATTTTAAAGTTATTTTAAAGTACATGTTTCTAGAAACAGCTGTATGGGCTGTTAAATGCATAATGTTCTCAACTGTCTTATTTAACCTGCCAGGTCTGTTCATAGTTTAGTATTTCATTTTGCAGAACAGAATGTTGCTTCTCTGACTTATTTTAATAGTTTTAATATAGTGTATGGTTGAAAGTACGTCAGCCACCACCCTAAAGATGGCGCCTAGTACAGAAGGAGGTTGACCCTGCCAGTCCCGTGACCTATCTACAGTCACGGTTGCTTCTAAAGTGACGTCACTTCCGCCCTTACCATGCCCACACCTCCTGTCTTCCTTTCCCACACATATCATGGACGTCACCCCTCTCACTTCCTCCCTTGCTGTCATTTCCTTCCCCGCCCCTGTCATGGCTGCCTCCATCATGAGGCCTACCCCTATTATGCTCGTCCCATTTAGAGACATGTTGTTTTCCTTACACTCTACATATTATGAACTGAAACATTATAATTACTAAAACAATCATGCCATTTGTTTCCCTGTATCAGCAATTTGTCCGTGATATAAAAAAAAAGAAGGTTGCTAAAATGTAATTTGCAAATGTGGTGTGACCTACAAATGAGATCTGTTGGACACGAATATAAGAGCATAACAGCTGATTATCCAGATTAATCTTGCAACAAGGGAAATAGCCAAATAATGCAAGTTATTTTAAACATTGTATCTTTACTTAATCGAATCTTGCTAGTTACAGATCGTATGTTTACAGTAACATCCTTTACTTTAAATGATGGTTTAGCATTAGAAGGGTTTGTGACATGTTTTATTAACCCAGCCACTACTGGTTATTCATTTTAGTTACAGGGTGGTATAATTGTTATAGTCTAATTGATATAAATGATAGTACCGCAATAGTTAATGTTTTATCCAAAGACATATAGGAACTTTACTTCACTTACTATTAACCATTATTTATAATGATAGACATGTTCAGACTGCAAAAAGCTATGGCTAATGACATAGAAAGGGGTTTGAGTCAGTAACACAGCCCATACAGAGGAGAGCAAACCCGCTGATGCTTAATGCCCCTGCCATGGCAGTGTCTACAGGGAACAAGGGGGGCCACTAGCCACTGTAACTTTACCTATTGAAGGACACCCTACTACTTTCCTGGTTTCCTGGTTAACACAGGTGCATCCCGCAGTGTTCCTAGAGAACAAGACCTGCCTGACTCATCGTTCCTGCCTGACACCGATGTCTCTTGTGTTGGTGCTGATGTCCTATCCTGCCTCCAAGCATCCATCACCCTCACTGCAGACGGCCAGGTTCAATTAAATACACCTTTGTCACGAAAAGACACTACAGTTCTTTGTTCCCTTCCCATTTTACTGTGGAGATGATCTACCCACAACAGAACAATGCTCAATTAATCTTCTTTACTATCTAGCAGAACAAGGATGTGAAGCTTCACGTCTCAAGCTGCAATTCTGCCAACCTACTGTTATCTTCCTTGGCCATTGTCTGTCTCAGGGAACCAGACATCTCACTCGTGACCGAGTTAGAGCAGTACTGGACATTCCACCTCCAAGGACCTCAAAGTCACTACACGCCTTCCTAGGCCTCATTTCCTATTGCCGAGCATGGATCCCAGAAGCCTCACTCCTTATGCAACCTCTTTAGGATGCTCTCAAGTCAGACCCATTTTGCTTGTTCACAGAAGCCCTTGATAACTTCTGTTCTCTCAAACGTGCTATTGCTTCTGCTCCTGCTCTTGGCCTACCAGACTATACCAAACCCTTCAAATTGTTTGTTTCTGAAAGACAAGGCCATGCAACAGGAGTGCTCACTCAGGCCCATGGTCCTGGAGGCCGCCAAGGGCCTATTGGATTTTTCTCCTGCCAACTGGATATTGTGGCCAGAGGACGTCCCTCTTGCCTTCGGGCCGTCTTTGCTGCCAGAGAGCTCATTGAAAGAACTGGGGATCTTGTCCTTGGCCACCCCCTGGTTGTCTTGGCCCCTCATGATATTTCTGCCATAGTCAACCAGGTCCAACTTAAGCATGTTACTCCTGCTAGGCATCTTCGCCTTCAATGTCACCTTTTGTTGCCTGACAACATTACCCTTCAAAGATGTCAAGTTCTCAATCCGTCCACTCTTCTGCCACTCCCTGAGGGGGGTGTATACTACGGATTCATCATGGACAAAACTTATGTTTTTCTTCTCACTGGCACCATCAAGAAGGAAATGCATCCCAACCTATCCTTTCATGATGGACAAGCACTCCTTCATGACGGAGCAGGATATGCCTTCTGTACCATGTGGTACAAACCAAACATCACTCCTGAACCCTGCTATGAAGATGAACACTATCATCTGGTTGAAGTAAAACTCACTGCACAAGACTTCTACTGTAATTCTGAAGGCAACAGTATGGTCTTGATTCATCTACCTCCGGAACTCAAGCATTTGTACCGTGACTGGGACACTGCCATTCCACATGTCCCTGTGACCAAGTTGAAAACAATATCATGGAATGATCTTGGGCCTATGGCAAAAGTATGGGCCACTATGGACGAATCACAGCTACAGGAAAATGGTGTTGTCAAATATCCAACAACTGACCACCTAAAAGCATGGCCACATCATTTCCTGGAAAATGAGTTCCAAGATTTAACCATAGTAAATGACTACGACCCAAATACACCTCATGACTGTTTTGAACAGATGAAAATGGAAACAACACATCTACCAACTGTGCATGAAGACCCATTGGTAGATCCCGATCGCACCCTGTTTGTGGACGGCTCAAGATATGCTGATGAAGAAGGAAGATACCACACAGGATATGCCGTAACCACAACAGATGAAGTTATCAAGTCATCATCTTTACCACCAGCAATGTCTGCGCAAGAAGCTGAATTACAAGCCCTGTCTTCAGCATGCAAAATCTCCGAAGGAAAACGTGCCAACATCTACACAGATTCAAGATATGCCCTAGGTGTGGCACACGACTTCGGCCTCATATGGAAGACAAGAGGATTTCTTACTACTGCCGGCACACCAGTCAAACACAGCTCTGCAATCAAAGAGCTAATGGATGCCCTCCTACTCCCTGAAGAAGTGGCCGTATTGAAAGTCAAGGCACATGGAAAGTTGGATACAGATGAAGCAAGGGGCAACCATCTGGCTGATCAGGCTGCTAAGCAAGCAGCAAGAAATTTGCAGGAAGTGGACGAAGAAGTGTCCGGTCAAGAAGAAGTTCCTGTTTTTACTTTACAGACCCTTCCTACTGATCTAAGGATTTTGCGGGAACAGCAAGCCGCAATTACCCCTGAAGAGATCCAGAAATGGAAGAAGAAAGGGGCTGTCTTAAAGGACGGAATATACTATAACAATTTCAAATTCTGCCTTCCAAAAAACTTATACCCAGCAGTTGTCCAATGGGCACACGGACCAGCACATCTGTCAAAAGATTTAATGGCCGCCCTCATCCAGAAGTATTATGAAGCCCCTGGAATAACAACATTGATCACTAACTTCTGCAGGGTTTGTGCCATTTGCGCAAAATGCAATCCAGGGAAGCCAATCAAAGTGCCTACAAAACATCTGGCTAAGCCCATGTACCCATTCCAGAGAATTCAAATTGATCATATACAAATACCCAAGAGCGGGCCCCATGAATATGCACTAGTGATAGTGGACATGTTCTCAGGCTGGCCAGAAGCCTACCCAGTAGCCAATATCACTGCCAAAACAACAGCAAAACGTCTACTTACAGATGTTGTATGTAGGTTTGGACTTCCAGAAGTTATTGAAAGTGACCAGGGCCCAGCCTTTACAGCAACAGTGACTAAAGAGATTTGGACTGCTCTAGGGGTGACCCTAGCCTTTCACACCCCTTACCACCCACAAAGTAGTGGGAAAGTGGAACGCATGAACGGCACCATAAAAGCCAGAATGCTTAAAATGTCACAAGAAACAAAGATGCCCTGGCCAGAAAGTCTACCAATAGCTCTATTTAGTGTTAGGCACACACCTGGAGGGAAGCATTCACTATCCCCATACGAGATTCTATTTGGGACCGCACCCAGACTAGGTTGTTATTATCCACAACAGTTACAGCTTCAATCTGATGTTTTAGTAGACTATGTAATTGAACTTGCAAGTGCCTTGAACAAAATACATGCCCAAGTTTTCTCTTCAATTCCAGATCCCGATTTGGATACAGGTACCCATAGCCTGCCTCCTGGAGATTGGGTTCTGGTCAAGAAGTTTGTGCGGAAACATACCTTGGAACCAAGATTTGACGGGCCATTCCAAGTTCTCCTAATCACCGCAACCTCCGTCAAATTGGCCGGCCGGCCACATTGGATCCACGCTTCCCATTGTAAGAAAGTACTTGCCCCAGAGGAAGCTAGTACCGCACCACCATGTACCTCTGGTACAGTATCTTCTTAATCAGCTTAATTAAAGCTCAACAAGTAGCCATCACTAAAGATGCTAGTGGGTACACCTTCTGGTATAATTCATCATGTACCCGTGTGGCTACTTATACTTTTGACTACTGTGACATCGTAGAATGCCCATTCCCCACGTCACAGATTCAGAATATCTATAGAGATATCCCTCATTCAAAAGACCCCTATGTTTGTGTAGTTGACAAACAATGGGGGCACAACTGTAACCATTGGGGGGCGGCGGGATGGAATGCCGGGCCTGCCTGGGGTTACAAACCAAAAAGTGCCTTATCTAAAATTGATGATCACGGTAGGTCCCTCCTCCAGAGAATGACTCTAAGAAAGCCCGGAGGAGGCATACCTATGAAATTAATCTTAAACATTGAGCATCCCAGCCCAACGGATGCAGACCAGTATGTAATGGGAATGTACTGGAAGAAGGGTTCCTATAATAAATTAGGACATTTCCACCTTAAAGATATGTGCCACTCTCCTGAGTGGAAAGGGACCACCCACATGGTCTCAAATCCGTTGAAACCACACATCCAATCTTTTAAAGACATGATGGCCATTGCAAATCCAACATTTGAAGATACCATGGCCGCTGAAACAGGTTTCAATGATGTTAATCTATGGTTAGAATGGATGAAATATAATGCCAACAAACATAACAGAACCGCATGCTATGTGTGTGGTGGTGCCCGGCCGCACCTGGGCACTGTGCCTTTAACTTTGCCAGTAGATATAGAATAATGTGTTCTGAGTCTTTTTGCCTATCACTACAATTTCAATAGGTCCATATGTAAAGCATGGACAGTAGAGTATCCTCTTCTAGTCAAAGATTGCAAACCCCCAGATGGTGTTACCGTCTATAAAGGTAATTATACCTGTTATGCTAATTATGATGGAATTGGTAAATTTGTGGGTAACTTCTCTAAAGGTTATTGTGCCACCTACAGAACTGTCTCTATGAACCTCCTACAATTCCACACTAGATCATTGGGGGATATTTACTGGTTGTGTGGGGATCTACAGCTGAGATCAAGAATGGATCAAGAATGGTGGGGGGAGTGTACTCTGGCTAAAGCAATCATGCCCATACATATTATCTCTGACACACACCCCGATACTCATGAGTCCAAACACTCACCAACCAAGGTAAAGCGTGAAGCCCCAGTAAAAGGCAGTTTTGACCCTCATATTTACATTGATGCCATTGGGGTACCTAGGGGGGTGCCCAATGAGTTTAAAGCCAGGGATGAAGTTGCTGCAGGATTTGAATCACTTTTTACCATAGTCACTGCAAACAAGAATTTAAATTGGATAAATTACATCTACTACAACCAACAACGGTTTGTTAATTACACCAGGGATGCCCTTCAGGGTTTGGCCGAACAGCTGCAGGCTACGTCCCAAATGTCATTCAAAGGAGGGGTATGTAAAATTCTGCCTGACACCATGACATGTTGTACTTACATCCCAGAAAACACAGGCCCCAATGGTAAAGTAACCTTAGCTATAGAAAAATTGAAAGAGCTCTCTGAGGAGCTAAAGAGGAACTCTGGGATAAAAGATCCCTGGGAGAGATGGTTTGGTTGGATGACAGGATGGCAAAAAGCTTTGATGCATATTGGTATAGCAATACTAATTTTCCTTTTTATCTTTGCTCTTCTCGTTTGTTGTGTCCTCCCTTGTCTGAGAAAGCTCCTCTTGAAGACTGTAGACCAAGCGGCACCCACTTACGCACACCTCACAGTTGATGACCAAGATTTCCAAAAAGTCAACTCGCCCTGTATACCGCTACAATCTATCCCGTTTATTGATAGAGTGCAAGAGTTCTAGGAAGGGACCAGCTTAGGGACAGCATCTGTCTGTCTGGGAAGTCTACCGTGCGGAGATGTGGTGGGTTAGCCACCTCGGGATACCCATGGAGTGAAGTGTTCGAGTGCCCAGCGGACAGATGAGTTAGCCAATTAGGGACAGACGAAGGGACAGCTTTGCACTTTGCAATAACACCTAGCTAGCGGGTCACGGGGTTTCTGTGCCTTTGGGCTAACACGTCTTCTGATACTAACAAATAAAGATTATCTTTTAGAATCTAACATTTCATAGGGGGGACTGATGTAGAATTATTAAAATCTTTACTGAACCTGTATTGAATTATTGTACTAACTCCATTTTAATCTCACACTATGACAGAATTCTCCATTTTGTTCACCTTACATGACAGAATTTCCTGACAGTATTCAGTATAATGAATAAGAGATTGTATTTTCTCTCTCTAAGGACATAACTAGCCCCGGAGTTAGCGGATCTCCGTTGACTTGCAACATAGTATAATCCAAGGCCAGGAGAACAGCGACTAAATGAAATGTTTTATTCATAAAAGAACCTTGGACCAGGCCACGAGACTGACATCACTAACTACGTAAAATGATGCCCAAGCCCCCCCTTTCCACCGAGTAAGCCTCGTGCTAAAGAGCAATGGCGACGACATCCCATGATGGGAGGGTGCCTCACTAGTCACTCAAATCTCTGAGCCAATTAATAATATTAATGGGTGGACACTGACATAGCCACTTAACATTTAACCCAATTAATGATGTTTATTTGTTATTATCTGATATTCAATGATGATGTCATTTTGCATATAAAAAGGCCTGCGTGCCCACTTTTTAACTAGATGCTAATAAATTTCCTGAAGTGTTTTTAACCTGAACTGCATGTGTCAGTATAAACTTACTTCTGCGTATACGCAATTTATTCATCTCAGATTTGGACAGGAACAGATAGACTTTTAAACATTTTTGTTTATTTCTAAATTAATCTACTACATGTGTAACCCTGTCAATAAGAGACACAATGTCACGAAACGTCAGCGCCAACTTATCAAGAATTTGGCTGAAGATCGATCTATAATTATACGCTCCGCGGATAAAGGAGGTGGAATAGTTATTATGAATTACTCTGATTATGCCAACGAGCTAAAAAGCCAATTACAAGATCCAAATGTCTACCTTCCCCTGGATCAAGACCCTACTCGGGAGTTTCAGGGTGTGATACATGATATATCATCTATGGGATTGAGAGCCGGATATATAGACTTAGATTTATTTCAATATTTGAATCAAAAAAATCCACGAACTCCTATCATTTATAGCATCCCCAAAATTCATAAGGATGCTCAGAAGCCTCCGGGACGTCCAATAGTGTCCGCGATCAAAGGAATTTTAGAACCTTTAGCTAAGTGGCTTGATTTTTTGTTTAAACAGACGGTTGAGCAATTGGACACTTGTATAAAAGACACACCCATGCTCTTGAATAAAATTAAGGAGATTACATTTATGGAAACTAAACCTTTGCTAATTACCATGGATGTAAAGAGCCTTTACACTGTAATCCCACATGAAGAAGGGATTGAGGCCATGCGACAAGTACTCACGGCATCGACAGTGTACCATGGTCCACCTATTGAATTTGTACTGGAAATTTTGGCAATCACTTTGGAACGCAACTACTTTCGTTTTGAAAATCAGTGGTACTTGCAGATATCAGGCACATCGATGGGGGGCGGCAATGGCCCCCATGTATGCAAATGCATACATGTATGTGTACGAACAGAAATACATCTTGTTACCATATGGCCATTTAATACAAGGCTATTATCGTTTCATTGATGATCTTTTGATCATCTGGAACGGTACCATAATGGAAGCACACAATATGGTTGATGAACTTAACAAGCTACCAGTACCTATAAGAATGACGGCGAATATCAGTACGGATAAAATCCAATACTTGGATGTTGAATTGTCCATAGGTACAGACAGATTGGAATATAGCTTGTTCACGAAAGCCACTGACCGCAATACCCTCCTCCATGCACGTAGTGCTCATCCACAAGGTCTGAAGGACTCTCTCCCAAAGGCCCAATATCTGCGGGTGATGAGAAACAACTCTGATGAGAACATCAAAGAGAAGCAATTGATTGAAATGACTAATAAATTTTTGGAACGGGGGTACCACCGCTCCACCCTTGATAAAGCATTAAGAGAGGCTAGGGCCCCTCGGGAACCTAGGGTGACAGCGACATCACAAAGAATGGTCTTCCCTACTATGTTCCATCAATCAACGGGTCAAATTTCCTCCGCCATCAGAAAAAATTGGAGAATACTGGCAGCAGATGACACCCTCCCTAAGGTCTTTTCGGAACAACCTTTGGTTTGCTTCAAGAGGAATAAAAATCTAAAAGATATGCTGGTCCATACTGACCCTATCCTAAGTTATGCGGATAATGTTACAGTACAATGCCGGGGCAGTGTGCGCTGCCTTGGGTGTGTAACATGTGGACACATGACCCCATCTAAGTCTTTCCAACACCCACACACCAACAAGAAATATACAATCCGAAGTACTATTACGTGTAAAACCACTCATGTTGTTTACAAACTCACATGTCCATGTGGGTTGGTGTATATTGGTAAAACTGAAACAGCGCTTTGTGAAAGAATTAGGGGTCATAGATCCAGCATTAGATTGGCCTATAGGGATGGTGGATCAGACAAACCAGTGGCGAAACATTTCTTTGATTTTAATCACCCATTAGCCGCACTGAAATTCATAGCAATTGACCATATTCCAGCATCGAGACGGGCTGGAGACAGGGGTAAATTGCTATTAAACAGAGAGACATTTTGGATTTATGAATTGGATACAGTTTACCCAAAGGGTTTGAATGAATATATCTCGTTCCATTCATTCTTGTAATAGGTTTAACGACAAGTGATGTTTGTTATAATGACTTAAGTTATGTAATAAATTTATATGCATAGTTATAACCGAGTTATAACCCCAGCCATTGGTAGTTTGATTTTAGATATAAATGCTGAGATATGCTATTAAGAACAAAACATTTTTTGGGCACTTTAATCAGTAAGGCTTAATGAGCATAGCCCAATATATAGAAAAACGTTTAATCATTATATATGATTAACAGGAGGAGTTGTAGCAACAACCCTCAATATATAATGTTTTAGGTAATCTTGATCGCATGTCTTCAGTATTTGGATTTTTATATAAGTGTACATGTATTGTTATTATGTTATTATATTAGTATCAATGTTATCAGGTATATATTTTTTCTTTTATATATGGGGTTTAAAAGAGAATAGATTTATTTTTACACAATACACCATGCAATATTTTTTCACTTGCACTCACTGCACTTTTTTACTATTGATAGTTTGCACTTTATATATTTATGCACTGTCACTTTAAAATATCCAAATATGGATTGTTTTGCATGTCACTTTAAAATATCCAAATATGGATTGTTATGCAAGTGAGATTTATTTCACACTTTGCCCTTATGAGCATTACACTCAATTATATGCACTGATTCCCTAATAAGATGAATATATGGATGTTTTTATGCACTTTATTTACACTGATAACGTTGGCACTTTATAATGAACTGAGCAGATATAATATAAAGCTCGTTCAT
Source organism: Pelobates cultripes (assembly GCA_933207985.1). Lineage (NCBI taxonomy): Eukaryota > Metazoa > Chordata > Amphibia > Anura > Pelobatidae > Pelobates > Pelobates cultripes. The sequence continues at coordinate 114,949,317 of OW240916.1, forward strand.
CTTTGTATACATGATATTTATTTTATTATAAGTTTTATTCACATGTTTTTTGGTTTAGTATTCTTTGCACTTGGCTCCACCCCCCTTTTTTTGAAGACATTGACTGCGGTGATCCTTTGTTTACCGGCATCATCATGACAACTATTGTTCCGGTCAGGTTGCCAGCGTTTGGTTGTCCATGGTGATGCTATGTTTGACAACATCGCCGAGGCAACAATCTAGCCGCGGTGGCGCGATGACGTCATGACGTCACGGCAGGGGGCGGAGTCAACTCGCACATGCACACAGAGCGGGTCAGGACGCCGATTGAGTGGCGGTTTCACCTGGGGTAAGCTAATACACTTAATAGTTTTATGTATAAAAGCCTTGTATGATGTATATACTGTTTTTCATCTTTTTGATCCTGAGGAAGGTCCTGATAGGACTGAAACGTTGGTCGTAGATGTTTTAATTTATTTTCAATAAACTTGGATTTTTATTCACCGTGAGTGCAGCTATGGACGGCTATTACTTGCTGGCACCCGGGCAACAAGGGTAATTGGAGCGTGAGTGCGGGAGCTATTGGTATTTTTTATATATATATATATATATTGGCGAGTTTCTAGAGAAAAGGGTGTGAAGATCAGTAGCTAATGTGTAAAAACAACCTGCTATAATTGATCTTCCATATAGGCCTAAAAGAAGTTCACATTTCCAGAATACTATTTGTTTAAGGAAAGGTTTAAAAAAGGAGGAAATAAGATTTAGATCCCTTTTGTTCACAGGGGAAATAGGAAGAGGTAGATAAAGCCAGGGCCGGCGCTTCCATTAGACCACTTAAGCAGTGGCCTGGGGCGCTGGCTCACAGGGGGCGCAGCAAAAGGAATTGCCGGAGTGCCAGCTGCTGAATGATCCGCCCGGCATAAGTCTCCCCTTCCTTAAAAGCCGCTGTCCTCAGCCGCCCCTGCTGTAAGGGAGAACTTGGTCTGTACTTCCAGACCAAGTTCTTGCTCCTCCTACAGTATTAGAGCGTTGCCGTGGGTTACCGCAGTACCATAACAACGCTCTGATACACTTCCACTTTAATTTATTATATATACATATATATCTACCTCACTACTGCCCCTAACTCCCCACCATATCCCTGTCAGGATTATAGTTGATTCAGCACGCAGAATTGTATCACACCTAAGGACTAAGGATAACATCTAACCGGACCTTAATGGCCGGACTTAACATACCAGAGAATAGTCAAAATACTTGCCGAGGTCAGGGACACAGAATAAGATGCAACGATGACCAGCTAGTGGAAAGCATGACAGTTCACTGGCAAAAAAGGTCATTTGGGTTTAAATAACCCTCTATAGGCTGTAAGTGGCTGTCTCTGACCTCTGACCGAAAACGCGCGTGCATGTCTATGACGTGATGTAGCACGCACATTGGCGCCATCTTTAATGTGGGCGAAGGTAAGTTTATTATAAAATCCTGATCCGCAGCGGCCGGCGATCCTAAGAACGTTGCACCCGCTGGGGACCGGAACAGAGAGAGACCGGGCAGCTGCCCGCCTCGACCAATGTGTCTTTGAAACCTTTCTGTCGGCGTGGCTGTCTAGTTTATCTACAGCCATGCCGACAGAAGAGCCAAGAGCTGTGACAATCCCTTAACTGCCCACTACTTCCCCTAACTCCCCACCATATTCCTTAACCCCAATACTGCCCCTAATGCCCCACCATATCCCCTAACACCCCACTACAGCCCTTCACTCCCCACTTCTGTCCCTAACTGCCCACCATATCCCTTAACCCCACACTACAGTCCCTAACTCCCCACCATATCTCTTAACCCACCACTACAGCCCTTAACGCCTCACTATATCCCTTAACCCCCCACTACAGGCCCTAACTCCCCACCATATCCCCTAACCCACCACTAGTGCACCCCCTACAGCCCCTAACTCCCCACCATATCCTTTAACCCCCAACTACTGGTCCTAACTCCCCACCATATCCCCTAACCCACCACTAGTGCACCTAACTTCCCACCATATCCCTTAACCCCCCACTACAGCCCCCAACTTCCCACCATATCTCTTAACCCCCCACTACAGCCCCTAGTTCCCCACTACTGCCCCTGACTCCCCATCATATCCCTTAACCCCCACTAGTGTCCCTAACTTCCCACCATATGCCCTAACCCTCCACTACAGCCCTTAACTCCCCACCATATCCCTTAACCCCACACTATAGCCCCTAATTCTCCACCATATTCTTAACCCCCACTACTGCCCCTAACTCCCCACCACATCCCTTAACCCCCACTACTGTCCCTAACCCCCACCATATCCCTTAACCCCCCACTACTGGCCCTAACATCCCACCATATTATCTAACTCCCACTACAGCCCTTAACCCCCCACTACTTCCCCTAACTACTCACCATATCCCTTAATCCAACAGTACTGCCCCTATCTCCCCCACTACAGCCCCTAACTTCTGACAATATCCCTTAACCCCCCCACTACTGCCCCTATCTCCCCCACTATTCCCCTACCCCCCACTACAGGTCATAAACCCCAACTACTGCTCTTATACCCCCCCACTACAGGCCCCAACCCCCATTACTGCTCCTAATTCCCCACTTCTTCCCTTACCCACCTTATTACAGGTCCTGAACCCCTATTTCCCCTAATCCCTCCCTACTGCACATATACGCCACTCTAGATCCTTACTCCCATTACAGATCCTTACCCCCCACTACTTACACTAACCTCCCACTACATGTCCTAACCCTCCCCTACTGCCTCTATCCCCCCACTTTAGCTTCTAACAACGTACTACAGCTCATAACCCCTCATTTAAGCCTCTATCCCCCACTACTGCCCCTAACTCCTAGTACAACACCTTATGCCCACACTACATCTTGTAACCCCCACTTCAGCTCCTAACCCCTCGCAACAAAACTACTCACATCTTCCACCACTTCCAACATGTATTTTCCACACATCACATATTTCCACACACAACACTCACAGGGCCCAAACCTATCACTCACAGCTACTCACACTGCTACACATACTACTTACAGCTACCCACATGCAGACACTCACAGCTATACACACAGTCAGCCTTATACACCACGTACAGAAAACCACAACACACACCTCACACATAGCTACCACTCTTACAGCAATCCTACACAAGACATACACCACACATCCACTCAACATTTTAATAAATATTCACATTAAATAACATAGAGGAGAATTTCCTGATGCACACCCTAATGAATTGGGCTATGCACGCCTATGCGTAGCACTTGGCGGCTTTACTCGAGTCTGGGCAAATGAGATGCTGAGGCAGACCCAGCAAAGAGCCTTAATACTGTCTAGATTGCAGGCACTCATGTAGGACATTGTGATGTCACAGTATGGGGGGAGGGGTGCGGTAAATTATTATTTTTTTGCCTAGTGCGGCAAAATTCCTTGCACCAGCCCTGGATATAGCAATCAACATTAATTTCACAATTATCATCTTATAAGCCTGTAAATTTCTGGTCTAGGACAATGAGTAATGAGAAATGAAGGAGAAGTGTATCAAAATTGATAGTAGGTATATCAAAACATACCTGCAGTAATCAACCTGCCATGTGGGTATGAAAAAGGACAAAAATAAAGAATTATAATTATTCAGTAGTATTCCATATTAGGAATACACTGACTTCTTAGATTATGATTACCTCTTTGTAATCTCAAGGGAGAGAATTTCCATGTGGAGATTATCAGGTAAAATGGGAAAGGCAGTAAGAGATGAGAACAATTCTCCTGTGGCATAAGGTTGCCCTCACTTTTTATGTAGACAGCTAACAAGATTGTTGTGACCCACCAGCCAGGCAAAACGCTGAAAACTGCCAAGGTGGATCGCTATCTGCTGAGGGAGGTCTGTGCTATACATAGAGGATATTACCCAGTGCTCTGGATGTAGGAAGGCTTTTTCTTCCTGACATTCTTTTTGCACCTCTTAAGAGCCTGTTTTTGCCCAAGGAGTCTGACGTTGGTTTTCTGGATAAATGTGCAAAAAGAACCAAAAATTCTTTATGGGCACATTGCCTTATTTTACCTTGCTTCAGACTGGGGAAATAAGTTGTTGCAGGTTCTAAATAATAATAATAACAAAGTATTTAACCAGGAAAGGCACATTCAGATTACTCTGGTTTTCAAGTACATCCTGGGAATGTTACCTTAGCCAACATCCAGGGGTTGTTACTATTACCCAATTTAATGGTACTCATTTTATCTACCTCAGAAGGATGAAGGGCTGAGTCAACCTTGTGTAAATGTGTGAAAATATGGTGTCATTCTATAACTATTTAAGGGATCAGGATGACATGGGCGATCTATGTTAGTTGCTGGCTAGTGGAAAGAAGGGGTTCTCTGATTACTGGAAGATAAGAAGAAAGGTGGCATATATAAACCAAAACACCTCCTACAACTACAGAATTAATAGGTCTTTAAACATAAAATATGTTAACAAGTACATTGTATATAATGTTATCAATGCCTGTAATAAATATTTACTACTAAATATTCACTAGGGAATGTGATAACTAACAGTAATTGGTGAAGATATTAACCTCAATATACAGAACATTACTAGGAAAATGTATAATAATTGTAGTCACGGCAACATACATAGGCAAGTCTGACTGACAGCCACTAGAGGCAGTCTTAGCCCTGCACTGTAATTATTGCAGTTTCTCAAAAACTGCAATGATTTACATTGTAGGACTAAGTGGGACTGGGACACCACACCCAAACCACTTTAATGAGCAGAAGTGGTCTGGCTTAATATAGTGTCCCTTTCCTGTGAGCCAGATTAGGGGCTCAACCTGAGAACGATTAAAGATTATGACTAATGAACTAGTTTAACTTTTTCTCTATCAATCAACACCAGCTAGTTTAATTTCTCTCAGTAGTAAGATTGCACACTGCAAGAATACAGTCCATCAACCTACACAACCTATACGATGCTGCTAGGTCACGTACTCTTCCATCAAAAGGAAATTAAAAACTGACAGGCAGTCATATTTACAAATTTTCAAAGCTAGCCCTTTAAAGTTTAAGAGCAGTTTAATTTTGGAAGAACTTGCCTTTGAATGGCTGATAAAACACTCAATAAATATCAAATATCACTCTATGATTGATCTTGTGATTGTGGCTACAGGGTTGGTCTGAAAACATTCACAATACATAGTTGCTGCATTATTGGCACCCAAATTAACTCACTTTTTAGGTTGCGATAGTCCTATAATTACCATTTTTACTGTTGTTTTTTAAATACTGTATATACTCGAGTATAAGACGAGTTTTTCAGCACATTTTTTGTGCTGAAAAAAACCCCACTCGTCTTATACGCGAGTGAGTGTCTGTATTATGGCAACTTACATTGCCATAATACAGACAAGGATCGCCGGGTTCATTACAAGCCCGGCGGTCCTGTTGGGGGCTGGCAGCAAGCTGTTACCTTTCCTGCAGCTCCTGTCAGCTCCCTTCTCTCTCCTCCGGTCCGGTCAGCTCCCCTGCAAGTCTCGCGAGTGCCACGGGGTCAGAGCGTTGCCACGGGTTACAGTGGCAACGCTCCGCGTGGCAGTCACATCGCGAGACTTGCAGTGGGAGCTGACAGGGGAGCTGACCGGACCGGAGGAGAGAGAAGGGAGACGACAGGAGCTGCAGGAAAGGTAAGTTACAGCTCGCTGACAGCCCCCCTCCTACACAGCCCATCCACTGGACCACCAGGGAGTCAGAGCCACGCTCCCTGTCCAGCTAACAAGCAGGGAGCGGGAACGAAAATAAATTGGGGTAAAATTAGGGGTCTCGACTTATATTTGGGCCGACTTATACTCGAGTATATACGGTATATATTCCAGCACACTCTTAAAATTCTGCTTATTGGTTATATATCAATGTAGCATTGTTTCAATTGACAGTTTTTTTAAACATTCCGATTAAATACTTCCCCCTTCCCCCAATTGTTTAGGCTGTTACAGCTGAATATTTTATATGCTAATGTAAATTCTATTTTTGTTCCCTTTGGGATTTTAAGTGATTGTAATTGTTGCTCTTCAAAAGCCAAACAGATGATGATTGCTGCTTCATGAATATACCAAAAGAAACCAGCTTTGATTAAACCTGCTCATCCACTTCATAATTATCTCCATTTTGTCTTACTAAAAAAGATTGAGATGGTAAACGCAGTTCACTGAAAGCTACTTCAGTTATTTAAACATTGTTTTATAGAAGAAATAGACCCAGTTAAGGAAGCACATTTTTCTTTTCCCTCAAAATTTTTTTTTTAAAAAAACAATGCCAACAAGCTAAAATATATAATATAATCAAACACTTGTGTTTTTGTTTAAAAAAAAAAAAAAACAGAAAACTTTGGATAGCATGGCTATGAACCCTATCTTTGATCAATGCATATGGCATTGATTCTAGACAGAATATATTTTGGAAAATGGAATCATAGCCATATTAAAAATTCCAAGTAGTCCATCCCATTAGTTCTATTATTTTAAGACTATATCTTAGCATCATAACTAAAGGCACATATATGGCAATTTAAATGTAACTGTAACCTTATATTTATAAAACACTATCACAACAATATGGATACCACTTATTATATATTTGGAAATAGTTAAATGTATTAATGCATTTAACATTCATAGAACAGTGTTTCCCAAACCAGTCCTCAAAATCCACCAACAGTCCAGGTTTTGTCAGTATTACCATTGGAACAAAACAGGGAAATACTAAAATCCTGGATTGTCGGTGGGCCATGAGGACTGGTAAGGGAACCACTATCCCAGACCAGTACTGTCATATTCTGACCTAGAAATCAAGACAAAATACAAAACTGGGTCCTAAATCAAATGCAAATAACAAAATTACACTATATTGGTGCTTATTCATTTAATACTAACTTTGGTGCTGAGGAGACAAATGACTTGGAAATGTTCTACAGATTAGCCAACATGTATAAATACTCCAAGAAGCTGTTATATCATAAATTGTGTATGCCAGCAGAGAAAAGGGAAGATGACACTAAAAGTTTTAGATTATTTAATTTATCCGTTATGACAATGGTATTAATTTATTGACCAATTTTGTACTGAGATACCAATGAAAAATACATTTATATCTACAATGTTGCTTCCATTATATGACTTTCTAACACAAGACAACAGAAAAAAGACTGAAAAAATGTATATTATTAAATCATTTCATTGACCATGTAGCATTCCACCCTTCCTAATAATTCTTGAGGAGTAAAGTGAAGTGATTGCTAGGCAATTATTTAAATCTTTAGTCTCTTAATAACATTTGACTCAGTTACAAAAGATACTTGGAAGGCCAGTTATCATGCTTAATTTGAAAAGGGATCACCAAAGTAATCTTGGAATTACAGATCATTGTAACTATAATTGTACAAGAAAACACTTGAAGCGATAATGAGATACTCTTGTATATAAGAAAATGAATGGTAAGTCAGAGGAAAAGCATTTAAGCACATTCAGTACATAATAATGTATAATAAGGACACAAATATAAAACACAAGTGCATAAATAAAAGATATAATTACAAATATGTAAAGAATAAAGATATAAATATAAGCCTTTATACATGATGATCCTCAAGTTATTTTAAAATAGATATAATCAACCAGAGCTAACAGAAAAGAAAATCTTAAACCATTATAACCATTCTTATTTTATTATGTTCTTTAATGCCAAACACTGTTAATGATGAAACATTTAAGCATTATTTAAAACTGTTTCTGTGCCCAAGGAGGACTTCCCAAAGGAGGACTTCCCAAAGTCCAATTTTAGATATGCATGTAATGCACAACAGTAATTTCTCTGTTTGCACTGTGAGAAATTGTATTGTGTTCAGTTTCACCATTATCTATCAGGTACCTAGCTATACACTTCCAGAGAGACTAAAGCTTTTATGCCAGAATGGGCTCTACGCCGATGTGACCCTAAAGGTTGAAACTGTGCAGTCCATGACTAGTTCCCGGTCACTGATCCTTTTGGATCACAACCTGTGCTTTTGTTTTCAAAAAGCTGTTTTTACTACAGCATCCATTGCTAAGGGCATCTATTGAAATGCAGAATGAAGTCTGAAACACAATTCCTGTATGTGTCTCATTTGCATGTTAAGCTAGGAAATCTTGGATAGTTGTGAAAACACGATTTCTCAAGTTTCTGTGTCCAGAGAGGTCTTTCTAAAATCTGACTTGAGATATGGAGGTGATGCACAAAAGTAATTTCACTAGTTCTGATCAGAAATAGACCAGTGGACCACCTTTAGGACTGAGTTGTGCTTTCATGAAAACACTCATACACACAACAAAAAATATTTTTGGTCTAATCTTAATTCAAGCTTGGGTGACTTTTCCAAATCCTGAATTCATTTATTATCACTATATATGAATACATTTTAATCCCCATTAAAATAATGGAAACCGGGGAGTTAGGGTAGGTTCAAGATAGAATAGAGAATAGAAATCCAAGCAAATTTGCCATGTAACAACAAATAGTCCAAAATTATAGCTCTAGTAGTCATAAATCCATTTCACATACAGCCAGTTTCTGAAATAAATGTAAAATTCTGTAAAGCTGACATAGTTTGTCTGGATTATCCTATTATTAGACTAACTCCATGTGAGTTATGTTTTTAGAGTATATACATTTTATTTCTTTGAAATGTCTGGTAGAGTCCTACAGACATTGAATTTTAGGCTATACTTTCCAGTTTAGGTTTTTAAATCGTTACTTTGAACTGTAATTTCAATTTATACACACATTAGTAAACTGTGATTTTTTTGGAATTGACTAAGGAATTATATAATTTTGGCCAAAATAGATGAATTGGAAAAAATCTTATATTTTTTCAACACAGCTTTTATAAGGCCTGTCATAAATTATCCCTATATACTATATTAACATACTATTTCCTACTGATTGAAAAGTGTGTTGTATTTCTTTATGGCCAAAGCTGGACTGGGAAAGAAATTCCCGGGCATTTTGAGTTACAGCGGCCCACTGAAAAGGGGGCAGGGCCAAATAGGGGGTGTTTTGTCATCACCAATAACAAGCACGTCCCATCTCAAAGTGAAGGGTGCAATGCGTGTGTGTGGGGCGGGGGGGTGGAGAGAGATGCATTGTGTGTTTAGGCTGCAGTGTGTGTGTGAAAGGTGCAGTGTGTATGAAAGGCGCAGTGTGAATGAAAGGTGCAGTGTGTATGAACAGTGCAATGTGTGTATGAAAGGTGCAGTGTGTGTGTGTGTCTGTGTGAAGTGTGCAGTGTGTATGAAATGTGCTGTGTGTATCTGTGTGAAGGGTGCAGTGTGTATGAAAGGTGCTGTGTGTATGTGTGTGTCTGTGTGAAGGATGTAGTGTGTATTAAATGTGCTGTGTGTATGTGTGTGTCTGTGTGAAGGGTGCAGTGTGTATGAAAGGTGCTGTGTGTATGTGTGTGTGTGTGTGAATGGTGTAGTGTGTATGAAAGGTGCTGTGTGTATTTGTGTGTCTGTGTGGAGGGAGCAGTGTGTATGAAAGGTATTGTGTGTATGTGTGTGTCTGTGTGAAGGGTGTAGTGTGTATGAAATATGCTGTGTGTATGTGTGTGTCTGTGTGAAGAATGCAGTGTGCATGAAAGGTCCTGTGTGTATGTGTGTGCCTGTGTGAAGGGTGCAGTATGGTGATATGTGAATGTGTGTGTCTGTGTGAAGGGTGCAGTGTGTATGAAAGGTGATGTGTGTATGTGTGTGTCTGTGTGAAGGGTGCAGTGTGTATGACAGGTGCTGTGTGTATGTGTGTGTCTGTGTGAAGGGTGCAGTATGTATGAAAAGTGATGTGTATGTGTGTGTCTGTGTGAAGGGTGCAGTGTGTATTAAAGGTGCTGTGTGTGTGTATGTGTGTGTCTGTGTGAAGGTTGCAGTGTGTATGACAGGTGCTGTGTGTATGTGTGTGTCTGTGTGAAGGGTGCAGTATGTATGAAAGGTGATGTGTGTATGTGTGTGTCTGTGTGAAGGATGCAGTGTGTCGGGTGTGAAGTGTGCGAAGGGTGTAGTTAGTGTGTGTGTTTAGTGTGCAGTGGCGGGAAGATGAAAGTAATATAAATGTTTATTTTTTATTTTAAAAAAAATCTATACTTTATATTCTCCCTCCCTTCTTACTTTTGCCTGGGAGGGGGGACATAGAGGTGAATCCCTTGAATCCCTGGTGGTCGTAGTGGAGGTGAATCCCTGATGGTCATAGAGTTGACTGTCACAAGATCGGAGCATTGCCATGGTAACCGCGGCTATGCTCCAAACTTGCGAGAGGAACCCGGCGTAGCTGCTTGCTAGAGCTATCCCAGGCTCTCCTATCCTCCCAAGCCGGTAGCCACATGTTAGTGCTAGTGGACCGGTGAGGGAAATCTTTGATCTCCCCACCGGCCCATGAAGCCACACAGCAGGGTCAACGCTCGGACAGTGTGGGCCCTGCATGGACCGGCCGGGGAGATCCTGTGATCTCCCCAGCCAACCTCGGCCCATGGCCATCGCGGCCCACCGTGCATTTGCCAGATTTGCCTGATGGCAAGTCCGGGCCTGCTTATGGCTATTAATCAACATACTTAAATATCTTGTTTCTTCCTTTAACAAAATAAAACATCATAACAGATAAACTAATTAGGTATTCCACAGACCAATAGTTTTTGCAGAGAAAGGTCACAGGAGTACTTCCAAAGTTCAATTATTGTGGTTGTGCTGCTGACAATTGGGATATTTTTGACACTTTTAGATGAGTATAGTTTTCCCATAGGTGTGTTCTTGGTAACAATACAAAAATGGAGGCTGCAAACTAATTTAAAATATAAAAATAAATGTAAATTTTAATCAATTGTAAAGTCTAGGGCCAAAGCGAACCAAGCCGATGGAGTTATGCATTTCACCTGAGGTCCAGATTTATGGGTTAATTACTGAACAAAAATAAAATATCAGTAACTATTATTACAAAAAGTAAGCATTTACGCTGAGCTACTCACTCTAAACAGTTTAACATAACACAATTTCTGCTTGAAGGTCTTAGGTTAGGCAATTCAACATACCGTCCAAGTTCTTGCTTGATAATGCCTCATTCAATTACTTATCTAAAAATTACTCTGTACTAATTCAAATATGGCTAAAGTGAATACCACTCAGAAGTAAACATAATATCCTTCACCAAAGGGGATGCTAGAGCCATCTTTTTGGACTTAAGGCATGTTTCATGGAGAGCGGTGGACCCTAAAAGTATTGGCAGCCTTAAGTGGAGACTTACCACATTGACAGCTGTTGGAATTATCTAAACTACAAACAAATACCTTGTGTCATGAGAATCTGGAGTAGAGAGAACTCACGATTGAGACACTGCTTGTCCAGCATGTGCTGAATATTTGATTGCAGATTGTGCAATCCGCATTGGAGAGTTATAGTTAGTAGAATTGTTTTTGGAACCTTACTGATATTTTACACACCATTCAATCAAAGCCACATATATTGTGTCCACAAGGCTACTACTGAATACTAGCCCAGATTTCAAAAAAGTCCACCGAGGCCGCGGCTTCGTAGGGTTAGTCAGAACAGGGGTGACACTGAGATTCAACTTATAATATTTAATTTGCATAGTCCAACTGCGCAGCCTACCTCACTTCCTATGTGTGCAATGTGGAGCTGCATTTGAACTCTGTTAAAAGGTTTCTTCTAGGAGCAGGAAGTATGAGGGGCATACCTTTAGCTCATCTTCCTGTCCACATGGTCTGTGTGCCTGGCTCAACAGCCACTGGTTTTATATGTTGCCTGGTGTGAAGCAGTCTCCTTGCCTTTGTGGAGTGGTGGAGAACATACACTGAGCCCTATTAAAGACTGAGACAAAAGTCTTGATTTACAGGTAGAAGGAGCCATACACCATGGATTTAGCATCTCAGGTGAGCATGCTGGTGAATAATGTTCATCCTTCCCTGGATTACAGTGTTGCATTTGCTCTCCCTATGTATGTGTCTGAGAATATCTATGTGTGTCAATATGACTATGTGTGTGTGCCTGTGTGTATGTGTGTGTGCTTGTATGACTGTGTGTATGTTTTTGTGTTTCTGTATGACAGTGTTTCTCTGTGTGTTTGCATGATGGTGCCTGTATGTGTGTCTGTATGTTTGTATTTAAGTATCTATGTTTGTATGACTGTCTTTATGAATTTATGTGTCTGTATGTATGCCTATATGTCTGTATGACTGTGAGTCTATGAATGTGTATGTCTGTATATAAGTGTTTTGGCCATGATCGTTAAATTCACTTACTATTCAATCATATGAGCTGTATTGTGTTTTGTGGTCACTTTTTGCATTATTTTGATGATATTTATGAAAGCGTTATATAAGTTATCTGAAAAGTAACAGTTTTCTTCATAGAACACCAGTTTTTGCAGAACATTGTATTTCAGGAGAAAAGAAAACAGACCACTTTACTGCTGCAAATGTGGCAGAAGGATTGCTTAATACATATAATATATATCCAGCACTGACTGTATACTTTGATATATATATATATCAAAGTATACAGTCAGTGCTGGATTTACCCTGTCTATTGCTCCAAGGCCAGATTTTCAATATATATAAATATAAATATATGTATACAATGGGGACATCTGTCCTTGGAGTAATAGACAGAGTAAATCCAGTACTGACCGTATACTTTGATTTTCATAGAAATAACAACACCCAGCTCTCTTATATGTTTGACAGGTCATTGGTCTGACTGATGGCACCTAATTTAGCAGCTGGCTCTTCATAAACTGTCTTTCCCAAGCTGCCAGGACTTACCTCACCAGATACCTCTTATATGGAGCCAGTAGAACTTGATAAAGTCCTGAGAGACTTCACAATCTTTGAAATGGACAAACCAATTATTATGCCTCATTTTACTTCCCAGAGGAATATTAAGACCTCCAGTCCAGATTTGATAACCAGGACCCAGATGGGTCATGGGCTGTGAATGATGGAAAGTTGGAAACTGATTGAGCCTTCCAGGATGAAATATGGGCTGACATTACTCCACCAAAGTGCTGCCTGCCTATAGCTTTGCTGTTGATCTTTTCTCAAGAACTACTCTTTCTACTTCCCAAGGGTGATGCCCTAATTATTGTGCTGTCAGGGTTAAGATCTCCATGGTATCTGTCACAGACATATGTTAACCACTTGATAATGATCCTATTGTACCTTCTAGTTGATAAAGTAGGTAGACCCAAACAATTCAAGTTGCTTCTATGCTCTATATAATTTTATATTAGCTGTATTTCCCAAGTCTGGTGGCATCATGCCCAATCAGCACCGCTATGTGACCACACCTGATTGGTGCAATCCTGCTGCAGGAGGGAGAAGTTACTCACCTAAGCAGCACATTACCCTCCAAGCCATTTCTGGTGTAGCAGTCAGGTCCAGTGTCATGGAGGCTGCTGGACGCTGCAGTACCACATTACTGTGAAGTAAATGTGTGTGTAGTAAACATGTATGTGGCATCATGTTTTTGACGGGTACGTACGTTCTGGAGTCATAGGACCCATTCTGGCCAATGAGCATGGCTTTATGGTTATTTAAACCCAAACCTGCTAATGTAGAGTGCCATGTTGTGGTTTCTACTTACTTTGGTTATTCGTAAGCGTGTTCTGTTTATTGTTATCTGGTTTTTGATCTTGGTTTGTTCTAACCATCCGTACTTTTTGGTATCCCTGACCCTTTGGCTTTGTCTTCTCATTTATGCTCCTGTTTGTGTCCCTGACTTCGTCTTTGTTTCTGACTTCTTTCTAAATTAAATCATACCATTCTACGGCCCAGTAATATGTTTTTCAACTTTAGTCTTTTCTTTGCATTTAACTTGATTCTGCGTGTTGGGCCACAGCCCCATCCTGACATCTGGCTTCTAGTTTTTTTATTGTATTTTTGAAAATCATAGTTGGCTAGCTTATACTTATTGCAATGAACCTTCTCACATACAATTGCATAATATTTACCAGCATCAGCAGCCACTGTTTATTTATTTATTTATTTTTCTCCTCTCTGCATCCTGTATTAGCCATACTTTGTATATGCTGGGCGTATTGCTTATTTTCTTACCTTTATGTTTTGTCTGTTATGCTGAAGTTTAGTTTTACTTTCTACCCTTACCTTTTGTTTCACTATACCTCTCCCGCTAGCATATAAGCTCATTGAGCAGGGCCCTCAAACCTTTCTGTCTCTGTGTGTCCAACTCATCTGGATACAAATGCATGTCTGTTAGTCCACACATTGTACAGCACTGCAGAATTTGTTTGCTCTTTATACATGATAATAATTTGAAAATTATGCTTATTTAGTATAGAAGGCAACAAATGATATATGTCAAACGATTGATGGACTCGATACTGCCCCTCTACCTCATCTTGTTTCCAATTTCTACATCCAGATCGCTTTCTCTTAAATCACATCTAACCGACCTACTGCCTATCTGATACCTACATAAGGACAACTTGATGCAACAAATTCCATCAAAACCAAAAGGGTTTTCTTCCATGAACCTCTCTGCATCTCCTCATTTATCTCCTACAATTTAAATTCTTCATTGCACCATAGCTCTTTCACCAACAGCTCACAACTTGTTAGCTTTGTTTCTCCCTTCTCTTGGACAAATACATAGCCTCATTCACCTCCAGTTGTCATTTCCTCTCTTTAATATACCAATAATTAATCTGCTTATTTCCTCTTTCCCTGCTCCTTATCCACAAATGCATGCTCTCTAAGATTATTTATATAAATTCACTTCTCCTCTGACTTGTTTCTAAATTCCAGAGTTGCTGCCCATAATGTATCAGTCTATTAATGTTATCATTCCTATTATAGGAATTTCTCAGCCCAGAAAAATATTTCCCTCAATTCCAACTTCACAAATCCTTTATAACAGTATAAGTATGAATGTTGAACTCTCGGTGATTACAATAGCATACTTTCTGTTTTGTTAGTTTCTTTTGTTAATGAGTTACATTAGGGTTAAAGTAATTTAAGGCATTTGTCAAAATGTATTTTCATTCATTCCTTTATACTGCATAACGACATAACTATGCTGCATACATATATATTCAGAACCAAAACAATGCAAACTATTAAATATCTCCTTCATTAAATAGTATCTATTCTCAGCGTGCCTCAACAATGAGCAGAGCAGGCATGCTTTGGCCCTGTGCTGGTTCTTTCTCAAACCCAGACAGAGTTAAAATGTTGCCTGCTCACTGTTGGACATTATCTCCCTAAAAATAAAAAAATTTAAATAAAACATTTTCAATACATAAATAAGTGTGGAATCCACTTACACCTAAACAAAGCAAAAATAAGTCCTGACGAATGACTTCTAAACTTGCTGACCTGTGGAGTGGAGAATAACATGTGAAAAGGGCCAAGGAGATGACTAGTATATGGATTATATAGTCCTTAATGGGATAACCCCTATTAAGGAATGATCATCAGAATGGACTAAACTAGCACGCAGAACTTGGGTCAGAACTAGAAAAAGTAGAAAAAAAGAATAGAGTATATACTAGTCCTTAGGATTGGCCATGCTTACCACAATATAGGCTTGTGGTTGTGTGAGCTGTGTCGCTGTACAGGGCGCCAGGCAGCCGACACAGCTCACACACGCAGGGGCCGGGTGCAGGAGTACAGCACGGAGAGTTGGGGGCGGAGCCAAATTGGAGCTAAAGACAGCCTCCACTCACTGTAGCACACTGAGGGGAAGCAGGAAGGAGCTCCTGCTTTCCCAACTGCACACCAGGGACTTCACTGACTCCACTCCTCCACCAGTAAATGAGTGTGTGTGTGTGTGTGTGTGTAAAACTGTGATTGTCTCTGCTTGTGACTGTATGTGTGACTCTCTGCCTGTGACTGTGTGTGACTGTCTGTCACTGTGTGTGTGACTGTATTGTGACTGTCTACCTGTCTATGTGTCACTATTTGTCTGTGACTATGTGTATGTGTTTCTATGTGTGACTACCTGTGTGTGTGAATGTCTGCCTGTGACTGTCTACCTGTGAATGTGTGTGATTGTCTGCCTGTAACTGTGTGTGTGTGTGTGACTGACTTTCTGTGACTGTGTGTGTGACTGTCTACCTGTGACTGTGTATGACTGTCTGCCTGTAACTGTGTGTGTGACTGCCTGTGACTGTCTGCCTGTGACTGTGTGTGACTGTGTGATGCTGCCTGTAACTGTATTACAGTCTGCCTGTAATTGTGAGTGTGACTACCTGTAACTGTGTGTGTGTGTGTATGTGTGTGTGACACTCTGCTTGTAGCTGTGTGCATGTGACTGTCTGTCTGTAACTGTGTGTTTGACTGCTTGTGACTGTGTGTGACTGTGTGATGCTGCCTGTAACTGTATTACAGTCTGCATGTAATTGTGAGTGTGACTGCCTGTAACTGTGTGTGTGTGTGTGTGTGTATGTGTGTGTGACACTCTGCTTGTAGCTGTGTGCATGTGACTGTCTGTCTGTAACTGTGTGTTTGACTGCTTGTGACTGTGTGTGACTGTGTGATGCTGCCTGTAACTGTGTTACAGTCTGCCTGTAATTGTGAGTGTTACTGCCTCTAAGTGTGTGTGTGTGTGTGTGTGTGTGTGTGTGTGTGTGTGTGTGTGACTGTCTGCCTGTAACTGTGTGTGTGACTGTCTAGTTGTAACTGTG
The DNA here is from genome assembly GCA_933207985.1 of Pelobates cultripes. NCBI lineage: Eukaryota > Metazoa > Chordata > Amphibia > Anura > Pelobatidae > Pelobates > Pelobates cultripes. The sequence goes on from OW240916.1 coordinate 114,966,079, forward strand.
TGTTTGACTGTGTGTGAGTGACTGTGTGTCTGGGACTGTGTGCATGCGGTTGTATTAGACAAAATATTTGTACAACTGTGGGCATCTGACTGTGTCTCTGTCTTCGCCCTGCAGTGAGCCGGCATAAAACATCATCCTGGCATCAGCGGCATTACAGGGTGCGCAAGGCACCTGTGCAGGAAGAGCAAAGAGATCACAGCAGCAACCACTGACCACCAGGGACTGGGGAGAGCAGCTCTCCCAGAGCAGGGTAGGGAAGCTGGGTGGACCTCTTAATTATTACATGTGTGTATATATGTGGTGTTTGTGTGTGTATATCTAATTATCTGTGTATGTGATTGATTGATTGATTGATTGATTAATTGATTGCACGTGTGTGGGTCTGTGATTGTGATTGTGTTTGTGTATGTTTGTGTTTATGTGTGTGTATCTCTGTGGTTAAGTGTGTGTGTGTATATATACACACACAACCACAGATATACACCTATTGTATTATTGTGTGTGTATAAAAATGTGTATGTGTTTTGTAGATAGCTTCCTTATTTGGAGACCTTAAATATTGCAACCCCACATAAGGATAACAAATAAGGGAGTTATCTACTAAACAACTGAAATTAATAAAAAGGGCATTTTAAAATTTTGATCTTTTAGCTGTTTAGTGGATAGTTCACTAAATTGGTGTCCTTATGTGAGATTTCCATATTTAAAGATACCAAATTAGGGTGCTGTTTAGCAGATAGCTCCCTCATTTGGTGTCCTTAAATAAGGCAATCTCACATAAGGATAACAAATAGGGGAGTTGTTTGATAAACAAAGATCGAAGTTACAAAGTGTCAGACAGCCCACAACAAGAAATTTTGGTGGCTAATGTGAATTCTATGCAGATTTGTTGACTGATGGCAGTTTTGACTGTGGTATCTTATGTATTAATGTTCCTAGAGTTGCCACTGTCTGCATATGTGTCAGTGTGCCTATGTATGACTGTGTGTCTATGTATCTGAATGTGTGTCAGTGTATATATGCATACATTTCAGAATCTCTCCAACACTACACACAAATACACCCCTGCATTTCAACATCAACACAACATACAAACCCCACCATTATATATAACCACACCACCGCATTAAAAAAAACCACACTACATAAAAATGCATGCCTGCATTCAAACGCCAACACCACAAACAGACACACACCCTACATTCACTTACACATACCCCATACAAAAACATGTTACATTCAAAAACATAAACACTGCTTAGTGCTAAATACATTTTTTTTTAAACTGCGGTTGTTTTTTAAATTTGAAAGTTGGGGGGATGCCAAAAATAGGACCCCCCCCCAAGTGCCAAATGCTCTATGTATGCCCCAGCACCAAGGTCAGGAGAACAGAGGTATATGTGCTCAAAAATAGCCAAACTAGTCATGAAAGGGTTTTAAATAAGTAACAACAGATGCCTATTTGACCAGAGTCATAATTGCGAAGTCAGAACGTATGAGTATGATGTCGGACATATAACACAGAAATGTCTGCATCAATTGTGATGCAGGTACCAGTGACATCATAACATGATACAGGGATTCAACAGCATTAGAGGGTAGAAAAATGATTGACGGGAAATGTCATTGTGACAAGGAAATACTCCTGGGACCACACATGTGGCTTATGTTCACTATGCCCCAAGCCAACCCACAAAATATGTCCCTACCTACCTCCTTAAACTAAAATACTGAGGGAAACCTAAATCTAAAAAAACAAAATTACGTTAAAAAAATGTAGTACAATGTGAAAAGTGAATTTAAGGCCTTCTTTTTTAATCTTTTCTTACATTCCAATAAAGGCCAAATAACAAAATCATATCCCAACAAAATCAATAAATGTAAAAAGATCCAATTCCCAAATAGAAAAATGAAAAGCACAAACATTAAACATGTGAGTTCATTGAGACCTCTGTGGAGATTGAGCATTGAAGGTGGGAAATAACTTTTTGAAGGCCTTCTCACACTGTGAATGCTCAGTAAGAAGCCAACCAACCACAGTGCGCTGATGGACCAGTCTCGCTTCTTGCATAACGTTCCCAATAATGTATATAGAATAATACATATAGATTTATATTTATACAATTTACATGTAAATGACTTTTATTCCTGTTATTTTTTTATAGCAAAAACTGAAACAATGTATTGCTGTTTACAGATTTAATTGAAAGGCTTATGCCTGCTATTTCCCTAGCATCATGTTTTCTTAGCACTTATCCCATGGAAATAGATTCACTGGCTGAGTTTAGTTACACTCAGAGGCCAGCTTGAAAGCCATGATAGTAAATATCATGAATCTTTGAAATGACATTTGAGCATAACTGAATTCATCAGTAACATGGCTATTTACACTTTCTAGTAAAATGAGGTGGTAAATTTGACTTTTGTAGTTTCCACTCGATTTATTCCCAAAATAATTTTACTGACATATTTCTTCTCTGTTGATTGTCATAATCACATTTGCTGTAACAATAGTCATTAACTGAAATTATGTTATTGCTTATGTGCATTGAAAAACAAAGTAGCATTTGAAAAAGTAATGATATGCTTTTTGTAATTTACAATTTTTACCGTATTTTGGCAAAGAAAATAATCCGACTCATCACTAAACACTGCAACAAGTGATCATTGCCAACCTATAAAAAGGAAGGAATTGCCATGCCACCCCCTTTGTGTATGGCAGCATGGATTTGCTAGGCATTCATGTAATTCAGGCAAATATTCTCCTTGTCCTGTAATTCAGAATACAGGCACCATAGAAGACCACGGGAAGAGGGATGCCTGCAGGCTAACCCATGTCAAATGAGGATCCCCAGGGTATTCCTGCAAAAGACTGTCTTGGAGAAACTCACTGACTTACACATTCTCCAGCATTTTAGGCTTTCCCATGAAGCCATCCTGGCTTTATACCAGCACATAAAACAGGATCTGAAGGTTCTGGCTGAAAGGAGCCATTTAATTCCTGGCACTGGCTTTGTGACTGGCTGGCTGGTTGATCGGGTGTTTGGCTGGCTAGTTCTGGCTGACTGACTGACTCTGAAATTATATATTTTTTTCAGCTTAGTCTTTATATAATTTCCATGTCTCCCCATGTTTTTTAATACCCTGATTGGTTTTGAGTTCTAAACTGATATATTGTTGCCACCTGTCAATAGCATGGCCTATAACAGCAAAGAATAGCAAGTAACCATTTAAATCCAGTCAACATTTGGTCCCGTATGAATTCACTATCATACAGTTAAGAATTCAGATACTTTTTTGTCCATTTGTTTGTACATTTTAAGCAATTGGTTTGGCTTCCATTTGGTCGCAATTCAAACTCTTTCAGAGTCTTTTCTGCAAAATTGCTTGAACAACGTCCAGATTTTGCAGTCCAAAGGGTCTAGCTATCACAATTTGGCTCTTGTCAAAGTCACTCAAATCTTTTCCATGACCACTTATGCACCTAAAATAGATTAATGTTCATAAATGTGATTTTCATTAATTCTTCAGAAAATTGCAAAACTGCTGTAGGTCTATGGCCATGTTGTGACATGATAGGAGACTTATAGAAGTCACTGACTGTTCAACATTCAGTAGGTAGGAGAAAATAAAGAATGTGGAAAAAAAAAGCACAATACATGTATAAAATAAAGAATATTAATAACCTGGAAGAATAAGAATCACATATTACACTAGAACTAAATTGTATTGGAAAGGAATTATAAATAGTACATAGCATAATATAGTAATTATAGAAGTATTAAAGTGAGTATAAATTAGAACACTCACAAACATATGAGGATTACAGGCTAATCATCCTTCCAAGGGTACTGTGATAGAGATCTTCTGTAGAGAATATTCTTACAGGAAACGAAAGAGAAAACTATCCCAAATAATTATGAGCATATCTCCACCAGTAGTAGTAATCCAACAGGACCAGGGAGAAACAGAATCAACTCCAATCTGATGGAAATAGCAGCGTAATAAAAATATGTAGACAAATGATAACATAAAAGTACATAAAATAAATGAAATAATCCAAAACACCCAATGTGTTTCATCCTTCAATTCAGGGCTTCTCCAGGGATATGTGTTTATACCGTCCAAGAGTTGGTATAAATTAGCTCATCTTAATGAGGGATATAATCCACCAGGATTTGCTGTGTGTGTCAGCCTGGACCGCAGTGACACACTTCCAATGCACCGAATGCACTGCATTGTTGATGATGTATTTCAGTTTGACAATTTCGACACTTGTGCACGCATGTGGAACTGGAGTGTACACGTTAGAGAGACTGAATGGAAACTGTGAAGGGCTAAAAAGCCCCAAAAAGAGGAGAAAAAAATGGCTTACCAAATAAATATAATTATGAGAAAGAAAACAATCCGACACCCCTGCCATATGTAATTGGAATACAGGTATATGAAAAAAATCTAAATGAATATGGAATAGTGAAAATAAATGGCTAGATTAATTGAAATAAATAGCAAATAAGGATATACATATAGAATAAAAATAACAAGTAGATAGGCTCCCAACCAAAGCATGTTAGGTGGGGACAAAAGGGCGGTATTATATACTATATACTATAGTTAGATGGGGATCAAATTATTTTTTTATTTTTTTCCTGTGGTGGTTGGCCAGCATTTACTTTACAGTTTCACAGAGGGTTTTTAAAACTAGTTCCTGCTGCTTGCAAGCAAATAGTTCTGATTTAACGTGCACATATAAGTCCAGATTATAGCAAGAAGTAGAGTCTGTATTATAATGTTCAGGTCAAGATTTAAGCCGTTTCATCAGGCTAAAATTCGGACCTAATTAAAAAATCCAGATATTGTTAAACATTGTGAACAATGTCCAGACTTTGCAGTCTCAATTGCACTGATTTGGAACTGAAGTTTTGCAATTTGGACTTTAGTGAATAACCCTGTGACATTTCACTTTGGATGTCCATTTAATCTTAATAAACAGATTAAAGAGACATGGATCCAGTATAGGGCTTATTCAATTATGGGCTTAGGCAAAGGTTTAAAATTAACAACAGCAAGTATTACTTTACAGAGAGGGTAGTGGATGCATGGAATAGCCTTCCAGCTGAAGTGGTATTGGATAACACATTAAAGGAGTTTAAGCATGCGTGGGATAGGCATTAGGCTATCCTAGCTATAAGATAAGACCAGGGACCTAATGAAAGTATTCAGAAAACTGGGCAGACTAGATAGGCCGAATGGTTCTTATCTGCCGTCACTTTCTATGTTTCAGTGTTTCAATTCAGCTGACATTCTCAACCAGTCAGCTAGCTGTGTGCTGCAGAGTTTATTTTAGAAGAGCTAATGGAAATTCCTGCGTATTGTTAGATAGTCTATGTACAATAAGGGATATCCAGGGCACTCCTGGCACCATAACCACCACAATGAGCTGTAGTGTTTATGGTGCTTGGAGTATTTTTTTAACCTGTTAAGCATTAATGTATTTAGAAAGCCTTTTTGCGATGGCCTTGCCTATAAACTCTTCATTTTCTAGTTTAGCTCACCTAATTTCCCTTTTGCAAGTCATATTTGCAAGCATTAGAAATACAAAAATACACCAATTCTGCCTCAGTTCGATCCACATAAGTTAAAAACCGATGTCAGCAAAGGCATGAGACACTGATCACAGAAGATACAGAAATTCGCAACATTTTGCCTCTTTACCCAGTTTCTGTTGTAAAACAATAAATATCCTTTCCTCCCATTTACTAATTTGGGGGATGAAATAAAAGGGCGCACCTAACCCCTATCTAATACCTATCTTTCAGACACACCTTTCAATATATATATATGGGCCTTCCATAAAATGATGCATGATTAGCTGCACTGTTGTCAAGGATAACTGGTCTGTTTTATTTATATATGTATTTATCCATTCATAGTTAATTATCTGCCTGCCAGCTCAATGCTAATGGTGTTTGCTTCTTTTAAATAACAACTCTTGTGTAACTGGTTGGCTGTTCTTTGACTGCCTATCTAAGATTTGCACAGTCACAAGTTCAGCAAATATAGCTTCATGACTCCAAGGGGGCAACACAAAATACAGACTTAAATCACTTAGAAATGTAGCAGCTGCCAGCAGCACACTCCAATCATTGACCCTACTTTTGGCAATGAAAAACTCAATAATTAGATGGCAAAGTCTGGAAGCGTATGCATATAATTTTTATTCAACTAAGAACATTGCTTGCAGAATCCAGGCTTCTTTAAAGCAATTGGTTGTCTATTGAGAAAACACATAGTGGTGGGTAACCTATCATTTGGTTTGAATGACCCGAAGAAATATGAAGAAAGACATTAGTAGTCAAGTGATACTGATTCTCTTAATGAAGTTTAAAGAGTATTACAGAAAAAAAATATGCATCAACTTTGGTAAGTATAATAGGCTCACAGACAAACACAGAAATGATGAGTCCACCAGAAACCCAGAATATATTTTGTGGCAAAAAATGACTTCGCCACTGTTGTTTGGAGGGGCCTGTTTGCCAGCCTCCTGCCCTGTGACTATGGCCCTGGGGTGAACTTTGGGCTAAAAACACTGTTCGTGCCTTTTTCCCTGCTATGGTGCAGTATATGGGGCTTGTCGAATGGATTAAGCTCAATGTGTTCATTTACCTAACAAACTGACGGACAGCCGGACCACCCGCAAGTGGAGTGTGCTGCTCGTTAACCTCCCAGAAGCTGTGGTTAACCGCAGCTTAATTGACAAACGGCTGGGTGGTCGTCCTTCGTATGAACGAACACGGGGCGGAGGCCATCTTAAAATGTCGAATGGCCAGCAGTGTTTTGTTGTTCAACGCATGGAACTGTTTTCGGACACTAGTTCACACAAACATTGCTGGGACTTCCAGACTTCCAGCAATTTGTTTCTTTTCAAACGAACGCAGCGGCGTTCGGTACATTTAAACACACGAACTGGAGAATCATAGACACAAACAGTCATTTTGTTATTTTAATGTGTTTCCCTGCCCCTGAAATAGACCGGCCAACCCAGCTGAACTTATGGAACTATTCTGGGCAGTAGCCTCGTGGGCGGCCAGGCAGAAATGTGACCTCTGGCTAACTTTTTAACCCCTGAACCAATCTGGGTGATTTTTGAGTATGTTGTTCCCCCAGATCGGGGCTATCAGGAATGTATATTTTGTGGGGGTTTCTTATGTGTTTGGGGTAATTCTAAAAATGTGTAAAATAGTTGTATTTTTCGTTTGGAGATAATTGAGTTGATACAGTAATTAACTCAATTATCTCATAAGCAGAGGGGAGGGATTGTGTACACAGTCTGGGAGTGACTGAATGTAAAATACTGTTTTGATTGGCTTGTTGTTCCTGTGTCCCTGTGCCCCACAAGGTCCACCTGGATGGTAGCCTTGTGGAGAAAACTGTATAAAAGGCAGTGTGCCACAATAAACCTTCAGTTCCTGTTTTACCCTCAACATAGAGTCTTGTCTCATGTGTGGGGGAAAAGGCTGCATCTACCCTGGGGATTGCTATATCACTATACTCCCCAGGGATTATAATCACTAAACTCTTTTAAGAGCTGTTCCTGCTTTACTCTCTGGAGGAAGAGAGGTTCACCCTCTGGAACCTGGAGCCTTGTCGTAGGTCCAGGGTGGGTAGGAGACAACGAGACCCCAACCAAGCTGTAAAGCTGGACGTGGGGACTGCGGTGCTAATGGTGTCTGGTGGAGTGCTTGGAGGCCTCGGTGAGCACTCGGAGCATCCTTTGGCAGAGGTACCCAACCGGGGTACAGGAAGATCCGTTACATATTTCTTATAAATATCTACCTTGTTTTTACATCAAACATCAGATTCTCTATTAATTATTAGATCAAAGCTCTTCTTACTCGTTATTATAGTTCTACTGCATAGTACTAGAATGCACTCTTACCACAAGAAATGTGTAGCTAATATCTTGACATGTTTTGTGCCTTTATGCAACTTTCGTATTTGGACACTTAGGGTGGATATGCACTTTTGGCAAAAAGATTGAAAGATGTGAAAATTGTGCATGCAATTTGTCTTTGATTTTTGGTCTTAACGGGTCCATTTGGTTGGGAAGAGACGCCAAACACTAAACAGGAAGAGCAGAAATTCTCCATCAATATCTCCAAACCTGCTGAAAAACAAAGTCAATATATGTTGTATCTAAACACCATTAACTCTATTCTAGTGGTTATTTTGCCAGGTGTTGCCTGGCTAGAGTCAACATGTTTTCAAATTGTTTGACACTTAGTTGGTTCCAGCCATTTCAGCCCCCTAGCCAGATATCACACAAGCAAAAATTCTGATTTTATTATATCGCTTCTAACCCTGTTTAATTGGTATTCATTGGATAAAAGCATCACTTGGGCTAAAATGAATATAGCTAATGCAGAAGGGGGCGTTGCTCTCCTTTTCAATTGTAATGCATTTTCTGTTACACCAAAATACATGAAAACACTTAATATTTTCATTTTTTTTAAATGGTTTACCTACCACAGCCATGCAGGTCTCCATCAATATTTATTACACTTGGGCATTTGTTTTTGGATGAACACGTTTTTGGATTAATGTTTGTCAATTTGTCCATTTGTCCAAAATAATTAAACAAAGAAGAATTTGCTTGTTTGCATTCAATTTATTACTCTTCGTTGTTTCAGTTTAAAACAAGGAGGGAGCTACGAGATAATGCAAAATGGATGTCATCCAAAATTCAGTTTGATACACCTCCAGTCTGTAACATCAGTGACCATCCATATATCAATGTGGGAAAAACTATCAGTTTCTTCCAATTGTGTCTGCAGGGGTTGCAGGCACCGCAAGATTCAGAAATGCAAGGCAAAATCACCACAATAAAAGGCATTTGAGAAAATGGGGAACAGCAGCAAGAGTAATTTAATTATTTATTTATTTATTATGAGATGGCTGAATAAGGGATCCCCTTTCTCAAACTGGCATTACTAAGTTGCACAGTGCTTTAACTGCCCTATTATTGTCTCATACCTCAGTCAATGCCAATGGAGTGGTAAGAAGACTATGGATTGCCCTCTGCTGCTCCAAAATTCTTTCCACCATGTATAAAGTAGACTTCCAGCGTGTGCTGATATCCTGTCAAAGATGATGTCTTAAAAGCCCTCTATACTCTTGCTTCTGCCTTAAGAGATGACTAGGCCTTTGTAGTGTTAACTACCTCTCATGAAGGTCAGGAACTCAGAACATTTGCATGGCCCAAATGTTAAAGAAAAAGATGCTGCTTGCATCTGAAGCAGGTTCTAGTAGGTCCATTTTAGTTCAATGTTCCCGTTTTGGGGTCACAGGTATGACGTGGACCAATCAAATAACACATATTGACATTTAAACTCCTCTGGCCATATTTGCTGTACCCTATCATGGTTTCTGTTCCCAATACCCTTTAGTGCGTTCCTTGATAAATTGTGATATTTCTGGTATTGACTTTGTTCTTGACCCTGAATTTATTTGTAACCCTGCCCTTTCTTGTTTATCTGTTTGATTGATATACCTTGTACTGGCTAGTTCTCATTTTCACATGCTCTATATTATCATTACTTAGACTTGTATTTCACCACATTTCCTGTCTATATTACGTTAAGTTTGGCCAGGTAATATGTTTATTTCAGTGCAGTTTACTACTGCTAATATAGACTCTGTTTGTTGTGGCCTCATGACACCCTGAGACTATTGGGGAAATACCCGACAATGCTCCTGCAATGCTCAAGTATGGTTTGCTGTGAGGGTGGACCTATTCCACAATCCCCCACCATGCCCAGGCACTGTGGGCTGCCACCAAAGCGCCATCAAGAGAAGCAATGCAGGCTGGACAGTAGGAGCAAATCTGGGCAATCAGTATCACAATGCAACCATTTTGGTATAAAGTATTGCAAGTTTATTACATAAAAAAGGGATACAATTAAAAAATTTATAAAAATAAAAAATATTTTTTTTAAAACAGCATAGCACTTTAAGACATGTTTAACATATTTAAATAGAGTGCCAGTAATAATGTAAATGCCACTAGTAATGTGCAACACAGTGAATATAGTGTGATACTCAAAAAATTAGAATATCGTGCAAAAGTTCATTTATTTCAGTAATCCAGTGTAAAAGGGGAAACTAATATATGAGATAGATGCATTACATGCAAAGCAAGATAGTTCAAGCCGTGATTTGTCATAAGTACGATGATTATGGCTTACAACTCATGAAAACCCCAAATCCACAATCTCAGTAAATTAGAATATTGTGAAAAGGTGCAATATTCTCGGCTCACAGTGTCCCACTCTAATCAGCTAAGTAAGCCATAACACCTGCAAAGGGTTTCTGAGCCTTTAAATGGTCTCTCAGTCTGGTTCAGTAGGAATCACAATCATGGAGAAGACTGCTGACCTGACAGTTGTGCAGAAAACCATCACTGACACCCTCCATAAGGAGGGAAAGCCTCAAAAGGTAATTGCGAAGGAAGTTGGATGTTCCCAAAGTGCTGTATCAAAGCACATTAATAGAAAGTTGTATGGGAAAAGTGTGGAAGAAAAAGGTGCACAAGCAGCAGGGATGACCACAGCCTGGAGAGGATTGTCAGGAAAAGGCCATTCAAAAGTGTTGGGGACTTTCACAAGGAGCCACCACACTCAGACGGATCCTGGACATGGGCTTCAGATGTCGTATTCCTCTTGTCAAGCCGCTCCTGAACAACAAACAATGTCAGAAGTGTCTTACCTGGGCTAAAGAAAAACAGACCTGGTCTGTTGCTCAGTGGTCCAAAGTCCTCTTTTCTGATGAGAGCAACTTTTGTATCTCATTTGGAAACCAAAGACCCAGAGTCTGGAGGAAGAATGGAGAGGCACACACTGCAAGATGCTTGAAGTCCAGTGTGAGGTTTCCACAGTCTGTGTTGATTTGGAGAGCCATGTCATCTGCTGGTGTTGGTCCACTGTGCTTCATTAAGTCCAGGGTCAACGCAGCCGTCTACCAGGAGATTTTGGAGAACTTCATGCTTCCTTCCGCAGACGAACTTTATGGGGATGCTGACTTCATTTTCCAGCAGGACTTGGCACATGCCCACACTGCCAAAAGCACCAAAGCCTGGTTCAATGACCATGGGATTACTGTGCTTGACTGGCCAGCAAACTCGACTTACCTGAACACCATAGAGAATCTATGGGGCATTGCCAAGAGAAAGATGAAAGACATGAGACCGAACAATGCAGAAGAGCTGAAGGCCGCTATTGAAGCATCCTGATCTTCCATAACACCTCAGAAGTGCCACAGACTGATAGCTTCCATGCCACGCCGCATTGAGGCAGTAATTGCTGCAAAAGGGGCCCAAACCAAGTACTGAGTCCATATGCATGCTTATACTTTTCAGAGGTACAATATTGTTCTATGTACACTTCTTGTTTTATTAAAGGAACACTATAGTCACCTAAATTACTTTAGCTAAATAAAGCAGTTTTAGTGTATAGCTCATTCCCCTGCAATTTCACTGCTCAATTCACTGTCATTTAGGAGTTAAATCACTTTGTTTCTGTTTATGCAGCCCTAGCCACACCTCCCTTGGCTATGATTAACAGAGCCTGCATGAAAAAAAAAACTGGTTTCACTTTCAAACAGATGTAATTTACCTTAAATAATTGTATCTCAATCTCTTAATTGAACTTTAATCACATACAGGAGGCTCTTGCAGGGTCTAGCAAGCTATTAACATAGCAGGGGATAAGAAAATCTTAATTAAACAGAACTTGCAATAAAGAAAGCCTAAATAGGGCTCTCTTTACAGGAAGTGTTTATGGAAGGCTGTGCAAGTCACATGCAGGGAGGTGTGACTAGGGTTCATAAACAAAGGGATTTAACTCCTAAATGGCAGAGGATTGAGCATTGAGGCTGCAGGGGCATGTTCTATACACCAAAACTGCTTCATTAAGCTAAAGTTGTTCAGGTGACTATAGTGTCCCTTTAATTGCATGTTACATATTATATAGTTACATAGTTACATAGCTGAAAAGAGAATTACGTCCATCAAGTTCAGCCTTCCTCACATTTGTTTTTTGCTGTTGATCCAAAAGAAGGCAAAAAACCCAGTTTGAAGCACAATTTTGCAACAAGCTAGGAAAAAAAATCCTTCTTGACCCCAGAATGGCAGTCAGATTTATCCTTGGATCAAGAAGTTATTACCCTACATTGAAAGATTATATCCTTGAATATTCTGTTTTTGCAAGTATGCATCTAGTAGCTGTTTGAACATCTGTATGGACTCTGATAAAACCACTTCTTCAGGCAGAGAATCCCACATCCTGATTGTTCTTACAGAAAAAAAACCTTTCCTTTGCCTTAGACAAAATCTTCTTTCTTCCAGTCTAAACGCATGGCCTCGTGTCCTATGTAAAGTCCGGTTTGTGAATATATTTCCACACAATGGTTTATATTGGCCCAGAATATATTTGTATAATGTTATCATATCCCCTCTCAGCCGACGTTTTTCTAAACTAAATAGGTTTAAATTTCTTAACCTTTCTTCATAGCTTATATGTTCCATTCCCTTTATTAATTTTGTAGCCCGCCTCTGCACTTTTTCTAGTGCCATAATATCCTTCTTTAGAACAGGTGCCCAAAATTGCACAGCATATTCAATATGTGGTTTTACCAGTGATTTATAAAGAGACAAAATGATATTCTCGTCCCGAGAATGAATGCCCTTTTTCATGCATGACAATACCTTACTGGCCTTGGTTACTGCTAATTGACATTGCACATTGTTGCATAGTTTGTTGTCTATAACAATTCCCAAGTCCTTTTCGTGTGTTGTTATCCTTAATTCACTTCCATTAAAGGTATACATCACTTGTGTATTCTTTACGCAGAAGTGCATAACTTTGCATTTTTCCACATTAAATTTAATCTGCCATTTGAGTGCCCAGTCCCCCAGTCTATCTAAATCCCTCTGCAGCAAAGTAATATCTTGCTCACATTGTATTATTTTACAAAGTTTTGTGTCATCTGCAAACACTGAAACATGACTTTCAATGCTGTCTTCAAGATCATTTATAAACATGTTAAATACAAGGGGTCCCAGAACAGACCCCTGAGGGACATCACTTGCCACCTCTGTCCAGCTTGAAAATTTACCATTAATGACAACTCTTTGTACTCTATTTTTAAGCCAATGTTCTAGCCAAGAACAAGCATTTTCATCTAGACCGATTTCCTTGAGTTTGAACACTAATCTATTGTGTAGAACTGTAGCAAATGCCTTGGCAAAATCCAAATAGATCACATCCACCGCAACACCATGATCTATACTTCTACTTACTTCTTTGTAGAACGCAATCAAATTAGTTTGACATGACCTGTGCTTCATAAAATGTAATATTCTAATTTACTGAGATTGTGGATTTGGGGTTTTCATGAGCTGTAAGAGATAATCATCGCACTTATGACAAATCACAGCTTGTACCATCTTGCTTTGCATGTAATGCGTCTATCTCATATATTAGTTTCCCCTTTTACGTTGCATTACTGAAATAAATTACCTTTTGCACGATATTCTAATTTTTCGAGTATCACCGGTATAGTGTGATTTCAAAAAATTCATAAGCAGACATAAATTAGAAATCAAATAAAGATCCTTATTACGATAAACAGTATATGCAGCATAAATACTCTGGAATAACATGTAAATATTGAAGAAATTCATTTATATGACAACATTTCTTAAAACGTAATGAATTTGCATCATTTTTTCTCTATAAATAAAGAAAAATTCCTATTAATGGTGAAGAATTTCTTTTTTTGCTCTGCATTCTGTGTATTTGATGCACATAATATAATAACCAAAAAAGGTTAAAAAAACTGAAAAATCCTTTTATAGGGTCTTGGAAAAAAAAAGTATACACAAACACAAAAAAGAAAATGTTAGCTAGCATACAGGTTAATTGCAAAATCATCAGGCAACTTGCCTAAATGTTATTGTGCCCATACTCAAAAAAAGAAAAAAAAGGAGATTTTTAACTAAACTACAAGTAAGCAATTGATATAAACCAGGAATAATTATGCCGTCAAAAATAATGAACCAGGACCGTACAGTAAAACGCATAAGCAAAATAAAAAAATAAATAAATGTTTTACATATTTATATATGCAAAAAATACTGGATAAGCCTCATGTTGGAAAGCAATCAAAAATAGTCCTCTTTCCGAGTTTCCTCAGATATACAATGTGACAAAAAGTGGGGTAGATCTCACCCAAATTGTGGGAAGTAGGCCTGCTTTCTGTAAACCTGTCTGGTTTCTCCCATAGTTGTGACTCAGTGGGATGTTTGTGTTCCGGGACTGCATGTTTGGGACACGTTTGTCCCTTCAATGGAAATGGAAGGAATAATGACATGGCCTCCATATATATTCTGTCAACTACTGGCATGATGTGTGGTAGTAGTAGTAGTGGAGGGGGTAGTGATGGTAGCACATTGTGACAACTGCGCAGAATCAAATACAGCACCAGTGGACCTGCTTCCGGCCATTTTACTTTCTTGTTCTACTTCTTCCTTCAGTAAAACAGACTTGTGGTACCTTGATGTTGCTTCATATCGACACTAGTAAGAAGACCCTTCACGCCAAATAATTTGCACTTTGCATGTCAACTTTTTTTAAGGCACTCAAAGTTATCCAAGGCTTCAGCTTGAATCATTTGTCCCAACCCTCTGCCTTGTGGCTGATGCAGACACAGGATTTGTATTTGCATTGGTGACAGTAGAAGATGCCTAGACTGAAGATACACTAGCACTTGGCTAATTAATGCTAATGAATATGTGGATTGTGGTGGTACAGGTGATGTTGATGGTTGTGGTTTGGTGGTGGTGATAATGGTGGTGCATGTGATGGCAACGTTGATTGTGGGTAAGCTGCTTGTGCCAGTGGTAGCAGGTGCATCTCATGTCAGAACAGATCATTGAATACCTTAAATAAGGATGGGTTTCTGTACAATGAGAACCCCAAAATTAAATTTTTTTATTAATTACCCTCAAGGTCACCCAAATATTCCAGGTATCGATTCTCATTATATAGATCTTTTTCCTCAACCATTTGTCAAGATTAACCCAGGGTATTTTAAAGAGGTACTATAAGTTGCAGGAATACAAATCTGCTCCTCGTGCACCCCCCTTCTGAAGTGAATACATGGTTAAAAAACATTTATTTACTTAGCTTATTGGTGCTGGGTCGTGTCTCCGCCTCCTCCGACGTTACTGCTGAGGGGGCGCTAATGCACATGCATTAGCTCTCTCCTAGGAAACTATTGAATAGGGATGTGCATGGGCAAAAAATTTGGTTTGGCATTCCGAAATTCAGCACTTCAGCAATTTGGCACTTTCGCAATTTGTTTCAGTTCGGCACTTCTGAAATTTGGGACTTTGGCAATTAAGCACTTCGGGATTTAGGGTTAGGGTTGGATTAGGAGTAGGGTTAGGGTTAGGGTTGAGTTAGGGGTAGGGTTAGGGTTAGGAGTAGGATTAGGGTTAGGAGTAGGATTAGAGTTAGGATTAGGAGCAGGGTTAGGGTTGGTTTAGGAGTATGGTTAGGGTTAAGAGTAGGGTTAGGGTAGGGTTAGGGTACGGTTAGGGTTAGGAGTAAGGTTAGGAGTAGGATTAGAGTTAGGGTTGGATTAGGAGTAGGGTTAGGGTTAGGATTAGGACTAGGGTTAGGGTTGGTTTAGGAGTCTGGTTAGGGTTAAGAGTAGGGTTAGGGTAGGGTTAGGGGTAGGGTTAAGGTTAGGGTTAGGAGTAGGGTTAGGGTTGGGTTAGGAGTAGGGTTAAGGTTAGGGTTAGGGGTTAGTGTTGGGTTAGGGGTAGGGGTAGGGTTAGGAGTAGGAGTAGGGTTAGGGTAGGGTTAGGGTAGGGTTAGGGTACGGTTAGGGTTAGGAGTAAGGTTAGGAGTAGGATTAGAGTTAGGGTTGGATTAGGGTTAGAGTTGGGTTAGGAGTAAGGTTTGGGTTAGGGTTAGTAGGGTTAGGAGTATGATTAGGAGTAGGGTTAGTAGGGTTAGAGTTGGGCTAGATGTATGGTTAGGGTTAGGAGTGGTGTTAGGGTTAGGGTTAGGAGTAGGGTTAGTAGGGTTCGGGGGAGGGTTAGGTTAGGAGTAGGGTTAGGGTTAGGTTAGGAGTAGGGTTAGGGTTAGGATTGGGTTAGGAGTAGGGTTAGGGTTAGGATTAGGGTTAGGGGTAGGGTTAGAGTAGGGTTAGGGTTAGGAGTAGGGTTAAGGTTATGGTTCAGGTAGGTCCTAACCTAACCCTACTCCTAACCTAACCCTAACACTACTCCTAACCCTACCCCAACCCCTATCCTAACCCCTAACCCTACCTCAACCCCAATCCTATCCCTACCCGTTTTGCCACTTTTCAGAAGTCCGAAGCACTTTGGCACTTCCGAAATTCGGCACTTCGGCAATTCGGTTCGGTTCAGCACTTCCGAAATGCGGCACCTGGACACTTTGCAAATTCAGCAATTTGGCACTTCGGCAATTCGATTCGGTTCGGCACTTAGGCACTTCAAAAATTCGGCACTTCGGCCATTTGGACCGAACCGAATTGCACATGTCTACTATTGAAACTATGCTTTCCTATGGAGAAATAGCTGACGCTGGATGTTCTCATGCAGAGCGTGAAGACATTCAGCATCAGTTATTGGACCAAATGTCTGTTAGCAGCCAGGAAGCGCCTCCAGTGGCTGTCTGTTCACATGTGATGTGAACTATCTTTACAGCATTAAATCTTATGGTAGAGGTTACTCGGCTGTTGAACATTAGTTTAGAGAGTCTAATTGATGCAGTGTTTTGCAGATTGAATATATATTGGAAGGAATTAAGTTTATTTTAACAAACAATTATTCCTGTTTTAATTGGTATTTGTTTCTTCAATAGAAAGCAAAAGCAATGGGGATGATGTTGGCGACCAGCTACATAAATCTATTTATGGTGTTTTTGGAATTCCAATGTGTCTTTAGTTTAGATAGCTGGTCATAAAGACTGGTCCTCTGTAAACATTACATAGACTGCATCTTTTTAATCTGGGATAAGGAAGTGAAATCCCTTAATCTATTCTTTAAACAGCTTAATATGAATAATTGGGGTATCGAATTGGATTAAACAATTAGTCAAGAGAGCTTAAACTTTCTTGATCTTACTAGTTATATTGAAAATGGTTGTGCCATAACTAAAAAGTATTTTGAACTTTAGGACACTAACAGCTCTATAGCAATCACTAGTATCAAAGTATCAATCTAGTATTTGGCTCAAGAGTATTCTATGTGGCTAACTGTTAAGAAATAAAAAATTTGATGGCGGGGCCTGACCGCAGAAGGGAGCAGACGCATGTCGCTCCTGCTCCCGCAGATAACTTTAATTGAAGCCGATTCCCGATTAAAGGAGGCTGTGACTAAACTCAACAGGGCCGCCAAGCGAGAGGGGAGACCAAGACCAACAAAAAGACACCCCACAAGTGGATATAACTACCGGGTCCAACCCGCTCCTCCCCCCCGATGTTGCGGCCTACAAGCAGGTCGCTCCCCCACCGCACACACACACACAGTCAGGCAGAATCTAAGTCCCCGTCACCCCCCCCTATGGACCGGCAGGGGAAATCCCGGTCCCTGCCAGGCTGAACTGCTCAAAATTGACGCCATTGTGGGGAGATCTGGCACCTATGGAGTACACCCCCATAATTGCTAAAATGGCAGGAGGCCCTTAAAGAAAGAGCAGAACCTGAGGACTACATACCCTGGGGGAGGCAGCAGTGCAGATAGCCCCTCACAGAGACTGGAGGCAATATTTAAAAAATTCTGGGCTTGACTAGAAGAGCGCATGGCGGCAACCTCGCTGCACCCCAAAGAGCACCGAGAACAAAACCTACCCTCTGGGAGACACGGGCTTTGTCAGCATTCGGCCCCTTAAGCATCGCACACACCCAAGCAGCAAAACAACTGGGGCCTGGCCCCCTCCCAACTACCCAGGCAAAGGAAGGCTGTATCACACAAGCGAACGAGAAGAGCCACACCTCTGCCCCAGTGGTCGTGGGAGACCGCGAACAAACTAAGCTGGAGAGCTGACCCCCAGTGGCAAAGTCAGCAGAGACCTGCAGGCCGCGTACACCGACAGCATCGCCTGAGGGATGCAGTGACACGGACTCCCGGCACTTGAGATCATAAGGCAGAACCCCAGACTCGAAGGTGGAAGGTCGCCCTGACAGAACTATGCCCATCCATAACCCCTCAGACAGTGCTGTATCGCGCATCAAGCCAACCCCCCAACAGTGGGGGTGGGCTGCAGGCCCGACTCTAGCACCAGACGGGCACGCAGATCTGAAATGACACCGCTGTAACCCGGGACTGGGGCACGAGACTAACCTTTAAGCCATCACACGGTGACAGTTTAAGTTTCTGTTTTACTTTATTTAAATTTTTTTTTTTTATCTTTTGTTGTCTTTTGTGAGTCCAACCTCACTTGCATATGCTATTGTTACCTATGTTGATATAACACACACAGTAAGGCGTTTAAACAGGCCAAACCAACTACCAAACTACTAACCCTAATCCTGAGTAGCTATGCTAATTACGCTGGCAAAGGATAGCCCACCCGGCGTTAGCTACTCACACCAAGATAGCAAATTGTAATACTATGTAGAGATACAAATGATATATACTATGACTACTAGCATGTTGGGTTACTTTACCCGCTCACTCTCATGGTCACCATGCCTGATGCCTATTGCTTTTGAATCACCCAGGTAGACATGTATGTTCTAGCCGGCTGTAACTTCTCACACCGCATGATTATTCGAGCACTTGGCAGCACCCAATAGTTATGTTAAGCTTGTTCTTACAAGTCTGTTAATATTTCAAAAATGTGCAAATACTCGTGCCATTGTTAAAGCTGTTTGACTCTATGTATTCACTGCTGTGGCGCTTGAAAATCTTCTGTACCACTCTGCACTACAAAAATACAAAATTAAAAAAAAAAAAAAAAAGAAATCAAGAAGTGTACTGATGATGGGATCTATCAGGGACAAGTGGAAATAAGTAAAGGGAATTTTCTACACAAAGGCCACAAAATAAAATATATTGCTGTTAAGAACCAATAGGGAAGAAGGACGGAATAGAACTACTTAAAGTGACACTGTCATGGCTGAATCCAGTTATTTTGAACCCCCCTCCTGACTCCACTACATCTAATTGCCCCCTTAGTCATCCCTAAATGCCCCTAAGCCCCTATATAACCTATCTTCATTTTGTGCCCGGACCTAGGTCCTGGGCGCCGCCATCTTTGTGGGGGCAGATGAAGTCCCTGTGGGACACGTCCTCTGCCCATGCTAGATAGCACTGTGAAATTCCCACTCATTCCCAAAGGGGGGTACCTATTGCTAAATGTAAAAAAAAAAAAACACCACCCAAATTTTTTTTTAAATAAAGCCCTATCTACCCCATTCACCCTAAAAATAGTGAGGGGGAGACAAAAAAAAACAAAACACCTGTAAATAAATAATAAAAATACTTACCATTTGATGTCTTATTTTTTCTAAAACCTTTTCTCAGCCCCAAAAAAGGTCAAAAAAATCCATAATACCCGTCGAACTTTAAAAATAAATTAAAAACCCGAGTGCAAAAAAAAAAAATACGCCAGAAAAAAATAATTAATCTTCACCCAGTAAGGGCACCGCGCAGACTTAGCTATGAAGGGCGGGGAAAGGCTTATAAAGCCTTCCCACACCCTACAATTTGACTCCGAGCGCTCTTAAGCCAACCAATAAGAGTGTTCTGATAAGTAAATTTGAGCCTTGCAAGTTACCAATCAGGCAAGGCTCAAATTTACCTGTCAGAGCACTGTTATTGGTTGGCTTGGAATCCAACCAATCAGACTGCTCTGAGTCATTTTACACAGCGTGGGAAAGTTCTTTGGAATTTTCCCATGGTGTGTAAAATGACTCAGAGCACCCTGATTGGTAGGTAAGGCTTTAATACATTTTTTTGGATGGGGTGACTAGGGACTTGGGGCCCTCTAGTCAACCCTTGGGGGGTATTTTTACATTAGGACCCTACCTACCGCTCATGGGTGGGGGCCGAGGGGGAGGACAATAGGTCCATCCTATTGTCTTTAAGGGCCCCCACCCACTGCTTATGGGTGGGGGCTAGGGGGAAGACAATAGGTCCCCCCGTTATCTTTTAGGGACCCTACCGACCGCTTATGGGTGGGGGCCAAGGGGGAGGACAATAGGTCCCCCCCTATTGACTTTTAGGGCCCCCACCCACTGCTTATGGGTGGGGGCTAGGGGGAAGACAATAGGTCCCCCCCTTTTTCATTTAGGTCCCCCATCCGCCGCTCATGGGTGGGGGCCAAGGGGGACCCTATGTCCCCATTTAGTTGAATAACCCCCCTATGTCCCCCCCACTAGTTAAGATATGCCCCACCATGGGGCCATTTATTCGGGGAGGCTTTATTTATCTTTTATAATAGTGAGCAGGCTGCCCCTACTCGCGATATAGCAAGTAGAGGCAGATTCATTACTAATACTAAGTAATTTTTACTAAGTATTAGTGAAGTTGGCTGAAAGACCAATCTTGGTCTTTCAGCCTTTTGGTAGATAGCTCCCTGAAACCGTGGGAATTAGGGAGCTATCTACTAAGCGGCTGCAAGATGCAGCCGCAGCACAGATCAAACAGACCTAAAAGTACTGATTGTGTCCTAACATGAAAGAACAACCTGTTCTCATTCTGTTAGGATGAAAATTGGTTGTTTCGCCAGATGTCTGTCTAAATTACAGGACGTTCAGGAATAGTGAAAGGAGGCATTGCGAGATCACGGAGGAAAGGTGAGAATTGTGGGAAATTGCTCTGACCACAGGAAATGGAGCACACTTGGCTCCTCCGATGGTCAAAGCTGGTCAAGCGTAGGAAAAATACATAAGACCAAATAGTCCTTACTTTGTCTCATGTTTTAAAGAAAACTAGAGTAGACAGGAATAAATGAAGAACAGATCCCGAGAGAGGAAAAGAAGAGGAAGCGATTAGGGAAAGGTATGTTCGGCATAATAGTGTCACTTTAAATATAAGAAGAAAGAAAAAGTAGTTGAGTAGTTATTTTTGGCCTATTTTAATAAAGGATCCTTATCTTTATAATATTCTAGATGAGAAACCCAAACGTATAAACAGAGGAGTGAGAAACCTTGAAGGATCATTCCACAGCCTAAAAGCACTGGAACAGAATCGGATTTCAAAATTCCCTGCCTACTCACAGATTTGAAGGATCATCGAATTCAAGTCCTGTTGGCAATTGGACATTAAGTGATAAGTGTGTGTATTTATATGTGCTACTGACAGCTTGCTATTCATTACCAACTGAGCAAACCTTAAGAGATATCGGCAAAATGCTTTTTGGTTATTTTGTTGCAATTTATTTTTTTATTTTTCCATTTTAATCAAACCTTTTTATATGAATGTCTACTTACCTGTGCAGCATCTTTTGATTCCTGGGGTCTTTTTAAGTTTGTTTTGACTGACACCAACAACTTTTAAGCAATTTTTGTCTGAGCCCCTTTTCTGACTCTGATGTATGTGAGTTGAATTACTACTTTTTTAGTAGTACTCTGTGATACAGTGTGCACTATTATATCTTGTTTTACTTCCTCTATATTCCGATGGAATCCATCAATATAAAGTATGGTCCATATATTGCCACAGGGGTAACCAAAATGACCCACAGATGTGAGTGATGAGAGCATGTTGTTGGCGATATGTATTTGAGTGTTCTCATATTTATTATTTCTTTTCTGACACATTGTTTTAATTTTCTGCACTGTGATTTGTTTCTTTTGTGCTTATTTTTTACGAGCAGTCTGCTGTTTAGAGGACTTTCCCCACATGAGAGACGCTGACACTTTTTTTTTTTAAGATAGAAGAAATAACATCCAATCTCACATATAGATTTTAACAGTTTTGTTATTAGTACCGTGGAAATTGCAATTCAACATGACAAGTTTTAATTATTGTGCTCCCTGCCTTGTAGCATCCTACGATGGTTTAATATAATATCAAGTTCAATTATACTGATCAATACAAATAGCACAAAATACAGATCAATGTATATGCGTGGTCAGGCAATGGCACAGACAATGTTACTGCAGGGAAGTGATGCTGTCTAAATTTATGCATGTTTTTTTTTTCTCTCCATGTCACTTATCAATATCTTAATACAACATACTGGCAAGAATGAATGCGGCATATTGATCAAGTCTTATCCTGTACTGCACCTAAAATACATACTTACAACTTTCTTATTGATTTTGGCCTGGAAAAACCTGCAGCATTATTTTTATTTATGTTTCCTTATTATGAAAAAAGAGATATCTTATTACAAATATACAACAGAGAAAGGTCAAACATTTTTGCATTCAAGCTGGTGATCACTAGGTTAGTAAATGATAGATAGTAGATTTCATTTTGGAATATTGTTTTTACTATTCATTTGTACATAATAAAGAATTTTTTATGAAGCTAAATATTCAGATTCTATGATTTCATCACGAACCAGATCTGCACTAGGATTTGCACCAGGAGGGACCTAAAGAAGGTGATAGCCTCCCAGCCTATACCAGGGGAGGCACCCCAAGGCGCGATCTTTTACAACACAATGTGAGTGCATTTGAAAAAAGCGTAGTTACATTGTATCCAACTGTATTACACTATGCTTTGTTTATGTTTTTCTCCTCAGATGTCCAGCTGATTCCCAAAATATCGTTGTTTGTATGCTAGATAGTAAAAGACCATGAGTGCAAGCATGTTCCATTCATACTTTATTCATTCAGAAAGAGAAAGAAGCTCACAGGCAGGGCCCTCTACCTGTTGTATCCTGTTGGATCACCATCAAGAGATTTTGTTTGTAATTGGTTGAAAGTCCTTGTTTTGTGTCCAAATGTCTCTATATTTTTCTAGTTGCCCCTTCAATACATAGAATCCAAATTCCATTCTGTGCTGAAATTCTAGTTGATTATATACCTCAGCCATTGTAGTGGTCCTATTATTTTACCAGTTCCTTGCCACACACAACTTATAGGCCATTAAAATGTGAAAGATTAAATTCTTCTGAGTTTTATTACTAGTAGGAAAATCAATAATAAACAGAAGCATTTGAGGAGACATAGTATGAATGCATGGTAACAGAAGGTGGAGTAAGTTACATAAACATGTTTTTAGTGAATTTAATAATATACATTCCCAACAGATGTGGTAAATACTACCTATATCTGATGGACATCTCCAACAGAGATTTGAGTTTGACTTATGCATTCATTGGGGCACCATATACCAACAATAGATTAATTTATAGTGTAGCTCCTCTAATGTTATACAATGCATATTGCATGTAACAAGATGTCACGGTTTAGTAGATAGAGCCCAATATGCAGTTACAGACTTTAGTTTTTCAAAACGAAGTACAGACAAGGACAAGTCAGAGTCAGACAGGCAAAAGGGTCAGTTCAGGCAGCGCAAGATCATAAACGTAGAACAAGCCAGAGGTCGAGTATCAGATAAGCAGACAGGAACAGGGAACAACTTGATAGGAGTCTGGAGCACAGAATACTGATCAAAGATATAAGGTCTCTGAGCAAGCTTATATAGAAGAGGGGGTGGAGCACATTTCACAGGTGTCGTACCTGTCTCGTGGGATCTCCTTTTGGAAAATGCCTACTTCCCCTTTAAGACACTTCTGTTCTTGTGCATGCACGCCTAGAACATCCTGTCGGAGAGCGGATTCGACTGATGCAGCTTGGAAGCCGCAGTCTCCGTCGGTGCAGCGTGGAGAGCAGTGTAGTAGGTAAGTGTCTGATTGGGCTGGGGTTCCATGGTCAGGTTGGTCTGGGGGTTATAGTAGCCACCCTGAAGATGCTGCCACCAGAGGTAAGAAGGTGCAGGTTTGGCAGGATGCAGGAGATGAAATCTATGAAGGAGGCGAGGGGCATGAACATTAACAGCAGGTTCCCAAGATCTGCCTTCAGGACCCTTCCACTGTATGAAATACTCAAGGGCGCCTCTGCGACCACAGAAGTCAAGGATGCTATGCACCTCATATTCGGTTTCACCAGAAACGTTAATTGGATCAGGAGGAGGAGGAGATCTGGTAGGAAAAGGATAATCTGACACTGGTTTCAGAAGAGACACATGGAAACTGGGATGAATTCGGTAGCGTCTTGAAAGAGTCAAACGGACAGCAACAGGAGAAACCAGCTTGATGATACGAAAAGTACCAATTAATTAGGGGCCAAATTTCTTAGAAGGACATGACAACTTGAGGTTTCTTGTAGACAACCATACGGCTTGACCTACCGCATACTGCGGTGCAGGTTTTCTCTTGCCATCAGCATAACATTTATATATCATTTGACTCCTTTGTAATATCTTTCGTGCTTGTTCAAACCATCAGATAGTCAAATACATTCAGTAGCATCTGGAACAGATGTGAGTACAGGTAGGCCAGGTAATGAATAAGGTTGGTAACCATAATTAAGATGGAATGGTGAATGATGAGTGGAATCGTGCACGTTAGCATTATACGCAAACTCGGCAGATGCCAAAAGGTCTTTCCAATCAGATTGAAGATTAGTGGTATAGCAACGAATATAAGTTTGGTTGGTTCGTTCTGTCTGCCCATTGGTTTTTGGATGGAATGCTGTAGACAAATCAACAGAAATATGTAATGAATGACAAAAGGCACACCAGAATCTTGAGGGTACCCCTGTCAGAGAGAATGAACTGGGGAATTCCGTGAAGCTTGAAAATGGTATCATGAAACAGTTGTGCTGTTTTCTTCTCAGAAGGCAGTCCCTTGATGGGTACAAAAAGCACTATTTTTGTAAGGCTATCCACCACCACCATAATGGTATCGTTGCCATGTGATTTAGGTAGTTCCACAATAAAATTGACTGTAATGTGTGGCCAAGGTTGTAAAGGAATAGGTAAGGGATTCAACAAACCAGCAGCTCTAGGGTTAGGAGTTTTGGATCTGCCACAGATGGTGCTGGAATTGACATAACGTTTTAAACTGGATGTAATTCCCACAAAATGATGGTCTTGTAAAATGGTCATGTCTGTTTTGACAGTAGTGTTATCCGTGGGGAACATTCTTGACAAAGCAACTGCTTTTTGATTCTTCGATCCTGGACAAAAGGTAACATGGAAAGTAAAATAGGAGAAGAACAAGGCCTATCTCTCTTGTCAAGGATTTAATCTTTTGGCTGTATGGATGTATTCCAGGTTTTCGTAAATTGTGTAGACCATAACAGGAAACGTGGTGCTCTCCAAGAGATGTATCCATTCATCAAATGCTCTCTTGATGGCCAACAGTACCTCGGTCACTGAGTGGGATGCGGGCAACAGAAGACCGAGCCCACTAAGATTGAGGCAGTGGCCCAGTCACCAACCCCTAAGATGAAACATAGAAACATAGAATGTGACGGCAGATAAGAACCATTCGACCCATCTAGTCTGCCCAATTTTCTAAATACTTTCATTAGTCCCTGGCCTTATCTTATAGTTAGGATAGCCGTATGCCTATCCCACGCAAGCTTAAACTCCTTTACTGTGTTAACCTCTACCACTTCAGCTGGAAGGCTATTCCATGCATCCACTACCCTCTCAGTAATGTAATAGTTCCTGATATTATTTTTAAACCTTTGCCCCTCTAATTTAAGACTATGTCCTCTTGTTGTGGTAGTTTTTCTTCTTTTAAATATGGTCTCCTCCTTTACTGTGTTGATTCTCTTTATGTATTTAAATGTTTCTATCGTATCCCCCCGTCTCGTCTTTCCTCCAAGCTATACATGTTAAGATCCTTTAACTTTTCCTGATAAGTTTTATTCTGCAATCCATGAACCAGTTTAGTAGCCCTTCTCTGAACTCTCTCTAAGGTATCAATATTCTTCTGAAGATACGGTCTCCAGTACTGTGTACAATACTCCAAGTGAGGTCTCACCAGTGTTCTGTACAATGGTATGAGCACTTCCCTCTTTCTACTGCTAATACCTCTCCCTATACAACCAAGCATTCTGCTAGCATTTCCTGCTGCTCTATTACATTGTCTGCCTACCTTTAAGTCATCAGAAATAATCACCCCTAAATCCCTTTCCTCATATGTTGAGGTTAGGACTCTATCAAATATTCTGTACTCTGCCCTTGGGTTTTTACGTCCAAGATGCATTATCTTGCACTTATCCACATTAAATGTCAGTTGCCACAATTCTGACCATTTTTCTAGTTTATCTAAATCATTTGCCATTTGGCTTATCCCTCCTGGAACATCAACCCTGTTACATATCTTAGTATCATCAGCAAAAAGACATACCTTACCATCAAGACCTTCTGAAATATCACTAATAAAAATATTAAAGAGAATGGGTCCAAGTACAGATCCCTGAGGTACCCCACTGGTGACAAGCCCAAGCTTCGAATATACTCTATTGACTACAACCCTCTGTTGCCTGTCACTCTGCCACTGCCTTACCCATTCAACAATATTTGAATCCAAACTTAAATATTGCAGTTTATTGATAAGCCTTCTATGTGCAACAGTGTCAAAAGCCTTATTGAAATCTAGGTAAACAATGTATACTGCACCACCCTGATCTATAATTTTAGTTACCTAATCAAAAAAAATCAATAAGATTAGTTTGGCATGATCTCCCTGAAGTAAACCCATGT
Source organism: Pelobates cultripes (assembly GCA_933207985.1). Lineage (NCBI taxonomy): Eukaryota > Metazoa > Chordata > Amphibia > Anura > Pelobatidae > Pelobates > Pelobates cultripes. Next base: position 114,992,852 of record OW240916.1, read on the forward strand.
TGTCTCTGATATTGAAATCCATGTGTTTTTAGATGTTCAACAATCCTATCCTTTAACATGGTTTCCATCACTTTCCCCACTACTGAAGTAAGGCTTACTGGCCTATAGTTGCCCGACTCCTCCCTATTACCTTTCTTGTAAATGGGCACAACATTCGCTAACTTCCAATCTTCTGGGACTACTCCTGTTAACAATGATTGGTTAAATAAATCTGTTAATGGTTTTGCTAGTACACCACTAAGCTCTTTTAATAGCTTTGGGTGTATTCCATCAGGTCCCATTGGCTTATTTGTCTTTACTTTTGACAGTTGAAATAGAACCTCTTCCTCTGTAAACTCATGTGTAATAAATGACTCATTTATCCTTTTTCTTAACTGAGGTCCCTTTATTTCATTTTCATCTGTAAATACCGAACAAAAATATTCATTGAGGCAGTCAGCTAGACCTTTATCCTCTTCTACATACCTTCCTTCTTTTGTTTTTAATCTAACTAATCCTTGTTTTACTTTTCTTTTCTCATTTATGTATCTAAAAAAAAAGTTTTGTCCCCCTTTTTTACTGACTGTGCAATTTTCTCTTCTATGTGTGATTTGGAAGCTCTTATAACTTGCTTAGCCTATTTCTGCCTAATCTTATAGATCATTCTGTCTTCCTCACTCTGGGTTTTTTTATAATTACTAAATGCTAACTTTTTGTTTTTTTACTATTTTGGCCACATCTGCAGAGTACCACAGTGGTTTCTTGAATATTTTACTTTTACTGACAAACCTAATGCAATTTTCTGTTGCCTTCAGTAGTGCAACTTTTAAATAATCCCATTTCTCTTGTACTCCGTTTAAATTGATCCAGTCTGATAATGACTCCTTTACACATATTCTAATTTTAGAAAAGTCTGTTTTTCTAAAGTCTAAAACTTTTGCTTTTGTGTGGTGTGACTCAGTCACTGTTCTTATATTAAACCACACTGACTGATGATCACTGGATCCTAAACTATCACCTACAGTAATATCTGATACCAAATCTCCATTTGTTAACACAAAATCTAGTATGGCCTCTTTACGAGTTGGCTCCTCAACGACTTGTTTTAGAGACAATCCCAGTAGGGAGTTTAGAATATGTTTGCTCCTGGCACAAGCAGCTATTTTTGTTTTCCAATTCACATCAGGAAGATTAAAGTCACCCATGATGATAACTTCCCCTTTCATTGTCATTTTAACTATTTCCTCAACTAGTAGATAATCTAACTCTTCAATTTGTCCTGGAGGCCTATAATTGTTTCAGGTGTTAGCTTCCCTAGGGATGGCAGGGTACTGTTGGAAGTTTGTGCCCAATTATAGCGCCCTGAACCGTAAGAATCCTCCCTGCCAAGTAGTCTGGGCCCCGGAGTGTGAGCAGGCATTCCAACAGTGGAAACAAGCACTTGTAAATGCCTCTGTCTTGACCACCCCCAATCCAACTAAACGATTTCTTATCCATACAGACGCTTCTATGTTTGGATTGGGAGCAGTACTGAGCCAAGTCAGGCCCGATGGCAGAGAACATCCCGTGGCTTACATCAGTCGCAAGCTGTTACCTTGAGAAGTAAGTTATTCCGCCATCAATAAGGAATAATCTGGTAAATAAATAACAAGAACAATGCATAGCGCATAACTGTGTGTATGGATAAACCAAGTGTATAAATCACAAATGGCCACTCACACTTTTGTTGAAATAAGAATGCCTTGAAAATAAATTTATTTTTCAGCATCAATGCCTTTCCAGGAATAGTTCTTCCACCACTTTTATACTCTCATGAATCAGCTGGAAGGTGTGTGCTCAAAGAAAAAAGCAATGGAATTGTAGTACACATTTAAAAATGTCGAAAAAATTATTTAATCACTTACATCTAAATATAAAACCATGGATGTATTCTCACTGTCACCACCAGGGGTCCTACGCGTTTTGTCCGTGTATAGGACTTCCTCAGGGACTTCAGTGACCAGAAATGACAGCATACAAATGAACAATAAAAAATCCCTTCCCTCCTCTACCACTGCTAAATTCTCGACTGCTACCCGTTCCTGTTCCCGACCACCTACACGAATGGCGTTCGGGAGATATAAAGTACCGAACAGAGGGAGTATTCATAAGAGATTCCCTTGTATGGCTTTCACACAGGAATCTCACGAACAGCGACCTGTCAGGGCACAAGGTGGTAGCCCAAAATAGTTCCAGGAGAATAGTCTCCTTGAACTATTTTGAGCTACCACCTTGTGTCTGGTCGGTCAAAACTTCCACACGATGGAGTATGCTGCAGTACACCCTTGCATTTTCTGCCTGTGAAACCCCTTGCATGGGAGATGGCATAAAAGCCGTGTATGTGTGAATAAAATTCAGTTATATCCCCAGACCTGAGTGTCATCCAGTTGCTAGGGGTGAGGTGAGAGATTCCTGGATTATATTACTGTGTTTGGCTGTTCCATTGGATTGTTTTACTTGTTCCTGAGTATATCTTGGAGTACCCAGCAGAGGAGAGTCCCTGCTAGGACTAGGGCTCTGCTACAGTGGATGAGAAAGTTATCGTACCTTTGGACCATGATATACAAGGATCATGTTTGCGTAACCAGGACATACAAAGTATAACAGAAAACAGTGAAGAAGGTACTAACTCAAATGACAATACTTCTTTATGTTCACCAATAGTAATTTGAAGAAGAGGGGTTTTCAGATGAACAAGACCAGATTGTAAAAAAAGCATAATCAACTTCTTTAATGTTCAAAGATGTCTCTTTATTGATTATAGGAATAGTGAGAGCATGAGCAACTTTAGGATCCATTAAGCAGCCACTGGCACCAGAGTCGATCAGTCCTTGGCATTCATAAACTTTCTCGTTCCACTGTAACAGAAGAGAAACAGATAAAGGAGGTGTCATATTGATCGTGGCTGATGCTCATATCATATGTGAGGCCCACTTACCCGTTGATATTTTGCATTTTCAGGACAGGTCTTAATGGTATGATTAGCCTTGCCCAATACAGACAGAGGTTTTCTATGCTTCTCCTTTGCAACTCAGCAGGAGGTAGATGTCCTTGAATGAGACCTATCTGCATGGGTTCTTCTACAGTAGGATTAACAGTGATGGTTTGATGAATGGTAGCAAGAACCTGAGGAGTCCCTGTGTAGGTATTGGCTCTTTGTAGATGTCTCTCTCTCAGATGGCGATCCAATTGAATGGCTTGTTGCATAAAAGTCTTTAAATTATCGGAAACTCTGAAGTCAGCAAATTCATCTGTTAATGAATCAGACAGACCAATAGTGAACTGGTTTATCTGGCAGGTGTCTGCAGCATACCGTTTGAAGTCTGTAATGTATTCTTCCATGGTTCTGCTGCCTTGTTTTAAGACCCGGATAGCAGTTTGTCTTGTCTGTTTGGATCATCATACATGGCGGACATCATGCTGAGGAATGCTTCCCAGCACTGGACAGCTGGATCGTTGGTGTGTAACAGATCAAGAGCCCATTTTTGGGGTGATCATGTTTCAGATCAAACATGAGTTCACATGCCATGATGGATGTTCTGTACTTGGTACAATCCCTAGAAAATCTTTTGGGTAATAAGACCTGTGGTTCAGGAGAAGTGACTGTCAGGAAGTGGAACAAGATGAGCAGAAGTTTGGGCTTGTTGTTATGACATCTAGGTTGCAGATGCCTGGGTCTAAAGTTCTTGGACCACTTGTGTGAGCTGGGTTACCTGTCTTGTCAGAGTGGAAAACACTGAATACTGAGCATAGATAGAAGGTCTGAGCAGGCATATATAGGAGAGGGGGTGGCGCACATTTCACACAAGATCTTTTCCACTAATTCAGTCCTCTAGTGGGAATGAAATATTCAGGTGTTTCACCCATTTAAGAATAGAGGCAGATTTAGACATAGCTTCCATACTATTTAATACTTTGGTTGATCTCAATATCTCCCTTTTTTCCTTGAGTTCAATACAAAATCTTCAAAAATATGGTTTAGAGAAAGCTTTTTAATTTGAAATAAATAAACAATTTGTTAATTGACAGTCCAGGTTAAATCTGTAGACGTGAGAATGGAAAAATCCCATCTTGATTAACTATATCCGCTGGATAAATTAGTCCCTTCTGCGTTAAGAGGTTAAGATCAAAAATATTATATTGTACAACCTCTAGAGGTGTCTTTAGAGTAAGGCATTATCAATGCCCATATTTCTCTTTATTTTATTTATAGTAATCAAAGAATCCATTATTATAGTTTTAGAGAATTTACATAGATTAAGATGTATTATACCAGACTATATAATTAGTGATGTCCCGAACGGTTCGCCGAACGGTTCGCCACGAACGGTTCACCAGGGACTCATCATTGAGTAAACTTTGACCCTGTACCTCACAGTCAGCAGACACATTCCAGCCAATCAGCAGCAGAACCTCCCTCCCACACCCTCCCACCTCCTGGACAGCTCACTAAGAATGCAGCTTCAAAATGGATGTTGTCCAGGAGGTGGGAGGGTCTGGGAGGAAGGGTCTGCTGCTGATTGGCTGGAATGTGTCTGCTGACTGTGAGGTACAGGGTTAAAGTTTACTCAATGATGAGTCCGTGGCGAACCGTTCGTGGCAAACCATTCGCGAACCGTTCGGCGAACCGTTTGGGACATCACTACATATAATATTAGAAGGGAAGTAAGGTAGACAATCAATGCTCAACTAGTAGCATTTTATAGCCTTATCCTATCCTGTAATAATAAACTAATTCTCTTTCAACATTATTTAGTTTAGTCTAATAAATATTAACAATTATTGTTACCCAAATCCAATTCTCTCAAGAATTTGCTGTTCACCGAACCAAGCAGATTTAGTAACATGGCATCTTATCAAGTACATATTTCTAGTGTGAGAATAGTAAAAACATAAATATAGCACCAGATTGCTAAAGGTCAGACTGAATGCTGCAGTAAATTAAACTATTAACCCTCAGACTGTGGGATTGAAGCAATTTTACAGAACGCTACATTTGGTAAAATTACCAAACAATTACCAGAGTGAAATATACATCTGGTAATACAATCTAGCTGATCATATTATTGTTTCACATATTTAACCCACATTTTTACTTACTGCATTTGGAAACTATCTTAACATGCTGTAGTGCTAGGAAATTACAATGTTTATAGAAAACAAATAGGATTCTACGGTAAAAAATAAATAAATAACACAATGTTACCTACAGTATTTTTATATAGAATAAAAAATAGTGAGAACCATATGATTTTTTGTAAAATTTAGTTTAAAGTATCTATGATGGAAAAATACAGTTGTGTTGAAGACTTTTTCCAAATCTGTTATTTTGATCTAAATTTTGTAACCTGTCAGCTATAGAGAATAAAAATTAGATAATAAAACCCAATGGCTATGCAATACCATAGCATGTAGAAAGCATGTTACTTGGTACAAATATAATAATAACAGAAAAGAGGAAAGGCAGGAGTATATTAAATATGTTCTAAAAATAAAGAAATATAAACAAGTGGATAAAGAAATAAAAGTTATGAAAATCCTAAAAGTATAGCAATATGCACAGACACATATTGATCATATGTAGTAAAACAATAAGCCAGTAATAGCAAAAATGAATGGTGAATATTTATCAAAGCAAAACAGGTGAGACATTCTACTGGTTTCCTTGGTGATTAGTCCTTTTTTAGCACATTGCCCTAGAATATATAAGAACAATGTATGAAAATAACAACAATATAGCAATGCAATGCTCAAGGAAATATATACAACAGTAGGGGTTGTCCTGCCAGGGAAGAAATGGCACAACATAGTGCAAAACTGTACAGCAGAGTGATAGTTTATTATATACGCCAAATGGCATATTAACATTGTCCCAGACAAGCATCCTATCTAGTTGGTGCTTGTACAGGTTGTGACATGAAGGTCTGATTTATCATATTAAAAACCTGAATCCCCTTGCTGAACCACAAGTCCTTCTATCCCAATTTTTTGTCTGGGTAATTAAAATCTTCAGTAATTAAAGGGACACTCCAGACACCCAGACCACTTCAGCCCATTGGAGCTGTATGGGTGCCAACTCCCATCACTCCCATCCCATCTCTTTTTTATAAACTGCAATAATTACCTTGCAGGGTTAAGTCCTCCTCTAGTGGCTGTCTATCAGACAGCCACTAGAGGGACTTCCAGCTACTTAAAACGCGAAAAGTGTTTTAAACGACGCTGGACGTCCTCACGCTATGCGGGGGAGGAGCGTGGGCGGAGCCTGACCCAGCACCGAGGGACATCGGCGCTGGATTCAGGTTAGTCACTGTAGGGGTTTTACCTACAGGGACTGATTATAATCACCTGAACAACTACACAAGCTGTATTTGTTCTTGTGACTATGGTGTCCTTTAATATTATCATGATTCACTTGTATTTTATGTGAATTTTGATTACTATTACATACCTCCTCTGTTCTGATCTTGCCCCACCCCCATCTGCACCCCCTTATACTGAGCTAAAGCCCAACTCCTTTCTATCCTATTTCCATTTTGTAGATTTATGTGTCATTCTCCCCCTACCTACTACCACCACACAGCACAGCAGACCCTCTTCCATTTAGGTGCAATCCATCACAGCTATAAAGATTGTACACAAGCGCAAGATCAAAAAGTCAAAACCCTCCTTCCTACAGCATGACTTTAGTTAGGCATCAATCTCACACTGCATTTCTACTATAGCTTGTGGCATGGATAATATTTCTGAAAATACTACATTAGAAGTCTTTTTTTTCAGTTTAATGGATGAACTCCTTCTTTAGGACCTTCCATTTTCCTCTAACTTTTGGCATTGGTACCAATATGGATCATGGCAGTAGTGTCTTCCCCAGTCCCTCCCAAAAATCCGCCCACTTAGCCTCATGCCAGACCCGAGCACCCGCGAGCAGGGGCGGCTCTCTAATTAGGCGGTTTAGGCGGCAGCCTAAGGCCTCGCGCTGGCTGGGGCCTCGCGGCCGCCTAAACCACCTGAGGGCAGACTGTGTCAGGTCCTCGGTCAGTGACCAAGGACCCGACATCAGGAGGGGGCCCGGCGGCTTGCCCAGTATGCCGCCGGGTGCGAGGCCCCTCCTGGCTGCCCGGCCACCCACCGCAGACACTGGTCTGCAGCTCCACAGTGAGCAGAGCTGCAGACCATGTGTCTCGCGAAAACTGGCCAATCAGAGTGTTGCCGCGGGTTACCACGCCAACGTTCTGACATCTTGTGAGCTGCAGACCGGAAGTAATGGCCACCAGACCACCAGAGAGCCCACTGGACCACCAGGGAAATTAAGGTATGCAGTCCCCCCCTCCCTCAGCATCACCCCCCCACCATCACCCCAACCCCCTCCATCAGCATCACCCCCCACCCTCACCATCAACCCTCCCTCCATCAACCCTCCCTCACCATCAATCCCCAGCATCAGCCCCCACCATCAACACCCCTCCCTCAGTATAACCCTCCTCACCATCAACCTCCCTCAACATCAACCCCCACCATCAAACCCCCACCATCAACCCTCCTTCACCATCAAGCCCTCCCTCAGCATCACCCCCACCATCACCCCAACCCTCCATCAGCATTACCCCCACCCTCACCATCAACCCCCCTCCCTCAGCATCAGCCCCTCACCATCAACCCCCCTCCCTCAGTATCACCCACCTCTCCATCAACCCCCCTCCCTGCTCACAGAGACATACATTCACACACACACAAGGATACTCTGTCAGATACACTCTCAGGCACATACACAGGTAATCATCATGTGACAGTGTGCATGTATTGCAACTCTTTTTTTTTCACTTTTTTGTTAGTGGGGCCTCATGTTTGCATTTCGGCTAAGGCCTCATAAAGTCTAGAGCTGCCTCTGCCTGCGAGAGACAGCAAACTGCTAACAACCACAACCACTCTTTCTTTCTTACATTCTCAGACCCACCCATACTACAGGGGCTGTTCCCTCAGCTGTTAGAAGGAGCAGCTTCCTCCAGCTACTCGTGAGCTGCTGCTCCAAACATCTTCTTTTAAACGTGCAAATATGTTAGGCTGCACAAAGTCAGAACTAGCTAAACCTTTCCTTTTCCCTCCTCCCTGTTACCATGTGAAACAGTTACCCAGCTATGTGCCTGTACCCCAGCTGTCTAATCTCCTCCAACTCCATGACAGGCACCACCTAAATTCTGCTCAGTGAGCTGCAGGCAACTTTCAAGATTGTGATTACATTTGGTAATTTTGCCAATAGAATATAATCAGGGCCTACATTTTTGTAAAGGTATATAACAAAATCAATTCTGATTTAACTGCTAAACTAATCTGAAAAGTTATTATTCTTAATATGAAATCTTCATTTGGTTCCAAATGTTAAAGATTATAACAACCAGCATGAATGGGTTTTTACTTTTAAAAATCAATTCGTACTGCCTAGTGATTTAAATTATATCCACCCTGAATGTACATTTTTTTTACTGTGCATAATTTATTATTTTTGCGTATTTTATTGCATTATCTATAAAATTAAATAAATATGAATGAATTACATCAGCCTTAAGTTTGCCTTTACAGCTAGTCATGACAGCAAGTTTTTGGTCTCCAGTTCCATTTTTAGTGGGTTGCTGCTCTGTTCAACACTAGCACCCAATAAGAATAGATGATGGAGTACTGAATCCACTTGCATGCACTTGCTTGTGGTATAATGAGAGCAATATATTGCTATATAACTAGAGTCACTGTGATATGTTCAGTTGTTGAAGAGCAAAAAAAACCCATGGCACAGCACAAAATCTGTTTTAGTAAAAGTAGTATTACTGACTCATTAAAGTGGTCGTACACAGCAAAACAATGTGATGAACCATGATAGGTAATGAGCAGAAAAACAACAGGATTTAAAGCATTTGCTATCACCCAATCCTAGTAAGATCCACTTAAATCTTTTTACAAACAACTGCAAGCTATAAATACAGATACCAGGCTGGGTGAGGAAAACAACACGAGGTCTGAGACCCTAAAAAATTAACAAAGCCACATAAGCATCTATTATATCATTACTCTAAACTCTAGGGCAGGCGTAGGCAACCTTTTAGCGGCACTGTGCCGAAATAAGATTGTGATGTCCCATAGCGTGCCGGTCCTATTTTTTTTAAATTGAGGTGTGCATGTTGCCGTATTTAGCTTGTGTTATTTATACTGCAGTTGCTTTGTATCATTGTATTTGTGCGTATATGAGCTATTATATTGTATATGTTCATGAGTAGTTTATGGTATTGTGTACCTATGAATGTGGGCTGTGTATGGGGACTGCTTGTAGAATTGTGTGTGTGGATGGATATATCATATTGTGTGTTTCGAAGTGTGTGTATGTGTGGGGATGTTTGGGGTTTTGCATGTGAGAGGCTGCATGTGGGATTGTGTGCATATATATGGATTGTCAGCGGTGTTGAGTTTGTGCGAATTATGTGCTTTGTTTGTGTGTGGGCTGTTCGTATTATTTGTATGAAGGGAGGGTTATTCTGCAGCTCTGTGTATATCTAGCAGTGTGGGTGGCTTCCCTGGGTTCCAGTGGGAACCAGGCTGCTCAGGTACAGCTCAAGGACAGGAGCTGCAATAACATCTGAGGGCTGCTCTACTACAGTGTGGATTCCCATTCACAAGTGCTGTGAGGAAGTGATTTGAGATCACTACCTCTATGTGCTGCAATGCATAAATTGAGGATTTCGTATTAGCAGATATCTGAAATTTCACTGGGACTCACTTCTAATAGGCCAGAGCCTATTTGGCTCTAGCAGCCTTGAGTGCTGTGCATGGCACACGTGTCATAGGTTGCCTACCCCTGCTCTAGGGATTGTTATATGTCAAGTGATGTTTTTAGTGTGTTCATGTTTTTAGTTGGTTAACCCCTTCAACTGACATGCCAAAAAACAACCACAAGAAACAAACCATTTGTGTTCTCGAAAATAATATCTAATTTATTTTTGTTTTAATATGCATACATAGTCCATTAGACACATAGTATATATTTGCCCATATTGCTTAAAAATTGTTTAATTGCTCACTATATTGCCCCAGCATTGCTGTCATGTTGCCCACTTTCAACACATACACAGACAATGTCCCTGAGAGTCTCCTCTCACTCATTATCAGATATCCCACCCACACTCCTTTAGATGTCCATTGTTTACATTCTTGTGACGTATCACAGTTTTGTAAGTGTATGGATTAATTCCAAGATATCTCTCTCTCACACACAAAAACACACTACGTTAGTCTCTATGGATTTGTAGCTAAAAATTTGCTAATGCCTTTGAGTAATACAGATTGGCATCAAAATGGGGAAGAATAGCGATGGTGAGACTGGGTACTTGTTTTATGTACTGTAACCATATGGTGGTCAGTTTGCCAGTGATGAAATGTGTGCTCTTCAGTCATGTGCCATTTGGTTCTACATTATTTTTGTAAATGAAAATATGAATCATGTTATCATCTCCTGGCAGATTTATTAACTTGCTGTTGCAGGTAGCTTTATTTATTTTATTTTTATGAATAAAGCTACTCATGAATAAGTTGGTTTTGTAATATGCAACTTTCAATGGGAAAAAAGGGTTGCACTAAATATCTATTGATAGGATAAATGCAGCACTTTTGTAAAAAAGGGAGAGGAGGAGGAATTGGTTGAGAGATCTCAGTATTCCTGGTCCCAATAGAAGGACCATATCTTGTCAAGTAACAGTAATCTAAAGGTATCTATTTGAAATTATTCACTCATTAGAACATTTATTTTATTTGTTAATGCACTATCTCCATAATACTTTTATTTTAAAGTATTAATGCCAGCCTGCAGTAACCCTTTAAGCTTTCCAGTGACCTGCACTTATATTCAACTTCTTGATATATCCACTTATGTGATTAAGATATGCTTTTGGCCTTTTGTTTTCTAGGGAAATGGAAAGAGAGATGCAGATATATGCCTAAAGGACCCATGCTTGTCTGATAAACTCATTTTGTAAAAGGCTGATTAAAAATGCAAAACAACAATAATTACCATATATGTTGCAAATACATAACATAGTTAATTGGAAGTGCAAGTGTCCATAATTTTTAAATTAGTATATTAGAATTTTTTAATTTTATTTTCATATTTTGGCATTTTACTTTTTTGACGTTACTTATGTGGGACAATTATTGTTTTTTTAGTTTAATACAATATTAGTAATGTGTGTGTACATACATAGAGACAGAGAAAAAAAACAGAAAAAGAGTATACATATTAGTTTACAGTGAATCATGGGGAAATAATGCATTAACACAACAGCAGGGTTCCCTAGACATCATAAAAATCCACAAAACAAAGAGTAAAGTAGATTATTATTATTATTATTATGTATGTCTCCAGAATCCTTAGATGGCATTATTTCATCTTTATACATGAGTCACTCATATGTATTTGTAATGCTACAGTTAGAGTTAGGGAAAAGATATAGAGTTAGGGTTGGGGATCATGTAATCTTAGATGAGACCCTGGATATGCATGTCCCTGTTTCCCCAGAATTAGTAGGAGATAAACTCTGGGGTAGCATCTGCCACCATTAGTTTAGCTCCTCACCTCACCTCATAGCAATATGCTGGCAGAGGCCTGGGAAGTCGACTCATCCATAGAGGACACTGGCAAAGGTTCATTACTTATCTCTCCTGGTACTTATCCACCAGCCCTATTAAGCTCCAAAAAGGCACAATATAAGTGCTGGAAACTGGTGCCTCATACAAAACGTGTTTTAAGTCAGATGCCTAATCTGCCAAATGGGTCCTGCCTGTCATTTGGTTGCTATCCCCCACTCTGCCCTTTTTATTGTGTTGTCATACCCCAACTATTTTAAATTGTAAGCTCATTCAGGCAGGGTCCTCATCAACCTATTGTTCTTTTCAAAACGTGTAATTGTTTGTCTCATTTGTTGTTAAATTTCTCCTTTATATTACTGTAAAATGCTGCAAGTAAGTGTTATATAAATGCTAATAATTATATAGAGGTGATTGGGAGAAAGAATAACACTATTTTTGTCTCCTCAGCTCTTCTCTTGCAGTATCTTTATCAGCAGTGGCCTGAATGAAAATGGCCACAGTTGCAAATAAAATAGCCTCATCCACCCAGCAGTGTAACTACCACTCAATAGACCAGAAATGGGTTCCTTCACTGTTTAACTTTGAGAGGAGAGGATACATAGCAAAGTGAGTCATATGAGAATGCCACAAATGTGGTTTCTGGTGATATAACAAACCACAAGATTATGCCGTGCAGAGCTGGAACATACATTAGTGGGAGGTAAACACCTGGGCTACAAAGTAAAACAAATAGAAAAAGTACAGAGATGGCGCTTCAGGATATCCAATAATCAGGGTGCTGCTTAACCAAAGTATATTGCCACTACATATACTCAAAAAGAACAAAATGACACAAAAGAAAGGTAAAAGCGCACACCTAAAAGGAGAGGAATATATTACCTGAGAATATAATTGCAGGTAGTTATAAATAGGTAGTTCCCTCCCTCAATGGGTGAAAGTGGTATTCAAAGGTACGTGGTGTACATTTCCTATGTGGAAAATACATAATAATACATAGTGAAAACTGTATAGCACACAAATAGAAATGGAAATGTATGGGCTGAAACCACTCACACTTTTTTGAGCCACTTAGAAGTGGGCTCAGAACTTATCTCGCCTTTATGTCACTTCACAAGGACAATAAGAGACTCTTTTTCCTTTCCAAATGGATCCACTATGTAGTTAAGGTCCTTCGGTGAAAATTGGAGTCAGGAGTCAGGAGTAGAAAAATGTACAAAACAAAAGTTTTATTTATACATAAAATAAATAAAAAGATGCACAACGCGTTTCAACCATTTTCGTCTGGTCTTCCTCAGGTGCTGTTCAGTATAACACTGAAGCCGGTATTGTTTTTATATGTATCAAGGGTGGTTAACATAAATAGATAATTTCAAACATCTGAAACAAAAAAACAACACCCATATCCTTATATGGTCCTAGCCGGATGTGTGTTGCCACCTCCAATATGGCCACACATCCGGTCCGGACATTTCCTATATAGGGACATTCATATAACCACAAATCCATATAAAGGTAACATAATAGAGAGTAACTTTAAATTCTTTCACTATTTCCCAAGTCAGACCGTACGGGATAATCTGCCCGCAAAGTCTCTCGGTAAGTGAGAGGGCAAAAAGTGCGTTCAGTCCGTTCGGTATGTCACTTCCTGTGACGTATATATCCAGTCCGTCGCATCGCTTCATGTGATATGTATGTCCCATTGCCGCTTGCGTCACTTCCGGTTTCGCCGTGTATGTTTCCCATAGTTCATTGGAGATTCTAATAAGTCCCTCATAGTGCCGTAGAGGCCATTTTGCAAATGGTCAAAAAGTCATTTAAGAGGGCAAAAGGACAAAGAAAATATACATATATATTAGAGATTGAAATAAGCACATATTATATACTTAAAATGCACAGAGAGAAAAGGATACAATAAAATAAAGGAAGAGAGGGGAAATATATTAATAATGTCCATTCTCTGTTCAGTGTAAGCCCAGCGCTACAAATAAATAAATAAAAACCTAACAACATTTAAAAATACACTGATTTTTCACATGGATAAAAACAATGATAAAATCACATAGTAAATATGATAAAAAACAAGTAGTCTGTCAAGAAATTATGCAATAATAAGAGATTACATACTATAAAATTTTATTAATTTCAAAATCTATATTGAGCCCTTTTGGGATTAAGGTGCATAGTTCAAAAATCCATTTGGATTCTTTATAGCTGAGCATTTTAGCAACATCACCCCCTCTCCAGTTTTTGGCCACTTTTTCTATTGCACAAAAATTGAGAAAACTAGGATCTGAATTATGTTGTTGGGAAAAATGTCTAGACACACTATGATTGGGAAAGTTATTCTTAATATTCCTAAGATGTTCACTAATTCTTATTTTTAACTGATGTGATGTTTTCCCAACATATTGAAAGCCACAAGAACAACTTAAAAGATAAATAACATTAGTAGAGTGGCATGTAATTAAAGATTTAATGTTATACTTTTTATTGGTAGTAGTAGAAAAAAATTCTTCTGTTTTTTTAGGGGTCTTCATAGTGTTACAACAAGCTTGACACGTACCACAACGAAAGAAACCCTTTTGTTCCTGTGTCCAATTGGTTAAAAAATTCCTTGGTGTTTCTGTTTTAATAAAACTAGAGGTAAGGGTTTGTTGAAGATTTTTGGCCCCTCTAAATATAAACTTCGGTCTATTGCCTAGATATTGTGAAATATCCTCCTCCTGTTGGAGAATGTGCCAGTTTTTTTGGATGATACTCTTAACGGCACCAATGTTACTAGAAAAATTAAAAATAAGAGGAATCTGGTCATCTTTTTCCCCAACAGTCGCTTTCTGTTTGTACTGCATTAAAAGCGTTCTATCCATATTTGCCACTTGGTTGATCTCGTCTTCTAATTCTTCTTTTTCATACCCTTTGTCTAGGAATTGATTTTTAAGAATATTGGCTTGAGTAGTATAGTCTTCCTCCATAGTGCAGTTTCTGCGTATCCTTAAGAACTGGCCCTTTGGTATGTTAGTTAACCATGGGCGATGGTGACAGCTTTCCAATTCGATAAAGCTGTTTACGTCGACTTGCTTAAAAAAGGTTTTGGTCATTAAAACATTGTTTTGAATAAAAATATTTAAATCTAAAAAATCCACATGGTTCCTATTCACATTCTTAGTAAGTGTTATGCCCCAATCATTATGATTCAGGTAGGTAAAAAATTGAAGGAAGGTTTCCTCAGTCCCTTTCCACACAATAAAAATGTCATCAATGTATCTCCTGTAAAGGACCAACTTTGCGCCGTAGTCATGTCCCTGGTAAACAAAAAACTTTTCCCAGAAAGACATAAAAAGATTCGCATAACTCGGCGCAAACTTGGTCCCCATAGCTGTACCTCTTGTCTGTAGGAAGAAATCTTCCTCAAACCAGAAGTAATTATTGCGCAGGATCATCCATATCCCCTCTAAAATAAAATTCATTTGTAGTTCTCCGTATTTACTAGATGCTTCTAAATAAAATTTAACAGCTTCACACCCTTTTTCATGTTGGATTATGGTGTATAAACTGGATACATCACATGTGGCAAGAAGATAATCATCTTGCCACACAAAATCTTTCAAGATATCAAGTAAACTCATCGAATCCTGCAGAAAAGCAGGGGTGTTCCTAACTAAGGGTTGTAAATGATAATCAATGTATTGGGATAGCGAAGATAATACGGAATTAATCCCAGATACAATGGGGCGACCTGGGGGGTTAATAGGGTCTTTATGGACCTTGGGTAGTATATATATAACTGGGATCCTTGGATATTCTGGATTTAGAAAAGAGAATTCCTTCTTATTGAGGATCCCATCTTTTAAACCTTTTTCCAGAATTTTTTTTAAAAGATCACTTATTTCTGAAGTGGGGTCTTTTTTTAATTTAAGATAGGTGGAAATGTCTGTTAACTGTCTATTAATTTCTTGGATATATATATCTCTGTCCAGAATAACTACCCCCCCCCCCCATTATCTGCCGGTTTAATAATAATAGATGTATCTTTTTTAATAACATCTATTGCTTTTTTCTCTTGAGTAGATAAATTTTGTGTATATTTAGATGGGGGTTTAATGTTGTGAATGTCATTCAGACATAGTTTTTCGAAAACCTTAATGGTATCCGTCTTTAAAAAAGTCGGGCAGAAATCTGATTTTTTCTTTAAGTTGGAATGTATAATTTCTAAATCTTCCAAAGTAGAAAAATTATCGGCTTTTTCAAGCACATCTATTGGATTTTGTTTCTTAAAAAAAATTTTTATACAAAGTTTTCTCGTAAAACAGTTCAAATCAATAAATGTCTCAAATTTATTAACTGGGCAACTTGGAGCAAATTTTAAACTTTTGGATAACACTTTAAGCTTAGTCGGTGAGAGAGTTTTTCTGGATAAATTGAAGATTTTTACTTCCTTTCTTGTATTCTCCTTTTCATTGGTATGAATTCTCCCTCCTCTCTTTCCTCTTCTGATTTTCTTGTTCTTTTTCTGGGAGTTATTTTTGTTGGGATATGTCCTCTTTTTCCTTGTTCTAAAAAAATATCCTCTGTTGGTTCTAACCTTAATGCTTCAAAACGATTGTGCATAGGTATTTGGGTAACATTATTTTTAAAATTGTTTTTAAAAGGACTTCTTTTGTATCTAGGGGAGGCTATCTCTCTGTTCCTTGTAAATGCTTGTTTCGATAGGGAATTACTTTGAGCTCTATATTCTTTTTGCTGGGATCGGGGATTTTGGTAAGGGCTATATTTCTTAATACGTCTTTCTTGAAAATCGAAACCTCTAGGTCTAAAAGGCTCTTCTTGTCTTTTCTGAATGTTGAACCTTCCAGGCCTGGAATAATTATACTTCCTCACATCTTGGTTTATGTATGGAGTATTTTTCTCTCTGTATATCTCATTTCTGGATTGTGGTTTTATAGGCGTATATGTCTGTCTCTGCTGGTATTTGGTTTTCTTTTGATTAGGTGCTACCCTAACTCTATTGTTAGCATAATCCTCTAAATCTCTATTGAATTTTTTTCTTTTTATTAGAGATTAGAGTTCTCTCGATTTTTTCTATTTTTAAACCAATTTTTTCGGATAGGCTTTCAAAGTCCTTGGTTCCTACAAACGGTTCTAATTTAATTCTAATGTCCTTAATTGTTTGATCAAACTCTTCTAGATTCTCTTTCCGTTCTGAAATAATAATATTAATCATTGTAACGGAAAAAGACTCCAAAGCCGAAGTCCATATATTAATAAATCTCTCCTTTTCTCTATTAAAGGTAGGGAATTTGGTGAATCTTAGTCCCCTTGGAGTGATTTTTTTCTCAAGATACTTTTCTAGAGTGAAGATCTCCCACTTAATCTTAAGTTCCCGTATAAGTAATTTTTCCAGTTGGGACATACATTCGTCTAAATTGTCGCTTAAGATAACATTGGGTTCTATTTTCTGATCTTCACTCTCGAATTTATCTAGTGCAAATTTGCACCAATTATGTCTCTGTTCAAATATAGACATTCTCCTTAGCAGCCTCTATTGTACAGTGACAATAACAAAGTAAAACAAATAGAAAAAGTACAGAGATGGCGCTTCAGGATATCCAATAATCAGGGTGCTGCTTAACCAAAGTATATTGCCACTACATATACTCAAAAAGAACAAAATGACACAAAAGAAAGGTAAAAGCGCACACCTAAAAGGAGAGGAATATATTACCTGAGAATATAATTGCAGGTAGTTATAAATAGGTAGTTCCCTCCCTCAATGGGTGAAAGTGGTATTCAAAGGTACGTGGTGTACATTTCCTATGTGGAAAATACATAATAATACATAGTGAAAACTGTATAGCACACAAATAGAAATGGAAATGTATGGGCTGAAACCACTCACACTTTTTTGAGCCACTTAGAAGTGGGCTCAGAACTTATCTCGCCTTTATGTCACTTCACAAGGACAATAAGAGACTCTTTTTCCTTTCCAAA
This sequence comes from Pelobates cultripes, assembly GCA_933207985.1. Taxonomy (NCBI): domain Eukaryota; kingdom Metazoa; phylum Chordata; class Amphibia; order Anura; family Pelobatidae; genus Pelobates; species Pelobates cultripes. Next base: position 115,010,483 of record OW240916.1, read on the forward strand.
TGGATCCACTATGTAGTGAAGGTCCTTCGGTGAAAATTGGAGTCAGGAGTCAGGAGTAGAAAAATGTACAAAACAAAAGTTTTATTTATACATAAAATAAATAAAAAGATGCACAACGCGTTTCAACCATTTTCGTCTGGTCTTCCTCAGGTGCTGTTCAGTATAACACTGAAGCCGGTATTGTTTTTATATGTATCAAGGGTGGTTAACATAAATAGATAATTTCAAACATCTGAAACAAAAAAAACAACACCCATATCCTTATATGGTCCTAGCCGGATGTGTGTTGCCACCTCCAATATGGCCACACATCCGGTCCGGACATTTCCTATATAGGGACATTCATATAACCACAAATCCATATAAAGGTAACATAATAGAGAGTAACTTTAAATTCTTTCACTATTTCCCAAGTCAGACCGTACGGGATAATCTGCCCGCAAAGTCTCTCGGTAAGTGAGAGGGCAAAAAGTGCGTTCAGTCCGTTCGGTATGTCACTTCCTGTGACGTATATATCCAGTCCGTCGCATCGCTTCATGTGATATGTATGTCCCATTGCCGCTTGCGTCACTTCCGGTTTCGCCGTGTATGTTTCCCATAGTTCATTGGAGATTCTAATAAGTCCCTCATAGTGCCGTAGAGGCCATTTTGCAAATGGTCAAAAAGTCATTTAAGAGGGCAAAAGGACAAAGAAAATATACATATATATTAGAGATTGAAATAAGCACATATTATATACTTAAAATGCACAGAGAGAAAAGGATACAATAAAATAAAGGAAGAGAGGGGAAATATATTAATAATGTCCATTCTCTGTTCAGTGTAAGCCCAGCGCTACAAATAAATAAATAAAAACCTAACAACATTTAAAAATACACTGATTTTTCACATGGATAAAAACAATGATAAAATCACATAGTAAATATGATAAAAAACAAGTAGTCTGTCAAGAAATTATGCAATAATAAGAGATTACATACTATAAAATTTTATTAATTTCAAAATCTATATTGAGCCCTTTTGGGATTAAGGTGCATAGTTCAAAAATCCATTTGGATTCTTTATAGCTGAGCATTTTAGCAACATCACCCCCTCTCCAGTTTTTGGCCACTTTTTCTATTGCACAAAAATTGAGAAAACTAGGATCTGAATTATGTTGTTGGGAAAAATGTCTAGACACACTATGATTGGGAAAGTTATTCTTAATATTCCTAAGATGTTCACTAATTCTTATTTTTAACTGACGTGATGTTTTCCCAACATATTGAAAGCCACAAGAACAACTTAAAAGATAAATAACATTAGTAGAGTGGCATGTAATTAAAGATTTAATGTTATACTTTTTATTGGTAGTAGTAGAAAAAAATTCTTCTGTTTTTTTAGGGGTCTTCATAGTGTTACAATAGAAAAAATCTAGAGAACTCTAATCTCTAATAAAAAGAAAAAATTCAATAGAGATTTAGAGGATTATGCTAACAATAGAGTTAGGGTAGCACCTAATCAAAAGAAAACCAAATACCAGCAGAGACAGACATATACGCCTATAAAACCACAATCCAGAAATGAGATATACAGAGAGAAAAATACTCCATACATAAACCAAGATGTGAGGAAGTATAATTATTCCAGGCCTGGAAGGTTCAACATTCAGAAAAGACAAGAAGAGCCTTTTAGACCTAGAGGTTTCGATTTTCAAGAAAGACGTATTAAGAAATATAGCCCTTACCAAAATCCCCGATCCCAGCAAAAAGAATATAGAGCTCAAAGTAATTCCCTATCGAAACAAGCATTTACAAGGAACAGAGAGATAGCCTCCCCTAGATACAAAAGAAGTCCTTTTAAAAACAATTTTAAAAATAATGTTACCCAAATACCTATGCACAATCGTTTTGAAGCATTAAGGTTAGAACCAACAGAGGATATTTTTTTAGAACAAGGAAAAAGAGGACATATCCCAACAAAAATAACTCCCAGAAAAAGAACAAGAAAATCAGAAGAGGAAAGAGAGGAGGGAGAATTCATACCAATGAAAAGGAGAATACAAGAAAGGAAGTAAAAATCTTCAATTTATCCAGAAAAACTCTCTCACCGACTAAGCTTAAAGTGTTATCCAAAAGTTTTAAATTTGCTCCAAGTTGCCCAGTTAATAAATTTGAGACATTTATTGATTTGAACCGTTTTACGAGAAAACTTTGTATAAAAAAAATTTTTAATAAACAAAATCCAATAGATGTGCTTGAAAAAGCCGATAATTTTTCTACTTTGGAAGATTTAGAAATTATACATTCTAACTTAAAGAAAAAATCAGATTTCTGCCCGACTTTTTTAAAGACGGATACCATTAAGGTTTTCGAAAAACTATGTCTGAATGACATTCACAACATTAAACCCCCATCTAAATATACACAAAATTTATCTACTCAAGAGAAAAAAGCAATAGATGTTATTAAAAAAGATACATCTATTATTATTAAACCGGCAGATAAGGGGGGGGGGGGGTAGTTATTCTGGACAGAGATATATATATCCAAGAAATTAATAGACAGTTAACAGACATTTCCACCTATCTTAAATTAAAAAAAAGACCCCACTTCAGAAATAAGTGATCTTTTAAAAAAAATTCTGGAAAAAGGTTTAAAAGATGGGATCCTCAATAAGAAGGAATTCTCTTTTCTAAATCCAGAATATCCAAGGATCCCAGTTATATATATACTACCCAAGGTCCATAAAGACCCTATTAACCCCCCAGGTCGCCCCATTGTATCTGGGATTAATTCTGTATTATCTTCGCTATCCCAATACATTGATTATCATTTACAACCCTTAGTTAGGAACACCCCTGCTTTTCTGCAGGATTCGATGAGTTTACTTGATATCTTGAAAGATTTTGTGTGGCAAGATGATTATCTTCTTGCCACATGTGAAGTATCCAGTTTATACACCATAATCCAACATGAAAAAGGGTGTGAAGCTGTTAAATTTTATTTAGAAGCATCTAGTAAATACGGAGAACTACAAATGAATTTTATTTTAGAGGGGATATGGATGATCCTGCGCAATAATTACTTCTGGTTTGAGGAAGATTTCTTCCTACAGACAAGAGGTACAGCTATGGGGACCAAGTTTGCGCCGAGTTATGCGAATCTTTTTATGTCTTTCTGGGAAAAGTTTTTTGTTTACCAGGGACATGACTACGGCGCAAACTTGGTCCTTTACAGGAGATACATTGATGACATTTTTATTGTGTGGAAAGGGACTGAGGAAACCTTCCTTCAATTTTTTACCTACCTGAATCATAATGATTGGGGCATAACACTTACTAAGAATGTGAATAGGAACCATGTGGATTTTTTAGATTTAAATATTTTTATTCAAAACAATGTTTTAATGACCAAAACCTTTTTTAAGCAAGTCGACGTAAACAGCTTTATCGAATTGGAAAGCTGTCACCATCGCCCATGGTTAACTAACATACCAAAGGGCCAGTTCTTAAGGATACGCAGAAACTGCACTAGGGAGGAAGACTATACTACTCAAGCCAATATTCTTAAAAATCAATTCCTAGACAAAGGGTATGAAAAAGAAGAATTAGAAGACGAGATCAACCAAGTGGCAAATATGGATAGAATGCTTTTAATGCAGTACAAACAGAAAGCGACTGTTGGGGAAAAAGATGACCAGATTCCTCTTATTTTTAATTTTTCTAGTAACATTGGTGCCGTTAAGAGTATCATCCAAAAAAACTGGCACATTCTCCAACAGGAGGAGGATATTTCACAATATCTAGGCAATAGACCGAAGTTTATATTTAGAGGGGCCAAAAATCTTCAACAAACCCTTACCTCTAGTTTTATTAAAACAGAAACACCAAGGAATTTTTTAACCAATTGGACACAGGAACAAAAGGGTTTCTTTCGTTGTGGTACGTGTCAAGCTTGTTGTAACACTATGAAGACCCCTAAAAAAACAGAAGAATTTTTTTCTACTACTACCAATAAAAAGTATAACATTAAATCTTTAATTACATGCCACTCTACTAATGTTATTTATCTTTTAAGTTGTTCTTGTGGCTTTCAATATGTTGGGAAAACATCACGTCAGTTAAAAATAAGAATTGGTGAACATCTTAGGAATATTAAGAATAACTTTCCCAATCATAGTGTGTCTAGACATTTTTCCCAACAACATAATTCAGATCCTAGTTTTCTCAATTTTTGTGCAATAGAAAAAGTGGCCAAAAACTGGAGAGGGGGTGATGTTGCTAAAATGCTCAGCTATAAAGAATCCAAATGGATTTTTGAACTATGCACCTTAATCCCAAAAGGGCTCAATATAGATTTTGAAATTAATAAAATTTTATAGTATGTAATCTCTTATTATTGCATAATTTCTTGACAGACTACTTGTTTTTTATCATATTTACTATGTGATTTTATCATTGTTTTTATCCATGTGAAAAATCAGTGTATTTTTAAATGTTGTTAGGTTTTTATTTATTTATTTGTAGCGCTGGGCTTACACTGAACAGAGAATGGACATTATTAATATATTTCCCCTCTCTTCCTTTATTTTATTGTATCCTTTTCTCTCTGTGCATTTTAAGTATATAATATGTGCTTATTTCAATCTCTAATATATATGTATATTTTCTTTGTCCTTTTGCCCTCTTAAATGACTTTTTGACCATTTGCAAAATGGCCTCTACGGCACTATGAGGGACTTATTAGAATCTCCAATGAACTATGGGAAACATACACGGCGAAACCGGAAGTGACGCAAGCGGCAATGGGACATACATATCACATGAAGCGATGCGACGGACTGGATATATACGTCACAGGAAGTGACATACCGAACGGACTGAACGCACTTTTTGCCCTCTCACTTACCGAGAGACTTTGCGGGCAGATTATCCCGTACGGTCTGACTTGGGAAATAGTGAAAGAATTTAAAGTTACTCTCTATTATGTTACCTTTATATGGATTTGTGGTTATATGAATGTCCCTATATAGTAAATGTCCGGACCGGATGTGTGGCCATATTGGAGGTGGCAACACACATCCGGCTAGGACCATATAAGGATATGGGTGTTGTTTTTTTGTTTCAGATGTTTGAAATTATCTATTTATGTTAACCACCCTTGATACATATAAAAACAATACCGGCTTCAGTGTTATACTGAACAGCACCTGAGGAAGACCAGACGAAAATGGTTGAAACGCGTTGTGCATCTTTTTATTTATTTTATGTATAAATAAAACTTTTGTTTTGTACATTTTTCTACTCCTGACTCCTGACTCCAATTTTCACCGAAGGACCTTCACTACATAGTGGATCCATTTGGAAAGGAAAAAGAGTCTCTTATTGTCCTTGTGAAGTGACATAAAGGCGAGATAAGTTCTGAGCCCACTTCTAAGTGGCTCAAAAAAGTGTGAGTGGTTTCAGCCCATACATTTCCATTTCTATTTGTGTGCTATACAGTTTTCACTATGTATTATTATGTATTTTCCACATAGGAAATGTACACCACGTACCTTTGAATACCACTTTCACCCATTGAGGGAGGGAACTACCTATTTATAACTACCTGCAATTATATTCTCAGGTAATATATTCCTCTCCTTTTAGGTGTGCGCTTTTACCTTTCTTTTGTGTCACCTGGGCTACAAATACTATTTGAAGCTGCTGACATTAACTCAGTCATTTTCTTCATAATAACACACAGGGGGAGAGGTGGTTAAGTGGTAAAAGTACAATTATGTCTCCTAAGATCTTTTCTAAGTATATCATTATCGGCAGAGTGGCTGTATTACGGAAAGCAGCTGCTAACTCCAACCAATTTCAGAAAAACCAGGACAGATATCATGTGGTTACTAGTGATAATTACTACCGGCCTTCCTTTTTCACAATCCCTATTGAAACCTCATATCAAGTAGTCCCACTCAATCATTATGGAGGATTCCTTTCTCAGTATTATTCATGAGGTAATACTAATTCTGTGGATGTTTATCTTGCAGGAGTGAGGTAACTGCTTTCTTTTTCTTTACACATTCCCTCAAATATTATACAACTGTACTATGACAGATTTCTGTATTTGCTAGACAGCATGTATTGCTATTACTAGTCTTCATTTTTGGAACAAAATACTGTAAATGTATCACCAGCTAGCTCCTCTACAAATGCTTATTTGTATAGTCCTACTTACGAAAGCAAAATAAGTCTACAAGTGGTGGCTGTCAAAAACAAGCCTGGTCCACATAACCTGTAGAGAATAACACCTTAGACACGCCAAAAGTGTCATGGGGCTTAACCCCTATTTGTGAAACTGCAAAAAAATACTCAAACTGCTGGATAGGAGATCCAGACACAAGAGTATCAACTGGAATCTAACTACATTGAAAATAGTAATACATCAAAAAAATTATAATAATAACTAAATGAAAAAGTAGCAGTACATTAAAGTGCTCCCAAACTAAGAAGTCAGAAACATATAGAAAATCACTGAAGCCAAATGGCTATGGGATTGTCTCTGATAGTTCAGACTCCAGACTTTAATTCTAATTTACAGGGTCAACATCTGAAAATAGAAAATAAAAATATATACGCATAGACCTAGAGCCTGGTCGAGAGCCAGTGTAGTCTGTATACCCTCAGAAGGACAGGCAGCTAGAATAATATGTATCCAAAGAGAAGAGGAGCTACCTTGCTAGTCTGGGGATACAGGCAAACCCATAGGGGTGAGTGGAGATATGAATCTGTGTGGAAAATTAAGTCAAAAGACCACACAGTGTGGCTGTAAACTAGATAATGTTGTTATTCATACAAAACAAAATTGACACAACATATCTATGTTGCCACTAGTTACAATTAGGGGCTGAACATGTGACAAGTAGTTAGACTTTGAACTGTGAAGTCAGAGGATCTCTCACAACTTAAGTCACTATTATCGTTACCCCTCCCATCAATTGCAAAAAGCATTGAATATTCCATTCCTGAACTAGGTTCAAGACCGTTTGGGAGGAAAGAATTATATTGTGCTAATGTGCAGAACCATACTTGTTGGTTGCCTGCACATAGTGATAGGGTGCCCTGTGAGAATAGGTGAAAGATAGAAAGAAAAAAACCTGATGCACGTTTCGGTGCCTATATTCCTACTTACACAGTTAAATAATATCCTCTCGAGTCCTGCTATGCTTCCACCTATGCTTCCTCTATACCATATCCCTTAAAGGGTAGACAGCCACTGGAGACAGACTTAGTGGTGCAATGTAAACATTGCAGTTTCTCTAAAACTGTAATGTTTTACATTGCAGCACTATGTGCAATAGGGACACTGAACGCAGACCACTTCAATGAGCTGAAGTTGTATGGGTGCCTATAGTGTCCATTTAAACTATCCCCCATACCCATGTGCTCCTTTTCTAAGTGCTCATCCTCAATCCTAAACACTTACTACTGAAAGAAGCACCCATCCCACATTCAGTCAGATACCTCTCTCATCCTTATGTAAACTTCCAAAGACACACATCTTTCCTTACTATAAGATTCTCAGATACTCAGTTTGCCTCCACTCAGTTTACTTGATCCCATACCTTCCTAATATCCCTCTCTCCCAAACACCCCCTCCCCCAACTGTAACTCCATCACTTTTTGAGGACACATGTACACTGGAACTATGGGCACTGCCAGGTATATTAACTGAAGAAAATTTTTGGGGTCAAATTAGTCAAAATGGAAAAATTCTGTTTGGTTAATATGTCTTTTAATTTTAAATTAATTAGAATTTCACCATGAATTCCTGACATTTTTCACTTTAGTAAATAACTTTGTGTGTGGCAAAGCTTCTCGTAGCTTCACAATACCATACCATCCTAAAATATGAAGATTGTGTGTCTTCAGGCAAAATTAATCATGGTTTAAGGAACATATACTGCTTTGCATTTAGCAAACTACGTGTCTAGATCAATCTTGATTTAATCCAACCACAAAATATTTTCCCACATCAAAACTGGGGCACTCATATCTTCTGGCAATCTCCCTACGTGATCTTTACTTGTGGTTCTCCTGCATAGACCTGTGTTATGCAGAGATCTTTATATCATTGCTTGTACCCTTTCCCTAATCTATTAATTTGTATTATTTTAAATTCTGTAGAATATGCCTCGGCCAAAAATAATAAAATAGTGGCGACATAAGATATATTCATGCAACATGCCAATGCTAAGCTACTCAGTCATTTGAAAAAAATATCTATCTGGTTATGTTATTGTTATTTATATAATTATAGTAAAATTTGGCTTACTATTTATATAAAACACAGGAATACAACAGAAACATAAAGGTAATGACCAATTCTACCCACGATGCTTAGTTTAGTGACATTTAAACAAATAAATAATTTCTAATACCATTCATATTTACAGTATTTTTCATGAAACTATTCAAGAATTTTGATTTCCAAGCATTAAATATATATATGTAACAGTGTGTTTTTAGGCACTTAGCTGTATTTAAAAGATCTGACTTGCTTGTGCAGCACCAACTTTGATTTAATTTTGTGCGCGTATGTGGATCAATTTTTGTTTCTTCTATAGCAATTGGAAAATTCTCATCTGTCAATGAATATTGATGGACTGTAATTCTAAGGTTGATATAACTACTGGAAACATCACCTATAGCCATGTAATAAAAGAGATTTTATTGCAGTTTCTTGAAGCTAGAATATATTCCAACTCCAGCTATATTAGTTGGAGCTCTCTTGTGATTCAAGGGTAAGTATGAATACATATACATTGTGCAATGTTTTTGCTAAAGATTAAATAAAATGGAGCCATAACAGTGTTAAATGATTCTCTATGTTACGTTTATAAATTGTTGCATAATAGTGTAACCATATGTAAATAAAACATGGCTTTGTTACATAGAAATCAGGCTTGCAATGTTTAGAAAATAATTAAGCCTGTGATAAGGTTAACATTTTATGGACAAGAATTTTTTTATTCGACGATTGTACAAGCTGTATATGTCAGTGACAATTTAATAATTGCTGTTGTAGTGGTAAATTGGTGTGACTACTAAACTGTGAGAAATGGAATTGTTCAAGGGGACCTCAAGGCACCAGTGCATGTCTGGATCAATGTGTAGATAATGTTACAGTTATTTGTTTTCTGCATTGTTAAAAAATAAATACTCCTGAATACTGAACGACTGAGTACTGAATAATATTGCTTTATAAACTTACCTTTTCTGGTAGGTGATCTTTTCCAACCACCATCCTGTTTTCTAATTATCATGCTATAGACATTACCCAGCATGAAACTCTTGGTGCAGCTAGCCCAAATATATGCAGCACTTCAAAATAAAACAATGGACAAACTCCCAGCAGCATGACCACTTCTTAACACTGAAGTGGTCATGATACTTGAAGTGGCCCTTTTAATATAGCATAAAAGTACCTTTTACATAAACAAAAGTCCCTTTCACCTCGTGAAATATCAAATTATTTTTTGGTTTTCAATGTATCACTTGAGCAGAGTAAGTGATGAGAACCGCACCCAGTCCCAACGGCCAAGGGTGCTCCAGAGCAGGACCAGCAATCCCAGTACAATAATCCAAGAGGAAAAAACTCACAGGCACTCCAACTTCAAGCCGCAGGCAGATTTATTATGACAGAATGCAACGCAACGTTTTCGACCGGAAACCTTTCCGGTCGAAACGTTGCGTTGCATTCTGTCATAATAAATCTGCCTGCGGCTTGAAGTTGGAGTGCCTGTGAGATTTTTCCTCTTCAATGTATCACTTAACATTTCCATTTTCATTGTAAGTTTTAATTAATGCAGTGTTTAGAGAAAATGTGCATTGGCGTTGTAGCAGTGTAAAGCCAATGCATGCTTAAAGGACCACTCTAGGCACCCAGACTACTTCAGCTTAATGAAGTGGTCTGGGTGCCTGGTCCTTCTAGGGTTAACCCATTTTTTCATAAACATAGCAGTTTCAGAGAAACTGCTATGTTTATGAATGGGTTAAGCCTTCCCCCTAATCCTCTAGTGGCTGTCTCATTGACAGCCACTAGAGGCGCTTGCGTGCTTCTCACTGTGATTTTCACGGTGAGAGCACGCAAGCGTCCATAGGAAAGCATTGTAAATGCTTTCCTATGCGACGGGCTGAATGCGCGCGCAGCTCTTGCCGCGCGTGCGCATTCAGCCCAGGAGGAGGAGAGAAGGAGGAGAGCTCCCCGCCCAGCGCTGGAAAAAGGTAAGTTTTTAACCCTTTCCCCTTTCCAGAGCCAGGCGGGAGGGGGTCCCTGAGGGTGGGGGCACCCTCAGGGCACTATAGTGCCAGGAAAACGAGTATGTTTTCCTGGCACTATAGTGGTCCTTTAATAGAGATATAAGTACTATTATTTTTACTTTAAATGAACACCGTTGGGAAAACAAACGTGTTCCTAACACTATTGGGTCCTTCTAACTGGTTAGATTATCCCCCACACCTCTGCAAGGATTTAAAATGTTGTTTTTTTACACACCTTATATCTCACAGTGCTCTGTTCTCGCCACAGTCAGCCCCGCCTCCTTGGCTGATAACATCAATCTTGATTATTTCGGCCAATCTAATGCTTTCCCATAGAAAAGCAGTGGAAGGCTATTTACGTGTGTGACCAAATGCCACACTGCGACCATAAACATTTCCTCATAGAGCTTTCACACACTAGTCCAACATAGGTCCTGTCAACATTGCAGAACCTAACCCAGGAAGCACCTCTAATGGCTGTCTGAGTGGCAGTCACTAGAGGTGTTACTAGGTTACAATGTAAACACTGCCCTTTCTCTGACAAGGCTATCTTCAGCTATAGTGGTTCTAGTGACTATAGTGTCCCTTTAAGCAAGGTCTATAGATCTTCATTTATCAATTTAACATTTCACTGGAGTTTGCATACACCAAACTTTGGGCAAATTACAATTCAGAGGTTAATTTGGAGAATATCACTTGATGTTCTTATCTGGTTTAGAGCAAACTGGTGTATGATAAACATTTTTACAGAGGAATGGTATGAATGCCATTTTATCAAAGCAATAATTCACTACTTTGCAGGAAGGATCCAAAGAAACCTTATGTGTAACCATGCTTAGTCCAACTAGCATAAAGGAATACTATAAACTCTCTTTCTAACACTGTTGTGACCTCTGTCTCCCCCCACCCCTCTTTAGCACTGGGTTGTGCTGCTTCTCTGTTTACACTACAGAGAGTGGGGAATCTAATGTGCAGCAAACGCCACGCATGCATTAAGACTTCCCTATGGGGTTTTTCAAGATGCTATGTGTCCTAATTCATGAAAACATTTATGTTTCTATAAAACTACAATGTTTGCAGCTGCAGGTTCAAGGGAACAGAGACAATGCATCAAGACCACTTCAATGTAATGGATGAGTCTGGGTGCCTATAGTGTCCCTTTAATAGTAGTATATATTCTTTCCACCACCAATTAAGAGATGTCCAGTTCACAAGACACTATAAAAAGAAACATCTACATTCCACCAATGCACCAAAATATGCTTTTCCTTATGTAACCACTCCAGACACCACAACCACTACAGTGCATTGTAGAGGTAATGGTGCAAGGACTCTATGCCTGCAGCTCCTCTAGTTTTTGTCAAACTGTTTAGAGAATAAACCCTATAACTATGTTGCTTCAGATTTATCTTAATCCATCCCTGCTAGTGCCTAGTGTCAATGTATTGGAAGGATTTATCAGTTTCCACACTGCTTTATTGCTGCACAGACTGAGCACCGAGTTGAGTGAAAAGCTGGACTACCTTACACATGTGGCTAGCTGGTCATCATGTCTACGTTTGGTGCATAGCAACCTCCACCAAGTGATTATCTACACAAAGACCATGTGAGCTTCTCTCATTGCTGCTCTGAGCTGATAACACTGATGCTTCTTGAGTTACTCTGTGTTTGGAGCCAATACCTTCCTCGTGGTACTGTCTCTGCTGATGCAGTTATTGTGAACTGCTGTCAATCATTTTTACTGTACAGGGGCCTGATCTGGCAGCAATCTGATAATGGAAACTGACTGGTGACTGCAATGTAAATAAAATAGGGAAGAGGAGCTGGCATAATAGAACAAGATAGCCAGCTTTACTTCTTTTCAAAATCAGCCCCAGTTCTGATAAAGCAGATACACTTAAACACAGAATTCAAGGCTTATCTAAGGAAATGGATTGGTGTAGCATGTATTTAATCCCTGGAACTGTGGATATCTGCAATCCAGTTGGTGAACAGTGACCTGCTACTTGCAAGAAACACAGTCAGTTTAGTTTAGCATGATAGGTGTTGTCATTCAATGATGTGACTACCAGATGTTATCCATTTTTTGTGTATAAGAGTAGCAAAACTGGAACGAAGTACACTGAGTTGTATTGCTGTATTATCACAGGACAGGGGTATAACCATGGAAAGGGTATTTTACAGGAGAGTGAGATATAAATCCCAGAGAGGGTATTGTACAGGAGAGAGGCACTCCAGAGAGGGGTATTATTACAGGAGAGGGGTATTATTACAGGAGAGGGGTATATAACCCCAGAGAGGGGTATTATTACAGGAGAGGGGTATTATTACAGGAGAGGGGGTATATAACCCCAGAGAGGGGCATTATTACAGGAGAGGGGGTATATAACCCCAGAGAGGGGCATTATTACAGGAGAGGGGTATTATTACAGGAGAGTGAGATATAACCTCAGAGAGGGTATTGGTACAGGAGAGGGAGATATAACCATGGAGAGGGTATTAGTACAGGAGAGGGAGAGTATTATTACATAGGATATATAACCATTTTGAGGGTGTATTATTACAGGGGGTATATAAGCATAGTGAGGGATCATTATTACATTCAATATATAACCATGGAGAGAGGGTAATATTACAGGGGGTATATAACCATGAAGAATTGGTATTATTACATAGGATATATAACCATGTTGAGGGTGTATTATTACAGGGGGTATATAAGCATAGTGAGGGATCATTATTACATTCAATATATAACCATGGAGAGAGGGTAATATTACAGGGGGTATATAACCATGAAGAATTGGTATTATTACATAGGATATATAACCATGTTGAGGGTGTATTATTACAGGGGTTATATAACCATAGTGAGGGAGCATTATTACATGGGGTGCATAACCATGGAGTGGGGGTATTTATTACAGGGGGCATATAACCATGGAGAGAGGGGGATATTACATGTAGTATATAACCGTGGAGTGGGGTATTTCTTACAGGGGGCATATAACCATGGAGAGGGGGAAATATTACATGGGGTATATAACCATGGTGAGGGGTCATTTGTACAGAGGATAAGGGAGGGGTGGCATGCCCATGTGGTTGTTTTGGATGGACAACCCTTGAGCAAGTGGGGTATCTGCCAGCAGGTAAGCGTCTTAAAGAGTAGTGGCTTAAGAAAATTCTTGAGTACAAGTGGTTACCGTGGAAGGATATTCTTTACTTGGGGGAATCAAATTTGGGTACGTTGAGATGTGGGGTTAATTGAGATTTGGGGTACTGCATGGCCTGAGCTGGCTTTAGTGGGGAGATGGCTCCCAGGATCAAAGGGCAACAATTCAAAAAAGATTTTATAAAGGGCTAACGTAGGCCTTGTTGAATATTTTTGGGTATGCTATATTGGAAAATGTTTAAATATTTTGATATATCAATAATATTTTATATATGTGATATGTTTTGATATATTAATAGCTTTAAAGAAAACATTTAAAGGTTTATCCAATAATATTAAATCATTTGAAAGGCTCATCTTGGAGTTTAATAATTAAACTCAGGATTGTAGTGAAATCAAAACCAAATTGCAATATTTAGGCCAAGAAAAGATTTAGAAAAATCCCCCAATTCAGCCTCAGTCATATATATGCTTATTACAGCCTACATTTTCTATTAACCACAATTTTTGTAATATTTAGTTTTTTAGTTTATGAAGTCCTTGGTGTGTTATACTTGTAAATGTGAACAGGTATGAACAAAGAATGGAATTACAAAATAAAGGTACAATTAACCATTTAACCACCGGTGGGAGTGATGGCCTCTGCTTGCGATATTAAAGGGTTACTGTTGGAAAACACATAGTTTTACCTATGCAATGCTCAGTGAATATTCCCCTAGACATACAGAGCTATTTATATATTTATGTTCCAGGGTGTCCGTGTCATGTCCTGCTTTCTACTTCTCTATTTCTTATTACGTAGCTCAGGTATTACTGTATTCATAACTTGAAAGACCGAATGGTCAGGAGGCCTGATTAGAATACAAGATACTCATGCTTTAAAAGGGTTAAACTCGCATTATTTTTCTGTTCTTGCGCCTGACACCAGCTTTCGCTATCTTTTATAAACATCGTGCACTTGAAAAAACATAGCATTCTTTCTAGCACCTGCAATTCTTAATTGGGTTCCTAATCTCATACTGTCACGTGCATCACTTAGGACTAATTAGCAGCATTATGTAATGTTATATGAAAACCAATACTTTCGGTTCTGAGACTTCCATGATTGGTTAATGTTGCCATTGATGTATACTCCCCTAGGCAAACTATGTATTATATATATGATGTATGACGCATTAAACCTTCGAATGCTTATTGATAATAAATCTGAAATGGTGTGACTTCTTGGAGTATTCCCAGCAGCTGATTACAGAGACAAAGGAAAGCAGAAGCGTGTTAGTGCATAAGTCCATGGCACCACAAGGGTTTCCAGACCCTGTTGTTATTTCCAGCCTATCAGTGACTATAAGCACAGCGATTTGAAGTGGTCATGGTGCCTGCAGTCTCGCTGTGAAACGCTGTGTAACTTGGGCGTCACTAGCTGGCTCACCAGAGTTCCAGGCCGGCTAATATCAATGCCTTGCAAGACTGGTGTCTGACACCAGCGCAGCTAATGGTGGCATGCCCCCCACTCTGTGCTTCTAATTTCCTTACTCGACTCAAGCCCACTGGATCCTAGCTGGCTTGGGGAAATGTCCCCATTCAGTTATTTTGACCATACATTTTAAATTCACTTTTAATTGCCAACAATTCTCATTTTAGTAAGTAACACTATAAATGCTGCTATTTGGATTTCAGCTCACTGTAATTCAGAGTTCAGTAAATATTTAGTAAATGATTAATACGCTCTAAAACTTCTAACAGAAGCATTTATAAATAGAGAGGAAGCCTAAGTCAAGGTAAGATGGCTCCACCTAGTGTGAGTTAGGGGTAGTAACTAACACTGAGCTAAGAATTGTTGAGAATTCACAAGGTGTTTGCAAGCTTTAGGTGAAAATAGCCAAACTTGAAAAATATCAGAGGTTAAAAATTGTTTCAGTTTGAATATTTTAGTTTAAGATGTACAGATTCCTGTTTGAATCCCTCACCTAATGGATGGCATTGTCCCAGGAGCCCAGTGCATGCAGGCAGTCCTGCACATTCCCCAGGCAGATATGATACAGAGCAAATCATAGGAAAAAGCTTACACTTTATCAGAATCCACAGACAGCAAATCAACAACGAGGCAGCTCAGTAAATCTGTTTATTTATTAGATTATACATCCACATGTCCTATATAGAGTTGGTAGTACCACCCATTACAGCATATTATCACAAGGTTTTACATGGGGTTAGAGGATGGGTGACGTGTTAATACCGCAGTCAGTATAGGGTAATCTTTTGGGAGTTCAGTGAGACGGAAAAATTACTGATGTCCCTCCAAGGTCAGTGTACCTGCTGACAAAATTCTCCTGTGTCCCTATTTTATCTACACCCTTTGCTATATAGGACTCTGCATATATTATATAGATATAGCTTTACCTATACTGATACTAGCTTCTGTCTGTGTAAGGTAGTGTTATCTGCTGTACTATATACAGATCTGTGTATGAGCTGCTAGTCTGTACAGAGCTGTGTGTGCCTATACTGAACCCTATACAAAATCTCGTACTTTATACAGAGCTATTTATGTTCACTTTGTGTGTCCAGGTTATCTACACAGATTTGTGTGTGTACTGTACTATACTAATATTCCAGTTGTCTACACAGAGCATTGTTTATATACTGTACCCCATGCGAGTCCTGTTACTGTATATATCTGTTTATATACTGTAGCCTGTGCGAGTCCTGGTACTGTATATACACCTGTTTATATACTGTTTACATCCAATGCATGTCCTGTGACTGTATATACACCTGTTTATATACTCTATCCAATGCATGTCCTGTGACTGTATATACACCTGTTTATATACTCTATCCAATGCATGTCCTGTGACTGTATATACACCTGTTTATATACTGTATCCCATGCGAGTCCTGGTACTGTATATACACCTGTTTATATACTGTACCCTGTGCGAGTCCTGGTACTGTATATACACCTGTTTATATACTGTACCTCGTGTGAGTCCTGGTACTGTATATACACCTGTTTATATACTGTACCCCATGCGAGGCCTGGTACTGTATATACACCTGTTTATATACTGTATCCCATGCGAGTCCTGGTACTGTATATACACCTGTTTATATACTGTACCCCATGCGAGGCCTGGTACTGTATATACACCTGTTTATATACTGTACCCCATGTGAGGCCTGGTACTGTATATACACCTGTTTATATACTGTACCCTGTGCGAGTCCTGGTACTGTATATACACCTGTTTATATACTGTACCCTGTGCGAGGCCTGGTACTGTATATACACCTGTTTATATACTGTACCCTGTGCGAGTCCTGGTACTGTATATACACCTGTTTATATACTGTACCCCATGCGAGTCCTGGTACTGTATATACACCTGTTTATATACTGTACCCTGTGCGAGTCCTGGTACTGTATATACACCTGTTTATATACTGTACCTCGTGTGAGTCCTGGTACTGTATATACACCTGTTTATATACTCTATCCAATGCGTGTCCTGGTACTGTATATACACCTGTTTATATACTGTACCCCATGCGTGTCCTGGTACTGTATATACACCTGTTTATATACTGTACCCTGTGCGAGTCCTGGTACTGTATATACACCTGTTTATATACTGTACCTCGTGTGAGTCCTGGTACTGTATATACACCTGTTTATATACTGTACCTCGTGTGAGTTCTGGTACTGTATATACACCTGTTTATATACTCTATCCAATGCGTGTCCTGGTACTGTATATACACCTGTTTATATACTGTATCCAATGCGAGTCCTGGTACTGTATATGCACCTGTTTATATACTGTACCTCATGTGAGTCCTGGTACTGTATATACACCTGTTTATATACTCTATCCAATGCGTGTCCTGGTACTGTATATACACCTGTTTATATACTGTACCCTGTGCGAGTCCTGGTACTGTATATACACCTGTTTATATACTGTACCTCGTGTGAGTCCTGGTACTGTATATACACCTGTTTATATACTCTATCCAATGCGTGTCCTGGTACTGTATATACACCTGTTTATATACTGTATCCAATGCGAGTCCTGTTACTGTATATGCACCTGCTTATATACTGTACCTCGTGTGAGTCCTGGTACTGTATATACACCTGTTTATATACTCTATCCAATGCGTGTCCTGGTACTGTATATACACCTGTTTATATACTCTATCCAATGCGTGTCCTGGTACTGCATATACACCTGTTTATATACTGTATCCAATGCGAGTCCTGTTACTGTATATACACCTGTTTATATACTGTACCCTGTGCGAGGCCTGGTACTGTATATACACCTGTTTATATACTGTACCCCATGCGAGTCCTGGTACTGTATATACACCTGTTTATATACTGTACCCCATGCGAGTCCTGGTATTGTATATACACCTGTTTATATACTGTACCCTGTGCGAGTCCTGGTACTGTATATACACCTGTTTATATACTGTACCCCATGTAAGTCTAGTACTTTATATAAACCGTTTTATATTGTACCCTGTGTGTCTAGTACTGTATATACACTGGTTTATATAATGTACCCTGTGTGAGTCCTCATACAGACTTTGCTATGTGAGTCCATTCACTGAACACAGGATTGTATGAGGTTACAGAGAGCTATGTGTATACTGTACCCCAAGTATGGCAGTGTGCGTGTATGCGTGTATTATAAGTCGGCTATTTAGCCCTGGTTTGGGAGTTGGGTGAGGGAGGGCACAAAGTACAGAGATACAGGGGTTCCCCAAACTATATACAGAGAAGGGGTCTGCATGCAGTGTACGAGTGGTGATAGGTAATAGGGTCCGACTAACACACACCTTACAACACTCCGGACAGCACCCACCAGTGTACCCCCAACCATGTGCGGTGCCCACGGGACAGTTTAAGAACATGTAAACCATAAACCAGCCAGCGGTTCCTAGGGCAGAGAGCGGCACATTGAGAGGTTTCTGGAAGAGATACGGGTACAGCTTTGGAATGATTAATTTTGGAATATGTTAAGGCCCCATCTCTGCACCCCTTTACCCATGTATATGACAAACTGTCACAGGGAATTTATGGGCCTGGTGTTATGGAGTCCCTTCCAAAAATGAGCTCAGTGTCCCAGCTCTCAGGAAGCTGTCAGTTAAATAATATGGAAGGTATCTGTTTAGCTTCATCAGCTAGCCAACCACAGAGCAGTTTGGCACCAATGGCCTGCACCATGGATAGCCAACAGGTATACCACCATCTGTCGAACTACAAGTCTCATGATGCTGTTTGGGAATTGTAATTCTACGTGTGTGGTGGGGGTACCTCTTGCTCAGCTGTGCTCTTCCCATATTTCCATAGCACTCTGCTCCTTGTTTCGGAACGTCATGCTGGGTTACAAAATTGGCTTTGAGAAGATGGGAAACCCTCGAATTAGGGAGAAGAAAACACAAAATAAAAGTAACAACGCCCGTC
>OW240916.1:115029521-115049979 GCA_933207985.1 Pelobates cultripes
TGTTTTATCCCCCTTTTTTACTGACTGTGCTATTTTCTCTTCTGTGTGTGATTTGGAAGCTCTTATAACTTGCTTAGCCTCTTTCAGCCTAATCTTATAGATCATTTTGTCTCTCTCACTCTGGGTTTTTTTATAATTCCTAAATGCTAACTTTTTGTTTTTAACTATTTTGGCCACATCTGCGGAGTACCACAGTGGTTTCTTGAATTTTTTGCTTTTACTGACAAGCCTAATGCAATTTTATGTTGCCTTCAATAGTGCAACTTTTAAATAATCCCATTTCTCTTGGACTCCATTTAAATTGCTCCAATCTGATAATGACTCCTCTACCCATATTCTAATTTTAGAAAAGTCTGCTTTTCTAAAGTCTAAAACTTTTGTTTTTGTGTTGTGTGACTCAGTCACTGTTCTTATATTAAACCATACTGACTGATGATCACTGGATCCTAAACTTTCACCTACAGTAATATCTGATACCAAATCTCCATTTGTTAACACTAAATCTAGTATGGCCTCTTTACGAGTTGGCTCCTCAACAACTTGTTTTAGAGACAATCCCAGTAGGGAGTTTATAATATGTGTGCTCTTCAACCTATTGTCCCTGTAAGTTTTTGTAATTGTCTCATTTATTGTTAAATCTCCCCTTCCTATAATATTGTAAAGTACTACGGAATTTGTTGGCACTATATAAATGCCAATAATAATAATAATAATAATAAATCATATATGTTATATGCATGTTTAATAGAGATAATAGAAATAATTCTTAGAATAGCTCGCAGAATTTTAATGTGCAAAAAAGAAGAACATTTTTATTGAACCCCCTGATAATGCCAACTCCTGCAGTGCCCAATAAGAGCAAGTGTTATCCGTAAATATTCTTTCTAATATTTCTTTAAAAAATTGTAAAACAATTTTAAAAAACAATGCAATGTATGGACAGTTTTTAAAGTACTAGATCAATATTAATTAATATCAAGTTTAAAGCAGTAATGCATTGCTCAACCCTGATCAACAAGCTTCCAATCTAGGCAATGTGGTATATAAAAGCAAAAAACAAAAAACAAGTCCATTAGAGAAAGGGCCATATTTCCTATTAGGAAGTTATTTTGCATCCAGGTGATGTCATTTAGGGGACACCTATTTTCGGCCCTTATATTGTGTGTTTTTGGAGTTGACACAATAGATAATAGGAGTCTTGGCTTGTGTCCTCAATAGTCCTATGCTTGATAGTAGAGCTGCAGGAACAGTTATAGAGAGTGTCCCAGCAGTTCCAGTGTCTGCGTGTGAGGGGCTATACAGGAAGTGTAAGGGATCACTTCCCATTTGCCCAATAACATCCTCTTACACAAGAAATGTCTTGCAGGAAGAACAGGCACAGCTATGAGTGATGCACTCTGTGTAACAGCTCAAGCAGTTCAACAAACAAACAAAAAAAATAAGAGACCGACTGGACTACAGGAGACAAACAAAGCTGTGAAGTTTGCAAATGACCTTTCAATCTCTGCATGCCCTATACATCCTCTTTCTTAATTCTGAATTTATTCCCCCAAACCTAAACAAACCATTTACTTATTTCTTATATAAGCACTCAAATCATTTGCCCCCCAAAACACAAAAAACTTTACTTTAATTCTAGGTTTAATGTATCTTAAAAAACAAACACCCATCTCAAGCTTTTCATCCTGTTACAAATACCCTATATAATCTATACCTGGTTTTATATAATCTGAAACCTTAAACCTCTTTTACTGTAACTGCTTTCAGCATTATCTTTAAAGGGTTACTCCAACCATCATAACCACTATTGCTTGTAAAATTGATCATGGTGGTAGGGGTCTGTATGTGCAGTGTTTCTACTTGAAACGCTGAACATACTTACATATCTGTATTTTTGGTGTTGGGAGCTAGTTACACACCCTAAAGATGTAACTTTAGCAGCCTCCAGACCCTCCACCAACCAAACCTCAGAGTCTCCAACTCCAGATTCCAGACCCATTGCTCCTGGCAGAGGTCTTGGGAGACCGGATGACCTCACACAAGATTTTGATCAGGTGGGTCTCGTTATTAAACAGCAGTTGCAAAGCAAATCCCTTAGCATGGAGCAAGGATTCTAGTGGTTTTAAGGGTATTTACACACTAAAGAAGGGACAAGGGTTCCAAAAAATTTGTCTTTCATATGCTCTTCAAATAAAAGTCTGGTTCAACGGGTGTGCCTTATCTACAGTGCTCCGCATTGTGTTATCTCCTGCTTTTGCTCTTACACCTGTAGGTGGCTGGCTGGGAGGTTCCCACCTGCTGCACTTATATTGACCCCCTTGGGATTTTAATTTTTTTTAAACAATTTTATGCAGCCACCAAATAGCTAACCCATGCATTGCCAAGATTTTGTTTTTTATAGACAGAAACATGGAATGTGACGGCAGATAAGAACCATTCGGCCCATCTAGTCTGCCCAATTTTCTAAATACTTTCATTAGTCCCTAGCCTTATCTTATAGTTAGGATAGCCTTATGCCGATCCCACGCATGCTTAAACTCCTTTACTGTGTTAACCTCTACCACTTCAGCTGGAAGGCTATTCCATGCATCCACTACCCTCTCAGATAGATTTTAAACAAAACAATCAAACTATTTGATTGCTGATACTGCCAGCGGGCAAATATTACTTACAATTATCATTTACTTGCAAAGTAATTAATCATTTGCAATTGTGTATCGCACCTGATGCATTCAGATCTGGTTTTGTATAAAGTCTGTTTTATCAATAGTCCAAGCCCTATCCTTTGTTTCTGGTTCAGATGCAAAAAGCACTGATTTTAATCACCAAGTGCATCTCGGCAATTATTGCAGATTTGCTCGGACTGACTGCATTCTGACTGGATTTGGCTTTAGTAAATATAAGCATTTCCATTCCAGTTGGAATTCACCCATTTTCAACTGATTTTATCCATCCAGACAAAAATCTAGTGACTAGTGAATAACCCTGTTTATCTTGCTTCATTTAGCATGGAAGGAGTCTATATGTAGTTAGGGTCACTGGTATACAGATAAACTGCAAAAACTAGCAAATATCATATATACTTGGCTTCTATCAACAGCCTAGTTATATACCCAGATTTTCTGTGACAATCTGATTACAAGTGTGAATACGATTCTAAGAACAGAGAACTAAAAAATATATATTTAATCATTTTTAAAGTTCTCTCTTTTTTTTTTTATATATTTCCAGCAATCAATGGATATATGTTTGGAAACCTCCCTGGGCTGTCCATGTGTAACAACAAAAAAGTTAAATGGTATATGTTTGGCATGGGAAATGAAGTAGATATTCATTCTGTATACTTTTATGGACAAGTTCTAACCCTACAGCATTACCGTGTAGATACTATTAATCTATTTCCTGCAACAATGGTCCAGGGTGAAATGATAACAGACAACATTGGAAAATGGCTTCTCACCTGCCAAGTTAATGATCACTTAGAAGGTATTTCTTTATTTTCTTTGTTTTAAATGAATTGTCTAATTTTGTAGTTATATAAAGGTTAGCTATTCCATTTTTCTATTACAGACACTATTACAGACACTCCTCACTTACAGACCGAGTTCCGTTCCTTACGACTTAAAACAAATTGGTTGGTAAATGAGGGCGTGCTAGAAAGCATGTGCTAGAAAGCATGTGCTAGAGAGCATGTCCATGTTTGGGGAAATTCACCCGAACGTAGAACAGCTCACTAGCGCAGGGAACCCCTTGAATCTATGTCTGGGGGAAATTCCCCAAACATAGACCAGCTTACTAGTGTAGGGAATCCCTTGAATCTATGTTTGGGGAAAATTCCCCAAATATAGACCAGCTCACTAGAGTAGGGAAACCCTCAAATCTATGTTCAAGGGAAATTCTCCAAACAAAAACCAGCTCACTAGTGTAGGGAATCCCTCAAATCTATATTCAAGGGAATTCCGGAGACTCATATTTGGCGGATTCCCTGCGCTTGAGAGCTGGTCATATGTCCGAGCAGTCGGTAAACGGGTAAGTCTCTAAGTGAGGACTACCTGCATTTGTATTTAAGGATAACAATGAAGTTCATGATCTAGTAAGTTCATTTAATGGCATCTGAATCTCTAGATGCATGTGCAGAATATGGTAGAAGACAGAGTTTAGGCTCATTTAACCAGTGAAGTTACGACCCAAACAGAACATTAGCTCCCAGGATTTACAGCTACAAAGACAAGCTACAGCCTTAAGCAGAGCCTGGGTCCCAAACAGAACATTAGCCCCCAGGATTCACAACTACCAAGACAAGCTACAGCCTTAAAGGACCACTATAGTGCCAGGAAAACATACTCGTTTTCCTGGCACTATAGTGCCCTGAGGGTCCCCCCACCCTCAGGGTCCCTTGAGGGCTGGATTAACCCATTTATAAACATAGCAGTTTCTCTGAAACTGCTATGTTTATAAAAAAATGGGATAACCCTAGCTGGACCTGGCACCCAGACCACTTCATTAAGCTGAAGTGGTCTGGGTGACTAGAGTGGTCCTTTAAGCAGAGGTAGCTCTTTTGGATGGTCTACCTAAAAATACCTGCAGCACTTATTTTATTTTATTCTTCTATTTCTTTGTTTCTCTTTTTACTTCTCTACCCTAAAATATGACTGCTTAATTGTTAACTTTGTACCATCCATGCTCAACCCTTGTTTTGATAATTGTTTATTTAGTTAGTATTGTGCTAATAGTCTTGTCAATGTATGTCCACCATTTATGACCTACCCAAATTTGTTAGTTTAGAGTTATTGTGCTGATAGTCATGTACATTTATGCTAACCATTTATGATCTACCCTTATATCTTTAAATCTCAATTACTTTTTCCTTCGTTCTATATTTTCTTTTCTCATTAACTTCCATTTATCACCTCAATATCTGTATCTTCCCCACCCTTAATTTGCTGTTTGATTTAACATAGATCCTTTCTTGCAGCCTGGGTCCCCTAACCACGCCACCCCACCCCACCCCATGGAACTCACAACATTTATAAATCGCACAAATTACCTGACTTTCCAAACACACTAATTATGTCTCTCAAACCCTAATCACCTGCTTAACTATCACCCTCCCTACCTGCAACCCCTGACCCCCATCTCTCATGTGACTTTAAGATCCCACCTAATCTAATTTTGCATAACTAAAAATCCTAATTTTCCTTCTTTATAATATAAACTCCTTTATTCTCCTTATCAAATGCTTTCCCTTATATTCTTTACTTTCACGCAGACCTCTCTAATTAGCAACATATCTTCATCCCTCTGCTCACCTGTCCCGGCTGACACAATTTTCATTGCGCCCACTTTACTTCCCTCCCCTCTCTGTTCATTCCATTCACTCTACTTATACCTTTCGAGCCAACCACCAACCATTTCTAAAACCTCTCAATACAAACACTCTCACAAAACCTTTAAATCCTACTCCCTTCTCTTACTTTCTATCCTTCTGCTCCTAGCAGCTGGTGATGTCTCTCCAAATCCCAGTCCCACCTCCACTACCCACCATGTGCTAACTCCAGGAATCACAATAATCTCATATTCATCTCACGTCACTCTTCCTTTAAATCACTCTTCCATTCTGCCCTCTGGAATGCACGCTCTGTTTGCAGTGTTACTAAATCCACTGCTGTGCACAACCTTTTTATCTCTCGTTCCCTAGTCTTACTACTAGCCTAAACTGAAACATGTCTCTCTCCCTCAGACAACACTACCCCTTCCTCTCTATCCTTTGGCGGTCTTCAATTTTCCCACAACCCAAGACACTGTGAAAGCAAAGGTGGTGGTGTAGGGTTTCTGCTCTCACCTCACTGATCCATCAAACCTCTTCCCACCCCCCTCTTCCTTCTCATTCTCATCATTTGAAATTCATTAACCCCTTAGCGACCGAGGACGGTTCAGGACCGTCATCGGCATTTTTGCCTTGAGGACCGATGACGGTCCTGAACCGTCCTAACGGTCTCCGTTACTTACCTGATCGCCGTCGTTCCCCCGGCGGCGATCAGTGTTCCTCCGGTTGTGGGGAGACTGCCTGCAGCCCAGACAGTCTCCCCACGGCAGATTAGGACCCCTGTGGCCATGTGATGGCTTAACACAGCGATCACATGGTCACAATAGGTGTCCATAGTGCTGCCTGCAGGGGGACTGTCTGTGCTGACAGGCAGTCTCCCTGCTAGTGTAAAATCAAAAATAAAAATAAAGTTAGTGTTAATAAAAAAAAATAATAATAATTATATATGTGTATATATGATATATAGACATATATTATATCTATATAATATATGTCTATATATCATATATATATAATGTTATACTAAGTGTATTTTTATATTAATATGTACTTATATTAATATAAAAATACACTTATAATTAAATTACACACGTATATATATAATATATATAATAACTATATATATTGTATATATATATTATTATAAAATATAAATAATAAGTAATTTAAATTAAATAAAAAATTTTTAAAATAATAATAAAAAAATTTAAAAAAAATTATATAGCTATATGAAATTTTATTCTAACTGTATTTTAAAATTAATATATATATATTTATATCAAAATACACTTAGAATGAATTTGTATATATATCTATGTATATAAAAATAAATAAAAATAATAAGAAATATACATATGTCCATATACAAAATTACATAAATAATTATATAAATATACACGTAGACTTCAAATATATAAATATGCATATATATTTAAATTCTACGTGCGTATTTATGTAATAGTTTTACATAATTCAGTAATTTTATTGATTGCAATTTAAGGGACCTGCCTGCCAATCCAGGCCGAAATTCCAGAGAATTGAATTTGCTAGCACTGTATTTTACCCTGTAACGTTCTACGACACCCTAAAACCTGTACATGGGGGGTACTGTTTTACTCGGAGACTTCGCTGAACACAAATATTAGTGATTCAAAACAGTAAAACATATCACAGCGATGATATTGTCAGTGAAAGTGACTTTTTTTGCATTTTTCACACACAAACAGCACTTTTACTGATGATATAATTGTTGTGATACGTTTTCCAGTTTTTAAACACTAATATTTGTGTTCAGCGATGTCTCCCGAGTAAAACAGTACCCCCCATGTACAGGTTTTATAGCATTTTTGAAAGTTACAAGGTCAAATATATGGGTCAAATATTTTTACATTGAAAATGGCCAGGTTGGTTACGTTGCCTTTGAGAGCGTATGGTAGCCCAGGAATGAGAATTACCCCCATGATGGCATACCATTTGCAAAAGAAGACAACCCAAGGTATTGCAAATGGGGTATGTCCAGTCTTTTTTAGTAACCACTTGGTCACAAACACTGGCCAAAATTAGCGTTCAATTTAGTTTTTTTACTTTTTCACACACAAACAAATATGAATGCTTACTTTGGCCAGTGTTTTCGACTAAGTGGCTACTAAAAAAGACTGGACATACCCCATATTGAATACCCTGGGTTGTCTACTTTAAAAAAAATATGTACATGTGGGTGTTATTCAGAGATTTATGACAGATAATAGTGTTACAATGTCACTATTGATAAATTTAAAAAATTTATGTTTTGAAACCGCAATATTCTACTTGTACCTATAGCCCTATAACATGCAAAAAAAAGCAAAAAGCATGTAAACACGGGGTATTTTTAAACTCAGGACAAAATTTTGAATCTATTTAGCAGTTTTTTTCATTCGCTTTTGTAGATGAGTAAAAGATTTTCAAGTAAAAGTCAAAAAACATGTATTTTTTTCAATTTTTCATCATATTTTTTTATTTTTTTTAAATTAAAATACATGAGATTATATAAATAATGGTATGTAAAGAAAGCCCCTTTTGTCCTGAAAAAAACAATATATAATTTGTATGGGAACAGTAAATGAGAGAGCGGAAAATTCCAGCCAAACACAAACACCACAAAAGTGTAAAAATATGCCTGGTCGCAAATGTACAACATCGCAAAAACAGTCCAGTCCTTAAGGGGTTAAATTCGCCTTTTCAAACCCATCTCTGCTAACATTGCCGTTATCGATTGTTTCCCTGGTTCCCCTCTCCTATTCATTGACCACTTTACTGCTTGGCTTCCCTACTTCCTGTCCTCTAATATTCCATCCCTAATTCTTGGGGACTTCAACATTCCCATTAACCTGCCCTTGTCCTCAGTAGCCTCAAAACTAATTTCAATGACCTCCTCCATTGGGCTATCGCAGGGCCATGTAGCTGACAATACCCTTGATCTTATTTTCTCTCATGAATGTACAATCTCTAATCTCTGCAACACTCCATTTCCTCTCTCAGATCACCACCTCTTATTATTTGCTCTTAATAGCCCCCTACCCCATCATCCTCAAACTAACCTCCCTTAACGAAGGAGTCTGAATTATATTGACCTCCAGCAGCTATCAGCTAATATTGATTCGATCCCTACTTTCTCCTGTCCCTCACTGGCTATCTCCTCATATAACACTACCCTCACCTCTGCCCTGGATGCTGCAGCCCCGCTCCAAACATGCACATACAGGAGAACACGCCCCCAACCGTGGCACGGTAAATCAACACGTTACCTGTAGAGATGCTCCCGTTATGCTGAACGGTGCTGGAGGAAGTCACGCACCCAGTCGGACTTCCTTCACTACAAATTCATGTTGCGTTCATAGAGCACAGCCCTTGCCAAACAGTCATACTTTTCCTCCCTCGTTAGCTCATGCTCCCGCAAACCCAGGTATCTTTTTAATACCTTTAACTCTCTTCTTTGCCATCCCCCAAACTAACCTTACAGCCGACAGCATTGCATGCTACTTTACCGACAAGATTGAACAGCTTAGGAAATAATTCTCACCACCTTGCCCCTCTATTTCTCATCCCACCTGGATCATGCCTTTCCTACCCTTCAGACTTTCTCCCATGCTACTAAACAAGAGGTGGCTGTGCTTCTCCTTTCCTCTCGCCCCACTACTTGCCCACTTGATCCTGTCCTGTCTCACCTTATCAGATCTCTCTCCTCTTGTCTTGAACCTTATTTAACACACATCTTCAACTGCTCTCTTTCTTCTGGTGTTGTCCCTGTTTCCCTTAAACATGCTACTGTAATACCATCTTTAAAAAAATCTCTTGACCTGTCCTCCCTTTTTTACTATCATCCCATATCCCTGCTCCCTTTTTCCTCAAAGATTCTGGAAAGACTGGTCTTTACCCATCTGAATTGTTTCCTCAATTCCAACTCTCTCTTTGACCCTCTTCAGTCTGGCTTCTGCGCCCTCCACTCTACTGAGACTGCTCTTATTAAAGTTACTAATGACCTAATCACCGTTAAATCCAAAGAGCACTACTCCAGACTAATTCTTCTTGACCTCTCTGCTGCCTATGACACTGTTGACCATGTTCTCTTCATCCAAACTCTTCAATCACTCGGTCTCAGTGACACTGTCCTCTCTTGGTTTTCCTCCTCTCTCTCCCAACGCTCATTCAGTGTATCCTTTTCTAATGATACCTCCTCTCCTGTCTCGGTTGGAGTCCACCAAGGCTCTGTACTTGGTCCCCTTTTATTTTCTCTTTATACTGCCAAATCTCTTGGCAAACATATTACCTCATTTGAATTCCAATACCACATGTACACTGATGACACTCAGATATACCTCTCCTCCCCGGACCTCTCCCCTGCCATCCTGCAATGTGTCAATGCTGGCCTTTCTTCCATCTCTGACTGGATGTCCTCCTGCTTTTTGAAACTCAATCTCTCTAAAACTGAGCTCCTTGTCTTTCCTCCTCCTAATACTCATCCTCCTCCTTCACTATCCCTTCAAGTTAGTGGTACCCACATCAGTCCATCCTTGCAAGCGCGCTGTATTGGCGTTATACTTGATTCTGGCCTCACATTTGAGCCTTACTTCCAGTCTGTTACCAAATTCTGTAAATTCCACCTTAAAAACATAGCCAGCATCTGCCTCTTTCTTGTCCATGCTCTAGTAATCTCTTGCATGTTTTATTGTGATTCTCTCCTAACAGGTCTTCCCACAAGTCATATGCCCCGTATTGCATGCTACAGTCAGTGATGAATGCTGCAGCTAGACTGATTTTCCTCTCCTGTCCCTTCTCTCACACCTCTCCCCTCTGTCAGTCCTTACATTGGCTTCCTGTATCCTATAGAGGTCAATTCAAGGTACTAATCCACACCCATGAAGCACTGACCAATTCTAGCTCTCCTATATCTCTTCACTGACCCTCTCCTGTCCGCTGCTCATACCCGTACGGCCAACTCACGCTTGCAGGGATTCTCGCGGGTGGCTTCTTTCTTTTGAAATAGCCTGCCTACAGCCATCAAGCTCTCCCCTAGTCTTCAATTATTTAAAAAGTGCCTCAAAACCCATCTCTTTAGGAAAGCTTATGGCCTCCCAGAGTAAGCTCTACCTCACTTAACTGTCCCTTTCTCTCCTAAAGCGTAGCACTCTATTCTCTCCTCCAGCTCTGCTTCACTCCACCTTGTTTGATTGCTACCTCCTGTCCTGTTGGGTTTTACGCTCCACCTCCTATAGACTGTAAGCTCGTTTGAGCAGGGCCCTCTTCAACCTATTGGTTCTGTAAGTTTTAGTAATTGTCTCATTTATTGTTACATCTTCCCCTTTGATAATATTGTAAAGTGCTACGGATTCTGCTTGCGCTATATAAATACCAGTAATCATAAAGATAATAATAGTCATTTATATGCAGAGTGTCCAAGCCTTTTCTTATTTGTATAGATATCAAGTGTTACGTGTAGGACCTCCTTTTTCAGAACAGGTGCTATAGAAAAACTCTGTATTGGTTACAGAGACAGGAGTGACTTGGTATCATACCACTATTATGAGTCAAACTGTTTTAAAACTGTTTGACAATTACCTTGGTCCTCCAGAGTCTGCAGTCTGGCCCCTCCAAATTCTCTTTCTGCATTATTCGCATTTATTTTGTCAAAAGATGAACAAAATTTATATTGCTAAAGAGGAAATGGAACTTCTGCCTTAGTAATATATGTGGCATCCAGATTATTCAGCTGTGGTGGTTATGCAGCATGCCCCTACAATGTAACCAAACCCATGGCAACCCTCTCAGCAGTCCCATTTAGGTTGGACAGTCCTTGTTTTAGGGTTTGAGCATGTGAAGGCATTTTTCTGGAACACAATAACTCCTGCTGAATTCATCTCCAGCCTTTCTCCTCAAGGTTCAAATCTGCTTTGCATTTTTGAGCTACCATGAAAGTCAAAACCAGCTATTGACTGTGTATTGAGTTATTGCTGACAATTACATGGTCAATCGAAACAAAAACAAAAAAACACCAAAAACATTGTAAGTGGCTTAATGTTAAATAATGATGAGATTAATCTACATTAATCTCCATCCATGATTTCAGCGTTATTTCCTAAAGTAAGAATTGTCGGGAATTCAAAGTGAATTTAAAAAACATCAAAGTCTGTTATGCTTCCAGTTCAAAAAATTTTAATTCGTCTTGAATTTACATTTGGTTCTATCCTGACAATTTTCACTTTAGTGAATACTTCTGTTAGAATATTTCAGCAATAACTCAGTACACATGCTAACCTGGATGTTCTTCTGGCATAATAGTTCCTTGAGTCAAACAATAACAGCTAAAGGAAGTTGTTTACTAAACTCTGAATTGGCTACCCATATGCACATATTCAATCACAGTCACCAGAATGGATAAAAACATGCAAGTTTGCTATTAGTTAACATCAAAATGGCTGACCATTCACCTTTTTGTTCCCACCAAAAGAGCCTTTTAATCAATATAATCTGCCAACTTCAATTCTCAAAAACAGAGACTTTAGGCTAGATTTTCTTTTCTGCCAACCCTTCCTTATACTTAGCTTTATCAGATATCAGCAACGAGCTACATTAGTTTTTTTAGTCCAGGGCAGATCAGTAAATAATCTGACAGGGCTATTTTTATTTCTGTACTAGCCTGCACTTTGACTACTGTCTCAATTAGATCATTATTTAACATTAGGACAGATACGCTATTTATATGTCTGGGCAATTGTGTTCTGGCTTGGCTAAATTCTAAGACTCGCTAGTACCAGCTTTGTATCATTCTATTCTAGTTAGTCTGACTTAGCTAATTTTGATGCAGCTACTGCTATCCATGTTATACTGTCATTCAAGTCTGTCAGAAATACCGACTAACTTTGTTTTCACGATCAGTGTTTCAGAGATACAGTTACAGTGTTTCATTATCGATCTTAGCAGTAAGAGCACATATTGCAGCAGGATAAATAGCCAAGCTTTCCTGCTTCAATTTATTAGTCTAGCTGAGACAATACAAGTCTTTTACTATTCTTTGTGTATATATTTTCTTTGTACTCTATATGTCTCCCCTCCCTTTCCTTTTTGGTTAATGTAGTGCTATATATTTAGAGCTAGGTATTTCTCTAGCACTTCTTAATTTTTGATATATTAAAAGTTAATTTTTAACCTCCATAGAGGTCACTGGACAGTTCTGCCTTTCCTTGTTTGCCACGTTTGCATTTTAGTTCAAATTAAGGAAGTTCAAATCCTTCCTTTTAGTATTTAGAGACAAGAAATAGAAAGTAAAGAGATTTGAGGGTTAATAGAGCTTAAGTGCCTTGGTTTATACCTGCAAAAATCAATAAATCTGAAACCATGGGTTTGCTAGATATTACATGTTAAGGACCACTATAGTGCCAGGAAAACAAACTCCTAGCACTATAGTGTTAATAGATCACCCCCTCCCACCGGGCTAAAGTTTGAGGAAGGGGTTAAAATCTTACCTTTCTCCAGCACCAGGCTCCCTCGGCTCTGGGGACTCTCCTCTTCCTTCCGACGTCATCGCAGAATGCACGGCAAAAGACGTGTGCGCATTCAGTCAGTCCATAGGAAAGCATTCTCAATGCTTTCCTATGGACGCTGGCGTCTTCTCACTGTGAAAAATCCCAGTGAGAAGCGCCTCTAGCGGCTGTCAATGAGACAGCCACTAGAGGCTGGATTAACCCATATGTAAACATAGCAGTTTCCCTGAAATTGCTATGTTTACAGCAGGCAGGGTTAAACCTAGATGGACCTGGCACCCAGACCAGTTCATTGAGCTGAAGTGGTCTGGGTGCCTATAGTGGTCCTTTAATTATAATTTAATGTGTTTTCTTGGAACATTTGTTTGTGTATGCAAATATTCTGTGGGACATTTGTTTACCAACATGAATATCATGTTCCGTTTTAACAATCCCTGCCAATAACATAGCTCCTTTAAGTTCCTGTTAAATGCAGATCATTAACTTTGCTGAAAAAAAACACTTTTGTTTTTGTTTGAGGAACTCCATTTTAAAAAGACCTTTTGTTGTCTTGTGTTCACATTGTGGATGTGTAAATGTTGGTTCTGGTTATAGGTGGTATGCAGGCAATTTATGAAGTGAGAAGTTGCACAGAACCAACAAGGCGAAGAAAATCTAGTCCACAAGCACATGTAAGGCACTATTACATTGCTGCTGAACAGGTTCTATGGAATTATGGTCCATCATTAACAAACCACTTTACTGGAGAGAAATTAGACGATCCTGAAAGGTAATTTGCACTTGTACTGTGTCCATAACTAAAGACATGACATTTTATTTGTCTGGATGGATACATAAGCTTGCCCTTTATTAGAGACACATTTTAAACCAATTTATTTAGCAGCCACTAAACTAGTTATCCGCTTACTATTTTTAAATAATCAAGTAACAGATCGAGTAATCTAAATAGTGGAGAACCAAAAAGGTGTCACTTGAATAGAAAGTGACCACAAGGTTAAATTTCCAATCCACTCCAATAAGATCTTAAAGGAGAAAATAATAAAAAACAAAAGAACTTTATTAGTAACTCTAAAAAGTACTAGGACAAATTAAACAGTGTAGCCTGATATGGGGGGAACAGCCCTTAGTGAGATGCTCAATAATAGATAGTTAATAATAAAGCATACCACACTAGTTCTAAACGGGTATGGATTGGCAGTACGAGAATTAACTGAAGAGGTAGCAATCTCCCCCTTTATGTGTTAATCCCTCATGGAAGTATATACAGCACTGGTTACGACAGAGCCTAGTGAGATCTTCCAGAAGCAAAAACTAAAACATAAAAGGAATAGTGAGAGATATGCTAAATGGTGAGAACAAAGCACACAGGAAAAAATATATAAAAAGAAGGGTATTTACAGAGAGATAAGTAAAAGGGATATAACCAATTAAATCCACCTCTCTAGGGTTACCAGAGGTCTGTGGTAAGGGTATACCTAGTCTCTAGACCTTCAGTCTCATGTAACACCTTCATAGATATTCTATGCTTAAATTCAGTTTAGGGACGAAAGAAAAACAATTCCCTTAAAGTCTCAAAGATTATCACTTTATGAGCTTCACTTTATATATTTTTTCCTGTGCTTATGTCTCACTGTTTAGCATATCTCTCACTATTCCTTTGTGTTTTGACTTTTGCCTCTGGGTGATTACACTAGGCTCTGTTGTAGCCAGTGT
This sequence comes from Pelobates cultripes, assembly GCA_933207985.1. Taxonomy (NCBI): domain Eukaryota; kingdom Metazoa; phylum Chordata; class Amphibia; order Anura; family Pelobatidae; genus Pelobates; species Pelobates cultripes. Next base: position 115,044,081 of record OW240916.1, read on the forward strand.
TATATAGATTTCCATGAGGGCTTATAAACACAAAGGTGGAGATTGCTACTTTTTCTGTTAGTTCTCATATCATTACATTTGTATCCTGTGGAGTTAATGTGGCATGCTTAATCACCAATCATTAGCTATTGAGCATATCGCTTGGTATTTAGACAGCTATTTGAGAATTTAAGGGAATTTGTTTTTCTTTCTCCCCCAAACTGAGTTTAAGCATAGAATATCTATGAAGGTGTTACATGAGACTGAAGGTCTAGAGACTAGGGATACCCTTACCACAGACCTCTGGTAATCCTAGAGAGGTGGATCTAATTGGTTATATCCCTATTACTTATCTCTCTGTAAATACCCTTCTTTTTATATATTTTTTCCTGTGTGCTTTGTTCTCACCATTTAGCATATCTCTCACTATTCCTTTTTTTTGTTTTAGTTTTTGCTTCTGGAAGATCTCACTAGGCTCTGTCGCAACCAGTGCTGTATATACTTCCATGAGGGCTTAAACACATAAAGGGGGAGATTGCTACCTCTTCAGTTAGTTCTCGTACTGCCATACCCGTTTGGAACTAGTGTGGTATGCTTTATTATTAACTATCTATTATTGAGCATCTCACTCAGGGCTGTTCCTTCCCCCCTAACCCCCCCACTCATATCAGGCTACACTGTTTAATTTGTCCTAGTACTTTTTAGAGTTACTAATAATGTTCTTTTGTTTTTTATTATTTTCTCCTTTAAGATCTTATTGGAGTGGATTGGAAATTTAACCTTGTGGTCACTTTCTATTCAAGTGATACCTTTGGTTCTCTACTATTTACTTTATTCCCTAGGGTTATCCCCTAATTTTCCAGTTTAGGTGACCTTTTTTTTGAGGGTTAGGTACGGGATGAGGGTGTTACACTTAACCCCAGCCCTCGACCGCTCCCCTTCTTTTCTTTCAGATCGAGTAATCTGTAACCATATATTAATTTGGAAATATTATAATTTGTTATGGATGTAAAAATAATCTTTTAATTATGTATCCTTGAAATGTAACAGTGAATCAGCAATATATTTTGAGCAAACTGACATGCGAATTGGAGGGTCCTACAAGAAAGTTGTATATGTGGAATACAAAGACGCAACATTTACAAAACGCAAAAAAAGGTCTGCTGAAGAAAAACATCTTGGAATCTTGGGTAAATTGATTTCATATATTCTTTATTGTCCATGGGTCAGAGGGAGGGTGTGGATACAAAACCTAACATCAGTACCTGCATTCTGTGGCTGCTCAGGTTTCCACTAACGTGGATGTCTATTGTATACCAATGCTTAAGGAGGTTGACGTATCCTCAAAGATTGTAAATTCAATCGAGCAGTGCACAAGAAATGTGGCAAACCCTCTGACAGGGTATCCACAAACCCTCCAAATCTGGGATTGGTGGTGGTCTCTATGGGAAGGAGTGCTACGAGAGTGTGAGTGCTGGCATAGGTAAAAAAAAAGAGAAAGAAAAAAAGCAACTAATAAGACATGTTGAATGTCTATGATCGATGACAGTGTGACCAAGAGAGATGCTGTGGTTAAGAGTTTGAGTCCCAAATGTTCAAGGATTTACAATGCCCTCCCAAGTGTGTAATTGGAAGAATGCCAATAGGAGTTTGATGGTAATGGTCCCTAAGGTAAGGGGTGTTTCAGAGTGGTCACAGACTTTAAGAGTAGGTGTGAGAGTAGACTAAAGAAGCGCAAGGGGAGTAATAGAGGAGCCAGGTTCCCCAGGTCCCGGCCCCCCCATCTGGAGGAGAGGGGGAGGGGGGTATTAGGTTGGGAAGAGGGGTAGGGAGAGAGCAGAGAGAAGGTGGAGATAATGTGGGGAGAAGGGGAGAGAAAGGGAAAAAAAGGGGGTTGTGGAGGGAGAGGAATAGATGTTTATGTGTTTGTGAAAAAATGTGAAAGGTAAGGACGCCATTATAGGCAGGCCAATCCGAGAAAGAGTTACATGGTGGTAGTGTAGCAGGTTTGGGGCTAGGTTTGTCAGGTTATATGTCGCTTGTGACCCAGAGGTCACAAACTTTATAAAAGATTTGTTAGAATCATATATCGATTTATCAAGGTAATATCACTGATTTTGCATTTCATGGTTTTCATTATGGGAATACGCTGATCCGCCTATATTTTATTTATTTCTCGACGTTCCACCAGGGTGATTCTGGCAGTGAGCTTGTTTTTGCTCCTAATGAGGGAGGCAGTTGGTTTAGAAAGTAGCAACATCGAGGGAGTGTGTGTACTTATGTGCAGCACGGTTTCAGTTTAGGGCAGAGCCATCAGCAATGTAAGCATAAGTCCATTTTACAACATAGTTTCCAGCCAAGCTTGTGAGGGAGTCTTCCCATTTTTTGAAGTCTGTACAGGGGGAGGTACCAGTATCACTGAAAGAGCGTCTAATACGACTGCTGTTTGTGGGCGACACATACGATTAGGGTACTCAGAGCCTCTCAGATTCCCAACCAATCACCAGACTCCTTTGGCGGTCTCAGGTCCTGCTCCTAAGCAGTGACATAAGTAATGTTAATTTGTGGGGTATGTGTAGTTAGTGCAGTATAGATCAGTAGTTAGTACGGTATAGAAATTTGACCCATCTATATAGGTGAGTAAAAGCATTGTTGTTCAAAGGGAGTTGGTGTCACAATGCCCACTTACCTAATTATGGGTGTATTGGCTAGATTCCTGAGTTGCAAGTATCTAAAGTTGTCAGAGGTTCCCAAAGTTTCTGGGTTCGGTAGCTCAGAGTATTTGATTACATTGCCCTGGTGGTACAGGTGTTGTAGTTTAGAGATGTCTCGGTGGTCGAAACCATGGGAATGTTTCGGAGGCATGCCAGGTGGGAACAGCTCGTTGCAGTACATGGGCATGAGTGGGAACAAGAAGGAGGTGTCACGGTTCCCAGTTCACTCCTTAGGTGATCTCCCTTTATGCAGTACTACTCCTCACCACTCTCCCTGTTTGGTGCTGTTCTTTACTTCTTGGAACATTGGACACTTCAGATGGCCCTTGTTAGACACCTTTATAATCTGGCCTCACCCTTCCCTCAGGTTCAGTTCATTGTTTCACTGTTCCTGTGGCAGTTTAGTCTCTGCATCCTGTTTCCTTGTTCCTGTGTCCTCTGGTCTTGTATCATGTGTCTCTGATCCTGCGTCATCTGGTCCTGTATCCTGTGACTCTGATCTGCATCCTATGGCCAGAGAAACAGAACCAGATGATGTCGGGTCAGAGTCACAGGATGCATCCTGTGACTCTGACCCAGCATCATCTGGTCCTGCGTCTCTGGTCTTGTATTCTGTGACTTTGTTCCAGGGTCTCTGGCCGTACATCCTATAGATGGGTATCCTGTGATTTTGGCCTTACATCCTTTTGGCACTCTATGTATATGCTGCGGCTCTGGACCTGAGTCCTGTTTGTCTCTCATGGTGCCTGCCTGGTGTATTCCATTTAACCTACAAGACTGTACTCAATACTCTGCCTGCACCTCCCGTGCTAGACCTAGGTCTACTGTATATTTTGTATTTACATTGTATTACTGTAAATTGTTTGGTTATCTAGTGTAATTTTGTTTATTTCATAATTTACTTATTTGTACATTCTTATTCCCTGTGTTTGTCATTTCTCTCTGCATATTGGGTTCCTGCACTTAAAGGGATATTGCTGTCTCAAGGCAGCACCCCTTCCTACCCTGACAGGAGGAAAGGTAATTTTATTTTAGGCTTATCCCATAGGGCAAGAGTGTGACTGATTGCCGGGGAGGTAGATGGAGGAAGTGGTCGGTGTGCCTGGTGGATCCATATGTATAAAGGGAGGTCCCATACCAGGATGCTGTGCTCCAGGTCCACCCAATGTTTTACGTCTGGTGGTGCATGCAACTGTGGAAGCTGTGCAGTTGGACTACATGATAGTATTCAACAAAGCTGGGTAGTCCAAGCCCCCTGTGCATCTTTGGGACATATATTATTGACCTGCGAATGCTTGTTCTGCCATACCTTCAAACAAATTTGTCTATTGCTGCTTGTAATAGTTTGAAGTTAGAACATTTAAAACGATAGGTAGGGTTTGAAAGAGATACAGGAAATGAAAAGTAAATTCATTGTTATTGTGGTCACTTGCCCCAGCGAGGATACACCAAAGAAGTTTCATCTCCATAGGTCCACAAAGTCTGTATTGCGTGTAGTTCAGAGATCATTGAGGTTAGATGAGATGCAGATACCCAGATAGGTGATAGTGTGCAACTGCTTGTCATCCAGGGCTAAAGGCATGAGTTTTGATTTGGTCAAATTTTTCTTATACCTGGAGAGGGTCATGTATTTGTCTATCAGGGTCAGTGTGGCCTGGCGAGAGTCCATGGAATTCGACAGTGTAAGGGGTTTTTCATTGGTATATGCTGTGACTTTGTAGGCTTCATGTCTAATCTGTATACCATGAATACCTGGGTAGAGGCTTATCGCCCTTAGAAGAGGTTCTAGGGAAATTGAAAAGAGTAGAGGGAAGAGGTGTCATCACTGTTTGGTGTTGTTTGCGATCATGAAAGATGAAGCCAAGATATTAGGAAGCAGTAGGTGGTCATTGGGTCAGTCATTGATTGAAGGGGGACTCTTCATCAGGTTCAGCTGTGTTTGCTGTATGGGTCTTTGTTCTGGAGGGAATGCCACCAGATCCAGTCACCATTTTTCCAGGAGCGCTGACACTTTAGAGATCTGCATTATAGTATGGATTTTTTTATCCTTACAAATGATGAATTTAAAAGAAATGTGCTCAAGTATAGCGCAGGCCATGTCAAGTGAGAAGCTGGGTCAATGGACTTAAATCCCTTCATCTCCATAGGATATTAGGCACCAAATGTTTGTAGAACTGCACTAAGGGCCCTAACACTAGCTGTTGGTATCAGGCGTTCTTCAATATGAAAAAAGTGCATTTGCACTATCACGTTTTGTGGTGTAGCAGAATAAGTAATTATTGGAGGCGTCAGGTAAAAGGCCTCTGAATTTTTCTGCCTGTATGCTGGGGAGGAGTTCCGTGGACACCATCTCCCATGGGACCCTGATCTGGATATTGTTCTGGCAGGTTCTGTTACTCAAGTCCTCATGAGGTTCTTCTAGGAGGCACAGTTGTTCCTTGAGGTCTTCAAGGTCAGTATCGTGGCTATACATCATGACATCTACCACTTTGTATAGCTTTTCTTCTACCACATGAGCATGGGTCATGCGGCCTGCCACTCCTTCTGTTATAGGTAGTAGGTGTAACGTTCACTAGGGAATCCTAACACGCAGACAGGACAGAGTAGAGAAAATTGCAATACCGATCCTTAGAATCAGGCCCGGACTGGCCATCGGGCATACCGGGCAAATGCCCGGTGGGCCGCGATGGCCGTGGGGCCGAGGCCGGCAGGGAGATCACAGGATCTCCCCGGCCGGCCCCTGCAGGGCCAGCGCTACCCGAGCGCCGGCCCTGCTGTGTGCCTCCATAGGCCGGTGGGGAGATCTAAGATCTCCCTTTACCGGCCCAGAGACTCTTCCAGGCGGCCGCTTGCTGGGGTGTGAGGGAGGGAGGAGAGGACCGGCGGAGCTCTAACCAGCAGCTCAGCCGGTCCTCTCGCGGGATTCTGAGCGTTGCCGTGGCAACGCTCAGATCTCGCGAGAGTGAACTCTAGCCTACAGGCTAGAGTTCACGCTCACCACTAGGACCACCACGGATCAGGCAGCATGGCTCTCCCATGGCAGAACGGCTCCCTCCCGTCCCAGGCAAAAGGTAAGAAGAGGGGGGGGATATAACTTTTTTAAAAATTATTATTATTAATAAAAAAAAAAAAAAATTAAATTAAAAAATCACACACACACATCACCCCCAGACACAAACATCACCCCCAGACACACACAGCACCCC
>OW240916.1:115050079-115136934 GCA_933207985.1 Pelobates cultripes
TCCATCCAATCCTTCACTATGCGAGCAGCATCGCCGCGTAGTGCAGGACTTACTTGCTCCTCCTCCCTGGCTCTGCGCCTGCAGCGTACCGTGCTCCCGCATCACATGATGTCACGCATAAGTGGAGTCACGGCAACGCCAGGGTGAGCCCGGGGACACAGGCTGTGCAGCGGCCGTCATCAGTCTCCTGACTCTCCCTCCAGAACAAAAAGCAAAGCGGCTCCTGAATCCTGAATCCTGAGCCTGCTGGTCTTCAAAACTGCAGGTATTTAATTAATAAGGAATAAGGGGGGCTATTACTTATTTAAAAGGGTGGGGGCTGGAGAAGGGGGCAGGGAGGGTGGGAAGGTTGGAGAGGGCAAAGGGTGGGGGGTTAGTACACAATCTATGCATTTATAAAAAAAATATATATATATATATAAGTAATCTGCAAAATAAAAAATATTTGTGTCATAAGCTGTGCTAAAAATCAGGCTAGGAATATGCTTAGTTTTTGGTTTTTTTCATGTCTAGAATAATGATACAGCATTTTATTTCATACTTTTGTGCTGTTTTTTTTTTCCTTTAAGCACCATCATTTTAAGGATTTTCTTCCAAGTGACATTTGTATTTTTTACGTAAGAAGTGAGCCATGTAGATTTATAAATACTGATCCCTGCTAATAAAATCTACTGTTTACTTTATCTACACAGGAATATTCAAGGAACACTATTGTCACCAGAACCATTACAGCATAACACAGTAGTTCTGGTGTCTATAGCTTGTCTCTGCAGGCTTTTTAACATAAACCCACAGAGAAAACGCAGTGGTTACATTACTGCCTAGGATTACCTCTAGAGGCCACTCATCAGACGGCCACTAGGGGTGCTTCCTAGTCCAGTGTTACACAATGTGCAACACTGGCATTCACGTTCAACACTCCTCATAGAAATGCATTTATTCAATGCATTTCTATGAGAAGATGCTTATTAGTGCGGCGAAGCTTAGTGTTTTGCCACGCATGCGCAATAGCCTCCCAATACTTTCCTTTGTGAGATGTACTCACACCCTGCACATTCTTGTGCATTGTATTGAGGTGATCTGTAATACACTCACAAACTGCACGTTGTGAACCAGTTCTTTATGTTTACATTAAAGTTTAGTGGTCCACGAGGTTACAAGGTGTGTGGGGTTTTTTTTTGTGTGGCTGTTGGGGTGAAGAGTGTGGTTGCATGCTAGGGAGTGAGAGGGCAGGATCCAGGGGGCCCAAGTAAATTCTTGCCCATGGTCCAATCAGTATTAAAGACGGCCCTGCTGGGAGTGGTGGGGAAAAAAACAAGCTACATTTTAGGCCAATATAGCCGAGTAAGTAGAAATATTTCCTGACCGGCCATGTTCAACTAACCTTTGACGTTCCCTGTTCGTTCTGCATTATTCCCAGTTTAGTAAGTAAACTGTTCTGTTGTTAAAAAACAAATTACCACCAGCTTAGATGTTTTTCCCGATGATGCAATGTGCTGGTTTAATACCGCATATATGTATAATTATTTCCCATGTATTTAGTTTCTAAACTTGTTTAGAGCCAAGGCTGCCCTTTTGTTATTTGTTTGTACTTCTCTATCCCTCTATTCTTTGTGCATCACTTTCTTTATAAATGTTTCAACAGCCTTCTCTGCAGAGTCTGTTCTACTGAGTAAATAAAAAAAAAAGTGCAATAGTGGGCAGTGATATCAAAATACATGGTAGAACGAAATAATATATATATATATATATATATATATATATCTATTTACATAAGTATATACGTATATATCACTACACCTACATATAAATAAAATAATTTAAAAAAACTATATTTGTAGTCGGGGCCATTCCAGTATAGTATGAAATAACTAGTGAGTATACTTATCACAATAATAATAAAAAGTCGGTAGAGGTGTGCCGAAACCGACGTGTGTGGTAGGCCTGTAAATAAGTGGGCTTACCTTAAATAGTATTGAATAGAGGGAGAGGAGGGTGGGCCAAAAGTACGACTGGACCAGCAGGTAAGTTAGGTAGGAGGGGGAGTCCCTTTTAAAGGGTCATAGCCCCTCCCACAACTTCAGGCCCTGCCTTCCAATTTGTAGTCGGGGCCATTCCAGTATAGTATGAAATAGCTAGTGAGTATACTTATCACAATAATAATAAAAAGTCGGTAGAGGGGTGCCGAAACCGACGTGTGTGGTAGGCCTGTAAATAAGTGGGCAAAAAGAATACCCATATAATGTAATCAAAGATGTTATTACGAAAACACAAGACATGGAGTTAGCTTATTACGATGACATATCACAAATGCGTTCCTTAATTCCTGTGTCGACTGGGGTATGCGTTGTTTGGTGAGATAGTACTGAATAAGTACCTCGTGACCCCTCTGGCTGGTCTTAGTTGATGGTAAGTCAATACGTCGTGACCCTGTATTTGTACAGGTTAGAATATCGTAGGCAAAGCTTGGAATCGTGTTGCCCTGTGATGGTAAATTCTCTGGTTGCGGGAACCATAAAAGCAAAGGACATGGCAGCTTTGAGAATGGTGTTTGTAACCGAGAACCTATGGTGTTGAGTGCCCGGGAGATATAACTTAATAGTGTTGTGTGACATTTATTGATGTGGCAAAAAGTGGCAAAAAACCACTGTGTACTCTTGAACCATTTGTAAGGTGGTGATCTGACATGAACTTCGATATATGCAGTAAGCTCTGTCATATCATTGTGCGTATTCTTTGAGGGCGAACTGTGTGAATTCCGGCTGTGACTCAGCAACTGTTCTGTTCCATAGGTATGCGTGGAGCTGGTGGGGCAATCGTGGCTATCGGTAAGGTAGTTGTTAGGGGCCTCCTGAACGCCTGAACACTAGATAACTGGTCAGCAGCTGTATTGTAAATGACTGGTACGTGGTAACATACCAGGTAAAATTGGTGACAAGCTTCATCTACGTTAGTCGTCTGATGAATTCATAACGGATACAAAACCGGCCTTGTTTATGACGTGGCCAATGACCTTGAACTGGTCTGCTTGCCCTTAATTGACCTCATGTTGCTGCTGCGGCTATGATGGATAGGCGTGCAGAGTTCTTTAAAGGAACCTTCGATCTGCTTACTTCTCTGGCCACCTACCCCCTAGCCAACTGTCCCTGAGCTTGCAGCAAGCCCTGTGTATGCTGCTGCATCGGGGTGATTACATATGTAGATGACCCTAGTTAAAGACATATATAAATATATGTATCGGGAAGAGACACCTAAGTAAATTGTGCCTGGTGAGTTCCCGCTGGGCATCCTTCCGCTAGAAGAACCTGAAATATGTTTGAAGTATGTGGGACATTTCTACTTTACCAGAGGGAACTAATATTGGAGATTACGTAAGTGTCTGTGACTGTAGTTGTAAATGCTGAGAAAAGGCCGTATAGGGAGGATTTGAGTGGTCTAACGTGACCATGGTCGTATGTACTTGCCCCCCTGTTTGTGAGAATTGCATCGTAGTGGATTGCTCGCAGTGGGTCATACGTAACCTGAGAGTGATGGCCTAGTGAGGGCCACGTGTAGAGGCCTGCTGTGGTAGGTTGTGACAAATTGCAAACTTATGTCAAAATTGTAACTCCTATGCCGTATATACTAGCCCAAATGAGGGGCTGTCAGTATGCTATAGTGGATAGCCCTTTGATGGGTCATTTGCAACGTCTGAAGAGCGTGGTTGAGAATAAATTTGGCCGTGGTATGCTACGGTCATGGTTGCCCTTGTGAGCTGGAATTACTTAAAAGCCTAGATGCTGGGTAAGGCCGTACAGCATAGCTAATGTGGTAACTTGTACCAAGGTTGCCCGTGCAGTCCAATAGCCAGGGAAGCGGGAAGGATAGTATAAAATTATATGTATGAACTGGTCTAATACGCAGCGGTGATGTGGGAATAGTCCAGTCTGGAATTGACAATGTAAGTCCAATGGTGGCTGGCTTCTAAGGACGACCCCGGGAAACTTATTTGACCCACATGATAACTCAGGATGAATCATAATGGATGTGGCATGTAGCATGCATCGCAAATGGACAATATGCTAGACTGACACAGTACAATGATAGGTAAGGAGAACGTCTGTAATGAGGGAATTATTACCTTCTGTGCTTTTGTCCAGAAGTAGGCCGTGTAGATAGGGTCTTGAGGAGAGCTACTGTGTGGCTGTATGTGGACAGTGCCCGATATAGCAGAAGTATACTACTATAAGACGTGCTGATTTACAGGTAGAAGCTGTGAGGTAGCTGCACTTTATGCATACATTCCTCTCCAGCTGATATGTGAACTTGGTGCTCAAATGAGGGGTTGCAAATAAGACTTATTTGTCCCCTAAGGTTACCTGAATAATGTTGCCAAAAGGCCCATAGATGGCTTTGTGTGAGGACTATGCCTAAGAATTTGAGAGAGGCCCAATGTAGTTCCAGTGGTACTGGGAGGTAACGTAAGTCTGAATGGAATTTAATGGGGTGGGGTTGGTCGTTTATTGTAAGTTTGTAGATCAGTTGAAAATTACTGGCCATGACAGGGTAGCCATAATTGAAATATGGCCACACTGACATCAACAGCAACCACCAGCAATAGATATGATCGTTGTAGGGGCTACATGGGGAACATGATAGAGGTGCTGTAATGCCGTGACTAAAATATACTATATACTTGCTGAGTCAACCGACCTGAGGGTAGACGTACTGGACCCAATTTGCCTGGAATATAGGCTGAGAGATGTGGCATGCAGTGGTGTCTGTACTGACACAAGACCAGGAAGGCAACAACCATTTGGGAATGGCCTGGAATATCAGTGCGAGTGGTTTCTGGTGTCATGACTGGACAGCTTCTCTGTAGTCTATCGGACATCTGCCTCATGGATGTTACTATAGAGATGATCCTTGTATACCGGTTGGCATTGTTCGTGCCACTTGTGCTTGTCCCCATTTCTGATTTGTTAGTATTGGTTTGCATTAGCCTGCATAGTTCTGTTTTGCGGGTAGTAGGTGTAAAGGTTATGTTGCCTTGCGTAATTTGTGGGCTGGTCCACGATCTACTAGAATGTGGCCTGCCGGAATCTCCTTGTTGTAGGGTTGGCAGTCCTAGTTGGAGTACTTGAGATGGCAATGTCATCTCCTTCTTCTGGAACTAGGTACATACTGAAATATATGTAGGAATCCTGAATTCCTCTTGAGGATGTATACAGTTGCTTTAACTAGTGCCGCAGTGGCGAAAACAATTCATTAGACTGGTGACAGGTGAGTCCCTACTAGTTGCCAAGTGGCTGGGTCGACTATATCTATGGTTGGCGCGAGGGGGTGATCTGCTGGATGTGGGCTTACCAGGGATGAGTCTTTGATCTATTGAGGGGGTGTGACGAGTGATTCCCTTGCTATGCAACATGCGAGGCGTCTAGCTATGATTTGGCCCGTGGGCGCTATTACCTCTTTCGTGGAGGATGGGTGTTGGCCTCGCAGGACCTCTGTTTCTAAGGCATAAGGTGCCTGGAAGAAATACCTAGGTGGCCATACCCCCTTGCCTCTTATGGGATGAATTTCCTATACTATATGAGTGAAGGCCCTGTGTGTCCCTCCTATTAGGGTAGGGGGCCCGGTGTAATGGGCCTCTGTGCCCTTACTGTAAGGGGAGGGGGGAGTCCGCAAATCTGTGTTTAAAGCCCCCTTGCTCTAGTGTAGGGGGGTATGCTGCTGCAAAGTACAGAGCCCCCGAGTGGAAAACCGCGGACCCCCATGACCTGGGAATCACTGCAGCGGGCGGAAGGAGCCACTGGCGAGCTGTCTGCAGGAGGCTGAGAGCTGCAACTGTCCTGAGAGCTGCCAAAAGTACGACTGGACCAGCAGGTAAGTTAGGTAGGAGGGGGAGTCCCTTTTAAAGGGTCATAGCCCCTCCCACAACTTCAGGCCCTGCCTTCCAATATATATATATATATATACATATACATACGTATAAATATATAATAATTCTACTTATATATATTTATGTAATATTTTTACATAATTAGGTCATTTTATTAATTACAATTTGCGGGACCTGCCTGACAACCCAGGCCGAAAGTCCAGAGAATTTAATTTGCTAGCACTATATTTAACCCTCTAACTATCCAAGACACCATAAAACCTGTACATGGGGGGTACTGTTTTACTTGGAAGCCATCACTGAACACAAATATTAGTGTTTCAAAACAGTAAAATGTATAACAGTATGATGATACTGTCAGTGAAAGTGACACTTTTTGCATTTTTCACACACAAATGGCGCTTACACTGACAATATAATTGTTGTGATACGTTTTACTGTTTTGAAACACTAATATTTGCATTCCGTGAAGTCTCCCAAGTATAACAGTACTCCTCATGTACAGGTTTTATGGTGTTTTCAAAAGTTACAGAGTCAAATATAAGGCTTGTGTTTCAGTTTTTTCACATTGAAATTCGCCAGAATGGTTACGCTGCCTTTGAGACCGTATGGTAGCCCTGGAATGAAAATAACCCCCATGATGGCATACCATTTGCAATAGTAGACAAGCCAAGGTATTGCAAATGGGGTATTCCCAGTCTTTTTTAGTGGCCACTTAGTCACAAACACTGGCCAAAATTGGCATTAAAATTCATTTTTTGCATTTTTCACACACAAACAAATATTAACACTAACTTTGGCCAGTGATCATCAAACTCGATGATCACAGCCAATCCAATGCTTTCCCATAGGAAAGCATTGGGAAGCTATTGTGCATGTGTGGCAAAAAGCTGCGCGGCCAAACAGGATCTCCATGGGGAGCGTTCAGCGCCTCCATGCAGACCCAATCTAACACACTGCCCCTCTTCCCACTCTAATACACTGCCCACAAATCCATTGCCCCCGAATCCAACACACTGCCCCTCCTCCCTCCACTCATCCACGCCACCATACACTGCCTCCTTCACTCAATCTAATACATTGCCCCTTAATCTAATACACTGCTCCTCCTCATTCCACTCTAATTTAATTAGACTTGCCCCACTCCCACCACTCTACTTTAATACACTGCCCTCCCTCCCCCCAATTTAACACACTGCCCCCACCACTCTAATACACAGGCCCCCTCCCTCCCTCAAATACACTGCCCTCTGTTCCCAAATTTAATACAATGGTCCCCTGTCTTCCCAAATTAATATACTGCACCTTCCCTCCCATTAATACACTGCCACCACTCCCCAATTTAATACACTGGTGCCCTCCTCCTCTCAGGCATTTACACTGCCCCTTCCCTCTCTTAAATTAATACACTTCACTCCCCCCAATGTAACACACTGACCCCCCCACCACAACCACTCTGCACTGTCCTCCCCACAATTTAACACACTGGCCCCCTCCCTCCCTCAAATTAATACAATGGCCCCCTCCATCCCCCAAATTAATATTTCCCCCTCCCACCCTTAAATTAATACAGTGCCCCCTCCTTCAAATTAATACACTGACCTCCCTCCCTTAAATTAAGACAATGCCCCCTCCCTCAAATCAATACAGTGCCCCCTCCATCAACTTAATAGAGTTCCCCCTCCCTCTAATTAATACACTGGCCCCATTCCTCCCCAAAATTAATAAAGTGCCCCCTCCCTCCCTTAAATCAATACACTTCCCCCTTGCCCCAGACCCCTCTTCTCCTACCTTACAATTTGCTGCTCGTCCCTACGTTCCTGATGAAGCAGGCCAGATGCTCCTCTGGCACTGCGAGAAAGAGGGAAGGGGCAGTGACTGCTCTGGTCTGGTCAGACACACAGCCACTTTGCCCTCTTGTGGGCAGGAGAGTAACAATCAGGAAATATTTTTCCTCTCTTACTGGTCGCAACCACAGCTGAAAGCGGCCCCAGGGCAGACGGGCCACAAATATATTCACTGTGGGCCGCATGTTTGACATGCTTAGTATTAGTGTTAAAGCAGTGACGATATTTGTTAGTAGTGATGTGGACATCCAAGTGCCAGACGCTCAGGATTGGCAGGCTTTTTTTTCTTTTAGACCTCATGTGGGCAAGCTGCAGGGCTGCTACAGGGAGCATGTGTATATGCATTCCTAGTGGCAACCTAGTACCTGGAACTCTTCTAAACTAACCTGTTTTATTGCAAGGCCCCACTTACTTTGTACAGTGGATTATGCTACTGTCCCTTCCCTCTGAACAACCTCAGGCTCTACTTCATAATCTAGGCTTTGTGGGGTGGGGTATATTGCGTGTCTACTCCCTACTCCTGACTCCTTAGGACAATAAAGGGGTTGAGTTACTGCCAGGGACACTAACAGGGGTGAGTTAAATGCATTAACACTAATTGTGAAGAGTTAGTGGCAGACACTAATAGGGTGGATCAGAGGCACTAATGAAATGTTCACTTATAAGGTTTAGTTTGGGGAAGGAACAAATGGGGTAAAGTTAGGGCAGACACACTAATGGTGTGGGCAAGGGGCAGAGGAACTAGTAGAAAAGCAGACATGTAAAGGGACCTGGCGGTAGAAACACAAAAAGGGGCTGAGTAAGAGATGCACAAAGAGGCTGGGTGGGAGAGACACAAAAGGGCTGGGGAGAAGTAGAGGCAAAAGGGGCTGGGGATGAAAGAGACAAACAAAGGGGTTGGGGAAAAAGAGAAACACATAAGGGCTTGGGTGAGAAAGAGACATACAAATGGGCTTAGGGGAGAAAGAGACATACAAAATTAGCAAATTTTTGGGTGTGTGTTTATGATGCAAAATAGTCGAGCACCAGTCTGGGCAGACGCATGTATGCCATGGTTATAGATTAGATAAGGGCCCGTAGATAGTGTTGAGGTGATCTGTGTGTTATTGCCATTTCATTACAGTAAATAATTGCACAGATCATGTAACCATGCATGTAGAATTGATTCTTGAACATTTTTTGTTAAATTACCATTTTTTTAAATATACACATGGTCTGCCTTCAGGATATCTACAGTTTTCAGACCTGCTTCAAGTATGTTTAGATAAATATTAGTATTTATCTTTGAGAAGGGTTAGCAAGAGTTAAAGAGAGTAGAACTATGAGATACTGTATTTACTCTAAGACGACATAATGCATATATGTATTGATGAATCTATATCATGTATAATAAATGCTTGTTGATTCCTTACAGATTCCTTGTATTTGTTTTTTAAATCTGTATATATAATGTGATGCCTAGTGCATTGTAAAAGAGGTGCTTGTGCTTCTGCAATAATTTGTTATAACTCTTTTAAATATTAGAATACAAAGGATAATAAACAATATTTAATATTTTATATTCTCTAAAATGAACAAAGATGTCAAATTATATAAATGTATACAATTTTATATTTTAGGTATCTCTGAAGAGCTCCATACAGTTAAAGTAACAGTTTTAATCTACTATTATTTGTTAGTTGTGGATCCCAAGATTCACATTTTATTTGTTTGGTTATACATTTACTTATTTGAAAAATGATTTGGTAATACAGGGTTAACAAAATGTGTTTCAAATATATCATGTATTATTTATGTTTATACAAATATATAATATGTTTCATGTTTTTTATACTAATAAAACACTTGGTTTAAAATATATATGTTATGTAATTATTATTGCAGTGGTTTGCTCCCTTGGCATTCTTTGTTCGTAGGGTATGTTATCTATTGATAGTAGCAGTAATTGCTTTGAAATTAGATGAAACCTAATAAGAAATATAGAGGAACTCTATAATAATTGGAAAGTAGAATGGATATTACTGTTAATTAAAATCTTGTTTTGCTGCTAAATTATATTTTATAGCTGATAGGGTTTTTAAAATAATTGAAGCCAAACAGGACCATGGATAATAACACAAAATTACTTTGGGATTACAATACAACAATTAAACTATTTCAATGTATGATTGGCTATTGGATATAGTGAATTATAGGTATACAAAGTTGGCTGTAACACCTACTGTGAAAATATCACTCATGCAGAAAGCAAAGCATAGTTTTTGTTTGCAATTCTCATAAATCACAATATGTTGCTACAAAGCCCTTTCATGAGAATAAAGCAAGATTATTAGCTACAAAATGCAAAACTTAAAGGTCAGTGTGACTTAATATAATATTTTAAATTGAAGCTTATTGATTATAAAAACAAAAGTGTAAATTATTTTCTATGATTTCGAAATAACACATTACAGATATGGGAAAATGGAATATGATGTCAAAAAGGAACAATGGACAGTAGGAAACAGTTTTACATAGCATGAAAAACCTATGAGTAAATTGCACAATATACACTGCACAGCAAAAATCATTTGGTTCTTTCTAACAGTATTGAATCCTTTGAAAAGTTCATTAAATTGAGGCATTAGTTTTCTAATGACTGATTGTATTTGCTGTATTATATTTGTTGCACTTTTCTTTGTATTTATCTTGTGTTAATGAAAAAATGGGAAGCAGGACTAATTTTTAGTTGAAAAATTAGGATTTTTTTTAAAAAACTAATGAAAGTAAAAACTCAATGTACAATTGACACCCACTCACCCCTTCAACACTTAAGAGGAAAAACAGCTTTCACAAACATTCAGTCTGTAGCGTGACTGTCTTTCAATGTGGAAAAAATAGTCCTTTCAGCTTCTACCCACTGAGTGTCAAGACGTAGCAGGTATAGTGACACAGTAAGACTCAGCCACTAAGGTAAAAACAATCCAATTAAAACTGTAATTTCATTAGTAAGCCATCAGATGAAAACATTGCCCTAACAAAATGAATAATTTACTGACCACAAATGGTCTAAGCAACTTACGCCACATAGCTTAAATTGAGTAATTCTGTAGAAATTGTGTTTTAACAAATGAAACATGCTGAAGTCATAATGATGGACATGCTGGAAGGGCTCTAGAAGAGCCAGTTCCTTCCATGAGATTAGGTGAGTATGGGTTCTCAAAGAAGAGGAAAATACAATGGTAATAAAACTGTAGGTTTATCCCATCATGAATTTCATACTTACATTGTGTTGTCTTTTAAGATACATATATCAAATTATTGGAATGGCAGGTGATTAATTCCCCAATTGCATGTGGAATATCCCTGTGTTTGAACTCCCTTAATGTAATTTTTGTATGGCACCAGTCTCTCTACATGCATGGCTGGTGCTGCATTGGTTATAACCCTTATCAATGTTTAAAAAACATTCAGTTTTTTTTTTTCTTTTTAACTGTATTATTAAAAGAAAGCAAGATTTTTTGTAACTTTAAAAATAAAGCTTGGACATGGTGGGACAATGAATCCCCTAAGTGATTCCTCCTGCAAAATAATGTACAAGTATATAAACAGTCATGTACACATCCCAGCCAAACAAAAAAAAAAGAGAAAGGAAACAAACGGGGATGAGGCCATCAATTGGGGGGTATACAGAAAAAAACATTCAATCTGTTGTCAACTTTAAGTAATGTAAGTATTTCTCCATGGGGTACAAACATTCTTCCAATTTCTTCACTGAGCCTCTCTGAAAATAAAAACATTTTGTATTTTTAGTAAATTGGTTGCATATGTTTGACCAATTTATGAAAGGTGATTTCCAATTACGTGCCATCTCTACCTATTTGCAAAAAGTATGTACATTATTAGATATTCATGATTTTTTTTTACAGTTTTGATTATTGATTGTCCATAAAAACATATATTGAGTAAGCTTTGTATAGGAACAAAGATATAAATAAAGCATGAATTTGTTTAATTGGATCAAGACTGGTACATGCCCACCAAATATGCCATAGATTTCCTTTCTCAACTTGGCATCTCCAGCAAATGTCAGAGGAATTACTTGCAAATATTTTAAATCTAGTGGGAACTAAGTACCATCTGTAGATGAATTTATAATGTAGTTCTTATATGGAAATGTAGTGGATATTTTGAGAGAGAAATTAATTCCAGGCAACCATACCTCCCAAGGATAATGGGAGTCCAAATCAGACTCCCATTTAATTTTAAATGGGTCTTATCCTTCACAACTCTGATATTTTGAGAATTCAAATTAAAATCTCTCAGATATTAGCTTCCTTTTTTGAGAAGTAGAATTTTTAAATAGCTTGTCCAAACAGTCCATCAAAGTGATTTTCTTGCCCAATAAGTCGTTTTTAATTCTTAAATAAGAGAAAACCTCTTTATTAGGAAGTCCACATTTTTCTTGTAATTGGGCAAAGGAATTTACAACCCCATCTACTGTTAACTGAAAATTATTTGAGTACTGGATTTTCGATCAGTTATGTTATATGAAAGCATTTCAATTGGGGCTTCTAAGGATATGCTATTACCTAAACCAAATCTTTAATTAACCTTAATTAGTGTAATTAGTATATCCGTCACAATCGGATTCTGATAAATTTTCAATTCAAGTAAAGAAAGATTTGTCCAGAATATGCAAGATATATTATATGGTCTCATGTCTGTTTTTTCAATAGAGTACTATTTGGTAAGCTGTGAGTTTGAATTTGAAAAGGAAATATAATGAGCTAGCATTGCGGCCTTGTGGAGGAGATATACATCTGGATAGGATACCCCTCTGTATTTTTTTTGTGTTTATGAGGATATAATATGCAATTATGTTGTTTTTTTACCCATCCAGACATATTCCCCAAACATCTTTGCATATTTTGCTAATATTTTATAATAAACTCTAAAAGGAATAGTTCTAAATAATTATAGAATTTTAGGAAACACATGGGCTTTTAAAACACTAATGCTGCCTCCATCTTCATCCTCCTCTAGTTCCCTTTTCTCTGTTCAACTTGGATTTTGGGGGACTTCTTAAGTGTACTTTTCTCTTGGGCCCTAAAAAATAATAAGGGAGCAGGGGGTTCTGGGTATCATTAATTGGACTTGAACCCTTAAAGGAACAAATATAATTTTTTTAATGGACTGTTTCCTGAATCATCCTTAGCGTCAAAAGACTTTCATCTCTGAATAGCTCTTTTTTTGCCATCCAATCTGCCATTGATCCCTATTTGGTTATTTAGTGTAGGTATTGCAACGTTGTAATCATTTTCTATTATTGTTATCCCACTGCCATCCTTTTGTCTGGGCTACAGTCCCTATAACTCTTGGTCTTAATTTATTAGTTACCTACTGGGACATCTTTGTATTTGTGGGTCTATGTTGCCCAGGTTCCAAAAATAAAACAAAACTAATTTCTATTCTGGATTCTAGCCTTATATATATAATTTTTTTTTAAAAGATCCCACATTATTTGTGCGGTAGTCCTTCATATCCCTATCATATTTTATTTTCTAAGATTTAACAATCTCTTTCCACATTATCTAATTTCTCTGAAATGTCCACAAATAAAATATCCAGTTCATACAGTATTAATTGACTGTTTGTAATTCTACAATTTGTTAGTCCAGCGTAAATAGATTCAACTTCTGTCATTTATTTATCATATTCATGAGTCCTACTGCACTGAACTCAAGAAAATACTCCCACTCTGCCATGAAATCCATGTTTTCCTGGTTAAAGGTGGGGAGTTTTGCAAAACTAAGGTCTCTAGGGTTAATTCTATTCACTAAGTATATATTCAAAGTGGCTATCTCTCACTAAGTTCTCTCATTAACAGTTTTTCCAGTTGAATTTCAATCTTTTTAATATAAGATAAAAGCTGAAAACAAATCTTTATTGCCTATCTAATTTAGCAGACATGTTTTGATATTTACAACTATTTATGTAATGATTAAGAAATGTTCAATTATGGTTTCTTCAATATATGAAATAAATAATATTAGTGATATCAGGTATTGAGATAAATCATCAATACAATTAATCAATTCAATAAACCATCATGTAATTGGCATTTCTCTTATTCAGAGATTCTGTCATCAAACATATGAATAACTCATTATTCACTTATAAATGTATAACCGGTAATTTAATTATGTGTAAACAGTGTATTTTATCCCAGGAGTATCTCCTAATCACCACACTCTGTCAGTTACTATTTTTATCCTATAAGTACACACTGTATTGTTGTAATTTCCATTGTTAAACCCTCTGGCACACTAACCCAATATGGAAGATACATCCCAAATGACCTACATTTAGGAACATGAAAGAAAAACATAAAACAAATCTAGAATACATTATTACAAAAAATAAAAGATCTGTTTAATAAGAAATCCTGTGGGACTTCCTAAAAAGTGCTAGAGGTGGAAGCTTCTGTAGAAAATAATTAGAAAAAGTATTTTGATTTAAAAAATAAGACTGATTACCCAGTAAAATATTCAGTGCAAAAAATCACCCCAGCACATGCTTGATAATTGGCCCAATGCTAGGAAACTTAGCTTGCATATCCACTGGAAACACATTCAACCAGCTTAAAACAAAGATGTCAATGAACATGTGGATATAATAGGTAAATTATCCTGTTAATTAAGGGACTAAATCCAACTAAATATGTAGCTGGCTTTGTTACAAATCTTGAAATTGTTTTAACTTAATAAAAGAGTGAAAAAAAATCTATATTTCAAGCTAATAGTTCACATATATATTAATAATAGTAATAATTTTATATTTTAATGTACACAAAAATCATACTCTTAAATAAAATCAAGGGTAGTCTACTGTCCCAGTTGTACCCTACAATAAACAGTAGTATAGCAATACTTGGCAACATCATGCTCCCCCCTCCCCCCCAATATAGTTTTACTAAATCTCCCACTGTCCACTAATGGGTATGAGCTGGAGTGGGGACATTAAGTCTCTCTAGTATAATATTATTGGCGACCACTCGCTTACTATGGGTTGAATCAAGTGGGGACATAAGGTTATCACAGCATATTTTTTAATAAACTACTCCCCACCTGCTGGCCATGGATGGTTGCAGTGATCTGCTAATTTAAAGATCCCCATATGATGCTCACAGGTGGGGTCACATAGTCCCCCCTGTTATTTTATATCCTCATGGGATGGAACCTTTTAGTGACTGACAGCCATTCTTAGACATTGATTAGATTAAGTAAACATTTAGTAGATTTGCCCCCACATGCTGCATGGCAGGTGGGAACATAGGAAAGTTTAAACCCTTTTTTTAATGTAATATAGGGTTCTTATTGAGTCCCACAGGCCTTTTCACTTATTGATTTACTTTTTTAATTTGGAACCTGGCTAGCAAGTGCTGGCTACAAGCCACATAATTAACCATCATAGTTTTAAAACTATTAAACCACTGGCAGAGCAAATAGTACTTCAATTCATCAAGTCAAGTATATAAAAGCAGGTGAACGCTAATTACTGAATGTGCATCCTGTCAGATGCATTTTATTCTGAATTTTGTTAATATCTGTTCTTTGTGAATATTCCAAATCCTATACTTTATGTAGGGTTTGGATGCAAAAGCACTGATTTTAAATTGGACAATTAATACATTTGGTGATTGCTGCAGATTTGCTCAGGCCAATTAATCATATTTACTGGCTTTAATAAATATGAGAATTACCCGTGCAGTCGCAATGCAGTCATTTTGTCCATCCTTCTAAATTCCCCATTTAGTGAATAACCTTGTGAGTTTGCACCTGTCGACAGTGCAGACTACAGTCTCCCAGTTTTCCCCTTGCCACAGAAGGCTACACTCGATCAGTGAAGGAGGGCTTTGATCTCCCCACTAGACCTGCTCACTGCTGTATATGTTTACACACTGATCAGACTCAACATTGAAACCACCTGCCTAATATTGTGTAGGTCCCCACTGCCAAAACAGCTCTGATGCATCAATCCATGAACTTCACAAGAACTCTGAATGTGTCCTATGGTATCTGACACCAAGACATTGGTAGCCGATCATTTAAGTCCTTCAAGTTGAGAGGTGAAGCCTCCATGGATCGGATTTGTTGTACCACCATATTCCACAGATGCTCATTCAGATGGAGGTCTGGGGAATTTGTATGACCCCATGCAGAGCAGACTGTGATGTACTGTGTTTTCTGACACCTTTCTTTCATGGCCAGCATTAGGTTTTTCAGCACTTTAAGCAAAGTATCTCTGTTATGTGATCTGACCAGATGGGCTCGCCTTTGCTCCCAATGTGCAACAATAAGCCTTGGGCACCCATGACCCTGATGCTGTTTATTTTTCTTTTTTTTAAAAGTATCATAAATACATTGTATAATACATACTTCACATTTTATTATAACATATAACAATACAAAACATACATCCTGCTCAGGGCTTACTAACATGGTGTGGGAACCTTTCCACTGTCACTGTATATTTTCATCCAGGGTTAGATCATTTACTGCCCTTATTTAATATCCATATATATTATCTAGCCAGTTTTTGTATATTATCGTTTTCTGTCTTGCCTTTAACCTAAGTCAGTGATAGCCTTTTTCCATCTTTATCTGGTATTTAACTTATTGTATAAGTTCTTGTATATTGGGTTTTATTGTCTGTTTCCATGTCCTGGCTATTAATACATGTGTGGCCGTCACAACATGAATTATTAAAATCAGATATTTCTCTGTTAAATTTCGATTGACTATGTGTAATAGGGAAGATTCTGGTTTGATATTCGAATATATTATAATAAGAAAAGCTCAACTGAAAGTGGGTGAAAGGTAATGTGGTATAAAAAGTAGTGGGTGCTCTTTAAGGAAAAAATCCATTCTGACACTAGATATATATAATAGAAATAATAATGATTCCAAGACACACCAAGGTTTGCACATAAAAAAAGTTTATTCATTGCTTTGAGAAAATACATAAATTCATTTTGAAAGAAAGTGCATAGAGTAGTGCATTCCAATCTATAATACCAATACCACAATAATAATAAAGTGCTAAATGCAAACACCCATTAAAAAGGTATACTGACCAAGAGCAGGAGAAATTAAAACCCTGCCGTTTTGGCCCTGAAGCCTTCCTCTGTGGGACCTCTCACTGACTGATCTATGATCACACTTATATACCCTGTAAATTCAAGCTAATAAACTGAAATACGATCAGCTGGATATGGGAAGGTACTTGCCATTAGTGTAATGATGTGTAGTATCTTCTGTATAATGCCGCAGGCTATTTCCAGGTATCAATGACATCATGACGCACATGCGTCTTTGCGTGCAGACACTGTTCCGGCAGTGTAGAACAACTATAGGAGAACATAGTGACCAAACTCAATATAAGTGAAAAGGAAAATAGTTCCAATGCATAAAGACTGTTTGCAATCTTTATCTATCGGCTAGTTCATTCAAAGTCTGGTTTGATATTCACCTTTGGCACTCCCATATCTCTCAGAAACCTAAATGCAATATTCCAGAATTCTTTTATTCCTGGGTACTCCAACCAGATGAGCAAATGTGATTTCTTACTCATATTACATCTCCAGCATAGTTCTATATTTTGT
The DNA here is from genome assembly GCA_933207985.1 of Pelobates cultripes. Taxonomy (NCBI): domain Eukaryota; kingdom Metazoa; phylum Chordata; class Amphibia; order Anura; family Pelobatidae; genus Pelobates; species Pelobates cultripes. The sequence continues at coordinate 115,067,454 of OW240916.1, forward strand.
GGATATATTGCCATCAGTTTTGTGGGTACTAAGTACCATCGATTCATTACTTTGAATAAATCTCTACAATTAATATATCTATTAGTAATATTCTTTGAGGATATTTATGGGGATTCACAATTATTAATTCATTTTCATTAATGAAAAATAATATTTTAATAGAAATCATTAAAATTAATAATCTTTATCAAAAAATCAGGGGTTGATATTTTATTGGTGCTACTTCCATTTATTATTTAAAGCGAAGAGTTTACTCACTATTTTAACTCTTTAGACCTAGAGTACATTGTTTGAATTTAATACTTCATACATTAATATCTCAACTTTTTAAATAAAAATTATAATATTTATTTTTGTCAATAAGTGTAATTATACATGGTAATTAGTGAATAGTTTTCAATAATATTGAACAAGATGTGGCATAGTACAGTATCACAATCTCAGTAACAATTTCAAACTCTTTAGAGTGATAGGATTGTTAGTTCCTGACAACTTCAATCAACCGTGTTCATATATGTTCTTCATACACTATTGATTGAGACAATCAGCAAATAGAATGTTACTATTTGTTAAATTATATGGAACCATATGAGTTTATCAGCATATGGATTATTATTATTTAAAGACAGAATTTTTCAGGATCTTAAAATACAGTCTTAGCTTTTTACTTCTTAGTACAGTTTACAAACACATGTGGATTGTTTGCTTATTGTAAACACCATTCATTAGACTTAGCTGGACAGAGTTCATTATTTACTCAGGTGATCTATCCACAAAGTTCTAGACAACGTATCAGCTAGCCACAGAATTTTAACCAGCTCAGTGCTGACAAATTAGTTCAAGCTTATAACTCATATATAATTTTAACTAGCTCACTGCTATTGAACAGATTAATTATGATTAATTAATTCATCCAGTAACTACATTTTTGCAGGTTTAGTTAAAACCATTCTTATCTGATAAATATTTCCTAGATTGTTATAGGATTAACATTCCCCAGGGTAACTGTTGATATTCTAATTTTTAGTTCATGATTTTGATTAATATTCCAGTCTGCAGTTTGAGATATCAATCTTTATCATGAGCTGTCATGAAACCCAATCTGTCGGATTTCGTATCAGCTTTTACACAGAAAATATTAGCTTTTAGTAATATAATTTTATAGTTAGTATAATTGGCTTATATTTACCGATAGATGTTCTGGATGTTATTTTTAAGATTGTTTCAAGATGTCTTCTTGTCTGTCTCTTGTCTTGTGTCCTATCTCCTTTCTCCTTCTGTGTGTCTCTCTGTGTCTCTATTTATGTGTGTTTTTTCCATTTGTGTATATCATGGGCTTTTATGTCATTCCTTATCTTTTAACCTTCTGACCTGGCCCAATTACATTTTGGGGCAAGTCATTATGTTAATGGCTGTTGACGTCATTTTGATATATATTTTTACATATCTCAAACAGTAGGTGGAGCAGTTGGCTTACGTCAGGAGTATTACCAGCTATTATCATATAGGATTAAACTTGGTTCAGGACAATTTAGGAATGTTTCATTTCAAGATGCTTTGGTCAGCATTTTTTCTTTTCTCTCAATGTGGACTTTGATCTCACACCAATAAACTAATGTGTCCTTGCTCACCTAAGCGTTTTTCAGGATATTTAAGCTGCCTAACTTAATTTATCTCTATTGATTATTAAATTTTTATATGTATATCGTTTCTATATATGTAAATTGCTAACACTATATTTCTATCTTTATATATAATTAAACTTAATTTATATACATCATAGCAATATATGTGTGTTTACTGAACACGTACTTTTAATTAACACATACTTGTCTCATCTTTTTTTGACACAGATGTATTTACTCACTGTCTGGCTCTTTTAGCTAACAGGGTCATACTTTGAGAAAAACATCTTATTTCTTCATTTTAGCACCTCATGGCATATTAGCTAAATTGCATTTTTGCTATCATATATGTATTATTTTTATCACACACTATATACGTATTTCTTTCCTACACAAAATTCAGGCTGTGACACCACATTTCTAATGAGATATCGATATTTAGGTATTCTCTCCATGGTTTAATTGCCGGCATTCTAATATAGTGTGTTTGTGAAATTATATTATTGCATATAGACAGAACCATATCTATCTTTTGCCCTTTAAATAAATATTAAATTTTCATAATTAAATTAGTTTTTTCCTTACATATAAGTTAATTTAGATAATTTTTAATATGCAAATAAGTAAAGATTTCTTTATTTTGCAATTTGAATTCTTCAGCTAATATAGCAAATGGTTTTATGTTCAGTCTTCTAATAGTTTTTCAATTTTATCAATACCTGCTATGTCCAACTTTTTAATGTTATAGCTTTCATATTATAAATTATTGTTTCAATATTTAAAGTTTTTAAAATTTAATTTTTTAGTCTTCGTTTTGGGTTTTATTTGTGCCAGGATATTAATGAGTTGTCTATAATAATATTCTGTGTACTATTTTTTTAAGGTAATCTTCATTACAAGCCCGGCGGTCCTGTTGGGGGCTGGCAGTGAGCTGTAACTTACCATTCCTGCAGCTCCTGTCAGCTCCCTTCACCTCCGTTCCGGTCAGCTCCCTTCTCCTCCACTGTAAGTCTCACGGTTTGAATGAGAGCCCCCCTCCCTGGCCATGTATCAAGCAGGGAGGGGGGACAAAAATAATTAAATAATAAAAAAATAATATTAAAAGAAAAAAAATATTAAAACAAAAAAAATTAAAATAATAAAATACAAAAATAATAATACTAAAATAAAAAAAGTTAAATATTAAAATAAAAACATTAATTAAAAATAATAAAAATGCCCTGCCCCCACCCAGTTCACTCACACTACACACACACACACACTACATACACACACAAACACACACTCATACAAACACACACTATGCATTATATACACACACTCATACAAACACACACTCTGTATTATATACACACACTCATACAAACACACACACACTCATACAAACACATTCTGCTTGGTAATTATAAGGCATTTGATTAGATTACTTGCTATTGATTGCTGTTTAAATTAGCTATTGTTTGCAAATAAGCAGAGGCCTACCCAGGTGTTAAACATTCCTAGTGGGTGGTGATTTTAGGAGTTATATAAGGGCTCTTGCCATTAGCTTTGCTAATATAGCTTGTTTGCTACTTCTAAGTGCTGTTTCTGAGTGTGTAGTTGGAGATATTCTGGAGAGTTTTACAGAAGCTTCAACTGTCTAAGAGTTGTGCTAAGAGCTTTCTTTTCTACTGTTACAGGTAAGATTCATCTGTAGGAAAAGGTTACTGATTGCACAAGGTTTGAATTCCTGTTGGTAATTATAAGGCATTTAATTAGATTACTTGCTATTGATTGCTGTTTAAATTAGCTATTGTTTGCAAATAAGCAGAGGTCTACCCAGGTGTTAAACACTCATAGTGGGTGGTGATTTTAGGCGTTATATAAGGGCTGTTGCCATAAGCTTGGCTAATATAGCTTGGTTGCTACTTCTAAGCGTTGTTTCTAAGTGTGTAGTTGGAGATATTCTGGAGATAATCTGGAGGTAATCTGAGGTATTCAGGAGGATAAATAAAAAGTTAAGACTTGTTTGATTTAAATTATTCTCCTTATTAGAATGGCAGACTTAGTTCAGTGTAATAGTTGCTATGCATTTGTTTCACGTTCCACTTTTTGGAGGTTTGGTTGTTGTCTAATCTGTAGACAGTTCTCTGTCTTGCGGCAGGAGATTGTATTTTTGAAGTCTGAGATTTGTAAATTATCTTGTGAACAAACTCAGACTGGAACTGCTGCAAAGCCACTGCCGCAGAGACATACTAGGAATGGCAGATGGATCACTGTAGGATCTGGTAGACTTAGAGTTGTGGATAAAAGGCATATTGCACAGTCTGTTGCTCTTCATAATTCATTTTCTGCACTTTCAGAGTGTAATGGTGTTGTGGAGAGAGGCACTGAGGCTAGTGGTGTTGTGGAGAGAGGCACTGAGGCTAGTGGTGTTGTGGAGAGAGGCACTGAGGCTAGTGGTGTTGTGGAGAGAGGCATTGAGGCTAGTGGTGTTGTGGAGAGAGGCACTGAGGCTAGTGGTGTTGTGGAGAGAGGCACTGAGGCTAGTGGTGTTGTGGAGACCGGCTTGGAGACTATGGTGAGGCCTAATAGAAAGCAGTTGCTGTTGGGGGATTCCATTATAAGAGGTGTGGAGATGGACAATGGTGGTCTTGTGAGGTGTCTTCCCGGAGCTACTGCTCACAGAGACAGGAGACGTATCTGTAATATTGTTAAGCAAGCAAAGCAGGAAGGGGAATTGGATGTACTTGTCCATCTAGGGACAAATGACTTGGCTTGCAATGAGGTTTCAGAGGTTAAGGAAGTTTTTAGTGTTTTTGCCAATGATATACGGCAGGTTGCTTCCACACTGTCATTCTCTGAAGTTCTGCCTGTGCATAACACTCAGAACGACAGGCGGATGCGTATTAGGGACTTTAATTTGTGGCTTGGTGAATGGTGTCGGGAGCAAGGATTTGGCTTTATTTCTCATGGTAGCTCTGTTTGGAATGGAGATAAGCTGTACAAAAAAGATGGTTTGCATCTTTCTCAAAAGGGAACAAATGTTCTCAGTGAGCAGTTCAGAGGTTTTGCTAGGATGTATTTAAACTAGGAGGGGGGGCAAAAGGGTGATAAAACATCAATCCAATTGACCCCCAAAACGAGGACAGAAGGTGCCTGTAGCAAGTGTGTTAAAAAATGATAAGTTTAGAGTCATGTCTACAAATGCTCGCAGTTTAGGGAATAAGATTCATGAACTTGTGGCAATAATGATAGTGTAGATTAAGACGCTGTTACCGAGACATGGTATAATGAGAAAAATGACTGGGACATAGCAATACCAGGGTACTCTTTATATAGGAAAGATAGGGAAGGCAAGAAAGGGGGAGGGGTAGCCTTGTATGTGAAGGATAGCATAAAATCTAGCCTAATAAAAGTTAGTGAGGCAAACATAGCGTCTGTTTGGGTTATGTTAGAATTTAGTAATCACACAGTAACTCATGTAGGTGTGATTTATAGGCACCCAGGACAAATTGAGAGTTAGATAATCTACTAGTTGAGGAAATAGCTAAAATGACAATAAAGAGGGAAGTTATCATCATGGGTGACTTTAATCTTCCTGATGTAAATTGGAAAACAAAATTAGCTACTTATGCCAGGAGCACACATATTCTAAACTCCCTACTGGGATTATCTCTAAAACAAGTTGTTGAGGAGCCAACTCGTAAAGAGGCCATACTAGATTTAGTGTTAACAAATGGAGATTTGGTATCAGATATTACTGTAGGTAAGTTTAGGATCCAGTGATCATCAGTCAGTGTGGTTTAACATAAGAACAGTGACTGAGTCACACCACACAAAAACAAAAGTTTTAGACTTTAGAAAAACAGACTTTTCTAAAATTAGAATATGGGTAGAGGAGTCATTATCAGACTGGAGCAATTTAAATGGAGTCCAAGAGAAATGGGATTATTTAAAAGTTGCACTATTGAAGGCAACAGAAAATTGCATTAGGCTTGTCAGTAAAAGCAAAAAAATCAAGAAACCACTGTGGTACTCCACAGATGTGGCCAAAATAGTTAAAAACAAAAAGTTAGCATTTAGGAATTATAAAAAAAACCAGAGTGAGGAAGACAAAATGATCTATAAGATTAGGCAGAAAGAGGCTAAGCAAGTTATAAGAGCTTCCAAATCACACACAGAAGAGAAAGTAGCACAGTCAGTAAAAAAGGGGGATACAACTTTTTTTAGATACATAAATGAGAAAAGAAAAGTAAAACAAGGATTAGTTAGATTAAAAACAAAAGAAGGAAGGTATGTAGAAGAGGATAAAGGTCTAGATGACTGCCTCAATTAATATTTTTGTTCTGTATTTACAGATGAAAATGAAGGAAAGGGACCTCAGTTGAGAAAAAGGATAAATTTGTCATTTATTACACGTGAGTTTACAGAGGAAGAGGTTCTATTTCAACTGTCAAAAGTAAAGACAAATAAGTCAATGGGACACCCAATACACCCAAAGCTATGAAAAGAGCTTAGTGGTGTACTAGCAAAACCATTAACAGATTTATTTAACCAATCATTGTTAACAGGAGTAGTCCCAGAAGATTGGAAGTTAGCCAATGTTGTGCCCATTTACAAGAAAGGTATTAGGGAGGAGTCAGGCAACTATAGGCCAGCAAGTCTTACTTCAGTAGTGGGGAAAGTGATGGAAACCATGTTAAAGGATAGGATTGCTGAACATCCAAAAACACATGGATTTCAAGATCAGAGACAACATGGGTTTACTTCAGGGAGATCATGCCAAACTAATCTTATTGATTTTTTTGATTGGGTAACTAAAATTATAGATCAGGGTGGTGCAGTAGACATTGCTTACCTCGATTTCAGTAAGGCTTTTGACTCTGTTGCACATAGAAGGCTTATCAATAAACTGCAATCTTTAAGTTTGGATTCAAATATTGTTGAATGGGTAAGGCAGTGGCTGAGTGACAGGCAACAGAGGGTTGTAGTTAATGCAATATATTCAAAGTTTGGACTTGTCACCTGTGGGGTACCTCAGGGATCTGTACTTGGACCCATTCTCTTTAATATTTTTATTAGTGATATTGCAGAAGGTCTTGATGGTAAGGTATGTCTTTTTGCTGACGATACTGATGGCTGGATCTAGGGAACTCCCTCCATCCCAATGATGACTGGATCTAGAGAACTCCCTCCATCCCAATGATGGCTGGATCTAGAGGAGCCCCTCCATTCCAATGGTATGAAGATATGTAACAGGGTTGATGTTCCAGGAGGGATAAGCCAAATGGCAAATGATTTAGGTAAACTAGAAAAATGGTCAGAATTGTGGCAACTGACATTTAATGTGGATAAGTGCAAGATAATGCATCTTGGACGTAAAAACCCAAGGGCAGAGCACAGAATATTTGATAGAGTCCTAACCTCAACATATGAGGAAAGGGATTTAGGGGTGATTATTTCTGATGACTTAAAGGTAGGCAAATAATGTTATAGAGCAGCCAATCAGCAGCAGACCCTCCCTCCCAGACCCTTCCACCTCCTGGACAGCATTCATTGTGAAGCTGCATTCTTAGTGAGCTGTCCAGGAGGTGGGAGGGTCTGGGTGGGAGGGTCTGCTGCTGATTGGCTGGAATGTGCCTGCTGACTGTGAGGTACAGGGTCAAAGTTTACTCAATGATGAGTCCGTGGCGAACCGTTCGTGGCGAACCGTTCGCGAACCATTTGGCGAACAGTTCGGGACATCACTATTGGTCACAAAACTGCACTCGACTTATACATGAGATCGACTTATACACGAGTATATACTGTAAGTATTTCCATTTATATTTTTACTCTACTTGCACTATGGGTCTGTGATTATTATCCACTTATGCACTCCACGTATATCTTCCAACAATATGCATTAATGAGGTTGAGTTAGGGGTGACATTAAATGAAAAGGAATTGGGAACAATTATAGATCCATACTAGGCCAAAGCTTATAATGTAGGTCTGCCATTTTAAAATCTAGCAAGGTGTTTCCGTCTATAAAAAAAAAGGTTTTGATTCACATGATCAAAACATTATTTTGCCTCTTTGTAAACCACCTTGAATATGTGGTACAATTTTGGACACCAGCTTTAAAGAAGGATATTGCAGAACTAGAAAAAGCATAGAGGTGAGCTGTACAAAAAGTAAAGGGGTGGAAAAAATATTTATGAGCAAAAGATAGAAAAACTGGAATTGTTTTCTTTCAAAAAAAGGTGCCCCAGAAGGGATATGATAGCACTATACAAATATAGACAGGGTCAGTACAAACCGCTAAGTGCCAATATGTTCATTAGCAGAACTATACAACAGACAAGAGGTCACCAATTGAGACTGAAAGAAATGTATTTTCTCTTACAGCAGGTGAAAGAGTTCTTTATAGTAAGGACAATACACGTGTGGAATTATCTGCCTAAAGAAGTTGTCTTATCAGATTCTATAGATAATATTTAAAAAAAGTCATGGATGCTTTTTTGCAAAAAACAGAATATTTAAGGATATAAAAGATATGTCTTTCTTCAACCTAGACAACTATATAAATTTGCGTATGGCACATTTCGAGGACGTAAGGAAACAAATAATAAAAGAAGCAGTATTAGAAAGAGCAAAGTCAGCTGAGGTGTGCCGAAACTGACGTGAGGTTAGACCTGTAAAAGAGGGCAAAAATTAAAAGAAGCGATTTCTCAAAATACATATAAGTTTATTAAGCACCAACATTATTTAGACATGTCATGGAAAGCCATTCTTATTTCTTTTTCAGGATCAGGAATGTACCTATTGTATGCGGATGATTTCCACCTACCCATATTCTTAATGATGTGAGTTGGTACGTGGTTACCTGAGGCAGCTGAAGCTGCTCCAATGCGGAAGGAATGGCCCGAGAAGGCGTGTGGGTTGTGTCCTAGCCGGAATAATAATGTACGAATGTAACCCATAAACTGTTTAGTGGTTAGGGGTTTCCCTTGAATAGCTAACAGTGGGCAATTTGGGTTGGACGTGATTTGGGACACCATTAGTTTTATCTAAAACCATCTGGTAGAGGTAGGATAGTATTTAATTTCTACCGGAGGACCTGTTTGGCTTGTTTTGGTATGGGTAATAGATAAGATGTAGTGGTCCTGTTTTTTAATTAGATGTTTCTTCTGGAGGCATGACTTGGAGTCGGATGCTTTCTCCACTGAAAATTCTTTGGGTCTCAAGAAACCATAGAAGGCTAAGTAAGCCTTCGACTTGATAATTAGGTTTGTGGAGTGTTCAAAAGGGGACGTGTCGAGTATATCGGAGATACTTTTAAAGAGCTTACTGTCTATGGGAAGTCTCTTGATGGGATTGTGTACTGATAATCTGTGAACACCTTTTAGGACGCTTTTTACTGGGTATGACACTAGGAATGGAGTTTTGTTTGGATAGCTGGTCAACAGGTAGTGTTGTATACCCGTTAAGTAGAGTTTGATAGTGCTGTAGGCTAAATTAAGAGAGATGTGGCAAAAAGTTGTGAAAGCAACAACGGTTTCAACAGAAAAACATTTATTATATGATAATCACGAACAAAACTTTTAAACAACTTGTATGCTCTGGCATAGGCTTTCCTTGTTTTAGGGGACAAGCCTGCCTGTGCGAGAGACCTACTGTGTTGTAATAGAGAACTTAAAGCATAATTAGTTCTGTGAAGCTTGGAGGTTCCCTGGGTTGCGGGTTTGCTGATGGATGAAACCTGAAAAATTCCTGCAAATTCAAGCGTGAGAGAGCATTAGCAGCATTATTTTGAACACCCGGGACGTGAATACAGGTTAAGCAGAATTGAAGATTAGCCGTTAGCCAGGTCAGTCTCCTTATTGAGATCATAATCGAGAGGGACTGAGAGTGGCCTTTGTTAACTATATTACATGTAGCTAAGTTATCCGAAAAGCATCTGACAGATTGTCCACGCCATTCTTTACCCCAGACGTGTGCAGCTGCTACTATAGGATAAATTTCAAATAGAGCTGAGGTGGTATTGAAATTTTCGAGTGAGGTGGTCTCAGCTGGCCAAGAGTCGTATAGCCACTCCACACCAAAATAGCTGCATACCCTAATGCACCTGCATCGGTCCAATTTACAGGGGAATTGTCAGAAACGGGTGGAAAAAATAGCGACCTGCCATTCCAAGATGATAGGAACAGCTGCCACATTTGTAGATCAGCTCTAGCTGACTGGTCTCAGGAAGTTGTGAAGTAGTCGTCGGGGAGACCGTGCAATAGTGAGAGGATTCTGGAAATGAAAGACCTACCCTGAGGAATTATTCTCATAGCAAAATTTAGAGAACCGAGTAGGGATTGTAGCTGTTTCCTGGTGCAAGTGCCTTGTGACGTGCAGATGTTTATGTAAGAAAGAATCCGGTCTACTCATCTTGAGGCAGGCTGGCCTGCATAGAGACAGAATTGAGTGTAATTCCCAGGAAAGTAATCACTGTGTTGGGACCTTCTGTTTTGTCCTGGGCTACAGGGACTCCTAAGTCTTTGAACAGATTGAGCATGTGATTAAGACTGTGGGGTGTGTGTTGGTGTGGTTTAATAATGAGGAAATTGTCTAAGTAATGTATGACTACTAGACATCTGCAAAAGTTCAGTAGGAGCCAGGTTAAAGTTTCAACGAATATATTGAAAAACTTAGGGCTTCTTTTGGATCCGAAGGTAAGTCTGGTAGTGAAATAGTAGCTGTCTTGCCACTTAACTCCATGCAGATGCCAGAGTGACTGATGGATGGGAAGTAGCTTAATGGTGTTAGTGATGTCAGATTTACTCAACCAAGCAGCCTTCCCGGAATGAATGATTGCTTGGATGGCATCGTCAATTCTGTCGTATTGAAGGGAAAAGTCTTCTGACGGGATCAGTGCATTAAGGCTAGGTGTAGGGGATGAGTGAGGTGCTGAAAAGTCAATAATCAGTCTCTTTTTATTATTATATTTCCCTGTGGTGACCCTGAGGGTTTGTCCTCCAGGAAGTGAAAGGAGGAATAGAGATCATGAAACCATTGGTGACTAATTTCTGTAAGAGTTCTTGTATACTGTCTGGATCTGTGAGTGCTGACTGTAAGTTGGGGCATTCCAAAATTCCTGTGGGGAGTGACACGAACCCAGTGTAAAACCCATTAGTGAAAGCAGCCGTGAGAAATTCCACCAAATGAACAGAAGGATGACTGGACAGGTAGTGTTGTAACTTAGGTGTGTTTATTGGAGTGGAAGATTTGTTAGGGTACAATCTGTTGGGGCACATTGTTTTGGCATGTGCTCTGAAACACACTGAGCTATATGTGAAGAAGCCTACAAGCACTATAACTGCAACCCCCGGAATTGAAATTATTGCAGACTTGTGCTTTACATAGAAAAACAAATGGCCTGCCTAGTTTGTCTCTTACTTCCCTCTGGGTCGTGTTGGATTGGTAACCAGTATTGGTGCTACTGGTAGAAGGGGTTGCAACGTTTTCAGGACAGAAATTGACTGAATGAGCAGCAGAAGAGCATATATAGCTCAGGAAGGGATTTTAAGGCCTGCAAAATGCATAAGAAACAATTCCGTGTCTAGCTGAGCCCAATAAGTAATTGTATTGTACTGGGACAGCGATGTATAAGCTCTGTTCTCTACAACGTCTTGAGATGCTATCAGTAGTGAGGCCAAGTTGATGTCCTTCCCCTCTATAATGTCACGTCTTAGAGACTGTGGAATGAGGTGAATAGGATTAATAATATTGGTAGCTCTATTGGTGCGGGCTGAGCAACGGGCACTGGAATCTTTGGAATGGTTGGAATATTATTTGACCCCAGATTATCCAACCTATTATTAATAGTTGCTACTGAAGAAACAAGGGAGGCCATCATGATGTGTAACTCGGCAAGGCTATTTTGCACATTGAATTCAGAACTAGGGCCAGGCCTTTCGTTGTCTTCAGTAATATTTAATAAACGAAACAGTTCGGCTTTGCTGGCTGTAGCCGGGAAAGGAATCTCTCTTTTTTTTTTTTTTTTAAGTTCTGAGGTGATTTTAGGGATAGTCCAGGAACGATAGCTGGAATCTGGACTTGGTGGATTGGGTCGTCTCTGTGAGCCTGATCTGAGTGGGGTGCTGGCGACTGACAGATCATCTCTTTGTGTAGAAGCGTTAGACATGCTATGGAAGTGCAGCAGATGGACAAGGTTAGTATGGTACCGTATAGAACAGTAGTGACCCAGCTTACTAGGATAGTGCCTACTGGTGAAATTGTATTAACTAGCTTATGTTGGTGACAGGTGAAGCTCTGACTACTTGCCAAGTGGCTATGAGAGGCTCTACATATGATTTGGCTCGTGGGGCCTTTGTGCCAATGAGGTGGGTGGCGGGGTGTTGGCCTCTCGGTGACAAGTAAAATAATGTAAAATGATTGGCCATGACGGGTGAGGCCCTAACTATGACTTGATGCAAGGCTATAGCTATGTATTGGGTGGATTGGGCGCGAACCTCTGAATGGAAGGGCTGACAGTATGCCTTGCGGGACCACTCGACTTATAGGCGAAGAGGCCTTTGGGACCATACCTAATTTTGGCGAAAGCTCGAACCTACTTGTGACCCTGCCTGGGTTTAACTAGTTAACGTACCTGATGATTGGCTTGTATGACGTGTACAGAAGTACATATTATAATCCTTACTTGAACCTAAAACATGTCATAAATTTAGGTTATAACCTAACCCCTAGGTGAAACCATATAAAATTGCCCCGCCAAGCAAAAGGGTAGATACTAACCGTATATGTAGAAATGATAAGAAGCTTTGGTAGGGCGATAACCATTGTGTTTTAACCAATAAGGCCTGTTTGTAAGCAGTGTCGGTAATAGTATAATCTTAACAGAAGGGAGAGAACAATATATAAAACATATATAATGTCATTTAAGAAATACTGAAATAGCATAGAAACATAGAAACATAGAATGTGACGGCAGATAAGAACCATTCGGCCCATCTAGTCTGCCCAATTTTCTAAAAACTTTCATTAGTCCCTAGCCTTATCTTATAGTTAGGATAGCCTTATGCCTATCCCATGCATGCTTAAACTCCTTTACTGTGTTAACCTCTACCACTTCAGCTGGAAGGCTATTCCATGCATCCACTACCCTCTCAGTAAAGTAATACTTCCTGATATTATTTTTAAACCTTTGTCCCTCTAATTTAAGACTATGTCCTCTTGTTGTGGTAGTTTTTCTTCTTTTAAATATAGTCTCCTCCTTTACTGTGTTGATTCCCTTTATATATTTATACAATGAACAAACGTTGAAACTATAAAATCAGTAATATAAGCAGAATTAAAACTTTGAAGACATAATAGCCATATATCACATAAATTACTTTCCTACTAAGCATGCATGCCGAGGATATTTCTTAATTAACGAGTACCGTGACCATGTTGAATGTCATGGACTTGAATTCCTACAATGCTGAGGCAGCCCATGCAGAGTGTTGAGCACCTTGAGAAATGTATGTCACGAGAGCTGGAGTGCTAAGCGTTAGACAGCAGTGAGTGTGACAGATAACAAGTACTAAAAGTTATGTACGTGAGGCTTACATGCTTAATGTGTGGATAGAAGCTGTTAACATATGGTACTGTAAATAAAATATATCTGTTGCAGTGAAAAGTTTAAGGGTGGACATTTATAGCAACATTTTTTACACACTTTTATCACATAATACTTGAATTAATTAGCCATATAACAAAGTACATGCTGGAAAGGACAGATCTTTGAGCAATGAGAGGTAAGCCAGTTTGCTGCCAGCTAAAAATCCTGTATGTGATTAATGAGCATGGAGGCCCCTTAATAACAAACCCAGATAGTGATACATTGACTTTCAGCCTGTACACTGCTGGAAGTCTGCTTAAAAAGCTGTATAATTAGGGAAATGACCGTGAGAGTGCCCGTCCGAAAGAGGAGTGATTGGTGTATGGGGTTAGATTGGCTAAAGGAAGCCGGTCTATAGTACTGTGTAGCGGATGGCACTGGGCTGTCCTGAAAATTACATGTGTATAACTGCATTCGGGTAAGCTGCTTGATTTTGTATGTGTTTAAATAAAGTGTATTCGTCTGATTGTTTGGTAGAATCATTCGAATAAACTAAGGGAATGAAACTACCGAACAATCAGACCTCCCCTGTGTGAAGTGTGCCTTCAATTATCCGTTGCAACAATGTTGCGAACGGGTAATTAACAAGCTATGCAGTAGGTCCTTTGTTCTCGGGGTGGCCGCCATTCGGGAAACGAACACATGGTGGTGGCCATTTTAAAACTCCCTAACAGCGGTGTTTTGCCGTCGAGTGTCTGGAACCCATATCGGACACTCGACTAGGCGAACACCGCTGAGACCTCCACAAGCCCGGTCCGTTCGGTTCCAACCTACCGAACGGCCCCTCGTTTGGTAGACAGAAACAACCGAACGAGGGGATTCAGGCGAACCCTACCTGATCTCTGTAGCCTTAGGCTTTCGTGTAATTTATTCCCTTATACTGGGACCGACCGCAGGGCCCCATTGCATGGAACCCAATTCGGCTGTTCTCTCTGTCTTTTTAGTACTTCCATAAATTTCCCGAACCTCTGGTCCGATCTGGGTGATTTTTGGATATGTTGCTCACCCAGATCAGGGCTACCAGGGGATGTGCCTTTTAAAGGGGTACCCCTAGGTTTAGGGGTACATCCAGAGACTGGGGGAATTTGTGTACAGTATAAGGGGATTATGAGTCAGGCTGAGGGGAGGAGATGTGTGGGAGGTTACTATTGTCGGATTGGGTACTGTAATAATTGATGAAAATCCTTCCCTTGCATGGGAGCATGCTTTATAAGGCCACTGTGAAATAAAGGTTTTCAGTTCTGCTCCTGATGCTGTGTGTCGTCCAGTTATTGGGATTGCTGTTGGGATACTGTTGGATTATTTTACCTGCTGGAAACCTTGCTTTGTGGATTTATCATCACTTGTTCCTGAGCGTCACTGGGATCTTAAGCGGAGATAATCTGTGGAATATTGTATCTCCGCTACATACTGTGCTCTAAGCGTTCTGATTACTGTGAGCGTCGTGGGAGGGCGAAATAAGATATCCTCCCTTGCTGGGGACCCCCAGAGAAGCGGGGGTTTCCAGAGATAAAGTGCTAATGTGCCCACTCACGGTTACCAGGAGAGAGTGCAGCCGATGGTGGCAGGAGCTAGCCGTGAAGACTTCTCGCCGGAACAACTAGAAGATCCCCAGCACGGCCGGCGGGCGTAACTGACGTCAGGAACACGTGAACCGGAAGTAGACAAAGTACTTCCGGGAATGTCGCTGACAGGTGAGTAGGGGCTCACGGGGTTTAAATAGGGATAAAAATGTACCTCCCACAATTACAGGCCCAGCCTTCTATATATATATATATATATATATATATATATATAACTGTATATATATAGTAACTGTAGTCAGATGCACTCTCGGTCTTCTTTAAAATCCAGTCTTTATTAGGTAATATTAAAAAGGATCAACGTTTCAGTCCTATTTAGAACTTTTAGCAGGTTCAATATGATCATCAATATCATTAACCATCAATATATTGAACCTGATGAAAGTCCTTAAATAGGACTGAAACATTGATCCTTTTTAATAATACCTAATGAAGACTGGATTTTTTAAAAAGACCGAGAGTGCATCTGACTACAATTACCATTTGGATATTTTAAGTCACAGTATGCACCCGGCATTGATTTGAAGGTTTGATCAGTGTGCAAGGACCACCACTACTGCATATATATATATCTCAATACTCACTGTACAACATACTAAAATGGTAGTATTTAATATAAAACCAGCAAATGAGCATGCATTCATAAAGAGTTTACTATATAACCATAGAAAGGAGATGAGGGAAGTAGACATGGTGTGTTTACAAGAGGGATAGTTGGTTAAAGAGAGGGTATACATGATATATATTTGACTGCTCTGCTACGATTATGAACCGGTATTTTAAACTATTGCAGCTGTTTTTAATCCTATCAATTTAGTGATCATTTGGTGAATCTCAAGTAGAAAGGTATAGAGTAAGCTAAATGTTCATTTTCAAATCATGATAACAAATTGTGAAGCAAAACAAATGACAGGGAGATAAGAAAGCTAAACGTAACTGTAAATATATTTTTTCCTTTTTGAAGATGTGCCAAAACAATGAAAGGATAGTAAAAATCCAGAAATATATGGAAATTCCTATTCAATTCTAAATAAACTATTTTAGATATTGTGGCTCACTATGGCACGGCTAATCTTTGCAAACTCAATTTCCCATCTCAAATTAATTTTGCACTTAATACAGTTCACAAAAATCTACCAAAATTAAAAGAACATGCATCACTTTGAAACAGATGTCTCATTTAAAAGTTTTAGCTTTGATAGATAGCTTTGATAGGTACATCACTCTGTTAAAAATACTTTCCACACTGACTGTGGGGGGTGCACTAATCTATGCAATCAGTGGCCTATCCCTAGGAATGCTGGTAAGGGGCACTGAGCATGCTTAACGAATTTACACACGTGCAGCTGAAAGATCTCATCACCTTGCAACATGTTACAAAGGGGAGAAGAGAGTGAGTCTGATCAGTGTGATTAATACAGAGAAGGCTCCGGTGTCCGGTTTCTCGCTCCTCCTGCGGCACAATGTTGTCCTGTTTCTGTCATTAACAGACTGGTCTGAAACTGATAAAAGTGGGTAAGGGGGAGGGGGAGAGTTAACAAACTTCCTAGCAGAGGGGTGTGCCCGATAATGCAATCTGATCAAAATTATTGTTAGTTTGTAGATATTTATTACATACTTTTCAAATGGTTTCTTGCTTTATTTTGGTTTGTATATTTGTTTAAATGTGTTTGCTTGCTAGCTTAAAAAATAATCTTCACATGACGCATGTCCCTTTAACAAGGATTAATTTCAGTGGTTTTTAAAAAAGGCTTTTTTTTTCTGTACAATAACCTCATTCTGCTGTTTAGTAATAAAAAGGCGAGTTGCATTAAAATACTGATGTGCCCTCATATTCGTGACATATTACAGAGTTACACCAATATTTTTGATCTAAGCCAAACTGAGCTTACATTTCATAAGGTTTAATTCATCTCTATATATGTTCATGCTTTATGCAAATTATAATAGTTTCTCAACTCTAAATATAAAGGCAGCCAATGATTGTATAAATGCTGCTTCAAATTTTCAGTGAAACAGGCATTCAACTCTTGATTTTCTTTTTCTTATCTCATACTATTGATTTGCTTTTTATAACTGTTTATTCTGATATTAAAAGTAAGGGAGCTTATCATCTTAGGGAAGTAGCAGAACAGAAGCACCATTCGTTGAATAATTAAACAGAAAGACTACCAATCTCTAATGATAAAGGAAACCTTTGAGTTCTGTGAGATGCCAAAACAAATCCTAGCCCAGTATTCTTAGTATGTGGTTAAAATCAGTTAGAAAATATGTATTTAAATGATTCTATAAAATATTGCTAAATTAATTTTTATGGTTAGATGTGGATATTTGGACTCTAAAACCCTTTAAGAGATAAAATCAGTATTCTGTACACAAATACTAAAAAGCCAATATTAATATACCACTCAAATAATGAAAATACATAAGGCTAATGTCACAAAACATTTAAAGTGAGTCTGTGTTGCTATTTTGACATAAATCTGCACTAGAGCATTAAATGTTCTTTGCTATACATTTTGTTGTTGTTGGTCTTTTGAATAGGAATTCTGCTTTTATGTCAAGGAAGTAATATTTCCTAGCATGAACCTGACCTCCTCTTTATGATCTTCATTGCTCATTTTTCATCATTTTGAAATCTTTTTTAATGTTTTATAACTGATGCAGGCAACAAGAAACTAAAAAGTATGTATAAAAGTCCCAGATTCCAAGGCATAAGGAGTTGCGCAAAAGGAAGAGCAGAAATATGTTATTTTAATTTTATTTTTACAAGAGGTTTCCAATTTAAAATAAGAATCCTTGTTATATTTCCTGATGAAAACATTTTCTCAGGACATGGCAGATTTTTTTTTTTATAATTTTACCCATGGCAGAATGAATGGTTGCTTTAAATGAAATGAATACAGTAGCAATTGAGTTGATTCTGGTTAGTACAGATCGTGTTAAATATCTTTTCCCTAGGTTTAATATATTGGCTTACACTGCTTCCTAACAATATAAACCCATATATAGCGTAATATTACATCTTATATTATACCCTGTGAGCATGATAGTGTATTATTTTGAATATTATTCACATTAACAGAAAATTAAATATTGTGAAATTTATATGTATGATAACTTTTATTCTCTGTTAGAATATTGGTAATTTTGTATCTGATATAAACATATTTTTGAAGTGTTTATATTTTTGCAGTGCTATAGACTCAGCAGCATTTATATTCTGCTTTAATGTATTTTAGATAGAAGTTGTACTTTTAGCTCTTGAGTGTCTGTGGGTTTTTGCATTTAATACTGTCTTATAGCGTGGACTCACATTGCTAACACTGTAGGACTCAGACTGCCGAACAATTTTTACTCTAGTTTTATTTAACTTTTTCAGTTTTGCAACTTTAGATATATATTTTAATTATAAGCATGATTCTAGATATTCACTCATGTTTGTGTAGTGCCACATTAGCAAGTCCCTTTTTAGTGTTTTAAAAAATGTGTGTGAAATAAAACGCTAACAAATGTTTTCTACGACATTCAAAATGCTAATTGATGTGGCTTGTTTCTGCATTAATTTGTAATGTCATGGTGGATTGATAACTTCCGACTCCTCAGCAATTTATTACAGCAAAGAAAGCTGTTAGCTAAAAAGTGATGCAAGGAGGTTAGTAATGGAAGAAGGTTCAAGAGAAGTCAAACCAATACTTTTAAAGCAGGGTCACTGCAAAAATGACCATCATTTATTCATAGCTCATTTGTTCTTCCTCACATGGAATCAGCAAGTTCCAATCTTAGATAGCCCCTCAAACGTAGCTTTGAAGTTCAGTCTTGAATCAATTAGTCATGTTAATATTGTGTTTCATTATGTAATATTAGAGAGAGGAATACATTGAAACCAATTTGTAAGACGTATGCAATATCAATTTGGGATTTTACACAGAAATTATAAAATGAAATCGGCTTTAGTGATTCCATTTTTTATACAAAGTTTTTTATTTTATTTAGAAAGCATCCAATATTAATCCAATATTCAGTTCTTAGTTTCATTTAATTTGGGGGAGGGGGTTTCTTTTTTTGATGCCCACTGCAGAGATGTGTTAGTTAAAACTCTTATCACTGCTGCTTATTATGGTGGGCATGCTATGTTCATTATATTATAATAAATAACACTGCAAGGATACTCCTTCTCCAGATATCTCTTCTTTTTATTCCATTAAGTTCTTTTGAGTATAAATTTTCAGAATTGGAGGAACACTGGAGAATATTTACTACCATAGCTGAGTGAGTAATATGTTTGATGCTGCTTTTGTGGCATATTGTATTACCATTTTCATTAGTTTTCACCAATAAATTAAATTCATTTTTCCCTTATTTGAGATTGCATACAAATGTGCCGCTACCCCATATGATTTTTGAATGTCGAATATTCCCTATCACCCAGCTAGTTTGGCCTTAAATTTTAAACTCACATTGAATTCACTTTGAATTTTATGGCTATTAAATAACTGTTTGTAAGCACCTAAGTTTCTTGTACTTTCAATGGCCCCTTGAAATAAGACTTAAAGGGTTACCACAGCCTCCATGATCACTTTTACTTTAAAAAGCAGTCATAGGGCAATCAATATGTTTGTGCAGTGTTTCTACTTGAACTCCTCTGACAGGGCCATTGAAGGGATGTGAATAGATCCCGAGCGCGCAGCCCGTTTATGAGACCCAGGACCAGCTGACAAGAAGTATTTATTCGAACACTCCCAGGACAAGTGGGGAATCTTCTCTGATATACAGTTTTCCTGAAAGCTAAGGAAGAATGATCTGACACCAATTATAGCGACCTCACCTTTGCACTAAGAAACACAAAGAATTGGATAACTGGACTCTTTTCTTCTATTGGTGAGATCCATCCATTTTACAACATAGTGTGTGCACACTGGGACTGTATATACTTTATTCTTCATTTTTTGCTTTTTTGTATATATATATTTTTTCATATATTTTTTCACTTTTTACACATTTTTTTGTTTTTTTTCTTTTTTCTTTTGTTTATTTTTTCCTACACTCCTGGATGACTATAGCTGTTTGGACTTCCAGATACAGCAACTCAGTGCTTAACCTCTTGATGTGGTCAGGGACTCTCTTCAATTAACATAGAGTTATAACAGTAGATTAAAAATACATTGTTTCTACCAAACTATATTGGTTTACATCAGTTTGTACATATTATCAATTGAAGTGTGTGTGTATATATCATTAATTTTTCTAACCTTGCAGTGGTTCATAACTAATGAATTACACCAATTAATTAATGATTATTAAATTTTGCAATGAACTTTATTTCGATTATTTGAGTGCAGTATCATTATTTGTTGTATTTTGTAGATTTTGAGGTATTTTTGGCCACCTCGATACTTTGCACCAAACGGATAAAAGAGTGCCTGTACACAGCTAATTTTTGTACTTGAACTGCTGCCTATACAGGCAAATATGCTGGGG
This sequence comes from Pelobates cultripes, assembly GCA_933207985.1. Lineage (NCBI taxonomy): Eukaryota > Metazoa > Chordata > Amphibia > Anura > Pelobatidae > Pelobates > Pelobates cultripes. Next base: position 115,087,778 of record OW240916.1, read on the forward strand.
TCTAGGTGCACCTATGGCACAGGTGACTTAGGTATCCTAAAAAAAAATTGCATCCATCATCATAGTGCACTGCAAGCTGGTTATGGTCAAAATTAGCTTCTTCTCTTAGTATAAGCCCTCTGGACTGTGTGAGCACTGCATCTTTACTTTCTCTATAATGAAAGCCCTCTCTCTCCACTTTTCCCTAATTCCACCTACCTTATATCTGCTTTATTTTATATGTGTTTGCCAACCCCTTGTCCACACCCTTAAACAGTGTGACATTCAAAGTTTTAGTTAGGAAAGAATTGGGTTCAATGCTTTTCTATCAGAAGAAGCTAATTAGCAGATTTACAGCAGTCATCATAAATGTGTCAATGGTCCATAAATGCTTCTCTATACAAAGAATTTGCTCGGACCATGAACAGGAAGAAGATGACCTTGTGTGATAACAAAGAGGTTGTGGAAATGATCAAGGAGAACTTGGGCAAGTACTAGATTCCATTTAGGTTTTATATTATTTTTACAGGTTATTCAGGTGAAAAAGGAGGGGGGTGGAACTAAGCATATATACATATACTGATCAACCACAACATAAAAACTACCTGCCTAATATCATGGATATCCCCCTCATGTGCTAAAACACTTATGATGCATCAAGGCATAGACTTCACAAGACCTCTGAATGTGGATCCTTTTAGTCCTGCAAGTTGCGAGATAGGCTGTGCATGGATTAGATTTGTTGTTCTAGCTTATCCCAGAGATTACCAATCAGATTGAAAATTGTGGAATTTGGAGGCCAAGGCAACAACTGGAACTCTTTATCATGTTCCTCAATTCATTCCTGAATACTTTTCGCAGCATGTCAGAGTGCATAATCCTGCTGAAAGAGGCCACTGTCATCAGGGAACATCATTGCCATGAAGGGGTGTGTGTTGTCTTCAACAATCTCTAAGTAGGTTGTATGCATAAACGCAACATCCACATGAATGCCAAGACCTAAAGTTTCCAAGCAGAACATTGCCCAGAGCATAAAAAAGCCTACCCCAACCAGCCTACTTTCCATAGTGCATTCTGCTTTCATCTCTTTTTTTGAATGCGCGTGCGGCTCTGACATCGGCGGGGAAGGAGAGGTCACCAGCGCCGAGGGAGCCAGGCACTGGATAAAGGTAAGTGGCTGAAGGGGGGCCTAAGAGTTATATAGTGTCAGGAAAACAAGTTTTTTTCCTGACACTGTAGTGATCCTTTAATAAAGCGCCATCAGCCTTATCTGAAAGAAAACATTGATTCATCAGACCAGGCAACCTTCTTCCATTGCTCCATGGTCCAGTTGTAATGTACACATCCCCATTGAAGGTATTTTCAGAGGTGGACAGTGGTCATCATGGCAACCCCTATGGGTCTGCAGCTGCGCTGGCCCATAGGAAACAAACTGTGATGCACTGTGTGTTCTGAGACGTTTCTATCATGGCCAACAAGTTTTTCAGCAATTTGATCTACAGTAGCTCTTTGCTGTGATCGGACCAGATGGGCTAGCCTTTGCTTCCCACACGCATCAGAGAGCCTCAAGTGCTATGACCCTGATGCTGGTTCACCAGTTGTCCTTCCTTTAACCTCTTTTGGTACATGCCAACCACTGCATACTGGGAACACACTACAAGACTTCCCTTTTTGGAGATGGTCTGACCCAGTCATCTAGCCATCACCATTTAGCCCTTGTCAAAGTCAGTCATATCTTTATGCTTGCCCACTTTTCCTGCTTTTCCAACATATATTATTATTATTATTATTATGATATTTAGAAAGCGGTCAAATTCCGCAGCGCTTTACAATGGGTGGACGAACAGACATGTAGTTGTAACCAGACAAGTTGGACACACAGGAACAGAGGGGTTGAGGGCCCTGCTCAATGAGTTACATGCTAGAGGGAGTGGGGCAAAATGACACAAAAAGGTAAGGATAGTATTAGACTAGTGACAGTTGCAGAAGAGGAATCAGTCGGGAGCTATTAACAGTTTAATTGATACGCTTTTATGAAGAAGTGGATTTGTAAAATTTTTTTGAAGGAGTGGAGACTGGATGAGCATCTAATGGAGGAGAGAAGTGAGTTCCACAGGAACGGTGCAGCCATCAAGAAATCATGAAGGCGAGCATCAGAGGTGGGAGTACGGACAGAAGATAGACGTAAGTCTTCAGCAGATTGTAAGGGCCTAGACGGGACATACTTGTGTATTAGGAAGGATAGATAGGTGGGAGCAGCATTTTGTAGAGATTTGAAAGCAAGAACCAGAATTTAAAATTCAAGAACTGACTGTTCACTTGCTGCCTAATGTTTGTTTATTTGTATGTCTGTCTTTGTGTTCCTGTTTGTATAGTGATATGTACCTGTTTATCTAGTTAGATTTCACATTACCTAGCTATCTGTTTAGCTGTGGTAAAACTACATTACTTCTTGTGCCTTCAGTATGCAGTCGCATGTCTATGTAATTTGTTTAATGTTACCTTTAAGAAAACAAATTTGAATGTGCTTTATAGTCTCTATGGCTTTTTATTGAGTTTTGTTGGGATCAATGAATTCATAACAAAGTGGCGCCAGTGATTTCCTAGCATGTGTACTAACACAATTCTCTCATGTCCAGGAATTACATGAACTCATTCCAGTGATAAAAAGAAATTAAGATCAATGTCCGAGGGATTGCTGCATAATGTCTAAATAATGAAAAGCAGTGAGCTCAAAACATAAGCATTAAATTGCTATATAATTATTCAAATCTATGCTCTGGGATTCAGACTTTCAATTTGTACCTGTGCATAGTAAATGTCCCTCTCTGCAATTAATGACCTAACTGAAACATGCCACCCGTCTACTCAATAGGAAATGGCTTGTTTTTCATCTTAAAAATTATTCAAAATGAGTGACATTTTCTTGTGAAATTAAGAATATGAATGTCAAATCTTTTTTTTTTTTATTAACCAGAAAATGTTATTTTATGAGCTTTGCTATAAGCTGCTTTTTCATGAATTTTGGAAATTACATTGTACACATTTCTGGTATTAAAATATAGATGTTGTGTATATATACTTTCTAATCTACAAAATATATTTATTTTGCAATACGTATTGTCTTATGTTTGAATGGATACATTCCAGGTTTCTTTTTCTTTTAGTTATAAAGCAAACACAAAATAAATGTAAATGCAATCCTTGAAAATGTATTTTCTTTGTCAAACTAAATAGTCTATAGTATTACAAATATACATTTTAACAAGGGCCGGCGCTTCCTATAGGCCAACTAGGTGGCCGCCTAGGGCGCTGCCTAAAGGGGGGCACCAGCAGGAGCTTTACTGCTCTGCTAGTTTGGCCATCCCTCTATGTTTAAATAATTATACAAATCATGCTGTCGGCCACGTTATCGGGCGCTAGGGAGCACTTACATGGCTGCTGTCTAACGCCCTGTGTAACACTGGTCCGGCAGCATCCACTTCAGCCTGCTCAGCCAGGCCCCCCACAAGGACTCCCATTGCCACAACAGCATGAGGGCGCTTCAATTTCTTGCACCCGCCCCTTGCCCTGTACGTGGGGACAAGTGGGCGGGAGCATAGCAGGGGCTGAGACAGAGTGAAGGCGGCCAGGCACAGGGTAGCGGCCAGGAACACATGAGAAGCAGTCAAATATGAAGAAAGGTAAGTGGATCAATGGGACATTACAATGTGTATTCATGAAGAATTTGTGTTTGTGTTTGTCTGTATGGACCAGTGTGTGTCTGTATGGGGCAGTGTTTGTCTGTATGGGGCAGTGTTTCTTTGTATGGGTCAGTGTGTGTCTGTATTGGTCAGTGTTTGTGCGCGTCAGTCAGCTACCCGTAACCCCACCAAACTTTTGCCAAGGCACATCCCTAGAATATATTTTGTTGTTTTAAGATTCCAAAATAAACAGAATAATTTTTGTATATAGTATAAATACATGTCACATGCGTATTATTAAATTACTGATATACAGTGCCTTGCAAAAGTATTCACCTCCCTTGACTTTTTACCTATTTTGTTAGATTACAGCCTTAAGTTTAATGTTTTACTAATCTGAATTTTATGTGATGGATCAGAACACAATAGTCTAAGTTGGTGAAGTGAAATGAGAAAAATATATACATAAAACTATTTTTTTATAAATCAAAAAAAGGAAAATTGGCATGTGCATATGTATTCACCCCCTTTGTTATGAAGCCCATAACAAGCTCTCGTGCAACCTATTACCTTCAGAAGTCACATAACTAGTGAAATGATGTCCACCTGTGTGCAATCTAAGTGTCACATGATCTGTCATTACATATACACACCTTTTTTGGAAGGGCCCAGAGGCCCCACTAACCAAACACTGCCATGAAGACCAAGGAACTCTCCAAACAAAGGGACAATGTTGTTGAGAAGTACAAGTCAGGGTTAGGTTGTAAAAAAATATCCAAATCTTTGATGATCCCCAGGAGCACCATCAAATCTATCATAACCAAATGGAAAGAACATGGCACAACAGCAAACCTGCCAAGAGACAGCCGCCCACCAAAACTCACAGACCGGGCAAGGAGGGCATTAATCAGAGAGGCAGCACAGAGACCTAAGGTAACCCTGGAGGAGCTGCAGAGTTCCACAGCAGAGACTGGAGTATCTGTACATAGGACAACAATATTCCGTACACTCCATAGAGTTGGGCTTTATGGCAGAGTGGCCAGAAGGAAGCCATTACTTTTAGCAAAAAACAAAATGGCACGTTTTGAGTTTGCGAAAAGGCATGTGGGAAACTCCCAAAATGTATGGAGGAAGGTTCTCTGGTCTGATGAGACTAAAATTGAACTTTTCGGCCATCAAAGAAAACGCTATGTCTGGCGCAATCCCAACACATCACATCACCCAAAGAACACCATCCCCACAGTGAAACATGGTGGTGGCAGCATCATTCAGTGGGGATGTTTTTCAGTAGCCGGGACTGGGAAACTGGTCAGATGGATGGTGATAAATACAGGGATATTCTTGAGCAAAACCACTCTGTGCGTGATTTGAGGCTAGGACCTTCCAGCAGGCCAATGACCCCAAACACACTGCTAAAGCAACACTTGAGTGGTTTAAGGGGAAACATGTAAATGTGTTGGAATGGCCTAGTCAAAGCCCAGACCTCAATCCAATAGAAAATATGTGGTCAGACTTAAAGATTGCTGTTCACAAGCGCAAACCATCCAACTTGAAGGAGCTGGAGTAGTTTTGCAAGGAGGAATGGGCAATAATCCCAGTGGTAAAATGTGGCAAGCTCATAGAGACTTATCCAAAGCGACTTTTAGCTGTGATTGCCCCAAAAGGTGGCTCTACAAAGTATTGACTTTGGGGGGTGAATAGTTATGCACATTGACTTTTTCTGTTATTTTGTCCTATTTGTTGTTTGTTTCACAATAAAAAAAAAAAACATCTTCAAAGTTGTGGGCATGTTCTGTAAATTAAATTATGCAAATCCTCAAACAATCCATGTTAATTCCAGGTTGTGAGGCAACAAAACACGAAAAATGCCAAGGAGGGTAAATACTTTTGCAGCACAGGCAGCCACCTGTGGTACAGGTACATGTTTGATTGGAATACGCTTGCCACTATGAGGATGTGAGAAAGTTGAACCCGTGAGCATATGACTACAGGTGACACATCCAATGCATTTGAAACTTCCTTTCTTGTTGATGTGTGCATTGAGTGGGATCACTATGAACTAGTATATCTCGCATGGAGTGGGATCACTATGAACTAGTATATCTCGCAAGTTCCTATTCCTTTTGTAGCTTATAAACGGGTGATTCTGGAAAACAGGTGTAAGATTGGTATCAGACTGTAGTATATCCCAATGAATATATATATAGGAGTAATTTAAAGGAGCACTATAGGGTCAGGAGCACAAACATGTATTACTGACCCTATAGAGTTAAAACCACCATTTAGCCACCCTGGTCCTCTTACTAAATATAGTAAAATGTTACTTGTATTCAAGTCTGCAGCTGCATACTTTATCCCTGTTTCCTTTAGACCTGCCCACTGCCTGCTGACATCATCAGAAGTGGTAGCCTAATCCAATCACAATGCTTCCCCATAGGATTGGCTGAGACTGTCAACGAGGCAGATCAGGGGCAGAGCCAACACAATTCAAACACAGCCCTGGCAAATTAGCATCTCCTCATATAGATTAATTGAATCAATGAATCTGTATGAGGAAAGTTCAGTGTCTGCATGAAGAGGGAGGAAAAACTGAATGTTTGGATGCATTTTAGGCAGCCATGACCCAGGAAGAATCTCTAACCGCTATCTGAGGAGTGGCCAGTGAAGTTATCACTAGGCTGTAATGTAAACACTGCATTTTCTCTGAAGGTAATGATTCTACTCCCCAAAACAAATTCAATAAGCTGGAGTTGTTCTGGTGACTATAGTGTCCCTTTAATAATTATATAAGTTATATGTATATGTACAAAATATATGTAACATATGCATATGTAAAAAAATATGTAAAATAACAGATGAAACATTATATATATATATATATATATATATATATATATCCTTTTACAGCTCTCAATAGTTGTAGAGCTTTGATCAAATTCAAAATAGGTTCTTTATGTGTTCATACATACCTAATTATTTAGAGGTCATGTCCTCACTGAACACCTGGTGGCAGTATAATAGTATAATAAACCTCAGTCAATTTCTCTTGACATGTTTTTGTCAGTATAGTATGTAAACAGAAATTCATATACTTAACCACTTAAGGACTGAGCCAAATGTACACATTTTGATCAAAATAGAACTTAAATAAAACTTGTAATTTGACAATGTTCAACCGTAATTCACCTCTTTCATATTAAGTGCACCCACACTTATTATATATCGTTTTATTTAGGAGAAACAGGGCTTTCATTTAACATCAAATATTTAACAATAAAACATACTTTAATATGAATGAATATAAAACAATATGAGAAATTAAGAAATGTTAGTTGTTTAGTTCTGCATGCCATTTTATCTGTGAATGTCATAATATTGTTAGCTTTTACTGCAATAAAATACACATATTTGTATTCAGCAATGTCTCACATGTAAAACAGTACCCCCTATGTACAGGTGTTATGGTGTTTTGGGAAGTTACAGGGTCAAATATAGCATGTTACATTTTTCAGTTTTTTTCACCCCAGGTGAAATAGCCCAGGAATGAGAATTACCTCCATGATGGCATACCATTTGCAATAGTAGACAACCCAAGGTATTGCAAATGGGGTATGTCCAGTCTATTTTAGTAGCCACTTAGTCACACACACTGGCCAAAATAAGCGTTAATATTTGTTTGTGTGTGAAAAACCAAAAAAACAAAACAAATTTGAACGCCAATTTTGTGCAGTGGCTACGTACATATTTATGTATATAGATATATTTATATTATTTTGATTGAAGTGTATTTTGATATCAATATATATATATATATATATATATATATATATATATATTGATATCAAAATACAGTTAGAATGAAATAACACACATAAATATTAAATATTAATTATTTCTTATTATTTTTTTATTTTTCACTTTTAATTTATATATTTGTTATAATATATATATATATATATATATATATATATATATATATATATATATATATATAAAATTATATGTAGAAATGCCATTAGGCCTGAATTTGTGGGAGGAGTAAGTCCCCTACTTAAACTCCCAGCCCCTACTTACCTCTGCCGTTCCAGTTGATTGTTCTTGTGGAACTTGCTTCCCTCCTCCGTTAGATGCTCACCCAGTCTCCACTCCTTCAAAAAATCGTTAAAAACATACTTCTTCATAAAAGCGTATCAATTAAATTGTTAATAACTCCTGACTGATTCCTCTTCTGCAACTGTCATTAGTCTAATACTATCCTTACCTTTTTGTGTCATTTTACCCCACTCCCTGTAAGCTCATTGAGCAGGGCCCTCAACCCCTCTGTTCCTGTGTGTCCAACTTGTCTGGTTACAACTACATGTCTGTTCGTCCACCCATATAAAGCGCTGCGGAATTTGACGGCGCTCTATAAATATCATAATAATAATAATTGTCTATCTCCATAGCAACCAGCCCTTCCGGTCCGAGTTTCCCGCCAAACAGATCCAGTCTCCTGCAGTAAGAGGTGTCCAGTGGAATCCTCAATCCGTTCTGCAGCCCTGCCACCAGTCTTCTTCCCGGTCGTGGTACTTGGCTTCCGGTCACGAGACCGGCACGCTCACGTAAGCTAGTGAGGGAAATAGCGTTCGGCTATTTCCCTCCGTTCGGGCCTAAAAACGTAGGGGTAGGCTCCCTTTTTCTCTCACATTATCAGTTCACGTATACTTACCTGTTCATGCATTTCCGCGTTCGCGCCACTAAATTAGACGAACTCCCGCTATACCTGCGTATCATTTGGGCCTTCGTTTGATCTAAACTGCTGAACTACGTACGGGCATAACTCTGGTGCTAATCATTACAATTCTTTTTTACCGTTCTGTCATACGCACGAACCATGTACTTATTTACTTACCCGTTCGGGAATTTTAAGCGATCCGTGTAAAATCCTGTTCACCCCTCACATACTTACCTGATTCATGCTATTGCCATTCATGCGGAATTAAACGAACGCACATTATACTTAACCTAAGCAGGTCCCTCGTACGGCTAAAACTACCGATCCCCATTCAAAATAATACAAGCATTTCGTTCACACGAATTTATATAATACTTATAACACTTACTTTCTGTTCGGTTATTTAACTGTTTGTACTAACCTGTCAGTAGGAGTTATTAAATCCGTTTAAAAACTACAACCATTTACCATCAAAACTGTGTTTTCCGGTTAACTATGTTTAAATTATTAAAACCCCAGCCACTGTATCTTAGTAATCGGTTCTTTTTCCTACACATAAGTGGTTAGTAAACTATGTTTAACGTTCATTAATCAATTAAAATAAATTCCTCCTAACACCAAACTAAAAGGGCAGAATTCTTTAACTCCACGCCAACCCTGTACAAACACTACATACATATATTAATTATTAACACAATCTCCTAGAGTAATACTGGTAAAACCCCACATTTTTTATTTTAATTTACGTTTTCTCCTTAAAGTTACGCAGTCATTAATCCTGCCTCTGTTACGTTTCTTTGGCTCCACAGATTGCCTCGGTTTCTTGTATTTCTGCTTAAAGTTAGCAAATTCAAGTTCTTGTATTTACAAACCCAGGTATAGTATTTACTCATCATGGTTTCAACCATGTCTATGCCTCAATACTACATGCACTCTAAACTTGTCACAGTATAAATTGGTTATTTATAGCATACTGTCACAGCCTTTGCTAATTATTAAATATTTAATGGGTTTAATCCATAGCTCCAGTATTATTCTAGGCCTCCACCGGTTTCTACGCAAAAAAACAGTTACGCTCATATAGTTCTCTACTAATTACAGGACCTTTTCATACAAGACCTAACGCCGTCTCGATTCATTACGACTAACTCACGGCCCTACGCCCTTGGTGTGTTAACTTCTCTACATTTTTCTACCTAGGCATACGGTCATACTGCCATTAGGCAAGAAACTACCCAACCTACCTATCCCGGTACTCAGCCACACTACCAGGTACTTACGTCCTTACTCGTTTACGGCATTCACTACCCCAAGGCCTCAATCAGCCTCTCTCTATAACGTAAACTCCTCCCAGTCTTAGACTAACCATTCAGATCCCTCACTTCAGGATCTCATGTTGCACTCCTAACAGCCATCCCTTTCTACAAATCATATGCCACCACGTTACGCATAAATACATCAACATCTGTCTTAATCCTTAGGCTTCTTCTACGAGGACAGTAGCAGCCAAGACTCACTACATAAAAACACTTGAAGGTTCCAGTTCTCGATTATAACCACTTCAAGGTTAGTATCCACACATTACACCAGAATCACCATTCAACCTTAAGTATACAAATGAACTGGCTTACAGGGTCTAGGCTACCACCCTAGCTCATCCTAGTAAAAAATCCGGTCCCGTGAGGCCATCTCCCACCTCAACACGGAGGTACGGCCCCACGCCTCTCCCGCCCTACTACAGGGCTGTAGTCAGGGCCTCACCTGTCATGGCCACACGCTTTTAATCTATTTACAGTCACCAAGAGGCCAACACCCCGCCACCACGTCTGTGGCCACGATTTCCCTAAGCCAAATCATAGGTAGAGGCTCTCACCGCCACTTGGCATTAGCAGGGCCTCACCTATCACCAATTCACAGTTAAGTTTTTCGCTTCGGCACTAGCATTACAGTCCAGTTCATCTAAAATACCCCCCTCATATCCCTCCCGGTTCTCCTACTCCCCTTCTAATATCTCATTCATTACGGCCGAACTTAGGCTCAGGGGAATCCCTTATCCAGCTATGGCTAGAAAGGCGGAACTCTACAGACTGCTCACCTACCAAGCCACTGAGTCTAGGCCAGGCACTAGCTCTCAAGGGCAGCCACCAAGCGCTGGCACGGCCACCCAGGATACCCTAGCAGTAATCTTGGTCAACTTGCAGACTTTGAATAACAGGCTATCTAAGGTGGAGAGCGCCATCGCCTCCCCAGGTAATACCCCGGGCCTCCCAGTCTCCACCCCGGCAGTCCCCGCTGTACCACTATGCCCCCCCATACTCCCCTCTCCAGCATCAGTCACAGCTATATCTCCTTTCGAGTCACCAGCTCACTCCATCCCAGACTCCATCAGGAATGAAATCCTAGATGGGAAGGACGTGTGTCTGGTGTCTCTGCTTATAGCATCCCAAGACATACTGGAGAACAGGGCATACAATTACTGGGACATCTCAGTGGTGCTTAAGACTAGAGACCCCAGGCTCAACAAAAAACTATCCATACCTCAGTTCGTGATTGCTTTCGGGATATACCGTGATGTGATCTGCACGGTGTATCCCCACAGAAGAGAAGAGCTAGACCTCTACCTCCACAAGGTGGTGGATTTAGGCATCAAGTACGGGGGCTTATCTTTTTATGACTATCATAAGTCGGTATCAGCGAAGGCGGCGACCCATCTGAAACAGTTCAATGTCAGAATTAACTGGTGTCAGATGGACACAGAACTATTCTGTCGCCACTTCGCTGGTCTCAGGCCCCCATCTTGCGCCGTATGTAACTCTACATCTCATACGGCAGACTTATGTCCTTCTGAAGCCGATCCTACCACCTCTACTCCCAGCCCTCATCCCACTTTCACTCCTCACAGCAAATCAGTGGGTGGTTTACGTGATAAGCTGGGTAGGTCCATCTCCTTTCTAGGTAAAGCTCAGGTGTGCAATAATTTCAACGCAGGCTCCTGCAGTTTCAGCGCCTGTAGATTGTTGCACATCTGCTCCATATGCTTTAGGGCACATACCAAGACCATGTGCCCGGCCAGGTTGTCCCCTAACAAATGACTAACCGACATCAATGTCGACAACCTGTTTTTTTACCGAAGGACACTCCCTAGCAGGCATTTGGTGGAATATCTGACCACTGGGTTCACACAGGGTTTTTTCACAGGTATTGTAGCCATCCCCACGGGCAGACTGGAATGTCCTAATCTATTGTCAGCATGCCAAGATCCAGTTTCCACAGACACCCTCCTCTCCTCTGAAATTTCCATCGGTTTCATGATCGGCCCCTTCAACTCCTCACCGTTTTCCTCCTGGCGCACTAACCCCATTGGTGTCGCAGTACACAAATATTCTAATAAAAAACGTCTAAGTATTGATTTATCGGCACCGTACTCATCTTTTGTTCCCAGCATAAACGCACTCATACCCGCAGACAAATTCTCACTTCAGTATGTAACAATTGACAACGCCATACAATCCATTATCTCATGTGGTAGTCGCCCCTGGCTCAGCAAAACGGACATCACAAATGCTTTTAAATTACTACCCATGCACCCCTCACTCTGGCACATGCACGGTGTTAAATGGCGAGAAAAGTACTACTTTTCCACATGACTCACTTTCGGTTCACGAAGCAGCCCCAAACTGTTCGATATCTTCGCTGAGACGCTATGCTGGCTGCTTCTGAAGGTCCTCAGGTGTCACTCTGTTATCCATTACTTAGACGACTTCTTACTGATAGAGCCAGGGGCACAAACACCCACCGCTATCAGCAGTACTACAGCACTTTTTTCCACACTTGGTGTACCATTATCTACATCACAAACAATTCGCTCCACAACTAAATTAACCTTTTTGGGGATAGAGCTAGTCTCTGTTACCCTCCGAGCTAGCCTTCCCCACGACAAACTGATCCACTTGAGAGGGGAGATAGACATGTTCCTGCGGAATGATGTTTGCACCAGAAGGGAACTTCAGTCCCTTCTGGGATCCCTTAACGTCGCCATGCGCATCATCCTGCAAGGAAGGTCTTTTATATCCAGGCTTCTTTGCCTGCTCCATGGGGTACCGGACTCTTGCCCAGTTTCATTGGACCCCCACGCCAAGGCTGACTTAGCTATGTGGGGGAAGTTTTTGGCAGATTGGAACGGTATCTCCATGTTTATCCCCCCTCTCTCCATTTCTTCACCCATCATTCACACAGATGCTGCAGCCAACTCTGGTTTCGCAGCCATCTTCGGGAACCACTGGTTCAGGGGTCACTGGACCGCTGAGATGGATGCCTTGCCAGGATTCAGGGAGACCTCAGCCCTATTCGAAATTTATCCCATTGTGGCAGCCGCACACATCTGGGGTCATCTCTGGTCCGGCAAGGCAGTAAAATGCTATTCTGATAACTCGGCGGCTTGCGAAATCATAAACAAGGGGCGCTCATCATCCCTTACCATCATGCGGCTGATTCGTAAGCTGACCTGGCTGGCAGCAACCGTCCAGTTTCACTTAGTTTGTTTTCACATCCCGGGTATCCACAACACGGCCGCTGATGCTCTTTCTCGCTCTCAATTCCAGATATTCTTCCAGGCACTCCCTACGGCTCACCACCAGCCATCCAGGACACCACGATTTCATGACCTAATCCTGGATTGAGCACACTAATGCACCACGCTAGGACTCTCACTCACCAAGCACTATCACCTAACACAGCTATCTCATACAATAGGGCACTTACCATTTTTAACAAATTCACTGCAGAATTCGGTTTACAAGGTGACTTTTCTACACAAGCCATGGTGGCTTTTGCCTCTTTCTGCCACTTACATCTTAAACTTTCTCACAACACCATTAAACTTTACCTCACCGGGTTTCAGCACCATAGCCTCACCAATTTTCCTAACAACACCCCCTTCTTGTCATCATATCCCATTAAAAAGGTCTTGAAAGGTATATTAAAGGTTTCAGTTCCACTCACCACCACAAGACTACCTATAGACGGGCCTATCTTTAGATCACTTAGCAATCTCCTTGACGAATCCCCGTTCGATCCCAACACAAACCTGGTGATCAAATCTGCTATTTATCTTGCTTTCTACGGTTTTCTTAGACCCAGAGAGTTCACTGTTGTTTGTCAAGGAGATATCACGCACAGCCTAAAAACATCACACCTCACTAAGGTGGAGGATCACTACCTACTTACGATCCCATCAGCTAAAACTAATCACTCGCAACACCCCACCATAATTCCTCTCTTCCCTACCGGTAATGCCCGGTGTCCGGTTAGGGTGCTAGACCACCTACGGTCAACCCATCACGCGCACTTACCAGACTCTCTGCTCTTATCACTACAAGGGCAACCGCTCACCACGGCTAAATTTACGGCACACGTCAGAACACTACTACCCAAACTGGGTTACAATCCGGCTTCATTCTCCGGGCACTCCTTCCGCATAGGAGCCACTTTATCAGCCTCTAGCACAAACACCCCGGTCCACATCATTAAGAGACTGGGTTGTTGGAAATCCTCCACATACCATACATATATACCACGACCAGAAAAAGAGCTTTGTCAAGCTTTCAGGAACTTGGTTATGTAAAAAAAAAAGGCAATAAAGTGTGTATTTTCTCGAACTTCTCTTTTGCCCTCTTTTATTTACAGGCCCACTCGTACATTGGTTTCGGCACACCACAACCAACTTTGCCCTTTTAGATACTATCCATTACGTATTAAATTCCGAGCACAAGTAGAAAGGACATTAGGCCTGAATTTGTGGGAGGAGTAAGTCCCCTACTTAAACTCCCAGTCCCCACTCACCTTTGCCATTCCAGTTGATTGTCCCCACCCACCTACACCCTGTTATCATTACATTCTCCTTGGTGAGCCCTCTTTTATATACAGGCCCACTTGTACGTTGGTTTCAGCACACCATAACCAACTTTGCCCTTTCAGATACTATCCATTACGTATTAAATTCCGAGCACAAATATATATATATATATATATATATATATATACATATATATATATATATATATATATATATATATATATATATATATATATATATATATATATACATATATATATATATATATATATATATATATATATATATATTTAATATCATTCTACATGTATTTTGATAAAAATATACATACATATAATTATATTTATATAGATATATATATATATATTAATATTAAAATACACTTAGTGTATGTGTATGTATGTATATACACTGCTTAAAAAAATAAAGGGAACACAAAAATAACACATCCTAGATCTGAATGAATTAAATATTCTTCTGAAATACTACATAGTTGAATGTGCTGACAACAAAATCACACAAAAATAAAAAAATGGAAATGAAATTTTTCAACCCATGGAAGTCTGGATTTGGAGTCACACTCAAAATTAAAGTGGAAAAACACACTACAGGCTGATCCAACTTTGATGTACTGTCCTTAAAACAAGTCAAAATGAGGCTCAGTAGTGTGTGTGGCCAGTGCAATGCCTACAATGCCTGTGCATGCTCCTGATGAGGTGGCGCATGGTCTCCTGAGGGATCTCCTCCCAGACTTGGACTAAAGCATCTGCCAACTCCTGGACAGTCTGTGGTGCAACGTGATGTTGGTGGATGGAGCGAGACATGATGTCCCAGATGTGCTCAATTGGATTTAGGTCTGGGGAACGGGCGGGCCAGTCCATAGCATCAATGCCTTCGTCTTGCAGGAACTGCACACTCCAGCCACATGAGGTCTAGCATTGTCTTGCATTAGGTGGAACTCAGGGCCAATCACACCAGCATATGGTCTCACAAGGGGTCTTAGGATCTCATCTCGGTACCTAATGGCAGTCAGGCTACCTCTGGCGAGCACATGGAGGGCTGTGCGGCCCCCCCAAAGAAATGCCACCCCACACCATTACTGACCCACTGCCAAACTTGTCATGCTGGAGGATGTTGCAGGCAGCAGAACGTTCTCCACGGCGTCTCCAGAATCTGTCACATCTGTCACATGTGCTCAGTGTGAACCTGCTGATGTAATGTCCTTAAAACAAGTCAAAATGAGGCTCAGTAGTGTGTGTGGCCTCCACGTGCCTGTATGACCTCCCTACAACTGTGAAGAGCACAGGGTGCCAGTGACAAATTTGCCAATCTTGGTGTTCTCTGGCAAATGCCAAACGTCCTGCACTGTGTTGGGCTGTAAGCACAACCCACACCTGTGGACGTCGGGCCCTCATACCACCCTCATGGAGTCTGTTTCTGACCATTTGAGCAGACACACGCACATTTGTGGCCTGCTGGAGGTCATTTTGCAGGGCTCTGGCAGTGCTCCTACTGGTCCTCCTTGCACAAAAGTGGAGGTAGTGGTCCTGCTGCTGGGTTGTTGCCCTCCTACAGCCTCCTCCACATCTCCTGATGTACTGGCCTGTCTCCTGGTAGCGCCTCCATGCTCTGGACACTATGCTGACAGACACAGCAAACCTTCTTGCCACAGCTCGCATTGCTGTGCCATCCTGGATGAGCTGCACTACCTGAGCCACTTGTGTGGGTTGTAGATGCTACCACTAGAGTGAAAGCACCGCCAGCATTCAAAAGTGACCAAAACATCAGCCAGGAAGCATAGAAACTGAGGAGTGGTCTGTGGTCACCACCTGCAGAACCACTCCTTTATTGGGGGTGTCTTGCTAATTGCCTATAATTTGCACCTGTTGTCTATCCAATTTGCACAACAGCATGTGAAATTGATTGTCACTCAGTGTTGCTTCCTAAGTGGACAGTTTGATTTCACAGAAGTGTGATTGACTTGGAGTTACATTGTGTTGTTTAAGTGTTCCCTTTATTTTTTTGAGCAGTGTATATATATATATATATATATATATATATATATATGGTGAAGTAGTGATCAGCACTCTCTGACTTTTGTTGAGTTTAAAACTTACAGTTTATTGAAATTCCATTAAAAGATCAACGTTTCAGTTCCTATCTGGAACTTTCATCAGGATCAAACATATGAAACAATGCAGAACATTACATTTATATACCTCAAGTATTAGTGAAATTAAATCAATAATGACTTACCCCTGTGCTCAGAGTGATGGGTGTGTTGCCCCTGGCGTCCACCATACCTCCGTGCGCATGCGCGGACGTGGCCCCGCCCCTACGTGTGCATGATGACGTCACGCGTTGCCGCGGCAACGCTAGAGTCACATGGGAAGAAAAGAACCAGGAAGTGACTGATAGTGAATAGCATATGTCTCCGGTTGCTATGGCAACCCGGCAATGTAACTACAAAGTTATACATTCAATAAATATTCACAAGAACTAGTCCAATCATCCTGTTACTAGAAAATAATGAGAATGAAAGGTTTATGAAAATATACAGTGATACTGATGTGTATACAAAGTGCAAAGAAAGCTATATATGTTCATAAATATAGATATTAATTAAAACCCTAATTCTGGCAGGTGAATACTAGCCTTAAAGTGCCAATGTGTAATGAAGTACTGAAGACCAGTACAATTATACTGGAAATAAAATGTATATAGAAAAGAATTATCTATTGATATAGAATTGTTATTTATTATATTTGCACTGGAAAGCACTTTCTTATTTTAAGTAATATCACATCACTGTTAGCACTTTATTATCACTATAGCACTTTTCCATAAGCACTTTTCTATATACATTTTATTTCCAGTATAATTGTACTGGTCTTCAGTACTTCATTACACATTGGCACTTTAAGGCTAGTATTCACCTGCCAGAATTAGGGTTTTAATTAATATCTATATTTATGAACATATATAGCTTTCTTTGCACTTTGTATACACATCAGTATCACTGTATATTTTCATAAACCTTTCATTCTCATTATTTTCTAGTAACAGGATGATTGGACTAGTTCTTGTGAATATTTATTGAATGTATAACTTTGTAGTTACATTGCCGGGTTGCCATAGCAACCGGAGACATATGCTATTCACTATCAGTCACTTCCTGGTTCTTTTCTTCCCATGTGACTCTAGCGTTGCCGCGGCAACGCGTGACGTCTTCACGCACACGTAGGGGCGGGGCCACGTCCGCGCATGCGCACGGAGGTATGGTGGACGCCAGGGGCAACACACCCATCACTCTGAGCACAGGGGTAAGTCATTATTGATTTAATTTCACTAATACTTGAGGTATATAAATGTAATGTTCTGCATTGTTTCATATGTTTGATCCTGATGAAAGTTCCAGATAGGAACTGAAACGTTGATCTTTTAAATGGAATTTCAATAAACTGTAAGTTTTAAACTCAACAAAAGTCCGAGAGTGCTGATCACTACTTCACCATATGCAATTTTTCCCTGGATTACAAGCACCCGGCTTACAACTGTCTACAAGCGTGAGTGCAAGGAAACCCTGTATGTTGTACATTTTGGGGAGTTGGGGAAACGTCTCCTACCTATGCACCAGCTATAGTACTTTTTTAGTACAGCTAATTCACAATTGTGATTTTAGTCTCTAGTGACTTAATTGAATTATTTGAAGAGATTATGGAAGATTTCCTATTGCAAGCAGGGGCATATGCTGAACAGGCTGACACACTGCACTTTACAACAGATGAAGCTAAAGCTATTTTATGGGAACAGACTGGTTTAGATCTACCTCATAATTTATCTACCAAAGACATTTATTTTCAATTATTGCGGTTGCATCAGAAACAGATAGACCTGGAACTGCATGGAATGTTTTTATCAGATTATTACAAGGCTAAGAGGATTCCTAGGGGGTTCAGGATTATGAACGTACCCACTATAGGTAAAGGTAAGCCCAAAGGACTGGACATGTGTCCTCAACAAGGCGTCTTTGGATTTAATTTTGATCATTATCCAAGACGTCAGGAGTGATTTATCTGATATTACACAAAAAATTGAAGCTTTGGAAACTCAACATGCAGTACTCTTGGATTCCCATGAGGGGGCCAAGTTACAACTGAAATTAAAACAAGAACTTAACAGCTATCGGAATGAATTAATTAAGTTTAAGAAGCTCAAGTTTGAGCGTGTACGTCAGGACTACCAGGATCACCGGGTATATAAATGGCTTTCGGGTGATAAAACGAGGAGACCACCTAGAATACGCAAACGTATAACTCGTCCTAGAGTCCCAACAGTAGATGTGACTTCGGGAGAATCAGCTTCAGATAGTGAAGTACTAAGGGAACAGGCAATTTTTTTAGGGAACGCAGAAGTGGGTATTACCACGAGGAGCCAAGGGAGAGGCGCAGAAGGAGGAGAACAAGACGTGGACAGAAGGGTAAAACCAATTCCACGTGGCAAACCTCCAATGAGAAAGTAACACCCATTTTCAACTTGTCACATAGGGTGCTAGATACACAAGAATTATCTATTTTGGAACATGGCCTTTCTTTTGTACCCACGGCTGCCCCTAATATGTTTAAATGGAATGTGGAGCTATTTAAATTTGGGAGAAACATGCGGCTTAAGGAATATTACCATAAACCAGGTGAACAAGGACCATCACAGACCTCAATGAATATTGATACATCAAATCAACAAATGAAAAAATTTAAACCAAAATCGAATTTTGACCCACAGAATTATAAAGCTTCAATTAAGACCTATCTCTCTACAGTGGAACGACTTACACAGGAGGTTATCCGCAATCATAAAGTACTCAGGAGAAATGTTTCTATTTCACAGATGAAAATCATCAAAAACTTGTCAGAGGACCCTACGATTGCCATTAGATCTGCTGATAAAGGGGGAGGCATTGTAATCATGGATTACAAGGATTATGCTGGGGAAATCAGACGGCAATTACAAGATGCTACAGTATATTTACATTTACAAGGTGATCCGACTAAGAAAATAGCAACAATTATAGAGAATACTCTGTTTTTGGGACTGGAAGCAGGATACATAGATCTTCAACTCTATAACTACCTATTGAAAAAGAATCCCAAGACTCCAATTCTTTACACTATACCAAAGATACACAAGAATCCCATTAAGCCACCAGGGAGACCGATAGTATCAGCAATAGGAGGGATCTTGGAACCGATTGCAAAATGGCTGGATTCCCTATTCCAAGCACCCATAGCAGAGATACAGACTTGTATCAAGGATACATCGACTTTGATAAGGAAATTGGACTCATTAGACTTTGGCGAGGAACCCATCATTCTAATCACCATGGACGTGAGTAATTTATATACAATTATTCCACACCAGGAGGGGATAGAAGCCATGAGACAAATTTTATGCATGGCTACTTCATATGTGGGACCTCCAATCGAATTTGTCTTGGAATTATTGTCCTTAACTCTCCAACAAAATTATTTTAGATTTGAAGATGATTGGTTCCTACAAGTGGCGGGTACCTCTATGGGGGCAGCGATGGCCCCAATGTATGCCAATTCCTATATGCATATTTATGAGAAAGAACACATCTTTTCCAAATTTAATCACCTTATCACGGCGTATTTTCGTTACATTGACGATTTGTTGATCCTTTGGAAGGGCACTGAATTGGAAGCACAGCAAATGGTTCATTATCTGAATGAACTTAATACTCCAGTCAGGTTTACGTCCAATATTAGTACAAATATGATTCAATTTCTGGATTTAGAGATATCTGTTAAAGAACATGGAGTATCTTATTGTCTATATAGGAAAGACACCGATCGGAACACATTGTTGCACAATAAAAGTGCACATCCAAAAATGTTGAAAAAATCGCTTCCTAAGGCACAATTCTTAAGAGTTATACGTAATAATTCAGATCAACTCAAGATGCAACAACAGTTGGAGGAGATGAATAAAAAATTCCTTGAAAGAGGTTATTATAGACAGGAATTGTTAAAAGCACAACAAGATGCGCAAATGGCCAATACCGCCATACGTACTAAAAAACCACCGTCCCTGGTATTTCCAATGGCTTACAATGACGCTTCACCTAAAATAGTCAAAATTATCAAACAAAATTGGAAGATGCTTGCAACGGACGACACTTTGCCAAAAGTTTTTAAAGAACATCCATTGATTAGTTTCAAGAGAAACAAAACATTAAAGGACATGTTGGTACATACAGATCCTATAAACAGTTATAATCAGGGAACTGATATCCAATACCGAGGCAGTGTCCGATGCTTAGGATGCGTCACTTGCAGCCATATGACCCCGGCTAAATCCTTTCAACATCCACACAATAATAAGGTGTTTAAGATAAAACACACGATTACATGCAAAACACCTTTTGTGATCTACAAATTAACGTGTCCATGCGGGTTAGCCTACATTGGCAAAACTGAAACCCCACTATGTGAGAGAATACGGGGACACAGATCAGCAATACAGGTGGCTTTCAGGGATGGACATTCAGAACAACCTGTGGCACAACATTTTCTTGAAATGAAACATCCTCTTTCCTCTTTGAAGTTTATCGCAATAGATCATATCCCAATACCCAGGCGAGGAGGGGACCGCGGCAAAATGCTCCTTAATAAAGAGACAGAATGGATCTTCCAATTGAACACGATTGCACCTAGAGGACTCAATGAGATGCTTTCCTATCATTCATTTCTTTAGTTATGACCCCAAAAGCAATAGGAATTTTGTTTTTATGATAATTTTTATGATACTTTTTATGATGTTTTTTTATGTGTAAATCTATACCTTTAAGCCCTTAATGTTTTGATACATTTTTATACCAAAGAATTATCTATTGATATAGAATTGTTATTTATTATATTTGCACTGGAAAGCACTTTCTTATTTTAAGTAATATCACATCACTGTTAGCACTTTATTATCACTATAGCACTTTTCCATAAGCACTTTTCTATATACATTTTATTTCCAGTATAATTGTACTGGTCTTCAGTACTTCATTACACATTGGCACTTTAAGGCTAGTATTCACCTGCCAGAATTAGGGTTTTAATTAATATCTATATTTATGAACATATATAGCTTTCTTTGCACTTTGTATACACATCAGTATCACTGTATATTTTCATAAACCTTTCATTCTCATTATTTTCTAGTAACAGGATGATTGGACTAGTTCTTGTGAATATTTATTGAATGTATAACTTTGTAGTTACATTGCCGGGTTGCCATAGCAACCGGAGACATATGCTATTCACTATCAGTCACTTCCTGGTTCTTTTCTTCCCATGTGACTCTAGCGTTGCCGCGGCAACGCGTGACGTCTTCACGCACACGTAGGGGCGGGGCCACGTCCGCGCATGCGCACGGAGGTATGGTGGACGCCAGGGGCAACACACCCATCACTCTGAGCACAGGGGTAAGTCATTATTGATTTAATTTCACTAATACTTGAGGTATATAAATGTAATGTTCTGCATTGTTTCATATGTTTGATCCTGATGAAAGTTCCAGATAGGAACTGAAACGTTGATCTTTTAATGGAATTTCAATAAACTGTAAGTTTTAAACTCAACAAAAGTCCGAGAGTGCTGATCACTACTTCACCATATGCAATTTTTCCCTGGATTACAAGCACCCGGCTTACAACTGTCTACAAGCGTGAGTGCAAGGAAACCCTGTATGTTATATATATATATATATATATATGATCTAAGTATATATTTCTTAATTTTAAACTGTTTTAACGTTTGTTTAACTTTATTACATGCAGCAGGGGGACTACCTATCATTCCAGGACCTCCCCCTGCTGGCATTGCTATGGACGGCTATTCCGTCCATGTGATCGTGAGGTCCCAGCAAGGACCTCGGGATCACATGGCCCAGGAGGGCTGGATCAGATGCAGGGGGACTCCCTGGGATGCCAGGAAAGTACCCCGATCGCGATCGTGGTCGGGGGATTGCCAGCGAGCAGGTAAGTGGGATGGACGGCGTGGACGTACTATGCCGCCCGCCGGCGTTTAGAGCCGGGTCCCAAGGACAGCCTAGCATGCCCGCCATCCTTAAGGGGTTAAGGAGAAATGATGATACAGTAAGAAATAATTTCACCAGCACATTACTTTTATTGTTTCAATTGTCCCACCAATAAGCACATCTGTGCCTACTAAATTACAAGTAACCACATGTGTGTACACCTTACTACATATAAATAAATTTCAACCATCAGTATGCCTAATATAAGAATAATTTAGAAAGTAAGAGAGCTCCTCACGAGACACCATGCTAATAAAATAATGAAGAAAATAATGTGATATATAATATCTATGTGCAACGTGTGTATATTGGTAACTATTGCCATGTATTGCCATGTATTAGTTTTGGAAGGTTATAGCTAGGGCTTGGTTTTGACAGTGGATAGGGTTAAGGCTAGAGAGAGACTGTTTATGTCTTAAAAAGGTTTTAGGTTTCGGATATCTGGATTAATGTGTGAGATTTTTTTTCAGTTATGAAGAATTTTAGTTATGAAGAAAGGTAAAAAATTTGTAATCTCTTTAATTTGGTAAAATGGCGATTTAGAGCATATGTGATAACATTATACAAATATTATTTTTTGGGCCAGTACAAACCATTGTCTGGAAATCTATCAATAAACTGGGCTATACATAGGACACAAGGTCATGGATTTAGGCTGGAAGAAATGTTATTTACTCTAAAGGTTTTTTGTACGGGGAGAACAATAAGGATGTTGAATTCTCTGCCTGAGGAGGTGGTTTTGTCAGCGTCCATACAAATGTTTAAACAGCAATTCGATAAATACTTGCAAAAACATAATAAACAGGCATATAATGTCTAATTAGTGGGTTAATAGCTTCTTGATCCAAGGAGATATCTGACTGCCATTTTGGGGTCAAGAAGGAATTTTTACCTAGTTTGTTGCAATCTTGGAAGCGCTTCAGACTGGGTTTTTTGCTTTCTATTGTATCAAGAGCATAAACATATGTGAGAAAGGCTGAACTTGATGGACGCAAGTCTCTTTTCAGCTATGTAACTACGTAACTATGTATGTAATATAGGCACATATCCTCTGCCTGTTTTCATTATTTATAATGTACTTTTTTGGAGCTTAACTGAACTTGTTGGGAGAAATAAGCTCCAGGATGTAGCATTTTTTTTATAATTGTATTAGTTCTACAATCGATTTTTACTCCTTTTCTATGGTATTATTACTGCCTATTTTATGGGCTTACTTGCCACTTTCCCAGTGGCTTGCCCTCATGTCATAGCACCCTTCCTGACCTGTCTAATCTGGCCCTGATTTCCATCTGACATAGTGGGGGGCATAGCCAGATTTGCCATTAGGCAAAGGGGCACCTGTTTTCAGCATTTATAATGCCTTTTTGCAGGTGGGGATAAATAATCATCTGTAGCAATGTACAGTGTTCTCTGACCTCCAGTCAGCCTACACTGGTGAGTAGAGCTGCAGAAACAATTACAGAGGCTGTACACAGGGACAGCCTTAGGTGTGAAAGCTGTGCGGTAGCACAGGGCACCATGGCAGCAGGGGGTGCCATGTATCCAACACAGCTGACACACTCCCTGGGTCCGAAGTGTGAGGGAGTGCTACTATAAAGCAGGAGTGTTATATGTACCTGGCCGCCCAGCTCCTGGGGGTATTTAATTATCCTCCAGCCAGGGCTATTGGATAAGCCAGGGGTGGACCTACATGAGTGGTGTGGGCAGAGCTACACAAGTGGTGTGGGTGGAGCTACACAAGTGGTGGTGGCGGAGCTAAACATACAATGGGGGCGGAGCTAGATGCAGCTGGAACCCCTTGCCTGGGAAGTTGTGAAAACTTGTGGGGGAAGCGGGCAGGAGTAAAGGCATAGCTACCTAATATAGAATATCTATACATATATCAACTATATATGAAAAACAACCCTAACTTTCCATCTAGAGTGAATAGAGTCAATTACGTAGCCACAAGACGTAGCCATATTGATAACATACATCATCGACCTGGTTATACGAACCCACATGAATGGAAATTCAATAGGAGGGGAGAAATACGATAATTATTAATTAAGATTATTAGTACACTAAAGCTAGCATAATCTTCAATTTTATCACATGACAGGAGGCTTCCTAGTTTGCATTTTTAACACTAAGTTATTAGAGAGAAAATGGAAATGGAGGATGTCTGAGAGTTAAACATCCGAAATGTGGATTCTCATCACCAGTCTGCCTAGAGCGATATATATGATAAGTGGGCCCCTGCTGTGAAGGCGGAAGAGGTCGCTGCAACCCGAACCGAGTGCGCGACGGAGGTGTCACATATTCATCCGCTTATAGAAATGTGGTTAATGACATTTACTGTCTACACAGGAAAAGTTGTGCCGAGCAGCAATCTAATCCACAGAAGGGTTAATGCTGAGCAGTAATTGTGCAAATGAAACCTGGTGTCATGTATTCATCCGCTTAGAGAAAAGTGATTAATGACATTTACTGTCCACACAGGAAAAGTTGTGCCGAGCAGCAGCCTAATCCACAGAAGGGTTAATGCTGAGCAGCAATTATGCAAATGAAACCTGGTAACTGACTTTGGGGCCTATCAGAACTAAAGGAGGGGTATTTAGGCCCAGTTCTCAGCCTGCTCAGTGCCCTGTCGTGGTTTCCCTTGTGGTTGTCTGAGAGCGTGTTCCTGTTTATAGTTTTCTACCTGGTTTTTGACTTTGGCTTTGTTTATTGACTTCTCTATATTCTGGTATCCTGACTCCTGGTTTTCCTCATCGCTGTGTCCCTTTCTGTGTTCCCTGACCTCGGCTAGTATTTTTGACTATTCTTTGTACGTTAAATCCGGCCATTCTAAGGACCGGTAATACGTTACTTATTTGTCATCCGTGCTGTACAGTTCTACGTGCTGGATCAAACAGTAATCCTGACATTACGACAGGGCCATAGATCCTGTAGAACTGTGTTAGCACATAGCTGCTTGCGAGAGGAAATTAGAGGAGAATGATCACCGCATGGATCAATTCACTCAGGCTTTAGGTACGCTTCTCGCTAGAACGGAGCATCTACAGCCTGCAGTGTCTCCTCCTATAGCATCTCTACCCTGTGTACCTCCACCCACTGTTAATAGGACTCCTTGCATCTCCTTATCACCATCCCTACAGTTTGATGGCAATATCCAGGAATGCAGGGGTTTTCTTAATCAGGTGGAGTACCATTTTGAGGCCTCACCAGGGTCATTCCCCACGGACAGAGCAAGAATTGGTTATCTAATGAATCAATTAAAGGGCAAGGCCCTTGCCTGGGCTAATCCGTTGTGGGAGAGTAATCGGAGCATAGCTCATAATTACCAGGAATTCCTTGCCGAATTCAAGCTCACGTTTGAGCCATTGGGTAGAGAGGATGACGCCTCCACTGCCCTAATGCACATCAGACAAGGTAACCGGTCTATCTCGGATTATGCTATTGAATTCCGTACCTTAGCTTCCGAGGTAGACTGGACTAACAATGGGTTAATCTCAGCATTCAAAAAGGGTCTCTCAGAGACTATACTAGATGAGATAGCCGCTAAAGAATTACCTAAGAGTCTTAACGAATTTATTACGTTTGTCATGCATATTGATAATAGGTTAAGACTCAGAGAAGTCACCAGAAGCAAGACCAGACGTACGGCTATGTCCCTAGCACCTCAATTCTCTAAACCTGTTTTGTCTAACCTCCCTGTACAGTCCAAACCCGAACCTATGCAGTTGGGGGTCACTAGACTGTCAGAGGCCGAAAAACAGTATAGGAGAAGGGAGGGGTTATGCCTATATTGCGGTAGAAAGGGACATATGATAACTAATTGTCCAGTGCGTCCGGAAAACTTCCGCACCTAAGAACCTTAAGGGGACAGATCTTAGGTGTGATGGAGTTGTCCTCTAACAAAAACAAAAGTAGATTCCTCCTTGAGGTATCTATTTCCCTTGATAACAAGAAGTTTTCTTGCAGTGCCCTAATGGACTCAGGTGCTGCTGGAAATTTTATTGATGTCCAGTTTATTAGGGGTAATGAGATACCGGTCAGGGAGAGACCTACGCCGCTAGCTGTAGAGGCTATTGATGGTAGACCACTCACACAACCGCTTATAACCCACGAAACTGTCCCTATTACGATCTCCATTGGGGCCTCCCATAGGGAGGAGATGACGTTTCAGGTTATTACTTCTCCATCATGTCCTATCATATTAGGGTTTCCGTGGCTGAGTAAGCACAATCCCTATATTGACTGGGCTAATGGGGAGATATTAGAATGGGGTAAAGAGTGTATGGGGAGATGTATAAAACCAGTACTAAAGAGATTTGATACTATTGACCTTCCCACTACCACTCCCCAAACTCCTGGAGTTCCCATACAATACCGAGAACTTCAGGAGGTGTTTAACAAGGCTCAATCCGATGTATTGCCTCCCCACAGAGCATATGACTGTGCCATTAACCTGTTTCCAGGCGCTATGCCACCTAAGGGGGCAGTTTATGCCTTATCTCCCCAGGAGAGTAAAATAATGAAGGAATACATCAAAGAATCCTTGAGCAAAGGGCACATAAGAAAGTCATCCTCACCAGCTGGTGCAGGATTCTTTTTTGTTGAGTAAAAGGGTGGTAAGTTACGCCCTTGCATAGACTACAGGGCACTTAATAAAATCACTGTAAAAAATGCATACCCTATTCCACTCATTTCCAAATTGTTCGATAGACTCCAGGGAGCTAAAGTATTTAATAAGCTTGACCTTAGGAGCGCTTACAATTTGGTTAGAATTAAAGAGAATCATGAGTGGAAGACGGCATTTAATACCCGTAGTGGACACTATGAATATCTGGTAATGCCATTTGGGTTATGCAACGCCCCGGCCGTATTCCAAGACTTTATAAATGATGTACTCAGGGAATTCATTTACTCATTTGTCTTGGTTTATTTGGACGATATTTTGGTGTATTCCCCTGATCTTCAAACTCACCACTCCCATGTGAAACAGGTTCTGCAGACGTTGTTGAAAAATAAACTTTATTGTAAATTAGAAAAGTGCATATTTGACCAGCCTGAAGTCCACTTTTTGGGTTACAACATCTCTGCATCGGGATTTCAAATGGATCCTAAAAAACTAGAGGCTGTACTACACTGGCCATTACCCTCTGGTTTAAAAGCCATTCAAAGGTTTATTGGTTTTGCCAACTATTACAGAAGATTCATCAAGGGATTTTCTTCTATAATAGCCCCAATCACAAATATGACTCGCAAAGGGGTTAGTAGCACGGTATGGTCCAAAGAGGCTGTGAATGCTTTTGAGACTCTTAAACAAAGATTTGCCTCTGCGGACATACTAAAACATCCTGACACCAGTAAACCTTTTATATTGGAGGTTGATGCATCCGAGACAGGGGTAGGGGCTGTTCTCTCTCAGAGAGAAAGCCAGGGAACACCATTGCATCCTTGTGGCTACTTCTCCAGAAAGATGTCTCCTGCTGAGCGCAACTATGATATTGGCAATAGAGAACTGTTGGCCATTATTCTTGCCCTCAAGGAGTGGCGACATCTTTTGGAGGGTTCCAAGGACCCCCTGTTGATCATAACCGACCACAAAAATCTGGCATATATAGGGGATGCCAAACGTTTGTCTTCCAGACAGGCTAGATGGTCACTGTTCCTTTCACGTTTTAACTTTCTCATTACTTATAGACCTGGTTCTAAAAATACCAAGGCTGATGCCTTGTCCAGGCAATTTGATAATGAGTCAGCTCCGGAACAGATGACATCTCCTATTATTCCAGCAGAGTGTATTATTGCTACTACTGTCCTCTCACTGTCTTCTCCACTGCTGGGCACCATACTGGAGGCCCAGCCTCAGGCGCCCAGTGGTAAACCGTGTGATAAACTGTTCGTTCCCCTATGTGAAAGGGTTAATATCATGAAAGTGTTCCATGACAATATAACTGCTGGACACCCGGGCATCAATAAGTCCACTGCCGCGATCACTAGATCATTTTGGTGGGATTCACTCAGGAAAGATGTAAAGGAGTATGTGCAGGCATGTTCTGTGTGTGCAGTTTCTAAGGTGACTCATGCACTTCCTTGTGGCCTGTTGCAGCCTCTTCCTGTTCCTGAGATTCCATGGTCCCACCTATCCATGGACTTTATTGTTGAGCTTCCTAGCTCTGCTGGGTTCACTACTATTCTCATGGTTGTAGACTGATTTTCTAAGATGGCTCACTTCATTCCTCTCAAGAAGTTGCCATCTTCGCAAGATTTGGTCCTAATTTTCATACGTGAAATTGTCCGTTTGCATGGCATCCCCACAATATTGTGTCTGATAGGGGCTCTCAGTTTGTGTCCAGGTTCTGGAGGGCGTTCAGTAAACAATTGGGGATTGATCTCTCCTTCTCCTCCTCCTACCATCCACAGACCAATGGTACAGCTGAGAGGGCTAACCAGTCATTAGAAGTTTATTTGCGTTGTTTTATTAATAGCACACAAGACAATTGGTCCGAACTACTCCCGTGGGCCGAGTTCGCTAGAAACAATGCTGTTCATGACTCCTCTGGGCACAGTCCATTTTTTGTCAATAATGGTAGGCATCCTACGGTTCTCCCTGCGGTATTTTCTGATACTGCCATTCCTGCTCTGGATGAGCGTCTGGCCTCCATTCGGGATACCTGGGTTAAGGTTCAAACTGCTCTAGGGGCTGCTGCTGAACGCTTCAAACATTTTGCTGATAAGCGTAGGAGTGCCAACCCGGTGTACCAAGTGGGGGACCGGGTTTGGTTGTCATCTCGCAACATCAAGCTTAAGGTCCCTAGCATGAAGTTTGCCCCCAGATTCCTTGGTCCCTATAGAGTGCTTCGTAGGATCAATCCAGTGTCTTACTCTCTGGCTCTTCCTGCATCTTTAGGGATTCCCAACACTTTTCATGTGTCCTTAATCAAACCTCTTGTCTGCAATAGATATACTGTTCCTTGTGTTCCTCCCCCTCCGGTGGTGGTGGGTGGTCAGGAAGAGTATGAGGTATCTTCTATCGTGGATTCTAGGTTTTCTCGGGTCACTTTACAGTACTTGGTTGTTTGGAAAGGTTACGGTCCTGCTGATCGTTCTTGGGTTTCGGCTCCTGACCTGCATACGGGCCGTAAGATCCACGCTTTTCACGCTAAATTTCCTCTCAAGCCTGGTCCTGTCTGCCCAGTGGGCGTTCTTCAGGTGGGGGGTAATGTCACATATTCATCCGCTTATAGAAATGTGGTTAATGACATTTACTGTCCACACAGGAAAAGTTGTGCCGAGCAGCAACCTAATCCACAGAAGGGTTAATGCTGAGCAGTAATTGTGCAAATGAAACCTGGTGTCATGTATTCATCCGCTTAGAGAAAAGTGATTAATGACATTTACTGTCCACACAGGAAAAGTTGTGCCGAGCAGCAACCTAATCCACAGAAGGGTTAATGCTGAGCAGCAATTATGCAAATGAAACCTGGTAACTGACTTTGGGGTCAAAGGCCGGTTACAGCCTATCAGAACTAAAGGAGGGGTATTTAGGCCCAGTTCTCAGCCTGCTCAGTGCCCTGTCGTGGTTTCCCTTGTGGTTGTCTGAGAGCGCGTTCCTGTTTATAGTTTTCTACCTGGTTTTTGACTTTGGCTTTGTTTATTGACTTCTCTATATTCTGGTATCCTGACTCCTGGCTTTCCTCATCGCTGTGTCCCTTTCTGTATTCCCTGACCTCGGCTAGTATTTTTGACTATTCTTTGTACGTTAAATCCGGCCATTCTAAGGACCGGTAATACGTTACTTATTTGTCATCCGTGCTGTACAGTTCTACGTGCTGGATCAAACAGTAATCCTGACAGGAGGTCAATCCCAACGAGAGATAAAAGCCATCGTACCCAGTGGGCCAAAGTGGTAACCGAGACTGGCACATGTGGCTTAACATAGGACACTTATAATTGTCTTGATGAGGTAATATTAGGGTGGTCGTAGCTGTACATAGGCATGCAGTGTCTGGACCACGCAAAGTTGGGTTCCAATGGAAAAAATGGGTAAAAAAATGACGTTGAGTCCGTCTAGTACATCGAGACACTCGATGAGTGACAACTTCCTGAGAAAACCAGAAGACGTCCATGTGGAATGCTCGAATGTCCGAAATTCAACATAAAGATACCAGACATAAAAAGGAGGATAAACTTCACTGTCGGTTGTCTAAAGACAATTGCTGTTAGAAAGTCACTCCTTTATGAAACAAAGAACTTGGGCCACATCCCAAAGGGAGGAATATTCGTTGCAGGGGTCTACGTAACAGAATGTCCTGAAGTGGTGTACAAACCAAGGGAATCCAACCTATCAGTTTCCCTTGTAATGGAACGTGAGGCGCTGAAATCGCAGAACGCACTGTATTGATGGACCGGTAGTACTTACCTTCTGAGAACAGGCACACGAGAAAGTTCAATATGGAGGATACAGAGGCCGTAAAAGGATCGAGTTTCCGTCCCATACACCAATTGACCCATGAATTCCAAGCTGAGAGGTAACACTTCCTCATTCCAGGGGCCCATGAGTCCCAGAGTATACCTCTAGCCGTTGGCGAAAAGTCATCAGTGCATCAAACACTCCTGAAAGACTCCAGGCCACTAAAGTGAGATGTCCTTCTTGTAGCATGTGATGAGGATTCCCCATGGAATCCGTGAGGATCATCAGATTGTCTGTTAATAGCGGAGGGTCCTGGTATGACAGTGCGAGGAGATCTGGGAATCAAGGTTGACTCTGCTACGAGGTCGTCACCAGGGGTATTGCCACTTCCAGCATTCTGATGTGGTGAACCACTCTCGCGATCATTGCAAAGGGTGAAAATGTGTAAGCCCCTTCAGTTGGCCATGCCTGCGGGAATGCTTCTACTGTTGCACCCTCCGGGTTTGGTAATCAGCTATAGAAAATCGATAGTTGGCGGTTGGTGCGAGATGGAAAAGTCAATAGTGCCAAAGATGGCTCTGCCATTTTACGTCTGCATACCGTCAAGCCACCATAGAAGTTCTTGTTGGATTTCTTACGTCATGGGTAGCGGTTGGTCTAAGTGGGGTTTTTCCTGAGGAAATGAGCTGTTAGGCGTTACATGGCCCGAGAGTGCCAGGGACCTGGGAAGATCACCTGGATTGAGGAGGATAGTAGTCCCACAAAATGGTGGTATGTAAAAATTTTAACCAGGAAAGAGACATTCAGATATTTTCTGGTATCCAAGTGCATCCTATTCATGTAACTTTTACCCAATTTAATGGTATTCATCTTATCTACCTCAAAGGGCTGTCAACCCTGCTGAGGAATTGAACCTGTGACCCCCAAGGGTTAAACAAATTCTTCTGACTAAGCATTAGCCTTTCATGAAAGGCTCACTGAATAATTTTCCTCATGCATGTGGACCAAATTCCTTAGCTCCGTGGTCTATCAATTTGCCATCAAGTCATAATAAGGCTGCCCGGCATCTCTCTGAAGAGAGGGCCACATTTGTGTTGCCCAGTAAGAAAAACATCTCTGGGTCCTCTAATGAATATCGTGCGCCCCGTCGCGCGTGTTGTCTGCTGAAAGGAGTCAGCCTGGGTGTATGCCTCATCTGTTAGGGTCAGAACCTGGGTGAGCGGCCTGACAGCATCGAGGAGCTTATCCTGGGCTCACTTAAACCCTTTCTCAACTGCTTTCCTTGGGTCTCTATCCCCTCCTGCCATGAAAGCCAGCATCATCTGGTCAAATTCTGTGGTATAGGCGACCTAAACCAGAGTGAAGGTTTGGGGCACTCTGATCTCAGCCGCTTGCAAACCTCCTTATCTAGTGCCTTCCGTAACCAGAAGTGCATAATTTAAGGTTGTGTCCAATCTCCCGAGCGTGGGTGGCGAATGTGTCTAGGGTCGCACAGCGTTGACCCGTGGTGTGAAAAAAGAGCTCACCATCCAGCTGCACCAGAACTCTTCCTCCACATCACTTACATGCTGGGGCTCACCCAGAAAGGTCTCCTTCACAAAGGAGTTGGTAGTTGGGACCCCAAGTCCCGTCATCAGAATGGGAATCTTCTGCTTGCCACTCACCAAGAAATGTGATCGTGGGACCTCTTTAGGGGAGCCTTAGCAGGTTTTGATTTTTGACCCTTGCCTTTCCAGTGGCATTTAGCAGTGCGGCCTTGCTCCTTGGCAGAAGAGTCAGACTCCTCCACGACGTCTCTCTGTTGGGAGCATTTAGCAGGCTCTTTGTGTCTTGAGTGGCTGAACGCCTTGGCTGAGACCATCTCCACAGAAGCAGCAACTTCTGTGTTGATTACTGCCTGGAGGTCTGAGGGCATCTGAGTCTTCCATTATTAACACCCATTATACTTGGGGCTCACCCAATAGATTTGTGAGTAAATAGGCAAATTGGTGCACAGGCACTCTCCCATACAGTAATGTATGTAGAGGCAACGCTGGGGCTTACCCAGGTAAAAGGAGACTGCAAGCGTGTGGCAGTGGGAGAGTGCCTGTGGAGTGGTGAGCATAGCCACAAGGAGAACATTTTATGAGAGGGACTAACCCTCTAATAAAATGTTATGAGAGGAGCTCACCCTCCAATAATGAAATCACTACCATGTACTGACATAAACTGCAATATAAACAAAAACAAAAAAACTGACAAGAAGCAGTATAAATATCAGCATTGAGCTGAGTTTATGAGAGAGGCTCACCCTCTAATAATGAGATCAGTATTTTGTACTGGCATAAACTGTAAGAGAAACAAAAAACTGACAGGAAATAAAAGGGATAAAGTAGATACACAGACATCCCAAGTCTATACCATAAAAAAAAAACTGCATCACCACTATCAATTAAACCCCAAATAAATACATGTACAGTAAAAAAAAAAGAAATCAATCAATCAAGTAAATAAGTAACATTGATTAAATATATCAAGACAAGCAAACAAAGTGTAGACTCACAATATTCTTACCTGATGTGATGGAGCAGCAAAGAAAGAAGTTACTCTGTGGAAGGCGTTTCTTATACTCTCTGCCTGTCTCTGAATGGTTCCTTTTTTTTCTCTAAATGTCTTTGCTACTATGGAGTAGTAAAGGAAGAATGTGCAAAATATGAAGCCTCCTATCATGTGATAAAATTATGTGCAACCTCAGCTACTTTTGGTCTGCGTGTGAGACTGGACAGGAAATGTAAGGGGCCAGGTCCCATCTGCTCTCTAACAGTCTCTAACACACAGGGAAATCTTGCAGGAGAAGCAGAGACAGGAGTGAATGATGTACACTGCCTAAAAGCTCCTTCAGCTGTACTACTAATCAGAGGAGGCTGAGTGCTTTCCAAATAACCCTCTATCCACATGCCAGACCTGTAAATACCCATTTTTATCCTAATCCAAAGTCTAACACATCCCTAAACACTTATTACAAAATGTAGACACTCAATGCCTTTGCTGCCGAAACCTGAAAAAAACCTCTGTCTTAATCCTAGGTTTAATTCATCTTAAACACTTAACACCCCCTGTGCCCTAATACTATATTTAATTTAACTGTAACCCTAAACAACTGACCTCTTATAACATCCTTCCCAAGCTTTAAATATGTAACACTAAAGTCCTTACTTAAACTAACTATACAGTAAATTCCACTCTAACCTTAATGTCCCCTTTACCTTAAACACTGCTACCATTATGTTTAAGACTGCATGCCTTTACACACATACTCTGATTATACTCACAGATTCAAACACACATTACAAGCACAAATTATACACACACACCTCTAGTCAGGGGGTTCTAGTTAGGGCTAGGTTAGTCTAAGCACAAGATAACGCAAGGGTTAGAGATACAATTAACTCAAAGACAGGGGCTGGGGTTAGGGATCAATGTAATGCTATAGTTGAGGCTAGGATAAGGTTTGGAAATAGGGCAACTATTTGGGTAGATGTAGTGCTGCACCTGAGATTGGTGGATGGTTAGCACATGTTATATATGGAACAGGATTTAAATAATATTCCAGCATCTGCTGTCCAAGAGTGTAACAACTCCTATACTAAGGCATTATTTAAAATTACATCACTGTGTGTATGAGATTTGGAAGCATCATCTGACAGTAAAAAATATATATTATTTACCCCTAATAAATTCTCTTTATTTTTTTATTTATTTTTTTACCACAGCATGTATTACTTTTATTTGTAATGTTTACAAGGTTTATCTCCAGTAATTTTTTTTATAATCCCTAAAAACATAATGCAATGGAACGCGTCACTACTTAAGTGTGGACTTGTATATACACGTGACCAGTTACTTCAGTTGCCAAACAGCATATTTATACGGATAGTTGGACAGTTATCGCCTGGAAATTCATTGAAAACAAAACTATCAAGACCTTTAATCTTTAGAAAATTTTTTTTTTAATTTAGTAGATTGACAGACGTTGGTACAGGCACACAGTAAGGAATGCACAAAGGTATTCCAAAATTACATAATACATTGTGTGAAAGTATGTTTTATGACAGCAGTAAACAAGTGCGTTATCCCAACTGACTTTCAACGGTATGCAAACATGAGCCTTCAAGCTCATAATCTTCACATCTTCTATTCAGAACACTTTAGTGCTCTCAATCATGATAAAGACATGGCAGTATGAGTTCTTTGCTCAGAAGGCTCTTTAGAACATTCCTCCTCCCATGCCACCACCCATGCCTCCCATTCCACCCATACCTTCCATTCCAGGATCCTTCTCTTCCTTAGGAATTTCTGTCACAACTGCTTCAGCAGTTGTTAAGAGTGATGCCACGCCAGCTGCATCGATTAAAGCGGTACGTACGACCTTTGTGGGGTCAATAATTCCTTTCTCCACCATTTTTACAAATTCAGATTGCATTGCATCATATCCAATTTCTGATGGGCTCTGTAAGATTTTTTTCTACAATCAGTGACCCTTCAACGCCTGCATTATTGGCTATGGTCATTTCAGGGATCTTAAGAGTTCGTCTCACAATTTCAATTCCTATTTTCTGATCATCATTGGCTGGAGAAAGAGAATTCAAAGCGGGAATACATCTAAGTAATGCACATACACCACCAAGAACAATTCCTTCTTCTACAGCTGCTCGTTTTGCATTCAATGTGTCCATTACACAGTCTTTCTTTTCATTTACTTCAACATCACTAGTGCAACCATCCTTGATGACAGCAACACCATCAGAAAGCTTAGCTAGTCTCTCATTAAATTTTTCTTTCACATTTACTGTTTGTGGATTCCAACTGCTCAAGAATTTATTGAAAACGTTTTTCAATCTGTGCTTTGTCACCCTTGCCTTTCAATAGCATAGTATCATCTTTAGTTACAATAACTTCTCCCACTTTATCAAAGTCGTGAACTTGAATGTCTTCGATATTTAACGTTAATCCTTCTTCTCCAAAATCAACTCCACCAGATGCAATGGCCAAATCCTTCAGCTGGTTCTTTCAGTTATCTAAAAAACCTGGAGCTTTCACAGCAACAACTTGAAGACTAACTTTTAACCTGTTTAAAACCAGTGTACTTAAAGCCTCCCCATCAACATCTTCAGCAATTATAACCAAGGGTTTACAATGAGCATTGGCAAGTTCTAGAGCAGGCACAATAGACTGAATACTGGAAATCTTCTTTTCACTGAGCAAGAGATATGCATCTTGAAATTCACATTTCTGGCCTTTAGTAGTATTAATGAAGTACGGTGATATGTATCCTCTGTCAAATTTCATCCCTTCAATTATCTCCAACTCATCATGAACAGTTTTACCATCCTTAACTGTTATTACTCCTTTACGGCCAACTTTTTTCATGGCATCTGAATTTATCTTGCCAATTTCCTGATCACCATTTACAGATATGGTAGCAACCTGAGCAATTTCTTCAGGTGTTGGACCAGGCTTGGATTGTTTCTTCAACTCTGCAATTACTGCATCAGCTGCCAGCATGACACCTCTTCTTATTTCTACTGGATTTGCACCTTTGCTGATCTTTTCAAAACCTTCCTTTGCAATTGATCTTGCAGGGACTGTTGCTGTTGTAGTTCCATCTCCTGCCTCTTCATTTGTATTATTTGCTACATCTTGAACTAGCCTGGCACTAATGTTTTTATATTTGTCTTTTAGATCAATTGCTATTGCTACTGTGACACCATCCTTTGTTACATTTGGGCTTCCCTAGCTTTGTTCAATGATGACAGTTCTGCCCTTTGGTCCCATGGTAACAGCCACTGCATCTGCCATAAGGCCAACACCTTGCAGCATAAGTACTCTAGCATCCGCCCCAAATTTGACATCTTTAGCATACCCACGGGCTAGATAATGTGCTAATGCCCAAGACACCGGCCTCACTTGGTGCAAAATTGTTGGCAAACGAAGCATTTCATATAGCTATATAGTAAATTAAATGGACAGGCAGACACAGAGAGGATACTGTCAAACACGTGTCTAATGCAGACTGACCTAAGAAATTCTCTTTAGTGTATGTATTTTTTAAATATATTATTTTTAGCTTAGTTTTATTTATTTTTAATTATGGTTAGGTCTAATGATAAAAATTGAGACAATAAAGAGAAAATTTAGGAAAATTATGCTGCAGTATCAAAGTAAGTACCATATAAATGTTTTGCAAAAATCATTAGCTTGACTTCTGTGCAGCTAGTTTACATGCCACCTTGGCTCCAATAATGGCATAATTAGTGCAAATCCAAAATGTAAGAACAGAACCAGTGCAACAAATATATTTTTAGATGAACATGAATTCTGTGGTTTTAATGAAGGATAAACAAAACACAAACATTTCAGGTCACAGACCTTTTAACCCCTTAAGGACCAAACTTCTGGAATAAAAGGGAATCATAACATGTCACACATGTCATGTGTCCTTAAGGGGTTAAAAAAGTGAAATGCCAAAACACAAGCACTTACCCAAATATATAAGAAGTGATAAGAATCCTCTCATTCTCCAACCAAAACAGCAAATAGACATATGGCAAACAAACACAGTCAGACATTAAGGCTTGGAGCCCACGAAAACCCAAAAATCCATTAGGAAGTTGTTCAGATAGCATTGACCACGGTAATATATCCTAAGCCCTTTGTAGAAATTTTTTTAAAAAGAAAAATAAATTAGCTAAAAAAACAAAACAGAACATTTATGACATACTTCATTTTCTTTTCCTGACTATGTGAAATGGCAGCATCACTTATGAGTGGCTCCTCCCTAGCTTGAGAAATTAATGATTAATTAAAAAATTAATGCCTTCCTCCAATCCTCTGATACACTACCTGAAACAAAAGAATCTTGAAAAATTAAATATAGAGGTTCACTTATTTTACCACTTAGCTCCTTAAGTACTCATGGGTGAATACCGTCAGGCCCTGGAGCTTTATTTACATTAATTTTCTTTAACAGCTGTAGCACCTTGTCTCGAGTCATCCAATCACAAGTTATCTGCAAGTTTCTTGCAGCAATCATTTGTATATCTATTGCCATAGGATCCTTATTAATATATACTGAAGAAAAATATATATTTAAAATTTCTGACCTGTCCTGGTCATTAGCTAATAGACCCATCTCTGTTTCCAGTGTACCTATACTTTCATTTTTTGTTTTTTTAGAATTGATGTACTTGAAAAAATTGTGGGGGTTGGTTTGCATTCTTTGGCTATCAATTTCTCATTTTCTAGTTTAGCCACTTTAATTGCCTTTTTGCAAGCATTTTTTACTTCCTTATATCTTATATAGGATGCCTCTTATTTGTCCGATTTAAATGCTTTAAATGCCCTTTTCTTATTTTCAATCTTGTTATACTTCTCTACTAAGCCACATTGGTTTCAATTAGTTTCTTTCAGATTTTTTACCCAATGGTACGTACATACTGAGAAATGTACCTTTTTAATATTTGTTTGAATAGTTTCCTTTTATCCTTAGTGTTTTTTTCACTAAGGAGTTTATGCCAGTCGATATGTTGTAGAGTTGCCCTAATCCTATTGAAACTGGCTTTTTTTTAAATTATACGTTTTAGTATACCCCACATGCTTTTGCTTTTTTGAGTTTATTTAAAAAATTACCATATTGTGATCACTATTTCCCAAATGCTCCCCTACTTGAATGTTAGTCAAAAGATCAACACTGTTTGTTATAACGAGATCAAGACAAGCATCCTTTCTACTTCTGCTTGTACCAGTTGTGACATAAAGGTGTAATTTAACACATTCAAAAACCTGATTCCGCTTGCTGAAAAAGTAGTCACTCTATTCCAAATGTCCTGGTAATTCAAATCTCCAATAATTAATGTGTTAACCCGATTTTCAGATTTTCCAATTTGCTCTAAAAGCTGTTCTATCTCATTAATATTTACATTAGGTGGTTTATAACATATCCCAAACAATAATTGATTTCCCTTCACTTTCCCCAAGCAGATATCTACCCATAAAGCTTTCACACTTTCCTCGTCACACTCCACATGCCTAAGATTTGACTTTAACTCATGGTTGACATACAAACATACCCCACCACCCTTCTTGTTTTTCCTATCCTTCTAAATAACGTGTACCCATTTAAGTTAACTGCCCAGTCATGTGTCTCATCCCACCATGTTTCCGTTATGCCTATTATATCATATTGTTTAGTGTATGCTCTTGCCTCCTTGCATTAGTAAGCATACATTTAATATTATCATGAGTCATTTGTACTTTTTGTGAATTTTCATCAATATTACATACCTCCTCTCTTCTGAGCATTCCCCTCCCCTTATCTCCACCACACTTACCCTGAGCTATCCTATCTCCATTTTCTAGATTGCTTTGACCCTCACCACTACTACTAGTTTAAAATCTCCTCCAACCTTCTAGCCATCCTATCCCCCAGCACAGCAGACCCTCTTCTGTTTAGGTGCAATCCATCACGACTGTATCCAAGTGCAAAATTGGCCCAGTGCTCTAAAAGCCCCAAACCCTCTTTCCTGCACCAAGACTTCAGCCACACATTGACTTCTCTAATCTTCCTTTCTGCTGCAACGCGCGGCACAGGTAATATTTCTGAAAATATTACCTTGGAAGTTATTTTCTTTAGCTTTCTTCCTAGTTCACTGAACTCATTCTTTAGGACCTTCCAATTTCCTACCAATATGAACCATGACAACTGGGTCATCCTCAGCCCCTCCCAATAATCCCTCCACTCTGTTGGCAACATGCCAGACCCGAGCACCCGGGAGACAGCAAACTGTCCGGTTGAGACGACCAGAGTGGCAGATTACCCTATCTACTCTCTTAATAACAGTGGTAGAGTCCCCTACCACCACAACTTGTCTAGCCTTCCTTACCTTCCCAATATATTTTCTGTTTTCCTGGCTAAACATGGCAGCATCACTTATGGGTACTACACAAGATACACTGAAAGAAGAGAAAGGAAACAGTACTTGCACGCAAGAACTCCAGAATATTCTACATAGCTGCATTAGCCATCCTGGAATCAGCCGCAATGCTAAAACCGGAGAGGAAAAACCCTCTCAGCAATGACAGAGAGTTTCCATGAGGAAAATAAATGCATTTTGCCTAAAAAAAGATGACAGGCCTTAGAAAGAGTCTGAAAACTACCTCCTGAACTGGAAATAGTATTGGCAATAGGCAAATCAAGGCTGGTGTACTGCCATACTGCCCTGACAGATGAGGGGATGAACAGGCCCAATACTTCCAGCTGCTATACAAGGTAACCTTAACTTTCCCATGTTGCAGTTTCTTATAAAAGAAACCAGTCACCTCTTGCTTCCTTCAGGGGTAGAGAGGCTGAGATATTCATGGGAGAACTAAGCAACCATACTGATTCCATACTGATTCCACGACCATTCAGTGGTGCCCCCAGCATTTTGAGAAGAGGGAAAAAAGAAAGAAAGGGAGCAGGGGTTGGGATAGTAGAAGAGGTGGCACAGAGACAGATGCAATAATGGATAGGAAGCAAAAGGCTTTAAGAATAAAAAAAAAGTGGAGTGAGCAGTAGTGTATTAAGCTGCAGTGTGATCTTTGATTCTTACTTGCCATTTCAAGCAATGGGGAAATGTATTGAATCCAGGAATCTCAGGTAGCCAAATATTTATCTATGGTCAGTGAGACTCCAGCAACCATAGCCTCCATTGACTTACTCTACCTTTTGCAACCATTGTAGAATGTAAGGGGGTTTGGTTTGACGACAGAGGAGCAGGATCCCACTGCTCACAGCTGCTAACAAGTGCTTCATGAGGGATTTTTTGTATGTGCATAGGAGAAGTGTAGTGTTTTGTAGCAGAATCAAACACCCATCCAGAATCCATGACAAGTGGGTACCAGATACTTTAAAGAGTGAAGTTTTCTGGCTGAGACTAGTTTTGTTAAAGTGATTGGATCTCCCAACCCCAGCCAATTTAGCTTTTTAGTAAAGGTGCCATCAGTGTCAGAATAGAGAATAGGATGCATCAAATTTGTACACTGTGCCATACAAGCAGGTAGCGCCTATGAAAGGATGGAATTTAATGAACAGAAATATCCCATCGTTCCAGCCAGGCCATTCCAGCCAGGCCTTCCTTTTCCAGAGAGCACCATGGTTTTGCTTCTGAGCCACTCCAGGCGATGAAACACAAGAGGTGTAATTCCTGGTAATACTTAAGGGATGAGGGCGGATAAGGTTGCCTCTAGCTTTGTTAAGATGCAGTTGGGCTGATATAAGGTGAGGGAATCATCCATTCCAAATAAATTTTAGAATTACAGACTGAACAGTGGTAAAGAAATATCTGGATATATGGACCCTCAATACACCCACCCAACTAGTCAGTTCAGTGGTCCAAGGTGAGGAATTACCCAGGGGGACTTCCACTGGGTCCCATGGCTGCCGAAAAGGTAAACTTAAATACAGGAAAGATAAAACCCAATCCAGTCACCTCTGCTGTGAGTCAGGAAATGGGTTACAGCTGTTAGTGAAGAATTGCTACTCAGCCAGAGAGAAGAAAGGTGAAGGGGTCAGAGGAATCACAGTGTGTTTAGTGCAGCACTCAACGAGTACTTCCAGGGATTTTGCCAAATAGATATTAATCTTGCTACTAGTCTAAAATTTCCAG
Source organism: Pelobates cultripes (assembly GCA_933207985.1). Taxonomy (NCBI): domain Eukaryota; kingdom Metazoa; phylum Chordata; class Amphibia; order Anura; family Pelobatidae; genus Pelobates; species Pelobates cultripes. The sequence continues at coordinate 115,129,206 of OW240916.1, forward strand.
AATGAGCTTATACCAAACTCCCCACCCCTAGTCTAGAACTTGTTTTAGCTCCACCTCCCTCCCTCCTCAATCCCAGCTCTGTTCCTCTGCCTCAAAAAGTAAATTTGGCAATGCTGAGTAGCCAAATTTACAGAGCTAGTGGAAAAGTTAAGTGCTACTTCCCTCATGAATAAACCCACACCTCCAGCAAATCTCTACCTGTCTAAATAAAAGTAAGGTATTATTATTATTATTATTATTATTATTATTAATACCTACACAATTAACCAAGATTACTGAGTCATTGGGGAAGTTACAGGCTTCCTCCTCCATAACCTACATATCCAGCGAACCTCTGACAATCTAAATAAAAATTAAGTAAGTACACACCAAATTACCGAGCCAGTGGTAAAGCTATAGGCTACATCCCCCAAAATCCCACCCGGTGAACCTCTGCCCACCTAAACAAAGGTAAGGTAAGTATAAACAGAATAATTGTGCAATTAAACAGAACTTGTGATATCAGCAAAGCAGCTCTCCAACCCTCACCCCAGAGACAGCCTCAGCAGAGACTGACAAACCTCCACTGTGGCCCAAAACAGCACAAACAATTACCATTTTCATATAACCAGTATGTCCTAGTGGTGTAGCAGAGCTGTGTGATCAGGTCCGATTCCCTCCCACCCCTGCAGCCCATGTGACTCTTTTATGTAGGTTTTTCATGTCATCTTAAAGCATCCGCTATGCCCTAGTCCCCCGGTAAGCCCAAATGATCCCCCATCCCAAACCAAGTGGAACCACATATGCGATCCAGTCATGTTACAAACAAGCAGTACTGTAATATTCCCCATGTGCATTATTGCTTCCAGGGTATGAACCCCCTCGAGCCATACAGACCCACAGCTGCAGGATATACAGGGGTAGTGTGTGGAACATCGTGGAACAGTACCTGGATTAGGTAGGGTAATAGCGACTAACTCCTCTGGGTCCGATGCTAGGTCTAGGGCATCTTGTGCCTGGGCCGGTCGTGGGATTTTGTATTGCGATTATATAGCTTCTAATAACATAATAAACAAACAAATAATAAAAAAGGCAATTGACGCTATTTTAAACAGAATTAGGAAAAAAACTGAGATTACCTCTTTTCTGTTATCCTTCCTGAACAGACATAAGTATTAAAAATGCACAATACAAAAGCATGGCATTTCATAAATGGGCATTTGTGGTCCATATTGGCATTTAAGGAGAAACTTATAGATGAGAAAGATAGAAAGACTCATTTTTTTATTCTTCTAGATACATCTAGAAAATATTAGCTACATACTGTCTTTCATCTAAAGTTCCCAAACAACATTTATTGATGTCTGATTTATTTATTTTTTTAAAATGTTCACAAAGTATTCACAGTACACGTTTTAGTTCTCTTGACAAGTAGAGCTTTAAATTAAAGTCGCTATTTTTGTTTTCAAAAGTAGCAACTAAAAATGCTAAATCCATGGGATGTATATTTAATCATAGTTAGAAGAATTACATAATGCAATCTCCTGGGATTTAAGAGACCTTGCAAAGTGTGGGCAGCTAAGAGACTAAAGCATGGTGGGAACAACATCTTTCTCACAAGAATTCCATGCTTAACATTCCACTTTTTTAAATAAAGTCACTTCTCACCATTAGTAGTTTCTGTTGTAATTTTTTTTTTTTTTTTTAAATAAAATACAAATTAAGTAAAAGGTCATAATAAAATGGCTTTCTTGTCATTTTGGTAGGGGAAGGTAAAACTTATAGAGCTATTCACTAAAGGGAGAATTGTTTGGAATTTCAAATTTAAGGCTAAAATATCAAAACTGGAAAAAGTCAGCTAAGTATCCAGTTTGCCTACTGTGACATTAAATTCACTTGGAATTCTCACTTTAGTGATTAGCCCTGTTAATGCTTGACTATATAAAAGTATAACAAAACTGTGCAGAAAACCTTTGAGACTATTACATGAAGAGAATCATTTCTGTCTTTTTTCAATCATGTTAAATATTGAATATCACAATGAATTGCCTACTAGAATATGGAAATTTATTTATATTGTACATTTCCTAAAATATCTGAATTCAGGAAACTAAAAAACGTATTTACCATTCTTATTCATAACGTTACATCCCAGTTAAGCCTCTTCATTCTTGATGCTGTGTAATATATTATTAAATTCATTTTCTCTGTCAAGAATAAATGTCTCTATTTAAATTCATTCCAAAGTTTTGTGTGAAAACTGTAAAGTTACTTTGAGTAACATCTGCAATTATAATCAAATTGAAAACAGCGGGTTGAGAACAATACTTTAAGCTAACCCACAGTTACCGACTGTCTTCTCCTAAAATGTTTAATGCAATTTGCTGCAAACACAGTTACTGATATGTGATCTTGTATCATTTAGTAATATTTGGAATTGTGCTCCGTAATAACTTTGTGCCTTATTAATTCAGGTCCTTGGTGAGTGAATATTGAATTTGGAGTAACTGATCATGGACTTGCTTTATGTGAAACAATGTCTATAATATCTTACCTTTATCTTTTGTAAAACATATCTCTATTTACTATATATTTGACTATGTAGCACTATCATGATTTTCCAAGTGAAAATTGGATGTAATGGATTTGTGCATATACACACAAGCTATGCAGAAATTCTAATTTATCATCTGTACGCCATTACTTGGGTCTCAAGTGATACGATATTTGAGAGTTTAAGTCATATTTGCCTCTATGTATCTGTTGTGACACAATATTTGAGAGTTTAAGTCATTTGGAAATTGCTAATTACCTCAGCCTATAACTTACATTTCTCCTCTTCGCGAGTATGTACCATAGTGTGAAACCAGTGTACCCATCAAGAGGGAAGATCAACAAGAGCATCTGGTCAAACACATGTGGATGTCTAACAATGGGTTCGATCTGACAACTGCAAAGTTTTGATTGAGTTCTTTTACTTTCAAGGTTTTTTATGATTGATTATTAACACGACTAGCTGAATCTATTTATTTTAAAATAAAGCATCGCAGGGTCATATGCAGAATTTCTGCATCAGTCTTTGTCAATTATTGCACCATGCATGAGGTGATATTGATATATCTGGACCATATCTATGACTACAATCCCTAGCTGCCCACCTCACCTAAAAATCCTACCTATCCTCCTCACCCTAATAATAGTAAGGGCTAATAAAACTAATATTTGTAAAAGGAAAATATTATACTTACCATCTTAATTTCTTCTAACTGTACTTTTCTTCAGCCCCAAAAAGGGCTAATTAAAAAAAAAAAAAAAATTGGATAAAAAAAAGGAAATGCCACACAATAGAATAATCCATCTTTGCTTCATGAGGATTCACCACAGACTGAACACTCATAGTAGAGAAAGCCCTTATAAAGACATTCCCAAACTGTGTCAGCTATTTTATTGCGTAGGAAAATGGCTATGTAATATCAGTAAGAGCACTCTCATTGGTTTGCTTGTGACCCAACTAATTAGAGTGCTCTGACAGCCAAGTTTCTAGATGTCTCGTTTCTCTTGAGAATTGGGTGTCAGAGCACTCTAATTGGTTTGGTCCTAGGTCCTCCTCATAAATTTTATTATACAGAACACCCCCTGCAACCAATAGGACTTTAGGCCCCCTTTTTATTACAATTATCCCCAGCCGCTTACCACACTTGTTTAGGTATCGGCATAAGGATGACTATGTCCCCACCATTATTTAACAGCTCCCTTCCCTATTAGGTAGGGCATTTCAAGTGACTGGAAAAACCAGAAAAAAAACTGAAAAAGAAAGAATTATGTAAATATGTTTAGGGCACTGGTACAATAAGCACTTAAAGTAACTTTTGTTGCACACATATATTGGTATTGCACTTTCAACTGAAGCACTAATTGATGTGTTGTTTGCACAGTATTGTAAAAACACTTTTTTCCAAAATGAAGCCATGTTTTAAAGGCACAGCATACTTTATTTTTTCTGGTTTGAGATTTTTCTGTTAGTGTTGAGTAGAGCTAAATACACTGATAAGGTGCTGCTATTTTATCTAAAAGGTTAAAAAGTTTTTTATTTGTGTCATGTATGCTTGTAATTATCTGTTTTTTTGTTTTTTCATCTATTTCAAGTAACTGGTCTACAATGGATGCAAAATTAAAATCTTAAAAGTTTAGTAGATTTTTCCTCACCTAAACATTTCTTATAGTAATGTGGGGGTCTTATTGATCTACACAATAAACCCTCACTATGCCAAGGGATTAAGAAGCACTGCCAGCTGGCAAATAGTACTTAAAGTTATCATTTGCTTGCATTAAAGCAAGTGAATGATAATTTGGGAGTATTGGTCTGGATTTTTAGTTAAACCGGTGCTTTGCAAATATTATGCATAGGCAATGATTTTAATCCAGACATCAAATGTATCTGGGTGATTGCTGCAAATTTGCTTGGGCCAACTAAATTCTGCTTTAGTAAATTCTGAGAATTGCCAATGTGATCATTTGGTAATTTTCACAGGTTTTTTTGTCCATCCTGGATTTTGGGAATAACCCTGTAAGACTTTGTAAAAGACTCTCACATCCATCATTGTGACTCGGAGTCAATGCACAATAGTTGAAATGTGGCAAAATACCATAACGAGTACAACATCCCCAGTATAAATCAGTGCATGGTCAATAAATCATTATGGTCTTGAGTAGGTGGTACCTCCTGTTTCTTTCTCTATTTTTAACTCTTTACATTATCTGCATTACATTTTTAAATTCTGAATATTGTTATGAGTATTCATATTACCATTATCAATATTATTGTTTGCTGAGATCTACTCTTCAAATCAACCACAGGAAAAATAATGGCTAATTACGTGAAACTATAATTAATGTTCAAAATATAGTCACTTTTGCTTTAGCTCACAAACATGTTTAGATTTACTGGGTTCTGAATTCTTTTCTTTCTTCTCCTTACAAGGCCTATGAAACATTTATTAAATATCTATTTCAGAAATAAGCAAAAGACAGAACTCCAAAGCCTATCAAGAGTAAACAAGTATTGTTATAATTGAAAAATGTTCTGTGGTTATTTAACCCCTTAAGGACCAAACTTCTGGAATAAAAGGGAATCATGACATGTCACACATGTCATGTGTCCTTAAGGGGTTAATGTGAGAGATCTTCATATATAAATATTTGTAATAAAAGTATTTTTCTGATGTGCATTTATTCAACCCTTTCTCTGGGTGTCCTTTTAATTCTGCAGCCAGAGCATCAGCCAGAGCATTAGTAATATTAAATAGAAAATGTCACAAAATGTCAAGATGGAATATGTCATCAAGAACTTAAAAAAAAAAAAATTTCAGCTGAAATAAATATGCTTTCAAAACAACATACAACAATATTGTATGGGTTTGTTTTTAAAAATCCAAATAAACTGTTAGTTTTTACTAAAAAAATGTAAGATAGATAATGTGTTAAAGAAAAAGTAACACAATGATACATTATTATTATCTCTGAAATCTAGTAAAGTGCACATTACTAGGTCAGCACTTACAATACAATTAGCAGTTAACATCAGTTGGCTTAGTCATAATAATATTGTCATATTGACTTTTCATTAGGTCACATGGGAGGATATTGCCATATGGAGGAACAACAGACAAGGAAGTAGCAACACTTGAAGGAGGAAAGACCAAGCGTTCTGTTTTGGACAGGTTAAGTTTAAGGAAATGAGCGACCATCCAGTTGGAAATAGCAGAGAGGCAGTCAGAGACACAAGTCAAGAGGGTGGTGAGAAATCAGGGGAGGACAGGTGAATGTGCGTGTGTAGAAGGAGCTAATAAGTTTACCAAGGGTGGCAATATAGATTGAGAACAATAGGGGACCAAGGACAGACCCTTGGGGAACACCAAAGGAGAGGGATTGAGGAGAAGAGGCAGAGCCAGAGAAAGAAATACTGAAAGAGCTCTAGGAGAGGTAGGAAGAGTACCAGGTGAGAGCAATATCTCATAGACCAAGATTACAGAGGATGAGAAGAAATCTGGTTAAATTTGGTTAAATCAGTTTTTGACTTGGGTAATAATTATCATTATTGAGTAAGACTGATCTTTCCAGTGGATTAATATGTGTCATGGTTACTTACCACTCCTGATGCTTCAGTTCCTCCTCATAAGACACAATGCATGTGCATCAATGTATTACGGTAATGATACATGTGTAATTTATGATTTTGGTTTTGTGTCACTAATAATAAATGTACCAAGTGTCAAATATCTCTGAATGAGTTGGCTGTTTACATTTAAGTTAAATCTTTAAAATGATCTAAACTTTCATGTGATATTTTGTAACATGACTAATGTAGATGAACAAAAACAAAAAGTCTATCACATTCAATATTTTCAAATGTCCTTAATTTTTATCAGAGCAATTCATGGGAACAAATACAATGTTATGAGCATGATTTAAATGCTAGAAACATGTATGCATAGATCTGTTTTAGAGATAACCACATTCTCTTTAAAAGTATTGATGTGTATCAAAGAAAATTTGCTTGCAGTTTATTGCACAACTCTATTATTCCAAGTATAAATATAAACAAAAAATGTATCTATGCCCTTCATGAAATCTCCTTTTTTTATGTAAATAGAGCCCTCTGCTTTCCTGAAAAGTTCTGCACATGAAGTTGTCCTACAAGAAATCTTTGTTTTGTTCTTGAATATAGGTGTACAATATAATCATATCTAATAATTAGTGATGTCGCGAACCCGAAATTTTCGGTTCGCGAACGGCGAACGCGAACTTCCGCAAATGTTCGCGAACCGGCGAACCGCCCGAAACGCCATTGACTTCAATGGGGAGGCGAATTTTAAAACACACAGGGACTCTTTCTGGCCACAATAGGGATGGAAAAGTTGTTTCAAGGGGACTAACACCTGGACTGTGGCATGCCGGAGGGGGATCCATGGCAAAACTCCCATGGAAAATTACACAGTTGATACAGAGTCTGGTTTTAATCCATAAAGGGCAGAAATCACCTAACATTCCTAAATCACAATCAATATGGATTGACACCTGACATATGACATGTTGACACCTTGACATATGGATTGACACCTGTCCTCAGAGCCCCTGATGCACACGGACACAGAGCAGAATAGAGACTGGTTCCCCTACATAGGGTCACTTGGCAGATATGGATTGACACCTGTCCTAAGGATCCCTGATACACACTGACACAGAGCAGAATAGGGACTATTCCCCCTGCATAGGGTCACTTGGCAGATATGGATTGACACCTGTCCTAAGGTCCCCTGATACACACTGACACAGAGCAGAATAGGGACTGGTCCCCCTACATCGGGTCACTTGGCAGATATGGATTGACACCTTGTTACAAACTGCTATTTGTAGCGGGCCCTTTAAATGGCAAATTGCCCTGCTTCCCTGGGTTGTGGAGAAGCCTACTTGCCAGCCTCCTCCCGCATGACTATGGCCCCTGGGAGATTGTGAAAATGTATGCACTTTTATTTGGTGTGTATGGCCCTTTAAGACTGTCGGTGGGCATATTGGGGCTTATGGACTCTTAATGTGACTGGTGCTGGCCCTTTAAACACCTTTTTTGGGACATCAGGAAGATTGGGACACTGCCCCTTTAAGGCCGTGTCCCCAGACTTGTTGGGGACACGGCCCCTTTAAGACGGTGTCCCTGTGTCCCCAGACCTGGTGCAAACCCTTTGTGCCTGCC
>OW240916.1:115137034-115165057 GCA_933207985.1 Pelobates cultripes
TTTTACATTTTTTTATCCTGTTAGCTGTGATGCACATTACTCTACGGAATAAAAAAGTGTTCACAATGTCTCTGTTTCTTTACTTTGATTATAATGACATTAGACTTTTTATAGAGCTCTTCATCAAAGTATGCTGCTGTCTCTGGATCTAAATAGTGCACCCTCTACTCTTATCCCATACCATCTCTTGACTTTTACTTTTCTCTTTATTTCATTGCCCTTATTTTGGGAATAAAGTGAAACATTCTTAAAAATGCTATTTGACATTAATTTATTTTAATTACTGATTTTTTATTTACTTCATATCTTCTTCCTGTGTCTTGTATTTTTTTACTGTAAGTTTTAATACCACAAACAGCATTAATGCTAATTTACAGTATAAAAAAAGCTAGGAGCATGAAAAATATTTTATTACACTTTTTGTAACCCTTATAGAATATTTGACAAGAAATTGTTTTAAATGTATTCATTGGATATTGTAACTAAAGATTGAGACTAAAAAGTTGTTTTTCAAAAATCCAATAGCAAAGATTTACCATTCAACTAAATTGTTTGCTCAGTGTTTGTCATATTTGCAGTGTCCGGTGCACTTGTGGGCTTCAATTTACAAGATAACCCGAGGTCAAAGCAATTTGTTATCACACCATTTAGACATGTGTAAAAGAAAAAGAAGCGCAACCTTAGGGTTAAGTAAAAATGAAAGCAATACATATCTGAAACAACCAGGAACAGTGATATAGAATACAGAAAAAACACATGCATAAGTTCACCCAAACACAAAAAGGCTTATTCACAAAAGTGAGAATGCAAAGTGAATTTCAAAATCAAGATAAAAATAGCTAAATTGGAAACATTCTCAGCTATTCTCCAGTTTGGCTACTTTCACTTTGAATTACAACTGGTGTGAATAACACTGCAAGTATTTATGTACATTTTCATAATTCTCTTTGTGGATTTTTACTTTGTTTTACATCACTCAATTGCAGAAATGTATAATTATCAGAAGTCAATAGCATCTACGTAGCTCTAATGTTGTTTACTTTTCCCAACTAATACTAGCGAGCTGGTCTGGCCTTGTTGGGCCTGACACCCCTTTGGCCAAGCTAGCTGGCTTTAGAACCACTCAATACTAATCAAATATTTCTTACCTAGCCTACCAAGTTTGCTAATTGCTATTATGCACTCCACAGGCAAACAGTAAGATTGAAGTGCATTGAATTGTCATACAGAGTTACCACTCTTTATAGACCCTCAGGTATCTGCTATACACACCACATTCAAAGTTCAATCCTGAAAATTCAAAGAGAACTATTACAGTGCTTAGTTAACACATATTGAATGGAGGGAGCCCCTAGGGATATCATGTATTGCCTGCACTTATTTCTTCAAAAAGCATAGAACTGTACTTGCTGGGACTTTGTGGGCTCTCAAGAATTATTCCAAAAATAATTAATAATAAAAGCATAATAAATAAAAATAGATATAAAACAAAAATATACATTTATGTATATCTGTTCATTTAAGAAATATTGCTAATTAGCCACGTTTGTACCTTCTTTGTCCCCTTTGTTTTTTATTCACTTTTATTTATTATGCTTATATTATAAATTATTTTTGGAAGGTACAATGCTGTAGCATAATAATAGAATAAACTTTCTTGCTAGTATTTTATTTTATTTTATGTTCCCTTTTATCTACACATCTTTATGGTTTATGATATTTGAGTGCCAGAGGCACAATGTATTAAGAACAATGTAGTCTGAACATAGGACTTTGTGATTGCAAATGAGATCCCGAATTGTGAAATGTCGTGCAGGAGAGTGAATCTCTGATATGTTATTTCTGCATAGATGGAACCCTCATCCAGAGGGTCCCCTTCACGAACTGAATAGTGTGAGGAACAGAGGAAACACGTGTCACCTTATTGCATTCTATGAAGAAGTAAGTAGAAGTATAGATCAGGGTGTTGCAGTGGAAGTGATCTACTTGAATTTTGCCAAAGCATTTGATACAGTTCCTCATAATAGGTTAGTCTTCAAACTAAAAGAAATTGGTCTAAATGATTATTCACAAAAGTGGTAAGTGGTGTCCGTCAGGGTTCTGTTTTAGGACCGCTTCTTTTTAACATATTTATAAATGATCTTGAAATGGGCATTGAAAGCCATATTTTGGTGTTTGCAGCTGACACAAAACTCTGTAAAGTAATAAAATGTGAGCAGGATATTGCTTTGCTGCAGAGGGTTTTGGATAGATTGGGGGATTGGGCACTAAAATGGCAGATGAAATTTAACGTAGAGAAATGCAAAGTTATGCACTTCGGGGTCAAGAATGCACAAGCAACTTACACCTTAAATGGTAGTGAATTAGGGATAACCACACACGAGAAGGATTTGGGAATTGTTATAGACAACAAATTAGGCAGCAATATGCAATGTCAATCTGCAGTTGCTAAGGCCAGTAAGGTTTTGTCATATATAAATAGGGGCATAAATTCTAGGGATGAAAATATAATTTTGCCTCTTTATAAATTGCTGGTAAGACCACACCTTGAATATGCTGTGCAATTTTAGGCACCTGTTCTAAAGAAGGATACCATGGCACCAGAAAAAGTGCAGAGACGAGCTTCAAAATTGATAAAAGGAATGGAGCATTTTAGGTATGAAGAAAAGTTAAAAACATTGAATCTCTTTAGTGTGGAAAAATGGCACCTCAGAGGGGGGATATTATAACATTATACAAATATATTTGGGGCCAGTACAAACCATTATCTAGAAATCTATTCATAAACAGGGCTATACATAGGACACAATGTCACACATTTAGGCTGGAAAAGGGAGATTTAATCTAAGGCAAAGAAAAAGTTTTTTTTATATTAAGAGTAATAAGGATATGGAATTCTCTGCCTAAAGAGGTGGTTTTATCAGAGTCCATACAGATGTTTAAACTGAAATTGGATAAATACTTGCAAAAACATAACATATAGGAATATAATTTCTAATAAGTGGGGTAATAGCTGCTTGATCCAAGGAGACATCTGACTGCCAATTTGGGGTCAAGAGGGATTTTTTTTCCTAGTTTGTTGCAAAATTGGAAGCGCTACAGACTAGGTTTTTTGCCTTCTTTTGGATCAACAGCAAAAACATATGTGAGGAAGGCTGAACTTGATGGAAGCAAGTCTCTTTTCAGCTTTGTAACTATGTAACCTCGCATCAACAATAGAAAATGCAGCCCCTAGAAAACTAGCAGATTATTTGACTAGAATGAAAGCCTATCCCCTTAAAAGGGGCAACTCAAGATGGTGAAATTATTGATTGAAGAAGCCTGGTAAATGGGCAAAATTTGTCTCGCGTTCTTAGGACTACACACTATATTCACTATGTATTGTTGTTATATTATATTTTTATATTTATTTTAGTTTGTTATTTAATTTAATAAAAGTATATATACTTACCGGTGTTTCCTGGCCTGGTATTCTCCATCTTGAGCTGGAAGCAAAGAGGTTTTGCCATCCCATATCCTTAAAAGTCAGACACCAGGAACAAAGTTGGGATTGTGTGACAGGATCTGAAAATCTGGACGGTCCCACTGAAATAGTGACAGTTAGAAGGCCTCCATATCAATCACCCCAAGAAATCACCCCAAGCAATTATCCTGTACCTTATTGCTACCAAATGACCACATTCCCCAATCACCACTATTATCTTATCCTTACATGTGTCAGGATTACAAGTTGATCCAGCATGCAGAACTGTGTCACACCTAGGACTAAGGATAACGTATAACCGGACCTTAGAATGGCCAGACTTAACGTATGTAAGAATAGTCAAAATACTTGCCGAGGTCAGGAACACAGAATCAGACACAACGATGAGGGAAAGCCAAAAGTCAAGGATACCAGAATTCAGGGAAGTCAAAATGAAGCCAAAGTCAAATACCAGAGCATCAAGATCAGGAACGCACTCTCGGATTACTATCAGAATGAAACTATGACAGGGCAATGAGCAGAATTAGAATTTGGTTTAAATACCCCTCCTGTGGATCTGATTGGCCATGACTGGCCTTTGACCCCAAAAGCAATTACTAGGTTTTCATGTGCATGATTGCTGCTCGGCACAACTTTTCCTGTCAAGGCGGTAATTCTGCTCGACACAACTTTTCCTGTCAGAACGGTAAATGCCTTTAACCACATTTTTATGTGTGGATGAATACGTGACAACATGTATCACAATAACTTGTAAATATAGTGCCATATGTAATCATATTGTACAATATATTTTATCTTCTTTATATAGTGCTGGCAGATTCTGTAGCACTGTACAAATAACAGGGTTTCATGTGAGTTAAATTTGATAGCCATGGAGGTAAGTGTGGTGAGACAGAAAGTAAAGTAGTTGCTTATGAGAGTAAGTCTGAATGTGAAGGCAATATGTTTTAGGAAGTGGTGGTTAAAGCAATGTTTTGATTTGAGACTTATCCATATAAGCTCCATTAAGATTAGAAAGGGAAGAAGTGATAGGCACCTCTTAATGGGTGAGGTTTCAGAGAACATTTAAAGCTATGGAATGTGGGAAGGAGTCTGACGGAGCTGAAGGAAATATGAAGAGAAGTAAGGTGCAAGTCCAGACTATTTGCAGACTATTGGCAGGCTATTTGAAGATAAGATCAGAACTATAGGGGAATGCAGTGCTATTAGGGCTTAGAAAGCAAGATTGGTCGAAAGATTATCAAAAGCTGCACTGAAGATTCAATAGATTGTGGAGTTAGAATCAAATTTGACCCCAATGGATCTAGCTTAGTTAAATGGTGGTTTTGTGGTATTCTATAATCCAAGAGAGATTTCAGGTGCTGGCTAAGTGTGAAAGGATGATAAGTTTTAGAGATATTAAGCTTTAGGTAGCAGGATGCCATTCAGAAAGAGAAATGGCCAGGGAAAAATGTCCAAATTCAGACTGTAATGGCAACTCTCATACTTATTAAAACTAAATCTGGTCAGAATTTGGTTGGCCCGAGCAAATCTGCATCCATTACCTGGATGCATTCAATGTCTAGATTAAAATTAGTGCTTTTGCATCCAAATTCCATACAAAGAATAGGATTCTGATGATTTACAATGCACTGATATTAACAAAAGTCAAACCAAATGCATCCTTCAGGATGCATATTCGAAAACTATCATTTACTTGCTTTTTAAAAGTGAATGATGATTTGAATAACTACGGTATTTGCCTGCTGGCTCCTGGAGCCAATAGTTAAAGATCCTTTAAAATGCAATGGTCAATTGGTATCTTACCAGCACTTGCTAGCCAGATTATAAAAGTTAAAACAAATAAATAAAAAAAGCCTACAGGTGTCAATAAAACCCCTATATTACTATAAGAAATGTTTTAAACTTACCTATGCCACAAATACTATGCAGTACATATCAATTAATTATTTAAAACTGGTGACTGGGCAGTTGCTAGAAAACCACATTAAATAGAGCTAGGGCCTGTAAAATAATAGGGAGGCATACTCTGAGGGTGGACAGCTTGCAGTGCAGTTTTTAGATCTTAACAAATGCTGAGGACATCTTAATGTCCCCCCTACCTCCACCCATGGTCAGAAGGTGGGGGTTACTAATTTTATACCTGGTTGGGTCTTCACCCCATCCCCCTCCAGTAGTGGTGGATGGGGGATCTAATAATAATTTAAGGGGATTGACTTAATGTTCCCAGGTTCCACCAATTGGCGGTAGGTGGAGGCTCTAATAATAAAATAGTGAGGACCTAATGTTAATATTAAATGAACCCTTAACTTAAATGAACCCTATCTATCTCTCCTCACCTCACATACTTAACCCTGGCATAGCCAAGGTTTTAAAAAAACACACAAAAAACATTTCATTGTTTGGCTGCTGGTGCTACTAGCAGGCAAATAGTTTGTTTCATTTAAAAAAATAAAAAATCCAGGACAGGAATTGAACCACTGATGCAGATTCCATTGCATTTGGGTACACATTTCAGTCATCAGATTTCAGACATCAGTTTGGCTGAAATTCAGGCCTAAATTAGGCTCAAAAGCTTGTCTTTCACTTAATGACAACGGCATTTTTTTAATTTTTTGCTGTTTGCGTTCAACTGCAATTTGCATTTTACTAATTTGTTGCACCAACACATATTATACATCGTTTTTTAAAGGATAGAAAGGGCTTTAATTTGATGTAACACACATATATATAAATGCTTATTTATTATAAAAAAATACAGAAAAATGTAAAAAAAAAATGAAAATTTTGGGTTTTTTTTTACAGTTTTTGCAATAATAATGTGTGCATAATTAGTGAAGGTTAAGAAAAGTAATTAAAAATAAATTAATTTAGTTGTTCTGATTTACAGAATATATAATGTGTCTGGGATTTTAAGTTTTTTTTGGTAAATACAGGTCACAAAGCACAAGGAGTAAAATAGACTTTTAATGTGGAGCAATTTTAGAATTTGGTATGTTTGTCTTGAAAGCTTAATAGCCATAAAAGAAAACAAAATTGCCACACAAAAGTATATATTTATATAAAGTAGACATCACGGGCTATTTACCTAAGGTTGTTTTGACACTTTATACGTAGCCATTTCACCGCCAACCTCTGCTAAATATTGGAGTAAAATTGTGGGGGTTTTTTGTTTTTGGCACACAAACTTATAACAAAGAAATTCTCGTGTATATTTTGTAAAGTTGGTTTGTGCTATTCCTGTACAAAGTTTTATTTTGTGTTCAGTTACATCTGCTGAGTAAAATGACACCCCCATTGTATGTCTTTGGCACTATTTCGTGAAGTTACAGTGCCATACAGGATACCTGTCATTTTCAGTATTCACAGTAGAATTTTGATAGATGGATTTAATGAGCCTTAGCTTCCATTTGGGGTATTATAACAGTTTGATTGTTCAAAAAAAACCCACAAAGGCCTATCATTTGTAAAAGTAGACACTCCAGGGTATCTTATAAGGTGCATATTGTGCCTTAACATGCCCCCATTTTTTCACGAATATATGCCAAAGTATGTGGTAAAAAATAATTGTGCATTTTTTACATACGGATTGCATTTATGCTGGGCATTTTGTATATTTCATATGTGCCACTAAGTTCAAACCTCCCAAATTATGCTCAGCTAAGTCTTCTGAGTAAAATGACACCCCATATGAATGTCTTTGGCACTGTTTCGTGAAGCTACAGTGCCATATAGGAGACCAAGCCATATCCGTTTTTACCAAACTTTGAATTTTGACGCTGGGCCTATGTGCAATTTCCAAGCATCTTCGCAGGTTTTAAATTCAAACTACCCCACAAAGGCCTACCATTTCTTAAAGTAGACACCCCAGGGTGTTTCAAAAGGTATATTTTGAACCTTAGCGTGGGATCATTTTTCCGCTAGCTTGTACCAGATGTAGTGGTAATAAGCGTTTTTTCTGCCTTTTTGACATACAAAGTGAGTTTGCACAGCATATTTTGCAAACCTTATGTGTGCTACGACTGTATAATACTTCATATGTTGCTCAGCTATGTCGGCTGAGTACAGCAATACCCCCGTATGTACCTTTGCCAGGTATGTGTGGACATCGGAGGGGCACATTTGGGACACAGTCATTCCAGTTTTTTTCAAACTTTGAATTTTTATGCTGTGCCTATGTCCCATTTTAGAGTATTTTACCAGGCTATATAATCCAAATACCCCATAAAGCCATACCATTTCTTAAAGAAGACATCCCAGGGTATTTCAAAAGGCATATTTTGAACCTTAGCTTGGGATAATTTTTCCGCTAGCTTGTACCAAGTGTAGTGGTAATAAGCATTTTTCTGCCTTTTTGACATACAAAGTGAGTTTGCGCAGCATATTTTGCAAACCTTATGTGTTCTATGACTGTATAATATTTCATATGTTGCTCAGCTATGTCGGCTGAGTACAGCAATAACCCCGTATGTACCTTTGCCAGGTATATGTGGATGTTGAAGGGGCGCATTTGAGACGCAGCCATTCAGTTTTTTTCTAACTTTGAAGTTTTACGCTGTGTCCATGTTCCAATTTGGAGTAGTTTAGACGGTTGGTTATTGAAACTTCCCCACAAACACATACTATTTATTAAAGAATACACCCTGGGGTAATTCAAAAGGCATATTTTGAACCTTGGCGTGGGATAATTTTTTTCTCTAGTTTGTTCCAGGTGTAGTGGTAATGAGCGTTTTAAAAATGTATTTTTTTACTTTTTATAGATTTTCTGTAGTCAGTGATCAATTGGCAGGGAAGGGGTTATTTTTTTATTAAAATGGGTAAAGAGGGGAGGACTTTAAATAAACTTTATTTTTTAACAGCAGGGGGCAGGATCAGCACTGTTCCGGCTCCCTGCACTTCACACAGAACCAGGAAGTGCATGGAGCCTGAAGGTAAGTATACAGAGCACATGTGCTCGCTCTGACTTGCGGTCAGAGCGAGCACATGTGCTGGGCAGCCTGACCGGGTGCTCCCGGTATGCCTCTAATGCAGAGGCATTCCAGAGCACCATTAACCCCGCGATCGCCGCGATAGCACGATCCGGGGTTAATTTTACCGCGTGACGGACGAGGTCCGTCACTCGTCATGAAGGGTCTCCCTTCTGTGACGGACCTCGTCCGTCAACCATCGTTAAGGGGTTAAGAGTTGTTTAGTGAGACTGGATGAATCAAATGGGAATGAGCAATAAATAAACAATATAAAATAAAGATTATTTATGCTACTTAAATTTGTTTAAAGATATTTAAATCTGCTTGCAAACAGAAATATCTATTGAAAACAATATATTTGTTCGTATATAGATACTTGAAATATACAACAAAATATCCATCTACTAATGTCAGCCCTTAAAAAACAGATTCCAATCATTACAATTCACTTTTAGTTACTTTGAAAAATTACTGTTTTCCCAACTTCTCAGAGGGTACATTTTCATTTGAATTTATAATCTCTCTTTAGCAGACAGCTCCATGCAAGAAAAAAAAAAAATACTCCTTCACGATTCAACAGAAAATGCTGCATCATGTAGACTGTTCACTTTATGATGAGATTGCAGAGATGATATACGACATTTAATTTTCCACTTGTGAATATAGCTTGGAGGAATTAGAAAGGGCAAAGCCTGACCTATGTATATGAATTGCTGTTTTATGTATTGCCAGTGGATACCCTTCTTTAAAGCAGTGACATGACCTCTATTAATTTAATTGCACTAAATTCATGGTGACACCTGACACATTACAAAAGAAAACCTGGCACAGTTTGAGTCTTCAGAATCCTGTTACCACAGTAGATATTTATAGAACTACTAAGTACTTTTTGCCTATTATATTATACTCCCTTAAAACTACTCAGTAGGTACTGCCTATTATAACTTATTATTTACAGAATGTACTTTCGAGAATGTTGTCATTGTGGGTAAGCATAAGTAACGATATTATTACAACATATAAAACACTGATAATATTTTTGTTACAAAATCAGATATAACTTACCAGTATGAAAACAAAGGGGTTGGTTTCTTCATTTACTCACCTTTTTAATTTGGAGATAAGGAGGAAGGCCACAGTTTTCTAAGCAAAGCCGATCACTCTCAGCCAATGAGCTTAGCTTTGCACCACTCTGTAACTACCACAATTTTTACATCACTACCACAATTTTTACAGCAGTTCAAATATTTAAAAGTCTTATCCAACTAAATACATACATTTGTCCTTTTTCCTCTATAACAAAAACTTTACATTCTTGAACTTTCTATAAAGAAATAATAATTTATTAATAGTTAGACTGTTAACCTTGAATGATACATTTGGCTTTCATTAGTTTTTGAGTATCTTCTGGAATCTAGATATTAGTATTACACAACTACCGATATGCTAAAATGGAATTTCACACAAATTCTAGTTTATTTCATTTTTTTTTCAAATATTCTTTTATTGACTTTTTAAAATAGTTTACAAAAATCCCACAAAACATTTCTAGGTTTATACATCACAATGTCCAATACAATATTAACCCCTTAAGGATGGTGGGTGTCCGATGTCGTCCTTTTTGGAGTGGCTCTAAACGCCAGAGGGCGGCATAGAACATCTGCGCCGTCCTTCATACTCACTGGGTCCCCGCCGGTCATGATCTTGGGGGTCTGCCTGGGAGCTTAGGTAGCCCCCCTCTGCCAGATATAGCCCCCATGGGTCATGTGATCGCTGGGTTCTTGCGATCACATGGCTGGAACAGCCGGCTTGTGCAGTGCCTGCAGGGGGCCTGCCTGAACTCTCAAGCAGTCCCCCTAATGCCTGCAGAAAAGTTTTACAAAGTTTGTAAAACTTAAATAAAAGCTTAAAAAAGTAAATAAAAGTAATTAGATCATATATATGTACATACGTAAACAATGATTCTAAGTGTATTTTAATATTAGTATATATATATATATATATATATATATATATATATATATATATATATATATATATAATTACATATATATTAATATTAAATACACTTAGAATGACGTTAAATATATATATTGAGTGGAGAATTATACAGTGATGGAAAAAAGTATTTGATCCCATGCTGATTTTGAACATTTGCCCATGGACAAAGAAATGATCAGTCTATAATTTTAATGGTCGTTGTATTTTAACAGTGAAAGACCGAATAACAAACAAAAAATCAAGAAAATTGCACACATCTCGGGAGGGATTTTGTTCCACTCCTCTTTGCAGATCCGCTACAAGTTATTAAGGGTTCGAGGCTGATGTTTGGCAACTCGAACCTTCAGCTCCCTCCACAGATTTTCTATGGGATTAAGGTCTGGAGACTGGCTGGGCCACTCCAGGACCTTAATGTGCTTCTTCTTGAGCCACTTTGTTGCCTTGGCTGTATGTTTTGGGCCATTGTCATGCTGGAATACCCATCCATGACTTATGTGCAATGCCCTGGCTGAGGGAAAGAGGTCCTCACCCGAGATTTGATGGTCCATGGCCCTGCCCATCGATCCTTTGATGCAGTGCGGTTGTCCTGTCCCCTAAGCAGAAAAACAATCCCAAAGCATAATGTTTCCACCTCCATGTTTGACTGTGGGGATGGTGTTTTAAAGGTCATAGGCAGCATTCCTCCTCCTCCAAACACGGCGAGTTGAGTTGATGCCAAAGAGCTTGATTTTGGTTTCATCTGACTACAACACTTATAGGACGAACTATTGAGATTGGGGCAGACTGATAATCCTACTAATAACTAGTGTGAAGAGAAATACCTAGGTATAGTGTTTTAGTACAGTGTTTCCCAACCCAGTCCTCAAGGCACACCTACCAGTCCAGGATTTAGGGATTACCCAGTTGTGTCTAAGGTGTTTTTTTTCTTCTTTGTAAAAACACTTTAGACACACCCTGTAATCCCTAAATCCTGGACTGGTAGGTGTGCCTTGAGGACTGGGTTGGGAAACACTGTTTTAGTATATAACAGGGGAAACTGCAAGTTTTGGTCCTGGTGGGGTGATTACTTTTACACAGAATGTATATAGAATATAGAATTCACACTATAACAAGCTCAAAAAACTTAGCTTTATTATGTACAAAAAAGTACCAGAGTGAAAACATATAAGAAAAAATAAACAAAGTGACAGAAGCAAGGGCAAATACAATAAAATAATAATAAATTACCACAAAAATTCTTACAAGCCTCAAGACAGAAACACGAGTCACCAAAACCCCCAACGTTTCGGCACCAACTGGCTGCCTTTATCAAGGGTGCCTGTATCCATGTTCAAATGTGTCAGCTTATAAAGCTCTCTTACAGCTGATGGCCATCATAAAGTGACATCATTACCTCAAGTCCTGGCACAATATTGTAATAGTAACATTGTGATATCAAATCAAAACTGTGTGTGTGCACTGAAAACATATATGGAGTAAAAAGAGTCATGGGACTTAAAATAATAATAACAGATGTTAATATTCTAATAACCAACCTCTATAGACAATAAGTGTACTCCCACTTTATCTGGTGTCCATAACCGCCATCTTACTTATTGGCAGAACAAACACCTGTATAAATATGCTCCACAGGCATCAAAGCCTCTGCCGCGCGCAACGATAGTCCGTGCATGTGTACTATAATGAGTGCCGCGCAAGCGCGTAGTAATATCCCGCTCACGCATGTGCATAACGGCAAACTGCCGCGCATGCGCATAGCAACATCCTATTTGCACAGGCATACTATAATGAGTGCCGCGCATGCGCGTAGTAACATCCCGCTTGTGCATGCGCATAACGGCAAACTGCCGCGCATGCACATAGCAACATCCTATTTGCGCAGGTGCAATACTAAGCAAACGAACTGAAGTACCCCATCGTTCTAAAAGACCGCCCACATGCAGTGAACAGCAACTAACAATCAAAATAGTGCAATGAACATTAATAATCCATATTAATTATACTCCATAAATATCAATACTCCACATACAAATACACTAAACATGTATTACATATGTACATGCAAAAGAGGTCTAATAATAATTAAAAAAAAAAAGAATAAATAGTCATAGACCCACCTTATAAATAGAAGATAATCAGTGAGCCTGTACATGAGATATCTCCCACCAATATTATAAAGCAAAACACAAAGGAAAAAAACACCAAAAAGTGATGTGCAGAAAAGTTTTTTAATTCAACAAACACCCAATGTGTGATAGATAGATTACTACAGATGCCAAACAGGCAATGATAATACATAGCAGTTCTCCATGTAATACTAACTACTTAGCTGTCTAATAACTGTCCAAAAAATTAATTTAATACATTAACATAATTATTTACACAACCAAATAAAAATTAGAAAAATCATTCATATTGTACACAAGATAATATAATACAATGTAACCCACATATTAAGAGGCTATTCATCATCAATTCATTATAAATATATACCATATTAGAATAATCATTGTTCCATCAACTTCATCAATCTGTACATACCCATATATTTATAATGAATTCTTTAATAATATTGATATATTTATAGAATGATATATACTTGTGATGTAATTTCTGAATATGTTGTTGTATCTTTAAATTGATGATGAATAGTATCTTAATATGTGGGTTACACACAATGGATACTTAAAGATCGGGTGTATTATATTATTATTATTATGATATTTATATAGTGCCATCAAATTCCGCAGCACTTTACAATGGGTGGACGAACAGACATGTAGTTGTAACCAGACAAGTTGGACACACAGGAACAGAGGGGTTGAGGGCCCTGCTCAATTAGCTTACATGCTAGAGGGAGTGGGGTAAAATGACACAAAAAGGTAAGGATAGTATTAGATTAGTGACAGTTGCAGAAGAGGAATCAGTCAGGAGCTATTAACAGTTTAATTGATACGCTTTTATGAAGAAGTGGGTTTTTAATGATTTTTTGAAGGAGTGGAGACTGGGTGAGCATCTAACGGAGGAGGAAGCGAGTTCCACAGGAACGGTGCAGCCCTCGAGAAATCTTGAAGGTGAGCATCAGAGGTGGGAGTACGGACAGAAGATAGACATAAGTCTTCAGCAGATCGTAAGGGCCTAGACGGGACATACTTGTGTATAAGGGAGGATAGATAGGTGGGAGCAGCATTATGTAGAGATTTGAAAGCAAGAACCAGGATTTTAAATTGAGCTCTATATTTTATAGGAAGACAATGTAGGAACTGACAAGGGTGAGGCGTGGGAGGTGCGGGTGGACAGGAAGATGAGCCTCGCTGCCGCATTCATTATTGATTGTAATGGCGCAAGTTGGGAGCACGTAAGGCCACTGAGAAGCGGATTACAGTAGTCAAAGCGAGAAAGGACAGTGGAATGGACCAACAGCTTTGTCGCATCTGGCGTTAAGTAGGGGCGAATGCGTGCAACGTTTTTGAGATGGAAATTACAGGATTTGGCAATAGATTGAACATGAGGCTTGAAGGAGAGGTCGGAATCAAAGAGAATACCTAGGCAGCGAGCCTGCGTGGTGGAACTGATGGTAGCACCGTTGACTCGGAGGGAGACAGACACAGAATTAACAACACTTGAGGGAGGAAAGACCAGAATTTCAGTTTTGGTCAAGTTTAGTTTAAGGAAGTGGGCAGCCATCCAGTTAGAAACAGCAGAGAGGCAGTCAGATACACTAGTCAAGAGGGACGGGGAGAGATCAGGAGAGGACAGGTAGATTTGCGTGTCATCCACATAGAAATGATATTGGAAGCCAAAGGAGCTAATGAGTTTACCAAGGGAGGCAGTATAGATGGAAAACAGTAGGGGACCAAGGACTGAACCTTGGGGGACACCAACAGAGAGGAGTTTGGGAGAAGAAGCAAAGCCAGAGAAAGAAACACTGAAAGAGCGCTGGGAGAGGAAGGAGGAGCACCAGGAGAGAGAAATATCTTCTTAGATCGATATTGTGGAGGATGAGAAGAAGCTGTTGATGATCAACAGTGTCAAAAGCTGCAGACAGGTCAAGGAAAATTAGGATAGAGTAGTGACCACGAGATTTTGCAGTGAGTAGATCATTGGATACTTTGGTCAGTGCCGTTTCCACAGAGTGCTTAGCGCGGAAACCAGACTGAAGCGGGTCTAGCAGAGAGTTGGACTCGAGGAAGTCTGTCAATCTCGCATACACAATTCTTTCAAGGATCTTGGATGCAAAAAGCAGTAGCGAGATAGGACAATAGTTGGATGGGGAGTAAGGGTGAAGATTGGGCTTCTTTAGAATTGGGGTTACAGTTGCATGTTTGAAGGGCGATGGAAATATACCAGAGGAGAGAGAGAGAGAATTTTAGGGAGAGATGGAGAAAGAGAAGAAGACAGAGTATGGATGAGATGCGAGGGAATTGGATCTAGGGAGCAAGTGGTGGGGCGGGAGGACTGGAGCAGAGCAGAAACCTCTTCCAATATAGCGGGTGCGAATGAACATAGAACAGCAGAGGGAGTGAAGTAAGGGGAAGTATTGTAAGAGGAAGAAGAAAGATGAGAGATCTCTTCTCTGATTGAAGAGATCTTGTCAGTGAAGTGAGTTGCAAAGTCTGAGGCGGTCAAGTTAGTGGGTAGAGGAGGAACAGCAGGGCGAAGAAGTTATATAATCACTTGTTCTTTATCGCTACATATCTGTATTAGTAGATATTTTTCTATTAAAAATTCTAAAGATATATTACAATGTGTATCTGAATAGTTATATGAGCAGCTGCTTTATATCTGGATACTTTTACAGCAGCTATTTATAAGATACACCAGGCAGGCTACATAGATTTCACATTTTTGAAGTCACCTGCACATTTTTTGTATCACTATTTTATTTGGTTTCACGTTTATGTACATTTAACATATAACTACAAATAAATACAAATTTTATATATATAATAAATAGCTTGGCTATCTCCTTACCGGTGTTATGAATATATCTGCCTGGGTGTCATCCACAGTGCGTCCAATAGATAAATCGAGAAGGATCCAGGATGCACTTGCAGGACTTTGACAAAAATAATGTGATTTATTTAAGTAATGTGCATACAGCAAACAAAAAACGACGTTTCGACCCCTGCTGGTCTTTTTCAAGGTTTATATATATATATATATATATATATATATATATATATATATATATATATATATATATATATATATATATATATATATATATATATATATATATCTATATATATATATATCTATATATATATATATCTATATATATATATATATATATATTTTTTTTTTTAAATTTTACAAATGTATTTATATAATATTTTTACATAATTAGGTCATTTAATTAATTATAATTTGAGGGACTTGTCTGACAACCCAGGAAGAAAATCCAGAGAATTTGGTTCACCCTATATTTAACCCTGTAACTTTCCAAGACACTATAAAACCTGTACCTGGGGGAACCGATTTACTTGGGAGACTTCACTGACCACAAATATTAGTGTTTCAAAACTGTAAAACATATTACAACGATGATATCAGTAAAATTACCGGTGTTTGCATTTTTCACATGAAGCATAACAATTTTATAGTGTTTTAAAAAGTTACAGGGTCAAATATAAGGCTTGCATTTCCATTTTTTCACAATGAAATTTGCCAGATTGGTTATGCTGCATTTGAGGCCATATGGTAGCCAAGGAATGAGAATTACCCCAATGATGGCATACTATTTGCAAAAGTAGACAACCTAAGTCTTTTGTTAGTAGCCAAGTAGTCACAAAAACTGGCCAAACTTAGCGTTCAATATTTTTGCATTTTTCACACACAAACAAATATGAACGCTACTTTGGCCAGTGTTTGTGTCTGTCAGTACTCCTAGGAGACCCAACAGACAGGGTGTAATAGAAAAACATATACCGGACCTTAGAGTGGTACGATATATAGGTATACTAGCAGAGTCAAGGAACCAGATAAGAGAGTAATCGAGGTACGAGAGCCGAGTCAAGAACAGGAGAATGGAGAGTAGTCAGATAGCCGAGGTCACGATACCAAAAAAGAACAATCAGGAAAGAAGCGCTATTGGGAACCAAACAAAACCACAACAAAGCAAAGACCTATGTGTGAACCAGCCTTGTTATAGTTTGGAAGCCACACCCCCAAAATGTTCGAATTCAGACATTTTGGTGGGCCGTGACGTCATCGGCCTCATGACGTCAGCGTGCGCCTGCCATGTCATAAAAGTGGGCGGAGTCACAGCGGCTGGCATGGGAACTGCTGGAGTGAAGTCTGGGAGCAGAAATGCCGTCCAAAAGGTGAGTGAGCAAAACAGTGATGAAGTGGCTACTAAAAAAGTCTGGACATACCCATACCTTGGGTTGTCTACTTTTGCAAATGGTATGCTATCATGGGGGTAATTTACTTTCCTGGGCTACCATATGGTCTCAAAGGCAACATCACCGTTCTTTCAAATTTCAATGTGTACATACTAAAAAATTTAACATGCTATAGTTGACCCTGTAACATTCCAAAACACCATAAAACCTGTACATGGGGGGTACTGTTTTACGCGTAAGACATTGCTGCAGTAAAAGCTAACAGAATTATGACATTCACAGTTAAAATGCCATACAGAACTAAAAAATAACAAAATGTCTTATTTTCCCCATTTATTTATATTTTATTCATATTAAATTATGTTTAATATATAATTATTATATGTGAAATGAAAGCCCTGTTTGAACAAAATGATATATAATAAGTGTGGGTGCATTTAATATGAAAGAAGTGAATTACGGTCGAACAGACCTATAGCGCAAATTCAAAGTTTTGTTTACATTTTGCTTTGATCTGAACTTGTTCAATTGCCTCAGGGTTAAGTAATAGCTATTAGATTTTAGTTTTTTTTTTTTTTTTTTAGAAAATAAAGCATTAAAATGTATAAGAATAGCCTACAGACATACAACTTTGACTTAACTTAGACATAGTACAAATGCAAATGCAGACCAGGAGTTACCTTTTAACTTCATCTTTTAGGTTTTTCTATTCGTCTCTCTCAAGAATTCAATGTTATGTATAAAAACTTTTGTGCAAGGTATACAAATATTTTTTTATTTATCTCAGTTTAAAATTTTTCCCAACCATAGATCAAATAGATCTTGTTTTTTGTGTTGTTGTGGGTTTGAATTAGATATTTTTCCATACGAAATCGGAATTTCAATTGATATAATGATTTGTTTTGAAGGGAATATTAGATTTTCAGTTCCTGGCAATCACAATTTTTTTTGTAATAAAACAGTGAATTACCAGACAACTGTTTTCTTTTGAGAGTACATCTAATTTCAAATTTAATAGTCTGTAACAGCTGATAGATAGATAGCTCCTCAGGATGCATTTGGAAACCAGAAAATATCTGAATGTCTCTTTCCTGCTTAAACATTTTAAGTTTATCCCACTTTGTGTGGAACATCCACATAGTTTCCGGAGGCTCAAATGAGCTCTAGAATAATAATGGGAACTAGGTTCCCTAACTATTATATGTTATATGTGATTGAGGAATTAGAAGTTAGCTCTTCATTTTATGTTAGATGTTTAAACGGTTGTCTTTGTGTAAGCAGACCAGGAGCTCAAACTCAAGTAATTTTGATTTCATTAACGTCGCCCATAACTTCCCTTCCATGTTTTTTTTCTTTGTAATTCTTTATTTTTCCAATGAAAGAAAAAACAGACATATAAACAGCATATGGGCCTATGCAAAAGCCAAAATTATTTTTTTTGTTTGTTTTTTTACAGCGGTTTCACATTAATACAGAAAGAAGAGATTGAATAGTTAGGTGAAAATATCACCATTCAGAGTTCTGCTTTGCTGTTTCATTTTGTCAGGTTTTTTATATTTATATACATAGAGGAAACAAAAATAATACGAGGTTAAGTTTAATCTTGAACAATACAAAAACAAGATAATAATGAGGAATAGTAGAGTCCCCTCACACTCCTCCCCCATGCTCGCCTCCCACCCCTCCCCCATGCTCGCCTCCCACTCCTCCCCCATGCTCCCCTCCCACTCCTCCCCCCATGCTTGCCACTTCTAGCAGTAAATACCTTGATATAACTGTTTATCTCTACTCCCTCTCTAGGCCAATTTTCCACACCATCCCTACTGCAAGCCTCTACAATTCTACTCGGCTCAACCATATAACTATAACTGGGTTCCTTATGTGCCTATGTGTCGATTGACTGATGTGTCGTCACCCTTCGTGTCTGTTGTCGGTCCAGCGACATGTACTTGTTTATGTCCTTCGGGTAGGTGGGTTGGGTAGGTGTGTGTGTGTTAGGGTAAGTGTCAGTGGGGTGGGGGATTGGGGTTACGGTCTTATTCCCATTTGGGGTGTGTGTCTATCTGTGTGTAGTCAGTCTTGTAGTTTGGTTGGCTTCATACCCTTCTATGGAGGTGGGAGGGTTTTTATGAGGAATGTGGTGTTTCTGCGGTAGAATTAGGGGTGTGTATGTGCGGGTGGTGAGTAACGTGGGTTTCTAAAGTTTTGTTGTTGACTCATGTGGTGTCTCTGGTGTGTTTTCTGGTTGTTGTTTTGATGGATGGGTCATGGGCTGTGTTCATCTTTTCATTTCCTTTGGCCCTCCTTCTGTGGTGGTTGTGTTATGTAGGGGTGGGCTAGTGTTGTCTGTGTTGGGGGTGTGTCCCCATCCGTGCCTCCGGTGGTCCTCCAGGTGTTCTCCCTATTCTACAGCGGATGTTAAGTGGGCTGAGTGGTTGGGTTTCTGCTTTCCTTTTGTGGGGGAGGGGGTAACCATTGCTGTAGGGGGTGGGTAGGAGGAGAGTGTTGTTGTATTATTGGGTCGGGTTTTGGGGTGGGAGGGTAGGTTTGGTTTGTGGCGATCGACCTATTACTTTTTTGGGGCTGTGATTTTTACACAGCAATGGCGGGTTCAATGAGCCAGGGGTCCCAGATTTTGTTGCAGTGTGTTGTGGTGTCATGGATGAGTGCTGACAGGTTGTCCATTGTTCTGGCTTTGTTCATTTTTTTTCTTTATATCAGTAATTGTTGGGACTGTGGTTGCTCCCCAATGGGTGACGATGGCTCTCCTGGTGGCTAGGGCCAGTTTGTCCAGTAGTTTGTTGTGGACTCGGGGCATGTCTCTCAATGGTTTGGACAAGAGCCATAGCCATGGGTCTCTCGGGATGGGGTTGTATAGAACTTTGGAGGCAAGGGTCGCTATGTCCATCCAGATTTGTGTTATGTGTGGGCATTCCCACCAGAGGTGGTAGTATGTCCCTTTTTGACCGCAACCCTTCCATCTATCTGATGTGGATATTCCCATTTGTTTGAATTTAATGGGTGTGTGGTACCATCGAACAGGGTTTTATAAGCCTGTTCTTTGTGTGTGACGCATATCGTTATTGTTGCCGTGGTTTCCCAGATTGCTGTCCAGTCTGCGGGGTCCGTGGGTGGGCCTAGGTCTCTTTCCCATGCCGAGACGTACCCCAACGGTTGTATGTTTGTCGCTCTGAGTAACTGGGTGTATGTTGTGAATATCTGACTTTTCTGTATAGGGGCGTGGATACAGGACTGTTCAAAAGACTGTGAGGTGGGTGAGCCCTGCTTGCTTGTATGTAGGTGTTTCCAAGAAATTTTTGATTTGTAGATAACAGAAATAGTCATAGGTGGTGAAAGGTGTGATTTGGGGTAGGTCTGTGAATGGGATGATTTTTTGGTTCTGGAAGAACTGATGGGTCCTAAGTAGGTCGTTGTCTTCATAGTGTGTGAAGTCCCTAGGGCTCATGCCCGGTACGAAGTGTTCGTTTCTCAGAATTGGGGCCATGGGCAATGGGTCTGACGTGAGTGCATGTTTTTAATTGAGAGTTTGTTCCAGAGTGTTATGGAGGTGGTGAGTGCAGGTGTGGTTGGTGGCAGTTGTGGTCATGCTCGTCTTGGTAGCCAAATATATAGGGAGGGGAAGTCTTGGCCGAATAAATTGTGTTCAAGATCTACCCATCGTTTTAGACCCATGAGGGCATGTAGTGCTTTTATCTGCGCCATTTGTGCTGCGTGGAAGTAATGTAGGAAATGGGGCAGTCCAAGACCCCCCGCTCTCGTTGGGAGGTAGAGGTTGTCTGGTGGTACCCTAGCACGTCTGTTGGCCCATTTAAAGCGGTCGATCTGTGTTTGTAGTAATTTGAAGTCTTTGACTGCTACTTGGACCGGGAGCGTTTGGTATAAATATAAAAATCTAGGTAGGAGGTTCATTTTTATACAGGCCACTCTTCCCAGCCAGGAGATGGAGTGGGATTCCCATGTCTTGAGATCAGCTGTCGCCTTTTGTAGCAGAGGGGTGTAGTTTAGTTGGTCTGTTTGGGTGACATCTGCGGGTAGGTCGATGCCCAGATAATGTATGTACGTGGAGTTGAAATGGAATGGGTAGTTGGCTTTTAGGGCGGTGAGTTCATTGTTTGGAATTTGCACTGGTAGTGCTTCTGTCTTGTCAAGGTTGAGGCGGTATCCTGAGACCTTCGAGTATTCTTCTATGGCGTGTAGTAAAGGTGGGAGTGAGTTGGTCGGG
Source organism: Pelobates cultripes (assembly GCA_933207985.1). Taxonomy (NCBI): domain Eukaryota; kingdom Metazoa; phylum Chordata; class Amphibia; order Anura; family Pelobatidae; genus Pelobates; species Pelobates cultripes. Next base: position 115,158,077 of record OW240916.1, read on the forward strand.
CCAGTGAGGGTGAGGAGTAAGTCATCTGCGTATCCTGCTACATTATATTTCTCCCGTCTGATGTGTATACCCGTGATTATGGGGTCCTGGCGTAGTGCTTGAAGGAGCGGTTCCAATGAAAGGGCAAATAAAATTGGGGAGAAGGGGCAGCCCTGTCTCGTACCATTGTAGATGCGAAAGGAAGGTGGTTGAGTGTTTGGAATTAGGAGATTTTCTGTTGGTGCTGAGTATAGGGTTTGGAGTGCATTTAGGATTGATTCAGGGAACCGGAATTTATGGAGGGTAGCAAAGAGAAAATGCAATAACAGTCGGTCGAATGCCTTTTCGGTGTCTAGGGATAGGAACAGTGTGGGGGTCTGTCGGTGTGTGGCCGTCCAAATGAGGTAGAAGGTCCGTCTTGTATTGTCATATGCCTGTCTGGAGGGAATGAAACCAACCTGGTCTGGGTGTATGAGTTTGTGTAAAGAGGGGTTTATCCTGTCCACGAGCAGTTTCATAAGTAGCTTGACGTCTACATTCAGTAGAGAGATCGGTCGGTAGTGGCTCGGGTTCAGGTGAGTTTTATTCGGCTTAGGAAGGAAGCACACATTTGCCCGTAACATGTCTGGGGGTAGGGTGTTCCCCTGCAGCACTGAATTGAAAAAGGCTGCAGAGGTGTGGGAGGAGCATTGCCGAGAACATTTTATAATAGAGTCCTGTGAATCCATCCGGTCCTGGGATCTTGTTGGGTTTAGTGTTTTTGCTAGCTTTAGCGATTTCCTCGATAGTAATTGGTTTGCTTATTTTGGCGATTGCTTCCGGCTTTAGGGCTGGTAGGGGTATTTTCTGGAGATATGTCTCTATAGTTTGTGTTGTCGTATCTGGGTATAGTCGTGTAGCTGGGCTATGGTCTTATAGTGTGGCAAAATATTTTTGGAAGACCTCTCCGAACTTTGCTGGGAGGGAGTGTGTGTCGCCATCTGTTTGTATTGTGTCAATGCATTTTTGGTCGCATCTTCGTTTTAGTTTTCGGGCCAGTAGGGTGTCAGCTTTATTGGACTTTTCATAGTAGGTTTGTCTTGTCCACTGCATGGCTTTTGACGAGTCTCTAGCCATGAAGTCTTTTTTTATTTTTTCGCGGCAGTCTGTTAGCTTAGTGAGGATATCTTGTGTAGGGTTTTGTTTGTGGCTGATTTCTAGGGTCCTGAGGGACTCCGCTAGTTCGGCTAATTGGGCCTTCTTCTGGTGTGATGCGAGGCTAATTAGTTTGTCCCTTAAGACTGCCTTGTGGGCTGCCCACAATATGCCCGACGAGGGTGCAGAGGGTGCATTCAGGGTGAAATATTCTGTTAGTTCTTTATGTATAGCTTCTTTCAGTATCGAGTTATGCAATAGGGTAGGTTTAAGTCTCCAGGACCACGGACGGGCCACGTTGGGGATCTTGATGGATATTGCGATGTCGGCGTGGTCTGACCACGTGATGTTTCCTATAGTGGCTGTTTGAACCGTTTTTGTGAGGAGGGGGGAGATCAGGAAGAGGTCAATGCGTGAGTATAAGTTGTGTGGGTGGGAATAGAATGTGAAGTCTCGAGTAGTCGGGTGAAGCAATCGCCAGATGTCTACCAGCGTAGCACAAAGTCTTGCAATAGCTTGTCTATATTGGTTGTGGAAGTAGGGTGTTTTCGGGGTCGATGTCTGCCTACTGTTGGTGACATTGTGGCATTGCAGTCAACCCGTATGATTTTATGATGGCCAGAAGTTAAAGCTAGATGGGCGTGGAATATGTCCCAGAACGATTTGTCCGGTGTATTAGGGGCGTATAACGATGTGATAGCATATTTATTATGTCTTGCCTGTCCTGTAAGTGTTATGAATCGTCCTTGAGGGTCTTTAATGACTTGTGTAGTTTTAAGTGGGCAGGTTTTTCGCATCAGTATGGCCACGCCGTTCTGTTTGGTAGTGGGGGAGTTTGCGGTGTGGCATTCTTGGTAATGTAGGCTAGTGGGGGGAAAGGTCTGGGTTTTCCTGGTGTGAGACCGTGGATGCCAGGACTTGTGGAGGCGGAGGTTAAGGGGGTGTAGCTGCCCATGTGTGGCGTGGTCCTAAACCTGTTCCCTCTTGAGTGGCCGCTACTTGAGCGGTGGAAGCAGGTGTGGGTGTCCGGTGAGGGACTACTGTGGTGAGGGTGTAGGTATTAGTTTGGAGCTGTCAGAAGGGGAGATAGGCCCTATCTCCTGTCTTCTCTGAGCCATGTGAGAGTTACCTTTCATGTAGTCTCTTGTGTGGTCTTTGGACATCTTTTGTGGGGGGTGCCCCAGAGGGCCGCCGCGAGGCACGGGATGTGGTGGGGAAAAAAACTCCAGTTGTCTGCAATGATAGTATTTTTGTTATTATTTATCATTCCCTTTTGTGTTTAGATGCCTGGTTAAGGTGTGCTTGTGGGTTCAGATGCCGTATGTGTGCCTTTGTGATGCTGGTGCTGTGGTCCCTTTGCCATCCTCGGGAGTGAAGTAAGTATTTCTTGTCTATGGTCTTGTGGTTTTGTTTGAGAGTGTTGTTGTCTGTTGTGGCCTCAAGTGGGTGAGTCTGGTGTGAGTCTTTTAGTTATCTATATCTTGTTTTCTCAGGTGGGGGTTTCTTTGTTGGCAGTTCGTGCATGTGTCATAGTCTTGCGAGGGAGGAGGGGGGGAAGCGTTGTTCTGACTTATCAAGTCGTGTCTGGGGGGTTGTAGGTATAACTTTACTCGGAGTGCTTGTTCTCATGGGTTGTGTTCAGTCCTCCTGTTCTGGGGACTTGGGTCTGAGAAGTCGCCACATGTGAGTTGGTAGTGTGATCTGCGTTCATCCCCTAGTGGCCACGAACCTCACGTTCATGTTCGGTTAATCAATAATGTTGTTGTGCACTATCAGTTACTCATGCTATCTTGTTCCCCAGGTTTTGTTATATGGGTTGGTCTGTGGTGGCGTTGGAGGTGTGAGTGTCTTCCCCGGGGCGTGGGGTTTACCGTGGGTTCTGGGGGGTTCCTGTAATGTTGGAGCATGACCCCTATCCCTCCCCGGCTTTTGTATCCTCCTGCCCAAGGGTTAACAAAGTGGGATTCCTCAGTCACTAGGTGACGGGACCACTTGTTTCCACCCCATTTCGTAGGCCAAGTGAGGTGGCCACTTGGGGGTGCTTCCAGGTGTCGCTCGGTATTGGCGTCCTTTTTATTGTTTGGGGGGAGATTTTGTTCTATCTTCCCGCATATACCGTTCCCCCAAAAATATGTCTAAGTTGCATACACTTTTCAATTTATGTACTGTGTTTCCCGTAGGTATGTAGTACCTTGTGCCCCATATACTTTGGTGGGATGGCTAGTGGCTCTTCTGGGAATGTGGTGCAGCGGGGGGGGGAGGTAGGTGAGGGTACTGTGTGCCCTGGGGGTTTGGGAACACTAGGGCAAATAACTTTTGTAGGCAGAGTATGATCTTGGGGCTCTAGTGGGTCCCCCAGTGTAATGGGCGGTTTGTGTTTCCCTGACGTTTCCGAGTATTCAGTGCTCTACATCATGATATCCGACAGGCAGTTTTAGTGACCTATTGGGGCATTTGGGACTTTCGGGGTTTATAAGCTTGTCCCGGGTTTGTCAGCAGGTCCCCCTGTTTATCTCTTGGGGAGTTTGGCGGCCACGTATGGCGGATTACCCTGGGATAGTGATGATTTGGCTTTCCCACCCTTCTCCATCCAGTCAGTGTGTAACATCACATCTCTATTCAGCTAATATACAGCATCAATATTATCATATCAACAAAATCAAAACCAAACTATTGATGTAGTTTAGTATATGTGCTTGTCGGGTTACATGGGCCTGTGCCGATTATTTCAGTTGTTAACTCTGCTTGTCCCTTAGGGGATCTGTTGGCTATATATGGTATGGTTTCTTGCGGTATTAGTGGTGTGGCCTTCCCTTATATTTCTAATTAATTGGTGTGTAACATTTTCCTTATAATATCGATACGATTCAAACCATACTATTAACATATCCTAACATTGGAGCTTTTCGGGGTATTTAGACCTGTGCCGGTTTTACCAGCATTTTACCCAGTGTGCCTCGCCAGGGGTCCTGTGGCCACGCGTGGTGGGCTCCCCAGCAGTGTTAGGGTTGTGGCTTTCCTTAACATCTCTAATTAGTAAGCATTCAACATTAACATTATAATAGCAACATAACGAAAACCATATTATCACTATAGTATCATTGTATTGTGTCATTGGAACTTGTCAGATTATACAGGCCTGTATCGATTTTTTCAGCGTTTTTTCTCCGCTTGTCACTGAGAGAGTCTGACGGCTCTAATTCTGTGGCCATGTGCACCTTGATGTCTGTTGTGGCATCTTGTAGCATCTGGCGAAGGTCAGTTTTGGTGAGCGGTTCTTGTGCTTTTTGATTGTTTGTGTTTGTTTCTGCCTCTGGGGCCTCACTGCCATCTGATTCTTCTCCTGAATCTTGTGTGTCTTGTGTTTCTCGCGCTTCTTGGGTTAAAGATGGCTGTCCTTGTTCCCTGGTAGCGCGGAACATTGATGCCACAAGGTTGGGAGCTCCTTCTTTTTTTTGTTTCCCCCCATGGGTATAAAGGGTGGGTAGCTGTCTGGGTAGCCTGTGACTAGTGATGTCGCGAACCCGAAATTTTCGGTTCGCGAACGGCGAACGCGAACTTCCGCAAATGTTCGCGAACCGGCGAACCGCCCGAAACGCCATTGACTTCAATGGGGAGGCGAATTTTAAAACACACAGGGACTCTTTCTGGCCACAATAGGGATGGAAAAGTTGTTTCAAGGGGACTAACACCTGGACTGTGGCATGCCGGAGGGGGATCCATGGCAAAACTCCCATGGAAAATTACACAGTTGATACAGAGTCTGGTTTTAATCCATAAAGGGCAGAAATCACCTAACATTCCTAAATCACAATCAATATGGATTGACACCTGACATATGACATATTGACACCTTGACATATGGATTGACACCTGTCCTCAGAGCCCCTGATGCACACGGACACAGAGCAGAATAGAGACTGGTCCCCCTACATAGGGTCACTTGGCAGATATGGATTGACACCTGTCCTAAGGATCCCTGATACACACTGACACAGAGCAGAATAGGGACTGTTCCCCCTACATCGGGTCACTTGGCAGATATGGATTGACACCTGTCCTAAGGTTCCCTGATACACACTGACACAGAGCAGAATAGGGACTGGTCCCCCTACATCGGGTCACTTGGCAGATATGGATTGACACCTTGTTACAAACTGCTATTTGTAACGGGCCCTTTAAATGGCAAATTGCCCTGCTTCCCTGGGTTGTGGAGAAGCCTATTTGCCAGCCTCCTCCCGCATGACTATGGCCCCTGGGAGATTGTGAAAATGTATGCACTTTTATTTGGTGTGTATGGCCCTTTAAGACTGTCGGTGGGCATATTGGGGCTTATGGACTCTTTATGTGACTGGTGCTGGCCCTTTAAACACCTTTTTTGGGACATCAGGAAGATTGGGACACTGCCCCTTTAAGGCCGTGTCCCCAGACTTGTTGGGGACACGGCCCCTTTAAGACGGTGTCCCCTGTGTCCCCAGACCTGGTGCAAACCCTTTGTGCCTGCCTTGCTATTTCCCACTTGGTTCAGTAAATGGGAAATTATTTCAGCTGCAGAGACTAAGTCCCATTCGGCGATGGGACTTAGTCTTTTTTTCAGCCGCTTTTTTCAGCCTTATTTCAGCTGCAGAGACTAAGTCCCATTCGGCGATGGGACTTAGTCTTTTTTTCAGCCGTTTTTTTCAGCCTTATTTCAGCTGCAGAAACTAAGTCCCATTCGCGATGGGACTTAGTCGTTTTTTCAGCCTGAAATAGACCGACCTCACAGCCCAAATCTATGGAACTGTTTTGGGCAGGAAAATGTGCTTGCGGTCGGTCATAAAGGGACCTCCAGCTAACTTTTTAACCCCTGGATGGATTTGGCTGATTTTTGGTTATGTTTATGTTTTAAGTGTGCTGATTCCAAATATGTAATTATGAAGATGGGATGTGTAGTTTTAAAGTTACAGGGTATGGCTAAAAACTGTATTTTTACTGCCTGTGTTTAATTATGTTAATCTCTTCCCAAACGTCATTTCGTTCAAAGTGGAGAGAATGTTAAAAAAATATATTTTTGTTCGGAGTGTGAGAAATGCTTTTCAGCCGCTTCTAATCTTAAGCATCATTTGAGGAGCCATACAGGAGAGAAACCTTATTTGTGGTGTGTTTAGTATTGTTCTGATCAGTTTAATACCTTCCGCGTCTCCTATCAGTGGACGTGTATATGGCAGCCATTTTAGGAACCGTACACCTGGGACCCGAGCAAGGTCACCTCGTTCAACAGGCGACAACATTTGTCCCTGGGGAGAAAACTATCCTGGACATTCTGTACAATTTGTATGGATATGGCAGTGATTTCTGTAACAAGGAGATGGAAGAAGATGCTTGGTCGGTCCTCTTAATTCAAATTTGGGGCACTGCGCGGTCAAGCTAATGTGCCACCAGATAGGAGTGGTGTGTTTAGTATTTTTCTGATCAGTTTAATACCTTCCGCGTCTCCTATCGGTGGACGTGTATATGGCAGCCATTTTAGGAACCGTACACCTGGGACCCGAGCAAGGTCACCTCGTTCAACAGGCTTTCAGCGTATCCTCCAGGAAGAAGAGCCTGAACCCTTACCGGCTGCACGTGTCTTACCTGTACATGGAAAGCTGCTGTGGTTCCTTGATGAGCCAGCTGCCCATGAGTTAACATGTCCCGTGGAGAAGCACTCTGTCCTGTAAAGCCTCACCAAAAAAAAGGAGTGGTGTGTTTAGTATTGTTCTGATAAGTTTAATACCTTCCGCGTCTCCTATCAGTGGACGTGTACACGGCATTGATTTTTGTAACAGGGAGATGGAAGAAGAGGCTTGGTCGGTCCTCTTACTGGGGTGGGGCACTAAGCTGTCAAGC
>OW240916.1:115165157-115206734 GCA_933207985.1 Pelobates cultripes
TACCACATACTTTGGCATATATTCGTGAAAAAATGGGGGCATGTTAAGGCACAATATGCACCTTATAAGATACCCTGGAGTGTCTACTTTTACAAATGATAGGCCTTTGTGGGTTTTTTTTGAACAATCAAACTGTTATAATACCCCAAATGGAAGCTAAGGCTCATTAAATCCATCTATCAAAATTCTACTGTGAATACTGAAAATGACAGGTATCCTGTATGGCACTGTAACTTCACGAAATAGTGCCAAAGACATACAATGGGGGTGTCATTTTACTCAGCAGATGTAACTGAACACAAAATAAAACTTTGTACAGGAATAGCACAAACCAACTTTACAAAATATACACGAGAATTTCTTTGTTATAAGTTTGTGTGCCAAAAACAAAAAACCCCCACAATTTTACTCCAATATTTAGCAGAGGTTGGCGGTGAAATGGCTACGTATAAAGTGTCAAAACAACCTTAGGTAAATAGCCCGTGATGTCTACTTTATATAAATATATACTTTTGTGTGGCAATTTTGTTTTCTTTTATGGCTATTAAGCTTTCAAGACAAACATACCAAATTCTAAAATTGCTCCACATTAAAAGTCTATTTTACTCCTTGTGCTTTGTGACCTGTATTTACCAAAAAAAACTTAAAATCCCAGACACATTATATATTCTGTAAATCAGAACAACTAAATTAATTTATTTTTAATTACTTTTCTTAACCTTCACTAATTATGCACACATTATTATTGCAAAAACTGTAAAAAAAAACCCAAAATTTTCATTTTTTTTTTACATTTTTCTGTATTTTTTTATAATAAATAAGCATTTATATATATGTGTGTTACATCAAATTAAAGCCCTTTCTATCCTTTAAAAAACGATGTATAATATGTGTTGGTGCAACAAATTAGTAAAATGCAAATTGCAGTTGAACGCAAACAGCAAAAAATTAAAAAAATGCCGTTGTCATTAAGTGAAAGACAAGCTTTTGAGCCTAATTTAGGCCTGAATTTCAGCCAAACTGATGTCTGAAATCTGATGACTGAAATGTGTACCCAAATGCAATGGAATCTGCATCAGTGGTTCAATTCCTGTCCTGGATTTTTTATTTTTTTAAATGAAACAAACTATTTGCCTGCTAGTAGCACCAGCAGCCAAACAATGAAATGTTTTTTGTGTGTTTTTTTAAAACCTTGGCTATGCCAGGGTTAAGTATGTGAGGTGAGGAGAGATAGATAGGGTTCATTTAAGTTAAGGGTTCATTTAATATTAACATTAGGTCCTCACTATTTTATTATTAGAGCCTCCACCTACCGCCAATTGGTGGAACCTGGGAACATTAAGTCAATCCCCTTAAATTATTATTAGATCCCCCATCCACCACTACTGGAGGGGGATGGGGTGAAGACCCAACCAGGTATAAAATTAGTAACCCCCACCTTCTGACCATGGGTGGAGGTAGGGGGGACATTAAGATGTCCTCAGCATTTGTTAAGATCTAAAAACTGCACTGCAAGCTGTCCACCCTCAGAGTATGCCTCCCTATTATTTTACAGGCCCTAGCTCTATTTAATGTGGTTTTCTAGCAACTGCCCAGTCACCAGTTTTAAATAATTAATTGATATGTACTGCATAGTATTTGTGGCATAGGTAAGTTTAAAACATTTCTTATAGTAATATAGGGGTTTTATTGACACCTGTAGGCTTTTTTTATTTATTTGTTTTAACTTTTATAATCTGGCTAGCAAGTGCTGGTAAGATACCAATTGACCATTGCATTTTAAAGGATCTTTAACTATTGGCTCCAGGAGCCAGCAGGCAAATACCGTAGTTATTCAAATCATCATTCACTTTTAAAAAGCAAGTAAATGATAGTTTTCGAATATGCATCCTGAAGGATGCATTTGGTTTGACTTTTGTTAATATCAGTGCATTGTAAATCATCAGAATCCTATTCTTTGTATGGAATTTGGATGCAAAAGCACTAATTTTAATCTAGACATTGAATGCATCCAGGTAATGGATGCAGATTTGCTCGGGCCAACCAAATTCTGACCAGATTTAGTTTTAATAAGTATGAGAGTTGCCATTACAGTCTGAATTTGGACATTTTTCCCTGGCCATTTCTCTTTCTGAATGGCATCCTGCTACCTAAAGCTTAATATCTCTAAAACTTATCATCCTTTCACACTTAGCCAGCACCTGAAATCTCTCTTGGATTATAGAATACCACAAAACCACCATTTAACTAAGCTAGATCCATTGGGGTCAAATTTGATTCTAACTCCACAATCTATTGAATCTTCAGTGCAGCTTTTGATAATCTTTCGACCAATCTTGCTTTCTAAGCCCTAATAGCACTGCATTCCCCTATAGTTCTGATCTTATCTTCAAATAGCCTGCCAATAGTCTGCAAATAGTCTGGACTTGCACCTTACTTCTCTTCATATTTCCTTCAGCTCCGTCAGACTCCTTCCCACATTCCATAGCTTTAAATGTTCTCTGAAACCTCACCCATTAAGAGGTGCCTATCACTTCTTCCCTTTCTAATCTTAATGGAGCTTATATGGATAAGTCTCAAATCAAAACATTGCTTTAACCACCACTTCCTAAAACATATTGCCTTCACATTCAGACTTACTCTCATAAGCAACTACTTTACTTTCTGTCTCACCACACTTACCTCCATGGCTATCAAATTTAACTCACATGAAACCCTGTTATTTGTACAGTGCTACAGAATCTGCCAGCACTATATAAAGAAGATAAAATATATTGTACAATATGATTACATATGGCACTATATTTACAAGTTATTGTGATACATGTTGTCACGTATTCATCCACACATAAAAATGTGGTTAAAGGCATTTACCGTTCTGACAGGAAAAGTTGTGTCGAGCAGAATTACCGCCTTGACAGGAAAAGTTGTGCCGAGCAGCAATCATGCACATGAAAACCTAGTAATTGCTTTTGGGGTCAAAGGCCAGTCATGGCCAATCAGATCCACAGGAGGGGTATTTAAACCAAATTCTAATTCTGCTCATTGCCCTGTCATAGTTTCATTCTGATAGTAATCCGAGAGTGCGTTCCTGATCTTGATGCTCTGGTATTTGACTTTGGCTTCATTTTGACTTCCCTGAATTCTGGTATCCTTGACTTTTGGCTTTCCCTCATCGTTGTGTCTGATTCTGTGTTCCTGACCTCGGCAAGTATTTTGACTATTCTTACATACGTTAAGTCTGGCCATTCTAAGGTCCGGTTATACGTTATCCTTAGTCCTAGGTGTGACACAGTTCTGCATGCTGGATCAACTTGTAATCCTGACACATGTAAGGATAAGATAATAGTGGTGATTGGGGAATGTGGTCATTTGGTAGCAATAAGGTACAGGATAATTGCTTGGGGTGATTTCTTGGGGTGATTGATATGGAGGCCTTCTAACTGTCACTATTTCAGTGGGACCGTCCAGATTTTCAGATCCTGTCACACAATCCCAACTTTGTTCCTGGTGTCTGACTTTTAAGGATATGGGATGGCAAAACCTCTTTGCTTCCAGCTCAAGATGGAGAATACCAGGCCAGGAAACACCGGTAAGTATATATACTTTTATTAAATTAAATAACAAACTAAAATAAATATAAAAATATAATATAACAACAATACATAGTGAATATAGTGTGTAGTCCTAAGAACGCGAGACAAATTTTGCCCATTTACCAGGCTTCTTCAATCAATAATTTCACCATCTTGAGTTGCCCCTTTTAAGGGGATAGGCTTTCATTCTAGTCAAATAATCTGCTAGTTTTCTAGGGGCTGCATTTTCTATTGTTGATGCGAGGTTACATAGTTACAAAGCTGAAAAGAGACTTGCTTCCATCAAGTTCAGCCTTCCTCACATATGTTTTTGCTGTTGATCCAAAAGAAGGCAAAAAACCTAGTCTGTAGCGCTTCCAATTTTGCAACAAACTAGGAAAAAAAATCCCTCTTGACCCCAAATTGGCAGTCAGATGTCTCCTTGGATCAAGCAGCTATTACCCCACTTATTAGAAATTATATTCCTATATGTTATGTTTTTGCAAGTATTTATCCAATTTCAGTTTAAACATCTGTATGGACTCTGATAAAACCACCTCTTTAGGCAGAGAATTCCATATCCTTATTACTCTTAATATAAAAAAAACTTTTTCTTTGCCTTAGATTAAATCTCCCTTTTCCAGCCTAAATGTGTGACATTGTGTCCTATGTATAGCCCTGTTTATGAATAGATTTCTAGATAATGGTTTGTACTGGCCCCAAATATATTTGTATAATGTTATAATATCCCCCCTCTGAGGTGCCATTTTTCCACACTAAAGAGATTCAATGTTTTTAACTTTTCTTCATACCTAAAATGCTCCATTCCTTTTATCAATTTTGAAGCTCGTCTCTGCACTTTTTCTGGTGCCATGGTATCCTTCTTTAGAACAGGTGCCTAAAATTGCACAGCATATTCAAGGTGTGGTCTTACCAGCAATTTATAAAGAGGCAAAATTATATTTTCATCCCTAGAATTTATGCCCCTATTTATATATGACAAAACCTTACTGGCCTTAGCAACTGCAGATTGACATTGCATATTGCTGCCTAATTTGTTGTCTATAACAATTCCCAAATCCTTCTCGTGTGTGGTTATCCCTAATTCACTACCATTTAAGGTGTAAGTTGCTTGTGCATTCTTGACCCCGAAGTGCATAACTTTGCATTTCTCTACGTTAAATTTCATCTGCCATTTTAGTGCCCAATCCCCCAATCTATCCAAAACCCTCTGCAGCAAAGCAATATCCTGCTCACATTTTATTACTTTACAGAGTTTTGTGTCAGCTGCAAACACCAAAATATGGCTTTCAATGCCCATTTCAAGATCATTTATAAATATGTTAAAAAGAAGCGGTCCTAAAACAGAACCCTGACGGACACCACTTACCACTTTTGTGAATAATCATTTAGACCAATTTCTTTTAGTTTGAAGACTAACCTATTATGAGGAACTGTATCAAATGCTTTGGCAAAATTCAAGTAGATCACTTCCACTGCAACACCCTGATCTATACTTCTACTTACTTCTTCATAGAATGCAATAAGGTGACACGTGTTTCCTCTGTTCCTCACACTATTCAGTTCGTGAAGGGGACCCTCTGGATGAGGGTTCCATCTATGCAGAAATAACATATCAGAGATTCACTCTCCTGCACGACATTTCACAATTCGGGATCTCATTTGCAATCACAAAGTCCTATGTTCAGACTACATTGTTCTTAATACATTGTGCCTCTGGCACTCAAATATCATAAACCATAAAGATGTGTAGATAAAAGGGAACATAAAATAAAATAAAATACTAGCAAGAAAGTTTATTCTATTATTATGCTACAGCATTGTACCTTCCAAAAATAATTTATAATATAAGCATAATAAATAAAAGTGAATAAAAAACAAAGGGGACAAAGAAGGTACAAACGTGGCTAATTAGCAATATTTCTTAAATGAACAGATATACATAAATGTATATTTTTGTTTTATATCTATTTTTATTTATTATGCTTTTATTATTAATTATTTTTGGAATAATTCTTGAGAGCCCACAAAGTCCCAGCAAGTACAGTTCTATGCTTTTTGAAGAAATAAGTGCAGGCAATACATGATATCCCTAGGGGCTCCCTCCATTCAATATGTGTTAACTAAGCACTGTAATAGTTCTCTTTGAATTTTCAGGATTGAACTTTGAATGTGGTGTGTATAGCAGATACCTGAGGGTCTATAAAGAGTGGTAACTCTGTATGACAATTCAATGCACTTCAATCTTACTGTTTGCCTGTGGAGTGCATAATAGCAATTAGCAAACTTGGTAGGCTAGGTAAGAAATATTTGATTAGTATTGAGTGGTTCTAAAGCCAGCTAGCTTGGCCAAAGGGGTGTCAGGCCCAACAAGGCCAGACCAGCTCGCTAGTATTAGTTGGGAAAAGTAAACAACATTAGAGCTACGTAGATGCTATTGACTTCTGATAATTATACATTTCTGCAATTGAGTGATGTAAAACAAAGTAAAAATCCACAAAGAGAATTATGAAAATGTACATAAATACTTGCAGTGTTATTCACACCAGTTGTAATTCAAAGTGAAAGTAGCCAAACTGGAGAATAGCTGAGAATGTTTCCAATTTAGCTATTTTTATCTTGATTTTGAAATTCACTTTGCATTCTCACTTTTGTGAATAAGCCTTTTTGTGTTTGGGTGAACTTATGCATGTGTTTTTTCTGTATTCTATATCACTGTTCCTGGTTGTTTCAGATATGTATTGCTTTCATTTTTACTTAACCCTAAGGTTGCGCTTCTTTTTCTTTTACACATGTCTAAATGGTGTGATAACAAATTGCTTTGACCTCGGGTTATCTTGTAAATTGAAGCCCACAAGTGCACCGGACACTGCAAATATGACAAACACTGAGCAAACAATTTAGTTGAATGGTAAATCTTTGCTATTGGATTTTTGAAAAACAACTTTTTAGTCTCAATCTTTAGTTACAATATCCAATGAATACATTTAAAACAATTTCTTGTCAAATATTCTATAAGGGTTACAAAAAGTGTAATAAAATATTTTTCATGCTCCTAGCTTTTTTTATACTGTAAATTAGCATTAATGCTGTTTGTGGTATTAAAACTTACAGTAAAAAAATACAAGACACAGGAAGAAGATATGAAGTAAATAAAAAATCAGTAATTAAAATAAATTAATGTCAAATAGCATTTTTAAGAATGTTTCACTTTATTCCCAAAATAAGGGCAATGAAATAAAGAGAAAAGTAAAAGTCAAGAGATGGTATGGGATAAGAGTAGAGGGTGCACTATTTAGATCCAGAGACAGCAGCATACTTTGATGAAGAGCTCTATAAAAAGTCTAATGTCATTATAATCAAAGTAAAGAAACAGAGACATTGTGAACACTTTTTTATTCCGTAGAGTAATGTGCATCACAGCTAACAGGATAAAAAAATGTAAAAGTAAACATATCAATACAAGGAAGGGATGTTTTTTACTACATGAAATGTGTGTGTGTATATATATATATAGTATTGCATATATGACAAATAGTTTAGAGAATAATGTAATTAAGGAGTCATTACCACAAATTTGAAGCAAAGGTTAAAAATAACTATGTTCTGGAACATGATCAGATGTGGGCACTCATATCCCATTATGACTTTGAAAATGGAATATAATTGATCACATCCTTCTCACCACGGGCTCTCTCTATATTTGTAGATATAGTACCTTTTTGAATCTTTGAATACCCACCTAGAAACACTGCTGTAAGCAATTGTACCAGACCAGAGTGTATGTAACTATCAAATGGATATTGGCAAGAATCTTACAATTCCTTTCCCTCAGGTAACTACATAAGGAAGTGCATCATAAATATCTTAGTCTAAAAAATAACTCTCACTCCCGTAAGCAGTGGAATGGGGATCCTTTGAAGCAAAACTGATGAACAGGTTCTTAGCACCAAAACCACTTCAGTAAGATGGTTTATAAGTAAATGCAAATTTTCCTTGTTTTAGCCATCTGGACTTTTTAAAAAAATATAGCAGATTTGGCTTCAGCTGCAATGCAGCACCACAGATGACTATAATTTACACAAATAAGGCTGCTGAACAGGACGTGCAAACCTCAAATATGTCATACGCCTAGCGGATCGGAGTGCAACCCAGAAGGGGAAAAGACCAGATTCCATGATCCCAATTTCAATTTCCTGTGGGCATCCTTTTAAATGGACCTGATCATTAGACTTACCTGGAAGAAGACCCCATAGGTCGCAATGTGTTGCGCAATAGTCTGATTTGAACATTTCAATTATTATTGATGGTTTGTGCTTTTATTTATTTCCTGTATCATGTATTGGAATTAAATTTTCTTTATCTCATCTCCAAATCTGAGTCCATCTATTACTCCTGACTGTGAAGACGTGGACCATGAGCTGAGGAAACACAAATAAAGCATCTATACCAACTACATGCCATTAAAGCTGCTATATGTGGTTCTGGACACATATAACAGGCTCTTTCACCAATAACAGGATAATTGTCTCTTTCACCAATTATCCTCATTTTAACTGTATTACACTATGGAAGTACTTATTTTATTTTAATCAGGAGGTTTACTGCTAATAAGTGATTAAGTATTATCTGCCCTCTTCACTGTGTCACTGTGTACTGGTGTTGTTATTGTGTCTCTTATGTTTGTATTTTGGTATATATTTAAGTGTTCTTGCATAGCAAGACCACTTAATGTTATCTCACATATATATTATTCTTATTCTTATTATAGCCAAATTTACCACCCTAACTCCTCCCACAGTTTTTACACTACATAGACAGTAATATACTGAAACGTGCGGATTGTTCCCGATCGGATTGCTATTACTTTGTGGAACGTTTAGCCGAATGGTTCACGGAATATCGTCATTCTTGTGGCGAAATTGGTTCCATGGGAATTAATGGCAAAATGTTCAAAACTAGAGTGGAAGCTGGCAAAAGCTGAAAAAGCAGGACATGATTTCTAAACTGCCACCACTCCCTCATTTTCAAGCCCACCTACACAAATCTTATATCAACACGTTCAGCTATCCCTGCTGCCACTAAACATGTCCATGGCTAAGCCATAGTCCTGATAGTTTTCACAATATGATCATTTGTTTGCAACTCACGCCGTCCATTGACATTCACTGAAACTCCACTCTAACCAGCTCAAATTTGAAGGGCAATTTCTAAACTGCGAATGTGCCTTCATTATTAATATTTCCGAGATATACTATGCGTCAAAATGTAGGTCTGGGTCTTGTGATTCTCACAATATAAAGCTCTTCGCTGTAGGATTTATAGTTTTTAAAATACGACAATTTGAAGATGGCAACCGCCAAAATGCTCTGACCTGTGCCAGGCTGGAGCAGCAAGTGAGGTCATAGACAGGGCCTTTTGTACACCTGCTAATGTTTTTATAAATGTATGTTTTAATGTACCGTGAAGCACTTTGGGCAACAACGTTGCAATTAAATGTGCTATATAAATGATAACAGTTACTCCGCCCACTCCAGTTGTAGACTACTGGTGGAGGCAAGAACACTTCACACAATTTTCCCAGAAATTGTAGCTTTTCTAGTTTATTGTATGGTGTCTTGTGAGTGGTTTTTAGACACTAGGGGAGTGACATTGGCACTTTAATCCACCCTTATTCCACTGTTTTTGAGGTTGTTGTATGTAAAGTGCTTAGTTGCATGGAGTGACTCTTTAATAAACTAAAGCATCTTCCAGTATATCTAGTAATGTAATGCCCTCTTATTTCTACCCCATCATCTTAGTAGTGGCATGAAAGGGTATTAGCATAAAATTAATGAGAACACGTAATTAATGAGAACACGTAGTTTATTCTTCCTATTCGTGTACCGTGTGATTATTGATTAGTAATTATGTTTATGGTTAAAAGTAGTAGTAATGGGCCTTATTCATAAACATTTGATACCTGTTTCCACGGCATGTAGTTCATTCTAAATGTAATTTTCATGCCCATACCAGAGAATGTCCCCTAAATTAAATCCCCCAAAGTGCATTTGGATGTCCAGTCTCTATGGCACTGGTAAAAAAATAGACCTACCCACATGCCTCTTGAAATATGTGGGAGTTGTGAGTTTTATTTCTTTCATATTTAAAAAGCCAGATTCCATGAGATGTAATAGAAGTTCAACTCTCTTTGAGGATTGAGGTTAGAAATTGAGATAGGGAATATAGTTCCGATACTTACATCTTAAAGTAGTTAAATGCCAGGAAACATGACATTCATTGACATATTAATGTAAAAAACCTCTGGCTACCTACTCCACAAATATCAACCAAATACCTTATATTAAAGATATAGGACTTGTTTCTCTTAGCAGAGTAAGAATTATTTTCTACTGAATGGCATTTCTCCAAATACTTAAATGGAGATATTGATATTCAGTAAGCAGAGTATGCATAAGAGAATCAAGCCCAACGAGTGTATTTACTGAAGAGCAAATGTTAGTAAATATAAAACTGAAATTGTAAAGTGAATGCCAAATAGCTGATGTGGAACTGAGCTATAGTCACATCATGACTACATTAGCCTACATTCACTTATCTAAAATTAGTGTTTAGAGTACATTCCAAATTATTGTAATTGTACATACGTCAATGAGTATTTGTCTATATACACACATACACACAATCATTTACTGATATGCATTTTAGGCAATTAAAAATTTCAACTTTAGTAATATTTAATATTTAGTAACTACAAAAGGGAGACAAAATGATTATACCTTTAACACTGAGCTTGCTGTTTATAGTTCAGCAAATATTCAACATGTTATCTCAGTGATAGTTTATTTTAAAAAAAATGTTGCTACAATACAGAAAAATAGATAACAAAATCAGAAAATTCAAACTCTGAACAAAGTCACAAAAGAGAAAATGTCTCAATACCATTCCTCTTCTAAATTAAAAATAAATGTATTATATCACATTTAATGGTTACTACAAGCAATCCATTCTATACATCTGATTATCTATATATTAACTTAATATTGTTATTTGTCACAATGTACATACAGAAAAAATAGCCACCTTCTAAACAATATGCAATTGTTTAGCCGATTTATTAACAATACAGATTTATAATAACCAACATTGATTAGGTAATAGCCCAGACTGAAGAAGCTTAGTCATTCAAATTATTTCTACCAATATTTAATAGCAGTGCCTTAATGAGTCAATCAAGCTATTCTAGTCTAACTCCTTCCCTTGACTCCTGGCAAAGGTAATTACTGTTGGCACTGACGAATACTTGCTGTTGAGCTAGCTTGATAAAGTTCAGCTTGATGAAACAATTTAGCAGCTGCACTCATGTAGTTATCTTTTATATATCCAGTATTTAATCAGCTGGTTAAGATGTTATCTCTTTATCCAGGGGCTGCCTTTCAATATCTGGGGAATGTTTCACTTAGCTGCAGTAAATACCTGTAAGGAATCAGAGCACAATATATCAAATAAATACAAAAATGTTGGTTTGTCTATTTTATATTTTTACAAGAGAACATCTGACAAATAAATGTATGCATAGGATTCACTTTTACATTTTCATGTAACTGAAAAGAACTATCAGAGCTACAGGTCCTTCTCTTTTAAATCCATCAGAAAATAAATCAGAGATATGCACTTATAGTAACATGAAAAAAAATACTTTAAAACTAATTTAAGTCGTAAGAGAATGTGTCAATATACTACTAATCATTAATTTTTGTGTTCTAAAAATAATTTAAAAAGACACTAAAATACAAAAATAAAATAACATATTTATATCTATTCTGATTATTATAATTATATAATCTATTTATTAAGCACCAGCCATATTCCTGACATGCAGCTAATAACCTCTTGACCTAGAGTGTGCCAAAACACACTGCAACGTAAAAATCCTGCATTCTATAGCCAGAACTGCCATTTTAGCTGGATCTGGGTTAACCTTAAATGTTACTGTACATTTATTGCTTAGCGAGTGAATAATTGGATCGCTACCTCAATGTGATCACATCACAGAACTCTTAGTGTAAAGCTTATTAATTTTAGAACTAAGGCATTTCATCATTTAAAACTAGACATTCTTTAGGACAAAGTAATTAGATTATTCTTTTTCATTCCTTTTTATATACTATGCATATACCATTGTATTATTGTGCTCTTCCATGAATAATTTGTTCACATCTGTATATCAGCTTCTTATTGTGCGTTTGTATATGCAAATCTTCAAGCACCTAACCCTATTCCTGTTAGCTTGTTGAGAAAAGATCTGAATTTATGCATTAAAATGTGATTTGATTGGAATTTAAATTAAGAGTAAATGTCACAATCCAGCCCATAAATAGCTGAACTGAAAATATAGCTGTTTCTCAGACATTTTACATTTCAGCTTCTTTGGCTTCAAATTTAAAATTAATATTAATTTAATTTTAATCTCTCCCAGTTCACACTATACTGAATAAGCATGTCAGCTGCTAAGTTTGTTAAATTTAGCATTTCACACTGTGTGAGCATTATAAATTAACTGATCGTCAATTAAGTCAGAATTATTGCTTGATCTGAAATATTGCTTGTTTCATTATACATAGGATAGGGTAAATCATTATAGTAATGCAATCACAAGTGTCTCAAGCTAGGTAATAATCATAGCTGTTGATCATTTTTAACCCAGATTATACAGATTATATTATATTATAATAAAACATATGACCATGCTTTTAAAATTTGCAGCCCTCAGATCATATTTAGAACACCTCTGTGGATGCTTAGACATGTTTACCTCTGGTTCATAGCACACACCCAACAAAAGCAAATGAAGTTACCTTTCAGATCCTTTCCTTGGTGGGTTACCTGCATAGTACTTACCTTGCTATCAATGATTGTCCAAAAAATATATATATTATAATCCACTTGCCACTCCCCCACCACGAAAAAGAAAAAAAATACATTCATATTAGCAATAGCATCTTGAATACAAAACATTCAAAATTGGAATGTCAATGTAGTGACACCAACTGTTTAAGTTTTGAAATGGTAGGGCACCAGACTCCTCCCCAAAAATTTGTTTCCATCCTCTGTAGCCATCATCTTCTGGCCTGTGGAATTTGTCTATTTAACCTCACTTAACACAGTGAAAACAGATACACAGTTACCCATACAATATTCAGAGTTAGTTATAATATAAAAGTTATTATAAAATATGCAGAGCCAAACACAATAAAGAGATACCTATGCAATTACAAAGAACCCAGTACTACAATGATAACACACGGAGCTGGGCACAATAAGGAGATAACATAACTATCCCACACTGCGAGAGTCACTGGGATGGTTTACACAAAGCTGCAATACAGAGATCCCCACACAGCAAGAACGGTAAAAGGATTTTTGGCTACACAGGTAAAAATTCATATGCCACCCCTGCCCCCAAAAATGCATTGTCACCTATGTTTTGACTTTCTTATCTTCTTTGGCCTATTTTATTCTGATCCCCTCTTTCGAATGTCTTACCCCTCTTTCCCATTTGTGTGTCTTACACCTCCTTTATGAACCCTTCTCTGTGTCTTATATCCCCTTGTGTGTCTCTTCCAATCCCCCTTGTGAATCTCTTACTTCCTTCAGATCCTTTTTATCACTTTCTGCTCCACCAGTCCCATGTTGTGTCTCTTACTCCACCCAGACCTTGTTTGTGTCTCTTACTTCTCCCACCAGCCCGTTTGTATCTGTCTTACTCAACCCAGCCCTTTTGTGTGTCTTTTGTTCCCCTCAGCCCTGTTGTGTGTCTTTTCTCCCCATAGCCCTATTTTTGTGTCTTTCCCGCACCTTTCAGCTCCTTTGTGTGCCTCTTTCTCCCCTACTCTTTCTCTCTATTTTTAATTTTGTTTATTACAATAAACATTTTTTTATTAAAAATATGAATGCAGCTAGAATGTAGATAGATATATGCTCTTTTACTTACATCTCCCTCACTAAGACAATTCCTCCTAATATTATAGTTAACAAATATTCCTTTTACAAAATTAATAACAATAATATAAGTGTATTTATCACATAAATGCACTGTGTATTTAGTTCTTTCCAAGTATGTCCTGGGGTATAGATGGTGTTAACAAATACAAGTAAATATAATAAACACTGATAGCCTAATATCTGTTCAGAAGAAAAAAATAATACAAATAACTAAGTTTCAATGACATTCTACTTCTATCACTATACTATAATCATTTGCGAATAAAATTAACTGAGTGTAGAAATAATGGGAGAAAAATTGAGAAAGGCAGTGAAAAAGCAAAATGAAATTGTATATCTGAAGAAGTCAAGAACAAACTGTGATGAGTAGAATAAAGGTACTGCAATCTTATTTTGATCAGTTAAATTATATATCTCCGTAAAGATATTTTTTAAGATCTCACAAACTGTTGATTAGCATTAACAACTGTTACATAAATGTATAAATAAATACTGTTTCATTTAAAGGTATATGAAGTATAAAAAAATCAAGAGAAAATATTACCACTAAAAAAAATATGCTCAATTGTCAATATAAGAGACTCACAAAACAAAACCAGAGACGTACTGATATTGGATTTGTCATCAATTATGACAAACATATCATTACATTAAATAATATTGAATTTGAATATCACAACCAAATATGTTAAAACAAAAAAAAAAAGATATTCTTCATTTGAAATACGGTTATCATGAAATTAAAACAAATAAATAAATAAATAAACTTCCAGGGATTTTTACATCAGATGTCAATGCTTAACTTATAAATTTAGTCTGAAAAGATAATCAAAATAATATCATATCATAGGTATATTGCATTTAACTGCAAATAAATTAACCCATTCATGTGGCCACAAGACAAGTTTTTCTTGTGTTCTTGGAAGAATCGTGTATTGTTTATGTATGAATTATAGACATCTGCAACGGAAAAGTTAATTTTGGCCAAACCACTTCATCTGGAAAAATGGGTGCAGCAATACAAAAATGGCTGTAATATTGTCTAGCCTAATGGCTGCATAATATCAAGCATTGTACTATGCCAATTCAAAGTTGCCAATATCAGATTATTTTATACCTAGTTTCGGAAATAAATTGCAATGAAAAAGAACCCATAGTTGATAATATAATTGAAAATTGTATTTTTCCAAAATTTAAAGGAAAAAGTGAGTGAGCAATTGACCACCAACTCAGCTCTTCCACCCTGAATAGCACAAAGCTTCCCTATATATTTAGCCTGTACATAATAACTAGCCAGATCAGGAATACAGAGGATGGAAGAATCAATAATCAAGTCAAAATCGAATAACCAGAATATCAAGATAAACATCATGCACTATATGAGGAACCAAGAGTAAACCATGACAGGGCAATGACTATCGGACTAAAACTTTATTTAAAAGTACACTATAGTCACCAAAACATTTTTAGCTCAATGAAGCAGTTTTGGTGTATAGATCATACTCCTGCAGTCTCACTGCTTAATTCTCTGTCAGTTAGGAGTTAAATCACTTTGTATTTCCTCAAACTCAATTTACAGAGCAGGAGATACAAACTTTTAAAGCAAGTTACATCTAATTAGAATTTTATTTTTTATTTTCATGCAAACTTTGTCAGTCACTGCCAGGGGTGGTGTGGTTAGAGCTGCATAAACAGAAACAAAGGTGATTTAAGTCCTAAATGGCAGCAAATTGAGCAGTGAAACCTCAGAGGCATGGTCTATACACAAAAGCTGCTTCATTAAGCTAAAGTTGTTTTGGTTACTATAGGGTCCCTTTATGTACTGAGGTGGACACTGATTGGTCCATGTCACCCGCTGCAACGCCAAAAGGTGGAGGAATGGTGTCACAGTGGGGACGTGGCACTGTCAGCACAGGAAATGATGCAAGGCATCAAATGAAAAAAGTAGAGTGGCGTAGCGAGCATACAGCGTCCCTCTCTCTATCAGCAAGTCTGAAAGCATTTGCCTCCCGATCAGCACGTTCAGCATATTTGGAAAGTCTGAATGCAAGCGCCAAGGAAAATCTTAAGGTGCCACTTCCTGATCTACGCATGCAGCACACGTCAGAAAGCTGGAGCAATGCTTTGATCGGTTAAGTGCGGCAATAAGGTTCAATGTGTACATATTCCACAACCAGCATGCTCCTCTTTCACTGAAAATCACTGACTGTATTAATAAGTATTTCCCTCCAGTATGTCAAGGTGTTGTATCAGAGAGCTATCAGTTTGGGGAGATTATCAATTAGTTCACTCAGATGAAAACTTAGTAGATTAATTGCTGCTACATTTGTGTTGAGTGTGCCACAAGGATCCAATTTCCTGTTTCCCATGGAGGCAACATCTTGTTTATGAGCTGGGTGAACAAGAGGATGACATTTCTTGAAAGAGCATAACTGTGGCTCAAAGTGTCTGTCACAATCCATAAATGGAATAAGACAATAAGAACTGACACTAGCTGTCCTATTATTGTCCAATCCAACTCCCAATTAGGAGTCAACAACAATAGAGTGGTGTGAAGACAGACTATTCATTTATCTCTAATGTTCCAAACTTATTTCCAGCATTTCTAAAGTGGCGTTCCACTGCGTGCAATGACATCCTGTCTCATATGATGTGGGGCCCTCTTTCCCTTGCTCCTGCCTTAAGAGTAGATTGCCCTCACACTACTGTGGAAATGCCTGCAATGCAATGCGTAAGTTTGCCCCTTTCTGTTGGCTTCATGAATTGCTCCCTTCACTATAAGATTAAGGATGTGCAGTGAAGCACACATCTACAATGGAAGTCTCTCCCAGAGTTTTGACCAGGTTAGACGCATCATTGGTGACCATGAACCCAAAGTGCAAACTGATAAATGCCTGCTCTCCTAACCAATTTGATTGCCTGCAATATGTTTGATGGACAGTGCTTTTTGATATCCCTGCTGCCATACAAATCCACTACCAGTCTTACATGCTTCTGATGGCAGATTTGTGTTGTCTCTGCAGATGTTGGTTCATACCAGCACTAGTGAGATGATCTTTGACTCTCCCCCTGCTCACTTGCCACAAAATGTACACTTTGCAATTTGCCTTTCTGGGGGTTTGTCAAGGTAAAGCCAAACTTAGCTTCTATTGTTGCTGATGGATTTGAATTATTGGCATTGGAAGTTGTTGCAGTACTGGCCTCTTCACTAGCACTTGATTGACTAATTCTAATGGGAAGAGAGATGGTAGTGTTAATAATAATCTCACTGGGTGAACTACTTCAGGCACTGGTAAGAGATGATGCTCTGACTATTTCCATTAAATGAGGCAATTTGTCTGCAGGTAGAGATGGACTTAGACAAAGTGGAAAGTGCACAGTATGAGCAGAAAATAGTGGACGGATGCTTCTATTGTCTAGTCTCACTCTTTGTAATCATCTTTATCATAATGATTTTCCTCCTGGAACATATTTAAACAAATGAGTGCAGAGGTGGGAGAAGATATCATCATCACCAAATTCCTCATCACAACCACCACCAAGACCAAGACAGATTTAAACATATGGCTGGATAAGTGGAGGAAAGAGGTATATCATCATCACCAGATTTCTCATCACAACCACCACCAAGACTACACATTGAGAACACTACTTGGGTGTTCTGCTCTACCTCTTCTGTACATGCTGTCCCTTTTTAAGAAATAGAAGGTAACATAGTCAATGCGAACAAGTCCACTAGTTTCACAGTTGCTTTGCTCCAAGCACCATAAAATGCTTGAACAAGCTATGATAGAAGGAGCTGCAGTGCCAGCAGAGGTGACAGCACAAGTTATTGCAGCATAAAAATACTAAGACAAAACAATTGACTCATGGGTGGTGAACTGCTAATTCTATTATCCTGAAGCCGAATACTACTAAAAGTAGTGATGGCAGTGGTGGTGGAGGTACCAGCAGTCCTCATGGTAGAGGAAGAGGTGTTCAGACTCTCAGAGGCCATGGTATTACCCCTGATAGTGGATTGGGGAACACATTACCATCCTCTATCATTAATCAATTTCTTCTTGGGATTAGGATGTAGCATTGATAATGGTGGGTTTGTATTTCTTATTACAATAAAATTGGAATATGAATGATTGTGTATTGTGCAGACACAAAACGTGTTTGAGTTAAAAAATGGGTTGATGCTTGGTTTATTTACTACTATAACTTTGGGTTTGACGTTAAGAAAAACTACACAGTACACGGTGCACTGCACAGTCCTCGCACACTTGCACAGCAAAAACTGGACTGAACACACAACACACACAAAAGTAAACAAGGATGCTCTTTCTATGAATGTAAATGGTTACTCTAAACCAGGTAAACAGTTAAATTTACTTTAGAATGCTATAATGGGTGTGATGGACCGCTGGCACTCCCACCAAGTACCTCCGCCAATCGATGCTCCTAGTGTATGCCGAGGACTCCGAGCACTCCACCAGACACCATAAGCATTGCAGACCCCACTTCTAGCGATGCAGCTGTGCCGGGGTCTCGCCGTCCTCCACCCACCCTGGACCCAAGACCATGATCCAGCTTCCAGTGGGTAGACTACTCCAGAGAGCATAGCAGGAACAAGCTCTTACAAGAGCTTATACTCAGGGGAGTATTGTGATTATAGCAATCCCCAAGAGTGTAGTTATCCCATCCCTCAAGCATGAGCCAAGACTTCATGAAGGGGTCAAGCATGTCTATTTAATTCAAGCCAGCACTTACAATTTTTACAATTTCTCAGGCCAGAGGCACACCCCCTGGACCTGATGGAACACAGGCACACAAAGGACACAAACCAATAAAAACAATACAACAATGTCGGATACTCCCACATACAGCACACAAGCCATCCCCTCTTCCTGGGATATAATTAAAGCAGCTAATACAATAACCTAATTATCCACAGATAGAAAAACATACATTTTCCCCAAAGTCTATAAAACACCCCAAAACATAACACATCCCCATAACACATCCCTGGATAGCCCTGATCTGGGTGAGCAACATATCCAAAAATCACCCAGATCAGAGTAGGGGTTCAAAAGTTTTGTGGAAGTCTCTTTTGACCGAACCCACGCATGATTTCATGCCCAAAACAGTTCCAGAGAATTTGGCTGTGCGGCCAGTCTATTTCTAATGTTAAAGGGACACTATAGTCACCTGAACATAGCTTAATAGCTTAGCTTAATGAAGCAGTTTTAGTGTATAGAACATGCCCCTACAGCCTCACTGCTCAATCCTCTGCCATTTAGGAGTTAAATCCCTTTGTTTATGAACCCTAGTCACACCTCCCTGCATGTGACTTGCACAGCCTTCCATAAACACTTCATGTAAAGAGAGCCCTATTTAGGCTTTCTTTATTGCACGTTCTGTTTAATTAAGATTTTTTTATCCCCTGCTATGTTAATAGCTTGCTAGACCCTGCAAGAGCCTCATGTATGTGATTAAAGTTCAATTTAGAGATTGAGATACAATTATTTAAGGTAAATTACATCTGTTTGAAAGTGAAACCAGTTTTTTTTTCATGCAGGCTTTGTCAATCATAGCCAGGGGAGGTGTGGCTAGGGCTGCATAAACAGAAACAAAGTGATTTAACTCCTAAATTACAGTGAATTGAGCAGTGAAATTGCAGGGGAATGATCTATACACTAAAACTGCTTTATTTAGCTAAAGTAATTTAGGTGACTATAGTGTTCCTTTAATTTCATTTCAAATAGACGAATGGGAACCATTCATGCAAATGTCAATGTTAAAGTGCCGTTCGAATTGTCAAATGCTGTTCTACTCCAGTAGAAGAGTTGAAGTTCAGAGAAGGTAAAGTTTCAGTGGTGTTCGTGCCGTTGTGTGTCCAATTTAAGTTCCATGAACTCGACGACAAAACACCGCTGAACTCGTTCAACTGAATTAAAATGGCCGCCGCCACGTGTTAGAATGTTGAATGGCGGCCACTTCGACTCCATCGACACTTCAGCTGTTTCTGAAGTGCCACTTAGAAAGTGCAAATCCTTTCTAATAGAATTTAAAGGGGCAGAAACAGTGTCTTTGAATCAAGACATATTTGTATTTGGCTACTATACTACTATACTATACCAAATATTTGTATTTGGTATAGTAGTCACGATGTGATGTTGTACTCCTGATAGATAGAGTTTGATTGTGTTGTATGAAAGTTTGAGATGAAGGTGGCAAATTGCGGCAAATGCCACCATGGTGTGGATTGAATAATCGTGAATGTTAAACTCTATAGTGAACCGCTTAAAAATGACCATAGCTCTATTATAGGTTTTTCTTGTGTTAATGCTGCCTGCAGTAGTTTTCTGCCATGTGCCAATAGATGGGTCAGTCCAGGATTAAGTTGTTGAATTCCAGGATATGAGTTGGGTATTTGTTGGCTGATGGGTGAAGAGTGAAGAATTCCTGAAATTTGCAACGAGATAAGGCATCAGCGGCAGAATTAATTTAGCCTGGTATATGTTCGCAAAAGAGAAAAAACTGGTATGTGGCCACCAACCAGGTCAACCTGCGAACTAACCTCATAATGATTAATGAAGATGACCGACCCTTATTATTTATTTCACAGGCCGCCATGTTGTCGATATAACATCTAACTGCCATTCCTGACCAGGATTTACCCCATGTAAATGCAGCCACTAGTATCGGGTAGATTTAGAATAAAGTGGACGTTTTGCTAAAGGAAGGCAGACCTGGTAAGAGGCATAGCAGTCTAGATATAAAAGATCTCCCCTGTGGAATAATACACATGGCAAAGTTTAATGACCCCAATAAAGATTGTAGGTCTTTCCGTGTGTAAGTCCCTAATTTTAGTAACTTGTCCAACTCTTTGCGAATGCGTAGAAGTTTATCCTCGGGGAGACTTGACTGCATGGAATTGGAGTCCAGCGTGATACCTAGAAAAATAAGATTGGTAGTGGGTTCAGTGGTTTTGTCTTGGGAAAGTGGAACGTCAAGAGTTGAAAATAGTGCTGATGTGCTTTTTAAGCTTAGAGGAGTGCAACTACTTTTTGCACTGAAAGTGATTCTAGTAGCGAAATAATATTTCTCTCTCCACTTAACCCTGTGAACGTGCCATAATGAGGGATGAATAGGTAGTAACTTGAAAGCATAGCCATGCAGCTCTACCAGCCTTCAGGATTGCCTGTATAGCATTATCCACAGTGGTGTAGTGCAGAGAGAATTCAGAGGATGGTATGAGAGCATTTAGGCTTGGGTTTGTAGATGAATGAGGTGCTGATAAGTCAATGATTAAATGTTTTTATTCGAGTATTTGCTGGAGGCGATACCAATCAGATTAGTGCACCAGGAAGAAAAAGGGGGGAAGGAAAAGGGTCCTAACATGAAACCCAATAAGATCATCAACTGTTAGCGGGCCATTCATAGCGGGCATTCTAATGTACCTCCGGGGAGTGCCACTAGCCAGTGTGGAAACCTTGTGAAAACCTGTGAATTATGTATTCCACCTAGTGAGGAGAAGGGTGAGTTTTCAAGTAGTATGCCACGTTGTCTATCTTCACCTCAGTTAGTCATTGCCTGGGGTTCAATTTTGAAGGACACATGGATCTAGTATGTGTCCAAAAGCATATAGAACAAACGTGCAGTAATCTGCAGGCACTGAAACTACACACTCCTGCATTAAAATTGTTACAGACTTGTGCCTTCCTCAGTAAAACAATGGGTCGTCTGAGCTTATCTTTTAAGCCACGCTGATCCAACTTGCTAGACCCAACTGGTTGATTCGAATATGTGGAGGGGCACAAATTGGTGGTATGGGAGGTGGATGAGCAGACCGCACAAGACGGGGGAACCAAGCTTGCAAAATGTCTGCAAAAGAGCTTGGTGTCCAACTGGCTCCAGTCGGTTATGGATGTTAAATTGGACCAGTGCTGCTGCTGCTTCTGCTGACACAGACTTGTGATAATCATAAAACATAAAACCCCCATACATATGGCCTAAGTCGACCAATTTGTGCATGTAGAGGTCAAGTTCTTCACGGCGCTGTGGTCAAACAGAACATACAACGTCCCAATATAGGCCGAAGGCTAGGACAAACTCAGGGATGGCGAGTTTTTTGTTTAGTCATGGGTCTCTAGCCTGTATTACAACAGCTAAGTTGCCATAGTTGTACGTTTTGTTTTCGACATCCTGTGAAGCAATTAACAGAGAAACTAGATTCACGTCTTTCCCATCTAGAATATCTTTACAGAGAGCCAGGGGGACCATGTGTGCCTGGGTAATGACATGGGTGGAGGATGGAGTGAAAGGTGAAGCGGGAGCCCTACCCTGTATACTGGGAGGTGCGAGTACCTGTGTAGATCCTATGGGAAGATTTTGTCAACCTTTCATTTATGGACTGCAGAGACGACAAAATGGTGTCCAAAGTTCCTTGTATATTTGAGTTATGCCCCTGTGAGTTGGTACCCTACCCAGGATCCTCAGGGTGAGCTGTGAGCAGCTTAAAAAGTTCTTATTTCCTTGCCATGGCTGGCAAGGGGATGTCCCTATGGCACAGTTCAGCTGAGATCCTGGGGATAGTCCAGGATCTCAGCAACCCTGGTGTGATGGTTCTTGAAATTCAGTGGGGGTACCATGCCTAACAGGGGTACTAGGCCTAGCGGGTGTGCTAGTAGGGTTGATTCTTCTCCTATTTTGGTCTCCTGGGACATACTGCAAAAATACAAAAACAACAAGGTCTGATTAACATATCCCCGGTAAAATTGCTAGAACTGGCTTTCTAACTAGTGCCAAAGCGAAAAACTATCTACCCCGTGAGAGGCCCTGCTAGTTGCTAAGCAGCAGGAGTGAGGCACTACCTATGATTTGGGCCGTGGGGCTCGAGTCACTAATGTGGTTGTGGGGTGTTGGCCTCTCAGTGACAGTAAATGATTCAAAACATGTGGCCGTGACAGGTGAGGCCCTAACTATAAACCCATAAGGTGGGTGAATGCGAGGCTCTAACTATGATTTGGGCCAATGGGAGAAATCTCTGTGTTGAGATTGGGGAATTGGCCATGTGGGACCAGCTATTATAATTATATCTAAGGCCAGCACTGACCCTGAACAGCCAGTTTTCTGACCCTGGAAGGGGCTTGATAAAGGGAAGATATGAACATAATTGTGAAACTTACCTAGCCAACCACAAATCGTGATTCACTGAAACAAAAGATTCCCTATGAGACCTAAAAACATAGAAATAAAAAAAGCCACCAAAGTACTGTATTGTGGGAGTTCTTTAATAATAGTGCTGACAGTTTATTCTTTGTGACCAAGACCTGAGCATGCTAGGAAATATAGAATTTGTTACCAAATTCCCAAAGGAATTTCCATGGGTAGTAGGGAAATAAAAGAAAGAAGTTTAACAAAAGGTATCTGAGACTAAGCCCAAGACAGTGGGCAACAGAACAGTGGACATAGAATAAGATTGTATACTATCAGATAGTGAAAGTTTAGATAAGATCGTATAATTGATTGGTTGAGTAATGCCATGGCCTAACGAGGCAAGGCGGGAATCAACCCCCCTTTTCCCTACTATCCCTTCTTATGGACAAAGCGTGGCTGTGTTGAGGCATATTGTAAAGAGAGAAACTTGAATTTTAAGTACCGTGCTGGAAAGCAGGAGCAAATAAACGAACAGGCAATACAGGCCTAGAGGGTAGTTAACCCTCGGGATTTCTGAAATTAAGGTATCGCATGCAAGCCAACAATTGGCTGTATATCCTTATAAAGGCCTGATGAAATGCATAGAAAAGTGACATACATAAGCCATGAAAGTAAAAACCCATCTAAGTGTCATAACAAAACAAAACGCATGGGGGCGCCGATACAGCTCCTCGCCAAGGGCGATGGAGACCACAGGTACACCTCTGCTTAAAGGCTATTGGCCCACTGGATATTTGTCTGTTGTGCCCTATGGCAATGGAACACAGGGTAGGTCAGGGAATTTGCTTGATCTCCGAACTAGCTTGTGAAGCAGTCAGAATTATCCATTAGGTTGTGCCGGGGCACAACTGGGAATGCCTGGGGTACACCGCTATGCTGTAATACTGTATAAGCAAAGTATCTGAGGTAATAGCAAACGTTCACTTAAAAAAGAACAATCTAAACACTGAAATCACTTTGTCTTAATAAAGTGACTTTGGGCCATAGATATTGACTTGCAAATGAAAACAATACTCTGTAACAAATTAGTCTGTTCTGCAGTCCTCATGTCCTTGTGTGTACCTACCTTTATAAACAAGCAAAAATATCTTGCAGAATGAATGCAGAATGTTCTATGTTTGGCAGGCTAGTAAGTATAGTCCAAGCCTGTCTTTTTAATTCACATGTGCATGGGCTGGCAGTAGCAGGTGGATTTGTGTGTCTTCAGGCTTTTTTTTGAATAGCTCTTACTGTAACACTTCTCCGTGCATGTGTTTGAGGTTATTTCTAAAGCAAACTCATTCTTTTCTAAAATGTCCCACAATTATAACAAATCCAATAACCTTTCCAAAAATAAAAAGCATCTCAATATCAGAATAGAGCATTATGTCTAGAGTGTCTTGATTCTCACACATGATAGCACATTTTAATAAACTCACACTAGAAAGGGAAGTGAGATATGAATTGCTTGCCTGGCTGTGCCACTATGCTGTTGCACAGTGATTCCAATCTGATCAAACTGCTAGGGGAAAAAATAACAGGGTCACACATTTATTAAACATGCCTTTAGTTATTACACAATGTCTTTCAGCGAAAATTGCTTTTTTCTGCAAGAATATATATAACGATGAATAATGTATTAACTATTTTATTGATCTTAAAAAATGCATATCTCAAATATAATATGGGAATACGTGAATCAAGTGTGCCCTGGACTGTAAGAATTTTTTAAAAGAACCTATTTTATGTAATAATTCTAAATTAACACAACCTTAAAAATAAATCTCTATATTTAAAATCACATTTTTTTCCCTAGCTGATATAGTTATTCCAAACTTCTCTGCCCTATCTAAAAGCGATGTTGTTATGCTATGTTTAATGGCTGGTAAGGGTTTTGTGACACAAACTAGCAATGTTTTATACATTCTACATTAAAAATTAGTCTTAACATAATTAATGAATTAATAAATTAATAAATTAGTCATTGTAATAGGAAAAAACTGGTGAAACAGAAGAGTGAAATATATTCTATATGGATATATTGCAAGTGGTTTAAACTAAATTATGAGGTAGATTTGTGCATGTTGAGAAGAATCGGTTCTTCTGAAACACTTTGGCAGAATTTTATATTTCTTTTTTTTTTAGGTCTGCAGAATTTAGTTCATGCTGTCATTCTGAGCAGAATTTGTAACCAAAAATATTTGACATTTGGGTAGCCAGAAAAGCAGGAACAAAGAGGATTATATTGCCTGACCTAGTGGCTATACAATATCAGTAATTATTTCAATGTCAATTTGGAGTTGACAAAATCAGATTATTGTATATCTGGATAAAGAAACAAAACTTTTTTCCTTTTTTAATGTATTTCATTTTAATATCGAACAAGTAGAATGAGAAGAATGAGTATCAGAAGAATCACAATTTAGTCTAATTTGTGTCAGTTAGGGATTCTGCCCAGTATAAACTCTGAATGAATTACTCTAGAAGCAAATGAAATGCCCAATGGCTAGTTGCTTTGGGATTAGGGCTTAACTATTTACCCACTGGGGTCAATATCATTACTCACCATCCCTCTGGAGAGGGCATGTTTGCTAAACAGTGATTTTGACTGCCAACTGAGTAACCATTGCTGCACAGTTGATAGTAAAGTATCCCCAATGCTCCAAGTTTCAATTTAAAGAATGGGGGTGGGTCACTGTCCAACTACAGTTTCCTCATAGAGGGGCTCTAACCCCTTTAGGATGGCGGGCATGCTATGCTGTCCTTGGGGACCCGGCTTTAAAAGCCAGTGGGCGCCATAGCACATCCCCGCCATCCTATTTACTTACACGGTCGCCGGCTATCCCACGCTGGTGATCGCAGTTGGGGCACTCACCTGGGCTCCCAGGGAGTCCACCTGTTTCTGTTCCAGCACCTCCTGGGCCACAGCAGTGCCAGCAGAGGGAGAGCCTGGAATGACAGGTACTCCCCCTGCTGCCTGTAAAATGTAAAAAAATATTTAAAAACAGTTTAAAATAAAATATATACTTAGATCATATATTATATATACTTAGATCATTTATTATATATATGATCTAAGCAGGCCCGGACTGGCCATCGGGCATACCGGGCAAATGCCCGGTGGGCCGCGATGGCCGTGGGGCCGAGGCCGGCAGGGAGATCACAGGATCTCCCCGGCCGGCTCCTGCAGGGCCAGCGCTACCCGAGCGCCGGCCCTGCTGTGTGCCTCCATGGGCCGGTGGGGAGATCTAAGATCTCCCTTTACCGGCCCAGAGACACTTCCAGGCGGCCGCTTGCTGGGGAGGGAGGAGAGGACCGGCGGAGCTCTATACAGCAGCTCCGCCGGGTCCTCTCGCGGGATTCTGAGCGTTGCCGTGGCAACGCTCAGATCTCGCGAGAGTGAACTCTAGCCTACAGGCTAGAGTTCACGCTCACTACAGGGACCACCAGGGATCAGGCAGCATGGCTCTCCCATGGCAGAACGGCTCCCCCCCTCCCAGGCGCTAAAGGTAAGAAGGGAGGGGGGGGATATAACTTTTTTAAAAATTATTATTATTAATAAAAAATAAAAAAATAAAAATTAAAAAATCACACACACACATCACCCCCAGACACAAACATCACCCCCAGACACACACAGCACCCCAGACACACACAGCACCCCATACATTCACATCACCCCCAGACATTCACATCACCCCCAGACACACACATCACCCCCAGACACACACATCACGCCCCAGACACACACAGCACCCCCAGACACACACAGCACCCCCAGACACACACATCACCCCAGACACACACAGCACCCCCAGACACACACAGCACCCCAGACACACACAGCACCCCATACATTCACATCACCAGCCACATTCACACATCACCCCAGACACACATCACCCCGACACACACATCACGCCCCAGACACACACAGCACCCCCAGACACACACAGCACCCCCAGACACACACAGCACCCCAGACACTCACATCACCCCAGACATACACAGAACAGACACACACACGGTACCCCAGACACACACAGCACCCCCAGACACACACATCACCCCCAGACACACACAGCACCCCAGACATTCACATCACCCCCAGACATTCACATCACCCCCAGACACACACACCCCCAGACACACACACATGTCACGCCCCAGACACACACAGCACCCCCAGACACACACAGCACCCCCAGACACACACAGCACCCCCAGACACTCACATCACCCCAGACATACACAGCACCCAGACACCACACCCCCAGACACACACATCACCCCAGACACACACAGCACCCCCAGACATTCCACATCACCCCCAGACATTCACATCACCCCCCAGACATACACAGCACCCCCAGACATACACAGCACCCAGACACACACAGTACCCAGACACATACAGCACCCAGACACACACATCACCCCCAGACACACACATCACCCCAGACACACAGCACCCCCAGACACAGCACCCCCAGACAGACAGCACCCCCAGACAGACAGCACCCCCAGAAACACACAGCACCCCCAGACACACACAGCGCACTCAGTCACACAGCACCCTCACTCACACACAGCACCCTCAGACAGACAGCACCCTCGCTCACACACACATATATATATGTGTGTGTATGTATGTGTATGTATATATATATATATATATATATATATATACACACACACACACACACTACAGCACTACATACATTATGCTCCAGATACACGCTAGATCCCTTACCTTATATGCACTCTTAATCCTCTATACACACACACACACACACAATCTCCTATGCACACTCTGGGTCCTTTACACACTAGATATCCTACACACACACTGCACTACCTACACACACACTACATTCCTTGTCAGCAAACACATACAACATTCTCTAAACACACCATCTCTACAACCCCTACACACACTACGTCACCTATACACACACACTACAGCCCGTATGCACACACTCGCTACATCCCCTATAACACTATGCCCCCTATACACACACTCTCTACAGCCCCTAGCCACACATATTACACCACAAACACAAATGAAATTGACCTATTTACACAATACCACACTCTACACACACGCAATCCCACAAGCAGGCTCCAAACACATGCACCATACACTTTCCTGGTCCTTTTGTCCTCTGGTATCCCACTTGTTGAGACACCAGAGACAATTTAAAAGCAAACACAGCGCAAGCATGTTATTAAATTTGCTTGCGCTGTGCAGAACAAATACAGGGCCTTTTTCTAATGCCAGAGCTCTTCAGCGCAGCTCTGCGCATTGAACCAACATGCTCACTTTGAGAGGAGGCGTGCTTGTCATTAGTGATGACAAAACACACCCTCTCTGGCCCCGCCCCCTTCTTACGGGGCCGCTCTGATTGAAAAATGTCCGGGCCTAATTTTTTTCCCAGTCCGGCCCTGGATCTAAGTATATATACACATACACTGTTTAAGTGTATTTTAATATTAATATATTTTCCCAGGTCCCAGCACTCAATGTTCCCGGCCTTTTCCATGCTCCGGTGCAAGTAATCTCTGACCAATATATAGCATCCAAATTGTCTTGAGAAAAGTCTATTGTGACTGAAACGTCGACATTTTTGTATTCTGCACAATAAAGCAGTATTTATTTTGATATAAAACGAAGACTCCAGAGTGCTCTCTACTTGGATGCTTAATATTAATATATATATATATAATTATATATATATATATATATATATTAATATCAAAATACACGTTGCATGATATTGATTAAATATATATTTAATTATAATTATACATATATTTAATACAAAATAAATAAATATGTATATATGTTAAAAAATAAAAACAATAAAAAATAATTTAAAAATAAATATATATATATGTGTAATTTCATTCTAAGTGTATTTTAATATTAATATATATATATATATATATATATATTTATATATATATATATATATATTGATATCAAAATACATGGTAGAACGAAATAATATATATATATATATATATATATATATCTATTTACATAAGTATATACGTATATATCACTACACCTACATATAAATAAAATAATTTAAAAAAACTATATTTGTAGTCGGGGCCATTCCAGTATAGTATGAAATAACTAGTGAGTATACTTATCACAATAATAATAAAAAGTCGGTAGAGGTGTGCCGAAACCGACGTGTGTGGTAGGCCTGTAAATAAGTGGGCTTACCTTAAATAGTATTGAATAGAGGGAGAGGAGGGTGGGCCAAAAGTACGACTGGACCAGCAGGTAAGTTAGGTAGGAGGGGGAGTCCCTTTTAAAGGGTCATAGCCCCTCCCACAACTTCAGGCCCTGCCTTCCAATTTGTAGTCGGGGCCATTCCAGTATAGTATGAAATAGCTAGTGAGTATACTTATCACAATAATAATAAAAAGTCGGTAGAGGTGTGCCGAAACCGACGTGTGTGGTAGGCCTGTAAATAAGTGGGCAAAAAGAATACCCATATAATGTAATCAAAGATGTTATTACGAAAACACAAGACATGGAGTTAGCTTATTACGATGACATATCACAAATGCGTTCCTTAATTTCTGTGTCGACTGGGGTATGCGTTGTTTGGTGAGATAGTACTGAATAAGTACCTCGTGACCCCTCTGGCTGGTCTTAGTTGATGGTAAGTCAATACGTCGTGACCCTGTATTTGTACAGGTTAGAATATCGTAGGCAAAGCTTGGAATCGTGTTGCCCTGTGATGGTAAATTCTCTGGTTGCGGGAACCATAAAAGCAAAGGACATGGCAGCTTTGAGAATGGTGTTTGTAACCGAGAACCTATGGTGTTGAGTGCCCAGGAGATATAACTTAATAGTGTTGTGTGACATTTATTGATGTGGCAAAAAGTGGCAAAAAACCACTGTGTACTCTTGAACCATTTGTAAGGTGGTGATCTGACATGAACTTCGATATATGCAGTAAGCTCTGTCATATCATTGTGCGTATTCTTTGAGGGCGAACTGTGTGAATTCCGGCTGTGACTCAGCAACTGTTCTGTTCCATAGGTATGCGTGGAGCTGGTGGGGCAATCGTGGCTATCGGTAAGGTAGTTGTTAGGGGCCTCCTGAACGCCTGAACACTAGATAACTGGTCAGCAGCTGTATTGTAAATGACTGGTACGTGGTAACATACCAGGTAAAATTGGTGACAAGCTTCATCTACGTTAGTCGTCTGATGAATTCATAACGGATACAAAACCGGCCTTGTTTATGACGTGGCCAATGACCTTGAACTGGTCTGCTTGCCCTTAATTGACCTCATGTTGCTGCTGCGGCTATGATGGATAGGCGTGCAGAGTTCTTTAAAGGAACCTTCGATCTGCTTACTTCTCTGGCCACCTACCCCTAGCCAACTGTCCCTGAGCTTGCAGCAAGCCCTGTGTATGCTGCTGCATCGGGGTGATTACATATGTAGATGACCCTAGTTAAAGACATATATAAATATATGTATAGGGAAGAGACACCTAAGTAAATTGTGCCTGGTGAGTTCCCGCTGGGCATCCTTCCGCTAGAAGAACCTGAAATATGTTTGAAGTATGTGGGACATTTCTACTTTACCAGAGGGAACTAATATTGGAGATTACGTAAGTGTCTGTGACTGTAGTTGTAAATGCTGAGAAAAGGCCGTATAGGGAGGATTTGAGTGGTCTAACGTGACC
This sequence comes from Pelobates cultripes, assembly GCA_933207985.1. Classification (NCBI taxonomy): domain Eukaryota; kingdom Metazoa; phylum Chordata; class Amphibia; order Anura; family Pelobatidae; genus Pelobates; species Pelobates cultripes. The sequence continues at coordinate 115,195,661 of OW240916.1, forward strand.
ATGGTCGTATGTAATTGCCCCCCTGTGGGTGAGAATTGCATCGTAGTGGATTGCTCGCAGTGGGTCATACGTAACCTGAGAGTGATGGCCTAGTGAGGGCCACGTGTAGAGGCCTGCTGTGGTAGGTTGTGACAAATTGCAAACTTATGTCAAAATTGTAACTCCTATGCCGTATATACTAGCCCAAATGAGGGGCTGCCAGTATGCTATAGTGGATAGCCCTTTGATGGGTCATTTGCAACGTCTGAAGAGCGTGGTTGAGAATAAATTTGGCCGTGGTATGCTACGGTCATGGTTGCCCTTGTGAGCTGGAATTACTTAAAAGCCTAGATGCTGGGTAAGGCCGTACAGCATAGCTAATGTGGTAACTTGTACCAAGGTTGCCCGTGCAGTCCAATAGCCAGGGAAGCGGGAAGGATAGTATAAAATTATATGTATGAACTGGTCTAATACGCAGCGGTGATGTGGGAATAGTCCAGTCTGGAATTGACAATGTAAGTCCAATGGTGGCTGGCTTCTAAGGACGACCCCGGGAAACTTATTTGACCCACATGATAACTCAGGATGAATCATAATGGATGTGGCATGTAGCATGCATCGCAAATGGACAATATGCTAGACTGACACAGTACAATGATAGGTAAGGAGAACGTCTGTAATGAGGGAATTATTACCTTCTGTGCTTTTGTCCAGAAGTAGGCCGTGTAGATAGGGTCTTGAGGAGAGCTACTGTGTGGCTGTATGTGGACAGTGCCCGATATAGCAGAAGTATACTACTATAAGACGTGCTGATTTACAGGTAGAAGCTGTGAGGTAGCTGCACTTTATGCATACATTCCTCTCCAGCTGATATGTGAACTTGGTGCTCAAATGAGGGGTTGCAAATAAGACGTATTTGTCCCCTAAGGTTACCTGAATAATGTTGCCAAAAGGCCCATAGATGGCTTTGTGTGAGGACTATGCCTAAGAATTTGAGAGAGGCCCAATGTAGTTCCAGTGGTACTGGGAGGTAACGTAAGTCTGAATGGAATTTAATGGGGTGGGGTTGGTCGTTTATTGTAAGTTTGTAGATCAGTTGAAAATTACTGGCCATGACAGGGTAGCCATAATTGAAATATGGCCACACTGACATCAACAGCAACCCCCAGCAATAGATATGATCGTTGTAGGGGCTACATGGGGAACATGATAGAGGTGCTGTAATGCCGTGACTAAAATATACTATATACTTGCTGAGTCAACCGACCTGAGGGTAGACGTACTGGACCCAATTTGCCTGGAATATAGGCTGAGAGATGTGGCATGCAGTGGTGTCTGTACTGACACAAGACCAGGAAGGCAACAACCATTTGGGAATGGCCTGGAATATCAGTGCGAGTGGTTTCTGGTGTCATGACTGGACAGCTTCTCTGTAGTCTATCGGACATCTGCCTCATGGATGTTACTATAGAGATGATCCTTGTATACCGGTTGGCATTGTTCGTGCCACTTGTGCTTGTCCCCATTTCTGATTTGTTAGTATTGGTTTGCATTAGCCTGCATAGTTCTGTTTTGCGGGTAGTAGGTGTAAAGGTTATGTTGCCTTGCGTAATTTGTGGGCTGGTCCACGATCTACTAGAATGTGGCCTGCCGGAATCTCCTTGTTGTAGGGTTGGCAGTCCTAGTTGGAGTACTTGAGATGGCAATGTCATCTCCTTCTTCTGGAACTAGGTACATACTGAAATATATGTAGGAATCCTGAATTCCTCTTGAGGATGTATACAGTTGCTTTAACTAGTGCCGCAGTGGCGAAAACAATTCATTAGACTGGTGACAGGTGAGTCCCTACTAGTTGCCAAGTGGCTGGGTCGACTATATCTATGGTTGGCGCGAGGGGGTGATCTGCTGGATGTGGGCTTACCAGGGATGAGTCTTTGATCTATTGAGGGGGTGTGACGAGTGATTCCCTTGCTATGCAACATGCGAGGCGTCTAGCTATGATTTGGCCCGTGGGCGCTATTACCTCTTTCGTGGAGGATGGGTGTTGGCCTCGCAGGACCTCTGTTTCTAAGGCATAAGGTGCCTGGAAGAAATACCTAGGTGGCCATACCCCCTTGCCTCTTATGGGATGAATTTCCTATACTATATGAGTGAAGGCCCTGTGTGTCCCTCCTATTAGGGTAGGGGGCCCGGTGTAATGGGCCTCTGTGCCCTTACTGTAAGGGGAGGGGGGAGTCCGCAAATCTGTGTTTAAAGCCCCCTTGCTCTAGTGTAGGGGGGTATGCTGCTGCAAAGTACAGAGCCCCCGAGTGGAAAACCGCGGACCCCCATGACCTGGGAATCACTGCAGCGGGCGGAAGGAGCCACTGGCGAGCTGTCTGCAGGAGGCTGAGAGCTGCAACTGTCCTGAGAGCTGCCAAAAGTACGACTGGACCAGCAGGTAAGTTAGGTAGGAGGGGGAGTCCCTTTTAAAGGGTCATAGCCCCTCCCACAACTTCAGGCCCTGCCTTCCAATATATATATATATATATACATATACATACGTATAAATATATAATAATTCTACTTATATATATTTATGTAATATTTTTACATAATTAGGTCATTTTATTAATTACAATTTGCGGGACCTGCCTGACAACCCAGGCCGAAAGTCCAGAGAATTTAATTTGCTAGCACTATATTTAACCCTCTAACTATCCAAGACACCATAAAACCTGTACATGGGGGGTACTGTTTTACTTGGAAGCCATCACTGAACACAAATATTAGTGTTTCAAAACAGTAAAATGTATAACAGTATGATGATACTGTCAGTGAAAGTGACACTTTTTGCATTTTTCACACACAAATGGCGCTTACACTGACAATATAATTGTTGTGATACGTTTTACTGTTTTGAAACACTAATATTTGCATTCCGTGAAGTCTCCCAAGTATAACAGTACTCCTCATGTACAGGTTTTATGGTGTTTTCAAAAGTTACAGAGTCAAATATAAGGCTTGTGTTTCAGTTTTTTCACATTGAAATTCGCCAGAATGGTTACGCTGCCTTTGAGACCGTATGGTAGCCCTGGAATGAAAATAACCCCCATGATGGCATACCATTTGCAATAGTAGACAAGCCAAGGTATTGCAAATGGGGTATTCCCAGTCTTTTTTAGTGGCCACTTAGTCACAAACACTGGCCAAAATTGGCATTAAAATTCATTTTTTGCATTTTTCACACACAAACAAATATTAACACTAACTTTGGCCAGTGATCATCAAACTCGATGATCACAGCCAATCCAATGCTTTCCCATAGGAAAGCATTGGGAAGCTATTGTGCATGTGTGGCAAAAAGCTGCGCGGCCAAACAGGATCTCCATGGGGAGCGTTCAGCGCCTCCATGCAGACCCAATCTAACACACTGCCCCTCTTCCCACTCTAATACACTGCCCACAAATCCATTGCCCCCGAATCCAACACACTGCCCCTCCTCCCTCCACTCATCCACGCCACCATACACTGCCTCCTTCACTCAATCTAATACATTGCCCCTTAATCTAATACACTGCTCCTCCTCATTCCACTCTAATTTAATTAGACTTGCCCCACTCCCACCACTCTACTTTAATACACTGCCCTCCCTCCCCCCAATTTAACACACTGCCCCCACCACTCTAATACACAGGCCCCCTCCCTCCCTCAAATACACTGCCCTCTGTTCCCAAATTTAATACAATGGTCCCCTGTCTTCCCAAATTAATATACTGCACCTTCCCTCCCATTAATACACTGCCACCACTCCCCAATTTAATACACTGGTGCCCTCCTCCTCTCAGGCATTTACACTGCCCCTTCCCTCTCTTAAATTAATACACTTCACTCCCCCCAATGTAACACACTGACCCCCCCACCACAACCACTCTGCACTGTCCTCCCCACAATTTAACACACTGGCCCCCTCCCTCCCTCAAATTAATACAATGGCCCCCTCCATCCCCCAAATTAATATTTCCCCCTCCCACCCTTAAATTAATACAGTGCCCCCTCCTTCAAATTAATACACTGACCTCCCTCCCTTAAATTAAGACAATGCCCCCTCCCTCAAATCAATACAGTGCCCCCTCCATCAACTTAATAGAGTTCCCCCTCCCTCTAATTAATACACTGGCCCCATTCCTCCCCAAAATTAATAAAGTGCCCCCTCCCTCCCTTAAATCAATACACTTCCCCCTTGCCCCAGACCCCTCTTCTCCTACCTTACAATTTGCTGCTCGTCCCTACGTTCCTGATGAAGCAGGCCAGATGCTCCTCTGGCACTGCGAGAAAGAGGGAAGGGGCAGTGACTGCTCTGGTCTGGTCAGACACACAGCCACTTTGCCCTCTTGTGGGCAGGAGAGTAACAATCAGGAAATATTTTTCCTCTCTTACTGGTCGCAACCACAGCTGAAAGCGGCCCCAGGGCAGACGGGCCACAAATATATTCACTGTGGGCCGCATGTTTGACATGCTTAGTATTAGTGTTAAAGCAGTGACGATATTTGTTAGTAGTGATGTGGACATCCAAGTGCCAGACGCTCAGGATTGGCAGGCTTTTTTTTCTTTTAGACCTCATGTGGGCAAGCTGCAGGGCTGCTACAGGGAGCATGTGTATATGCATTCCTAGTGGCAACCTAGTACCTGGAACTCTTCTAAACTAACCTGTTTTATTGCAAGGCCCCACTTACTTTGTACAGTGGATTATGCTACTGTCCCTTCCCTCTGAACAACCTCAGGCTCTACTTCATAATCTAGGCTTTGTGGGGTGGGGTATATTGCGTGTCTACTCCCTACTCCTGACTCCTTAGGACAATAAAGGGGTTGAGTTACTGCCAGGGACACTAACAGGGGTGAGTTAAATGCATTAACACTAATTGTGAAGAGTTAGTGGCAGACACTAATAGGGTGGATCAGAGGCACTAATGAAATGTTCACTTATAAGGTTTAGTTTGGGGAAGGAACAAATGGGGTAAAGTTAGGGCAGACACACTAATGGTGTGGGCAAGGGGCAGAGGAACTAGTAGAAAAGCAGACATGTAAAGGGACCTGGCGGTAGAAACACAAAAAGGGGCTGAGTAAGAGATGCACAAAGAGGCTGGGTGGGAGAGACACAAAAGGGCTGGGGAGAAGTAGAGGCAAAAGGGGCTGGGGATGAAAGAGACAAACAAAGGGGTTGGGGAAAAAGAGAAACACATAAGGGCTTGGGTGAGAAAGAGACATACAAATGGGCTTAGGGGAGAAAGAGACATACAAAATTAGCAAATTTTTGGGTGTGTGTTTATGATGCAAAATAGTCGAGCACCAGTCTGGGCAGACGCATGTATGCCATGGTTATAGATTAGATAAGGGCCCGTAGATAGTGTTGAGGTGATCTGTGTGTTATTGCCATTTCATTACAGTAAATAATTGCACAGATCATGTAACCATGCATGTAGAATTGATTCTTGAACATTTTTTGTTAAATTACCATTTTTTTAAATATACACATGGTCTGCCTTCAGGATATCTACAGTTTTCAGACCTGCTTCAAGTATGTTTAGATAAATATTAGTATTTATCTTTGAGAAGGGTTAGCAAGAGTTAAAGAGAGTAGAACTATGAGATACTGTATTTACTCTAAGACGACATAATGCATATATGTATTGATGAATCTATATCATGTATAATAAATGCTTGTTGATTCCTTACAGATTCCTTGTATTTGTTTTTTAAATCTGTATATATAATGTGATGCCTAGTGCATTGTAAAAGAGGTGCTTGTGCTTCTGCAATAATTTGTTATAACTCTTTTAAATATTAGAATACAAAGGATAATAAACAATATTTAATATTTTATATTCTCTAAAATGAACAAAGATGTCAAATTATATAAATGTATACAATTTTATATTTTAGGTATCTCTGAAGAGCTCCATACAGTTAAAGTAACAGTTTTAATCTACTATTATTTGTTAGTTGTGGATCCCAAGATTCACATTTTATTTGTTTGGTTATACATTTACTTATTTGAAAAATGATTTGGTAATACAGGGTTAACAAAATGTGTTTCAAATATATCATGTATTATTTATGTTTATACAAATATATAATATGTTTCATGTTTTTTATACTAATAAAACACTTGGTTTAAAATATATATGTTATGTAATTATTATTGCAGTGGTTTGCTCCCTTGGCATTCTTTGTTCGTAGGGTATGTTATCTATTGATAGTAGCAGTAATTGCTTTGAAATTAGATGAAACCTAATAAGAAATATAGAGGAACTCTATAATAATTGGAAAGTAGAATGGATATTACTGTTAATTAAAATCTTGTTTTGCTGCTAAATTATATTTTATAGCTGATAGGGTTTTTAAAATAATTGAAGCCAAACAGGACCATGGATAATAACACAAAATTACTTTGGGATTACAATACAACAATTAAACTATTTCAATGTATGATTGGCTATTGGATATAGTGAATTATAGGTATACAAAGTTGGCTGTAACACCTACTGTGAAAATATCACTCATGCAGAAAGCAAAGCATAGTTTTTGTTTGCAATTCTCATAAATCACAATATGTTGCTACAAAGCCCTTTCATGAGAATAAAGCAAGATTATTAGCTACAAAATGCAAAACTTAAAGGTCAGTGTGACTTAATATAATATTTTAAATTGAAGCTTATTGATTATAAAAACAAAAGTGTAAATTATTTTCTATGATTTCGAAATAACACATTACAGATATGGGAAAATGGAATATGATGTCAAAAAGGAACAATGGACAGTAGGAAACAGTTTTACATAGCATGAAAAACCTATGAGTAAATTGCACAATATACACTGCACAGCAAAAATCATTTGGTTCTTTCTAACAGTATTGAATCCTTTGAAAAGTTCATTAAATTGAGGCATTAGTTTTCTAATGACTGATTGTATTTGCTGTATTATATTTGTTGCACTTTTCTTTGTATTTATCTTGTGTTAATGAAAAAATGGGAAGCAGGACTAATTTTTAGTTGAAAAATTAGGATTTTTTTTAAAAAACTAATGAAAGTAAAAACTCAATGTACAATTGACACCCACTCACCCCTTCAACACTTAAGAGGAAAAACAGCTTTCACAAACATTCAGTCTGTAGCGTGACTGTCTTTCAATGTGGAAAAAATAGTCCTTTCAGCTTCTACCCACTGAGTGTCAAGACGTAGCAGGTATAGTGACACAGTAAGACTCAGCCACTAAGGTAAAAACAATCCAATTAAAACTGTAATTTCATTAGTAAGCCATCAGATGAAAACATTGCCCTAACAAAATGAATAATTTACTGACCACAAATGGTCTAAGCAACTTACGCCACATAGCTTAAATTGAGTAATTCTGTAGAAATTGTGTTTTAACAAATGAAACATGCTGAAGTCATAATGATGGACATGCTGGAAGGGCTCTAGAAGAGCCAGTTCCTTCCATGAGATTAGGTGAGTATGGGTTCTCAAAGAAGAGGAAAATACAATGGTAATAAAACTGTAGGTTTATCCCATCATGAATTTCATACTTACATTGTGTTGTCTTTTAAGATACATATATCAAATTATTGGAATGGCAGGTGATTAATTCCCCAATTGCATGTGGAATATCCCTGTGTTTGAACTCCCTTAATGTAATTTTTGTATGGCACCAGTCTCTCTACATGCATGGCTGGTGCTGCATTGGTTATAACCCTTATCAATGTTTAAAAAACATTCAGTTTTTTTTTTTCTTTTTAACTGTATTATTAAAAGAAAGCAAGATTTTTTGTAACTTTAAAAATAAAGCTTGGACATGGTGGGACAATGAATCCCCTAAGTGATTCCTCCTGCAAAATAATGTACAAGTATATAAACAGTCATGTACACATCCCAGCCAAACAAAAAAAAAAGAGAAAGGAAACAAACGGGGATGAGGCCATCAATTGGGGGGTATACAGAAAAAAACATTCAATCTGTTGTCAACTTTAAGTAATGTAAGTATTTCTCCATGGGGTACAAACATTCTTCCAATTTCTTCACTGAGCCTCTCTGAAAATAAAAACATTTTGTATTTTTAGTAAATTGGTTGCATATGTTTGACCAATTTATGAAAGGTGATTTCCAATTACGTGCCATCTCTACCTATTTGCAAAAAGTATGTACATTATTAGATATTCATGATTTTTTTTTACAGTTTTGATTATTGATTGTCCATAAAAACATATATTGAGTAAGCTTTGTATAGGAACAAAGATATAAATAAAGCATGAATTTGTTTAATTGGATCAAGACTGGTACATGCCCACCAAATATGCCATAGATTTCCTTTCTCAACTTGGCATCTCCAGCAAATGTCAGAGGAATTACTTGCAAATATTTTAAATCTAGTGGGAACTAAGTACCATCTGTAGATGAATTTATAATGTAGTTCTTATATGGAAATGTAGTGGATATTTTGAGAGAGAAATTAATTCCAGGCAACCATACCTCCCAAGGATAATGGGAGTCCAAATCAGACTCCCATTTAATTTTAAATGGGTCTTATCCTTCACAACTCTGATATTTTGAGAATTCAAATTAAAATCTCTCAGATATTAGCTTCCTTTTTTGAGAAGTAGAATTTTTAAATAGCTTGTCCAAACAGTCCATCAAAGTGATTTTCTTGCCCAATAAGTCGTTTTTAATTCTTAAATAAGAGAAAACCTCTTTATTAGGAAGTCCACATTTTTCTTGTAATTGGGCAAAGGAATTTACAACCCCATCTACTGTTAACTGAAAATTATTTGAGTACTGGATTTTCGATCAGTTATGTTATATGAAAGCATTTCAATTGGGGCTTCTAAGGATATGCTATTACCTAAACCAAATCTTTAATTAACCTTAATTAGTGTAATTAGTATATCCGTCACAATCGGATTCTGATAAATTTTCAATTCAAGTAAAGAAAGATTTGTCCAGAATATGCAAGATATATTATATGGTCTCATGTCTGTTTTTTCAATAGAGTACTATTTGGTAAGCTGTGAGTTTGAATTTGAAAAGGAAATATAATGAGCTAGCATTGCGGCCTTGTGGAGGAGATATACATCTGGATAGGATACCCCTCTGTATTTTTTTTGTGTTTATGAGGATATAATATGCAATTATGTTGTTTTTTTACCCATCCAGACATATTCCCCAAACATCTTTGCATATTTTGCTAATATTTTATAATAAACTCTAAAAGGAATAGTTCTAAATAATTATAGAATTTTAGGAAACACATGGGCTTTTAAAACACTAATGCTGCCTCCATCTTCATCCTCCTCTAGTTCCCTTTTCTCTGTTCAACTTGGATTTTGGGGGACTTCTTAAGTGTACTTTTCTCTTGGGCCCTAAAAAATAATAAGGGAGCAGGGGGTTCTGGGTATCATTAATTGGACTTGAACCCTTAAAGGAACAAATATAATTTTTTTAATGGACTGTTTCCTGAATCATCCTTAGCGTCAAAAGACTTTCATCTCTGAATAGCTCTTTTTTTGCCATCCAATCTGCCATTGATCCCTATTTGGTTATTTAGTGTAGGTATTGCAACGTTGTAATCATTTTCTATTATTGTTATCCCACTGCCATCCTTTTGTCTGGGCTACAGTCCCTATAACTCTTGGTCTTAATTTATTAGTTACCTACTGGGACATCTTTGTATTTGTGGGTCTATGTTGCCCAGGTTCCAAAAATAAAACAAAACTAATTTCTATTCTGGATTCTAGCCTTATATATATAATTTTTTTTTAAAAGATCCCACATTATTTGTGCGGTAGTCCTTCATATCCCTATCATATTTTATTTTCTAAGATTTAACAATCTCTTTCCACATTATCTAATTTCTCTGAAATGTCCACAAATAAAATATCCAGTTCATACAGTATTAATTGACTGTTTGTAATTCTACAATTTGTTAGTCCAGCGTAAATAGATTCAACTTCTGTCATTTATTTATCATATTCATGAGTCCTACTGCACTGAACTCAAGAAAATACTCCCACTCTGCCATGAAATCCATGTTTTCCTGGTTAAAGGTGGGGAGTTTTGCAAAACTAAGGTCTCTAGGGTTAATTCTATTCACTAAGTATATAGTTCTCTCATTAACAGTTTTTCCAGTTGAATTTCAATCTTTTTAATATAAGATAAAAGCTGAAAACAAATCTTTATTGCCTATCTAATTTAGCAGACATGTTTTGATATTTACAACTATTTATGTAATGATTAAGAAATGTTCAATTATGGTTTCTTCAATATATGAAATAAATAATATTAGTGATATCAGGTATTGAGATAAATCATCAATACAATTAATCAATTCAATAAACCATCATGTAATTGGCATTTCTCTTATTCAGAGATTCTGTCATCAAACATATGAATAACTCATTATTCACTTATAAATGTATAACCGGTAATTTAATTATGTGTAAACAGTGTATTTTATCCCAGGAGTATCTCCTAATCACCACACTCTGTCAGTTACTATTTTTATCCTATAAGTACACACTGTATTGTTGTAATTTCCATTGTTAAACCCTCTGGCACACTAACCCAATATGGAAGATACATCCCAAATGACCTACATTTAGGAACATGAAAGAAAAACATAAAACAAATCTAGAATACATTATTACAAAAAATAAAAGATCTGTTTAATAAGAAATCCTGTGGGACTTCCTAAAAAGTGCTAGAGGTGGAAGCTTCTGTAGAAAATAATTAGAAAAAGTATTTTGATTTAAAAAATAAGACTGATTACCCAGTAAAATATTCAGTGCAAAAAATCACCCCAGCACATGCTTGATAATTGGCCCAATGCTAGGAAACTTAGCTTGCATATCCACTGGAAACACATTCAACCAGCTTAAAACAAAGATGTCAATGAACATGTGGATATAATAGGTAAATTATCCTGTTAATTAAGGGACTAAATCCAACTAAATATGTAGCTGGCTTTGTTACAAATCTTGAAATTGTTTTAACTTAATAAAAGAGTGAAAAAAAATCTATATTTCAAGCTAATAGTTCACATATATATTAATAATAGTAATAATTTT
>OW240916.1:115206834-115308399 GCA_933207985.1 Pelobates cultripes
AATCTATAACAGTAAAAAGTGTTTTTTGTTTTTAAATCCAAGCTATTGTGACACCAGATCTAATTAGTGGCACTTGTCAGCGTATCCACTGTTAGCGTAACACACCCGCTTTAAGGACACTGACTGCTATTCAATCTATAACAGTGAAAAGTGTTTTGTTTTTTTAAATCCAAGCTTTGTGTCACCAGATCTAATTGGTGGCACTGATCACCGTATCCACTGTTAGCGTAACACACCCGCTTTAAGGACACTGACTGCTATTCAATCTATAACAGTGAAAAAAGTTTTTTGTTTTTAAATCCAAGCTATTGTGACACCAGATGTAATTGGTGGCACTGACTGGGGAAATGGGCACAGTATGCACTGTGAGCCTGACACAGAAGCTGGCAGCAGTGGCAGACAACTGACTGCTATTCAATCTATAACAGTGAAAAAAGTTTTTTGTTTTTAAATCCAAGCTATTGTGACACCAGATGTAATTGGTGGCACTGACTGGGGAAATGGGCACAGTATGCACTGTGAGCCTGACACAGAAGCTGGCAGCAGTGGCAGACAACTGACTGCTATTCAATCTATAACAGTGAAAAAAGTTTTTTGTTTTTAAATCCAAGCTATTGTGACACCAGATGTAATTGGTGGCACTGACTGGGGAAATGGGCACTGTGAGCCTGACACAGAAGCTGGCAGCAGTGGCAGACAACTAAGTGCATTTACATTACATAGAAAAAAAAAATCCAAAAAAAGCATACCCTTATCCCTAACCTAGCTATGCTTTTCCCTATCTTATGAACAGCAGCTACACTTTCCCTCCTCTTACTAAGCATGCAGCTTGAGAATGAATCTAAAATGGATGCTGTCCAGTAGGTGGGAGGGTCTGCTAGGGAGGCTGTGCTGCTAATTGGCTGGAATGTGTCTGCTGACTGTGAGGTACAGGGTCAAAGTTTACTCAATGATGACGAATAGGGGGCGGGTCAAACCGCGCATATGTTCGCCCGCCGTGGCGAACGCGAACATGCTATGTTCGCCAGGAACCGTTCGCCGGCGAACCGTTCGGTACATCACTACCTGTGACCCGTTTGTAAGGCTGGATGACCAGTAAAAGATGCGGATGTTAGCGGATTATAGCTCATGGACGGGAGAGCTCAGGCTTCACACGTCCTGCTCCATCTGTGGTTAGGCTCCGCCCCCTCCCCTTCCAAGTATAATGCAAGAAATTAAAAAAAATATAGTGCAATACCAAATTCCAATGAAATGTGTAAAAAATGACTGCACTAACCATCAATATAGATAGTGATATAGAAGACTTAAGTAAACAATTTGATTTTATATGGACGAAGAAAGAATTCAATTAGCTATGGATAATAATATCAGCAAAGTGGCTAGGACGATGGAAGCTATTGTTCTAAAACTATTGAAGTACACGAATAAGACCTTGAAAAAATGTCAGTCTGTGGAATCATCATGGTTTGGCAGGATTAACACCATTAATTCATATATAATACATAAATGGTTTTACCTATTCATGATGTTACTGCTTAAGATACCTAAAAGCTGACTGGACATGACCCAAGCCAGTTTTATAACATACATATGGAAGAGTAAAAAACCTAGGATAAGTGCAATGGCCTTGGCAAAAAAACATTGAAAGGGAGGTCTAGATTACGATTTTCAAACATACATATTATGCCAATATTATCGGTCATATTTACAAATTACAAGTAGACACAATGTTAACTGAGCCTTGGTATATGATCAAATCTGAGGCAGTGAGCATAAAAAGACTAGAATTTTTTTTTAATGGTGTAACAGCGGTAAAGAATTCACGGATCAAATATATAACAAATCTTTCATACTAGCTCAAATAATCCAGGTATGGGATGAAATAAATAAAATTATGAGCTTAAGACAAAAAATCTTAAAGACCTGCCATTTAATATCTGTCATGATTGGTAGGTAACCTAAAACACAGATAGGACAGAATTGCAATACCGGTCCTTAGAACGGCTGGGTGTTAAAGAATTTACTTTGATTCCAAGGTTCAAGCTTATAGGTGTCTTATTAAATATCCTACATTAAAATTGGCTAACTTGGACTCAGGAAATGCTTAATGCTTAAAACGACACTAAAGATCATATATGTCTAGTTCCGGGAGCAGATAGCCCCCACCTGAGCTGTCTCTCCTAAATCAGTCTGTTTTCTTTCTCGGAACTTATCTGTAATATGTACATGACGTTCATCCCTATGTCTCATCTGTAGTCCTTTCACCCTTTCACTCCCTTCCTACTACTGTCCTATGAGTATTTGCACGTAAGCACTTACTTTTTAAATGTATAAAAACACAACTGATAAAATAAAGGTCAGAGGCTTATTTTGAATACCAACAGGTGTCTGATGTCAGAATTCATGCTCCTCCAAGTGCACTTGAAATAATAATTTGGGCTCCCTTGAATATTCCAAAGATTACATTGGATCTATATCACCGGGCTGTGCAAAAGAATAATCAAAGCAAGCCAAGGTCAAAGGGAAATAGAGAGACAGAATACAAAGAGACAAGCTGAGGTCAGGGAGCAGAGAAAACAGAGGAAACACAAGACAAGCCAAAGTTCGGTAATCAATAACCAGACAGAGTATAATGCGCTATTGAGCTAAACAAAGACAAAAACAGGGCACTGAGGCAAGGAGGAGGTTAGCTTATATACACACAGGGTGTGTCTGATTGGCTAACCTCCAATTAGTGTTTACTGCAACATGTGAGATGTGTTTCTTCCCTCCCTTGTTGTCTCTGAGGTCATCGCTGTGTGCTGGGTCCTTTACCGGGTCTGGCACACATATAAGGATGCTGCTCTGTAGAGTGCAGCATCAGAAATGCTGTTTGTCTGGAGCATGACGTCACCTGGCCTGTGAGTCTGTGCATGGGGGCTGTGCAGGATAATGCTCCAAGTCGCAGTACAGGTACGGACACAAGCAGGAGAATCGTCCTGGGTAAGCCAAAAGTCAAAGGGTGCCAGAAGTCAGGATAAATGAGGGTAAGCCAAAGTCAGAGGATTCCAGAAATCAGGATACACAAATAGAAAGCCAAGGTCAGGAGCCAACTGGACACTGGAACACAAACACAAACACAGGAACCATAGTCAATGAACTGACACTGCCCCTGCGGAGAGGCAGTGTCTTATACCTGTCTAATTAGGCATCTGATTCAGGTGGGCTGAGATTGATATTTATCAACGCCCAGGTAACGCCCAGCCCCCAGTGCTGGAGATAAGGCAGGAATAAACATCAGGCTGAAGCAAGAACTGGAGAGTGTCTCTGAGGCAAAACTGAAGGACCATGGCACAGAAGAACCACAGTTAAAATCCCCTGTTGGGCACTTCTGGGGCGACCACGGCGAGAATCGTGACACGAGGTATGCCGCATGCAGCGGACAGAGACCAGATGGCGCCGCTGACGGTGACGGGGTAAGCAAGGCCGCCGCGAGCAGTGCGGAGGCAGGGGATCCGACAATATCCTTAGATGACAATATGGTAGATTTATATATCAATGAAATCACACTTGCGGATATTACTCGGCAAGACCAAATAGAATCTTTCCCAGATATTATATCAAAATATCAAATAAAGTAATATTCAAGTTTTTAAGAATTAAAAATTTTTGGAATACTACTTTATTAAAAAGTTCAACAATAGTTCATAAGCATACGGAACTAATGTTCTCTCGTGAGAAGGTTAAAAAAATTACTTCTAAGGCTAATAAGCTGATCGAATCGATAAATAATAAACCATTAAAATTAATAAATACCTGGAACAAGGAGTTACAATTGAAGATTTCAGAATCTGAATGGTGCTCTTCATTATGACAGCTATCTAAAAATATAGGCTGTCTCAACTTAATAGAATGACAATATAAGATCATGTATAAGTGGTATTTAGTTCTATAAAGATTATCCAAAATATATTCTAATTATATTTCGAACTGCTGGAGATGTGGAAATCCTGCGGGTACTTTTATACATATTTGATGGTCATGTCCATTAGTTAAATCAATCTGGAAATGGGCATTTGACAGTTTCAAGGTCCTATCCAAGGAAACTGTGAAATGGTGCCCAGAGACCACGCAATTACATAAATTCCAGTTTATTGCAAAGATTCAGACAAAGGCAAAACAAGTCAAATCAATTCAAATCTAGCTGCCTTAATCTTTTGGCAAGTGAGTGATTGCAAATGGGAAAAACATCTTACTGAATTATACCTAAACCACCTTTCTGTTCATGCATGAAGATTTATGGGAGATCTTGCAATCTCCTTCACAATTTTCATTCATATAATTCAGACCCCTAATTACAATTAGACTTGTGCATTTGGTTTCTCCTGCAGCTGGACTCTGAAACAGAAAATGGAGTAATCATAAAGAAAAAGAAAAAGTGGATGACAAGATTTGTTTTATTCTTGATTTGCTTGTTTCTGTTTTTGGCATGACAAAAAAGATGATTAATGGAAAAAAAATGTTAATTGATGTTTAGAAACAAGCCAGTATATGTTATTTTTTTAAACAGGAGAAGTAACCAATAGAGAAAATGGGGGAACAGTAAAACAAAAATCTATATTTAAAGTTATATATTTAAAAAAATATATACTATATAAATATGTAAATTTATATTGTTTAATGGCATCTCCTCTTTTTCCCTCTATTGGTTACTTCTTCCCATTTGATCTGTAGGCCAAATAGCGGGAAAATGCCCATCAGTGTACTTCAAAATATCCATAAAGTATATATTTATAGTACACTGATTGGCCAATTGCAATGCCATTTTGGTTTGTTCAAACTGTTTTTCCTGAATAGTTTGCATGAATGAACTTCATCCAAACCAAAATACCATTTGAATAAGTTTCAGACCCCCGAGCAAAGATTTTTACAGACGAATCAGATGAAGCAAATAGTCTCACTGTCCGCAAGTCTAATGCCTATGTAAAGCATTGAATAGAATAAACTTTACCTAATGCTAAATAGATTACAGTATATACTCGAGTATAAGTCTAGTTTTTCAGCACATTTTTTGTGCTTAAAAACCCCCACTCGACTTATACTCGAGTCACTGTCTGTATTATGGCAACTTAGAGAGCCGTGGCAACAATCCGCGCGGCAACCAGACCGCGAGACTTACAGTGGAGCTGACCGGAACGGAGGAGAAGGGAGCTGACAGGAGCTGCAGGAAAGGTAAGTAAATGCTTCCTGCCGCCCCCCCACTTCACAGCCCATGCCACTGGACCACCAGGGATTAAGATAGCCCCCCTCCCTGACCGGTTAACAAGCAGGGAGGGGGGACAAATTTTTTTTTTAATAATAAAAAAAATAATATTAAAATTTAAAAAAATTAAAATAATAAAAATGCCCTCCCCCCACCCAGTTCACACACACTACACAAACTCTTCATTATATACACACTCTGCATTATATACACAGAGTGTGTGTATATAATGCAGTGTGTGTTTGTATGAGTGTGTGTGTGTATATAATGCAGAATGTGTGTTTGTATGAGTGTGTGTGTATATATAATGCAGAGTGTGTGTTTGTATGAGTTTGTGTGTACATATAATGCAGAGTGTGTGTTTGTATGAGTGTGTGTGTATATAATTATAAAAATCACAGAATTTCATAGCCCCAAGTTTTACCCTCGACTTATCCATGAGGCATAGCATATTTCACAATTGTTGGTCACAAAACTGCACTCGACTTATACATGAGATCGACTTATACACGAGTATATACGGTATCTAACAAAGCAAGGTTAAAACATGCGTAACATTTTTTTTTTTTTTTTTAGAAGATCAGAATTCCTTTTAAAATAGTTACATTTTAACTAGTCTTGTAAATTCTTTGGGTTATTGGATGATTTAAAAAGAAAAAAATGCAAAGATAAATTATGCCTAATTATCAGAATTTATATCATAAGAAAACATTGTTCTCAAACACTCAGAAAAATGTATTATGCCCCTTTGTTTATCATAAATGTAGCTTTAATAATTAGGAATCACCAATGTTTTGGTATTACAATAAGAGTGACTGTTTATTCTGCATGTCCATTTTGAGTAGCTCTTCAAAGTCTAAATTAATATGTCTGCTTTTGTTACATCCTGGATCGCTGTTTCATGTTCATTAGAAATAGTATACATGTTTTCACACACATGTCTTGAGGTCACCTTCCTTCATCTTATTAATTCTTTTGAAGTGTCTAATATTATGTTCCACTAAAGGGTAGAATGAATTAATAAGGATGAATAATAATGCAAATCATGCCATGATAGAAGCCCCCATTAAGCTAAACATTTGGAAAGGTGTCAGGAAAGGTGACAGGAGACACAAGTTTCTTTTACAGTGAGATACAGATTCAGGCCACAGTAATCTCATAAGTCCCATTAATATCTGGCACAACCACACTGTATTATTTATTGTAAAGTATTTTAACTAGGCAAATTTGTATGTTAATTGTAAACAGCTGTTTATTTTTTAGCATAATTAAATTCTAAAATATGTCATTTTGTCAACCAGATTTTAACACACATTATTTATTTAAATAAATGTTGTGTCCGCAAAAATGTATACCCTCCAAATGCAGAGAAGGAAGCTTAATTAAATTAAATATATTGTTCAATAAAATACAATTTTAGTTTGTTTCTGGTGAGCTATGGTTGAGGAGAAGTTTTATTAAATGTGCTTAATTTTAAATATATGTAAACATCAATAATACCCAAAACAACTATAAATATTGAAATACATTATTGTATTGCCCAGACTTACTAGCCAATCAGCTATAACCTACCTTGATTGCACAAACCATATAAATCTGCACTTTTTCCTTCAAAACCCAAATGAACAGAATTAATCTTCCTAAAACTCACATAGACTTGGACATTGATTAATTATGTAAACCCTCTCTATACATGAAGTGGTTTTTTTTGTTGTTGTTTTTTTACATTGAAGCAATTACAGCGATTTATACCTCCTAAATGAGTACCACTGGCATGCAAATTCAAAATATCAGGCATGAACCAACAATGCTTACAACCATAAGTTATATTTAAAGTTTTTTGATAGCTGAATAAAACATAAAACATTATTCCTGGGTTTGCTACAAACTGCACTCTTCCTGTTTTTGGCATGTACAAAATTGATTGGATATGGCAATCTACACAGGAAAGAGTCACCTAATCCACAAAAAAGTGGATGAGGTAAAAACTGGAAAAATGTAATCAGTATCCTGAGGTAAATGGGATCACAGTCCACTCTGCATGCACCAATAAATACCTAAACCACATATATCCCCAGTGCAAGTGAAATACACTAGGCATGTAAGGCTACTCCTCTACCTAGTATAGATAATGGATAACCATTGGATTATCCAGACAGGTGCTTAAAATATTAATATACAAGCTTTATTAATTAGGCTTATTTGTAGCACTTATGATAACCCTTTGTAGGCAAGTAGTTCACTGGAAAATAAACCAGTATACCAAGGTAGACAAGGGGTTATACCATAGTATTAGAGTTAAAAAACAGGGATTAACTAGAGGTTAAACCATAGTTCTGTCCGTATAAAGCAGCAAGTTAATAGTACCTTTGTTAACCCTTGGTAGGTAAATAGTGAACTGCGGTTACCCAGGTAGACAAGGGGTTAAACCATAGTATTAGTGTTAAAAAACAGGGATTAACTAGAGTTTAAACCATAGTTCTGTTCGTATAAAGCAGCAAGTTAATAGTAGCTTCACTTGGATAGTACTATGGTCTAACCTTGAGTCAACCTCTGTTAACACTTAGACCATGGTTTAACCCATTGTCTACCTGAGTACACTGGTATACTTTTCCAGTGCACTATTTACCTACCAAGGGTTAACAAAGGTACTATTAATTTGCTGCTTTATACGGACAGAACTATGGTTTAACCTCTAGTTAATCCCTGTTTTTTAACTCTAATACTATGGTATAACCCCTTGTCTACCTTGGTATACTGGTTTATTTTCCAGTGAACTACTTACCTACAAAGGGTTATCATAAGTGCTACAAATAAGCCTAATTAATAAAGCTTGTATATTAATATTTTAAGCACCTGTCTGGATAATCCAATGGTTATCCATTATCTATACTAGGTAGAGGAGTAGCCTTCCACGGCTAGTATATTTCACTTGCACTGGAGATATATGTGGTTTGTGTATTTATTGGTGCATGCGGAGTGGACTGTGATCCCATTTACCTCAGGATACTGATTACATTTTTCCAGTTTTTACCTCATCCACTTTATTGTGGATTAGGTTAATCTTTCCTGTGTTATTAATATTATTAGGGTTAAGTCCTTTGGACACTACTGGAGTGTCTACACTGGTGTATAGATCCCAAGAAGTAAACTTGTGGGTATCTTATTATTTTTATTAGCTATATGACAATCTATAATCTTTGGTAAATTCCTGCATGCCCACTTCTTTCATTTACCGTTTCTTTTTGTATTGTTTTTGTGAAGTTGAATTTATTTATTTTTAAATTTAAGTTACTGTAAACACTCTTCTGCATCCATCAAATAAAGTAATAGCCCAAACATTTGTATAATCTTTGTATTTGAGGAAAAAAACTACAAAACAATTTTATACAATGGAAATGGACATGTATCTAAAAATGATTGGGTTCTCACCTATCAATTATTTTTAAACTGTTTGCTTTTGTAACTACACAATTTCTAAATGAAAGGGAGGATAATTTTAAATATCTAAACATATACAAATGTATGTCAACATGTAAAAAATATCGGATTTAAAACAAAAATTAGTTACTTTTCCCTGGATTAATCTGTAAAAATTGCTGCAACAATCTAACTAGATACACGTTGCACCCAATTTTGCAAAAATTAACCAATATACTCTTACCAAAAACAAACATACTAGAAAGTTTATTTACCTTATTTTGATAATCAATAAAATGCTTCTCTCTTTGTTGAGTATGGTTATTTTTATTTTGCACTGAGAAATTATAAACTATAATGTAGAAATCAGCTAAACTAAGGCCCTGCTTTTTTATTTTGCTTGACTTGCAAATTATATCCAATGACCTCTTACAACAGTCCTGTATATACACTACAGATTTATATTCGAAGTGTTATCTGACAGATGTTTCTTGTCAAACAGACTGTAGCTTATTTAATATAATCTATATTGTTTTTGGAGTTTAATATAGAATCATTTAGCGTTATCTCTTATTAATACAGATTTAACTATTTGTACCAATCTAATGTCACCTTAGCACATGTCAATTCTTGCCCAAGAGCCATGGGCCATAGATCAATGTGTGTAATCTCAATCTCTTTGATGGTATAATCTCCAACAATTATAAATATCATGCTTTTTACAGAGCCTGTTTAGAGAAACAGAATGTTCAACTTTTTTTTCTCAATAGTTTGGCTGTGGTTTAGAAGTTTGTCCAAAACTGTGTCTGCCACAAAATTAAAATATCCCACTATCAATCATACGCCTTTGTAAATAAGTTCAACTTTTTTCAGAATTTTGTTTCAAGTTCTAACTGGAGTAATATTTGGCAAGTAAATATTAACCAAGGTGTATTCTTCCCCACTGATATGCTCAATTTAAGTAATAACCCTACCCTCAGGATCACGCTCCTGAAATTAACATTGTTATTTTATTGTATTAGGTAAAATTATTGTCATTTTTTATGTTCCAAAGAAGTTCCAATATTGTTTGTCACCTCTCCTCCACTGGTTTTCCTGTACAAAACAAATATGAGTCTTCCTCAGATGAGTGGTGTACAGTAAGCCTCTGTTATTTGGGGAATTAAGGCATGTGCATTCACTGAGATTAACTTTATCATTTTAATTCCTTTTCCAATGAAAATTCCCCAAATGAGATGTGAGATGGCCAATACAAACAAAAATAGACTAAAAACACAAAGCTATAATAAAGTCAAAGGAGTGCTGCTCACAAGTAAGTTTACATCGGAGCTCTGTAAAGGGGGATCCACAGCCTACTAGGATCAACAAGAAGTAGAATTCCACAAGCCTGTGGAACTCTACTTCTTAAAACATATATTATATAAGACTAAACATATTCAAATATGACATGTTGTTCACCGGCAATAAAATATATATGGTGGCTAAACATTAGGGGCCTCATGAGTCCTAATCTCTAAGTATCGTTCTCAAATACTTACAGGGAGGGAATTTCACTGGTCTGTTCAACAACTGCAAAACAATAAATGGAAATCCTTTTATTTCCTCTTATAATACCTCTCATCATTTCATTTTATACTGTGTTCTCCTCTATTTGTTCTTCTTACCTGCCCTAACTAAATCTTGAATGAATAAAATTTTATGTATGTGCATATAAACTGTTATATTATTGTGTACCATTGTTGAGCCATTCTATAAGCAATTCTTTTACTTTTTCCTGTGTATTAAATACTCTGCCTCCTCTTGTCTTTCATTTTCCCCTTGCATCCTCTCCCTTCCACTACTAATCCCTTCTAAATCAATTTTCATGTTTAGAAAGGTTATCAAGACCCTTCCTGTGTTATATAATACAACTATTATCTAATTGTGCAAATTCCAAAATTAATATCAATACATTATATATGTATATTTTAACAACCCTCTTATTACGTCTATGTTTCCTTCCTACTTGTGTTAGCAATAATATCTACTAGTGTTTAATATTAAATGTCAACCTTTTTCTTAGAGAGAGAGAGAGAGAGAGGAGAGGGAGAAAGAAAGAGAAAAAAAATTGCTTATGAGGGACTAGTAAGTAAATCCTAAGTGTCCATCCCTATTTCTCTAGTATCTTTCTCCCTTTTTTCCTTATTTCTCTCTTCCTACCTCCGTATGGTTCATCAATTCTAAATCAGTGTTTCATATTTGCAAAAGAAGTTATAACACTACCTTTGTTTTATTAATCTCCTGTTATCTAATTGTGGAAATAACACCACTCGTATATATAAAAAAATAAAAATAATAAATAAATATATAATATATTAGGAAGAAATAGAGTGAAGAGAGAAAAAAACAGTTTTCAATCATATCTCATACTTGCAATTTAATGCGATTTACATTATATTATTATCTGTAAGCCATTATTTTGCTTTTTCCTGTGTGTTAAATGTCCACCACTCATTATTGAAAAAAATATGTAATGAAGATAGGTAATGCCATTTAAATTTCAAATTATGTTGTTTGAAAATAGGGAAAATTTAAATGAAATGTCTTATTTTTACATGGTAGTACATATCTAGAATTAAATCTTTCCTTTTGGATATGCTTTTATTTAATGCTTACATCATCTGATTTTTAAATTCATATGAAAGGAATGTGACAATTACATCTCTTGGTATATATTTTGGAAGCTCTAGTGCATCACAAAAATCTTGCAAAAAGTTTCTACGTTTTCCATTTGAGATATATTTTGGCATGTTTCTAAATCTTACATTGGATCTGCAAGGTCTATCTTCTAGGGCGCAATTGTTTTATTCTAGGAATGTGATCTTTGCTTCCATTTTTATTTGCAATTCTTTGGTTGTTTGAATATAAAATTCCAAGTGTTATTCTTTGTCTCCAATCTTCTGTATCCACAATATCACAGTTGAAATAATGGCCGCAAATTAGCCGTGCATTTACATTTTTTAGTTCCTTAGTATTCTCAAGACAATATTTTAAAAACATTGTCATTACAATATTACTTTCTGTTACTTGTTCCAGCAGATTACAAGCTTAAAAGAAGAAATTGTCTATGGGTAGCTCTTCACACATCTGATTTATTTGAGGAGACAAAAAAGAAGATGGTCTCTTCTTTTATTGTCTTTCGTTTTTCAAATTTTTATTGGTAGATTTAATGTCTTGTAACTAGAGTTGAGCGGACACCTGGATGTTCGGGTCCGGCGGGTTCGGTTGAACTTTGAAAAAAAGTCCGGGTTCGGGCTCGAACTTGACCCCGAACCCGAACCCCAATGAAGTCAATGGGGACCTGATCTTTTGGCCACAAAAATGCCTCTAAAAAACTCCTGGTGTAGGAAATTTGCATTCCGTGAGATATTTGTTTTCCAGTTTTCTGAACAAATCGAATCAGAGTGTCTTGCAGTTAAAACCGTATATTTATTACAATATACACATCATCCGGTAACAACAAAAGTCTGTTTTAAAATCATATGGACCAATAGACAATGTATATTCACTTCTAGATCTTATCCAAGCTTGATGTTAAAAGGTATTGGTAAAAATATTCTAACTGCAAAGGATTTTTATACATTTAAAATTTAATTACATAGGGCGTATACATAATGACATAAGGTTTGCCTGCTTTACAATAATTGGTTATCTAAGAAAAAATAGGTGGTAACTTAGTATTATTCGATATCTATGATTAAAGCCATACGTTATGATGTTTTGGTAAGTTACACACAAAGACCTTCTTGAGACTTCTAATTACATGATGGAATGAATGATTGCCTATAGAAATGTGAACCTTCACAGGAATTCAGGCTTACAAGGCTAGGTCAAAGGTTATTATCAACAGGGTCCACAAGTCTCCATCCATCATTCTTGACTTAAAACCATATGTGTGTAAATTACAGTATGTGTATAAATTACATTATGTTTGTAATGTATCTGGGTAGGCCCCTCAATGTCTGGATATGCTTAGAATAATAACTTACAATATTTCTACATTCCTACAACACGTTGAACATTTAAAGTTCATAAAAATATTTTTCACCTGGAAAGGGCTAGAGAGCTGCAAAAGGAAGTAAAATGGGGTAAAAGTAGGACAAGTGCCCTGCGGATAGGGAAATCACTTAAAATAATATAAAATACCTAAAAATTTAAAATACAGCTGAGCCATAAAATACCACTAGATGAAATCTTTGATTTTAGCTTTGGAAGAACATTAATCAAAATCTAAAGCATGGCTGTCAGGAGGATCACTAGAATTATCCATTTGAGAGAGGGTTGGAGTGCAGTGTATTCTATTTCATTGTTCAAACTGAGCTGAACAAATGATGCATGGAGAAAAGGCCTTCACAAGCCTCTGCTAATGTGTACATGGTTTAAACTAAGTGACCCATAGGTTGAGAAGTCGGTGACCGTGGCGGTGTGGGTGGAAGCAGCGGTGGAGGAGGAGGAGGTAGCCAACACTGTTTTTTATTTGTTTTTTTTTCAATTGGGGTAGCACCCAAAATATTGGGACATATAAATAAAAGAAACATTTGCGACCTGCGGTGCATTTCTTGCAGTCCTGATGGATGGAGAAATGCTCAACTCTGATGCATGGAGAAAAGGCCTTTACAAGCCTCTGCTAATGTGTTCCTAGTTTATACTAAGTGACCCATAGGTTGAGGAGGCGGTGACCATGGCGGTGTAGGTGGAAGCAGTGGTGGAGGAGGAGGAGGTAGCCAACACTTTTTTTTTTCTGTTTTTTTATTGTGGTAGACCCAAAATATTGGGACCTGAACTTTTGACCACAAAAATGCCTCTAAAACACTCATGGAAAGGGCTAGAGAGCTGCAAAAGGAAGTAAAATGGCTAATTGTGGTAGCCCCAAAATATTGGGACATACAAAGAAAGAAACATTTGCGGCCTGCGGTGAATTTCTTGCAGTTCTGATGCATGGAGAAATGCTCAACTCCTGATGCATGGAGAAAAGGCCTTCACAAGCCTCTGCTAATGTGTACCTAGTTTATACTAAGTGACCCATAGATTGAGGAGGCGGTGACCGTGGCGGTGTAGGTGGAAGCAGCGGTGGAGGAGGAGGATGAGGTAGCCAACACTGTTATTTATGTTTTTTTTTTTTAATTGGGGTAGCCCACAAAATATTGGGACATACAAAAAAAGAAACATTTGCGGCCTGCGGTGCATTTCTTGCAGTCCTGATGCATGGAGAAATGCTCAACTCCTGATGCATGGAGAAAAGGCCTTCACAAGCCTCTGCTAATGTGTACCTAGTTTATACTAAGTGACCCATAGATTGAGGAGGCGGTGACCGTGGCGGTGTAGGTGGAAGCAGCAGTGGAGGAGGAGGTAACCAACACCATTTTTTATTTGTTTGTTTTTTTGTTTTTTTTAATTGGGGTAGCACCCAAAATATTGGGACATATAAAAAAATAAAACTCTGTTCCGCAGAGTGACTGACCCGTGCGCGCTGCAGCTGAAACTCCACTATCGCCTGCTGCTGCTCAGTCTCATGAGGCGGTGAGCGGGAAGGCCGAAGTTACGTTGCAGCGCAGACAGTCGAGCAGCAGCAGGGTGAGAACGCCAAAAGCGTGCACAGACGGCCTGCACTTTCTGCAGCAGCTCTGATATATCTGGGTATACACCGTGGCGGTGTAGGTGGAAGCGCGGTGGAGGAGGAGGTAGTCAACAATGTTCTTTATTTGTTTTTATTTTTTTTATATATTTTTTGTTTTTATTGGGGTAGCCCCTGAAATATTGGGACATATAAAAAAAGAAAACAAAGAATAAGTGCACTTGAGTATAACAATGGCTGGGTGAGGCCGGCATAAATATCTATTCTGCACAAGGTACAAACAAACCTGGTGGCATCCATGCCTGGTTCATTTTAATAAACGTGAGCTTGTCCACGTTGGCTGTGGACAGGCAGCTGCGCTTGTCTGTGATAAGGCCCCCTGCTGTGCTAAACACACGTTCAGACAATACACTGGCTGCAGGGCAGGCCAGCACCTCCAAGGCATAAAGGGCAAGCTCAAGCCATGTGCCCAATTTGGAGACCCAGAAGTTAAATGGGGCAGACCCATCAGTCAGTACGTGTAGGCGTGTGCACACGTACTGTTCCATCATGTTGCTGAAATGCTGCCTCCTGCTAAGATGTTCCATATCAGATGGTGGTGCTGGATGTTGTGGCGTGCTGACAAAGCTTTTCCACATTTTGGCCATGCTAAACCTGCCTTCTGAGGTGCTGGCGGTGCCCCAGCTGCGTTGGCGACCTCTTTTCCTTCTCCTTTTGCTTTGCCTTGTGATTCCACTGAGCCCTCGGTGTCAGTTGGGAATGCCCTCAGCAGCGCGTCTATCAGCATGCGCTTCTGGTCGCGCATCTTCCGATCACGCTCCAGTGAGGGAATTAAGGACGGCACGTTGTCCTTGTAATGGGGATCCAGCAGGGTGGCCACCATGTAATCAGAACAAGTTAGAATGTGGGCAACTCGGCAGTCATTGCGCAGGCACTGCAGCATGTAGTCGCTCATGTGTGCCAGGCTGCTCAGAGGCAAGGACAAGCTGTCCTCTGTGCGAGGTATATCGTCTGTGTCCTCCGTATCCCCCCAGCCACGCTCCAGTGATGCCCACGAGCTGCGTTGGGTGCCACCCTGCTGTGAACACGGTTCCTCCTCATCATCCTCCTCCTCATCCTCTAGAACGGTGCCCTGGCTGGACAATTGTGTACCTGGCCTATGCTGGTGCAGGAACCCACCCTCCAAGCCACTTGTGAATGACTGGCCTGATAACCGTGGAAATGACCCCTCCTCCTCCTCCTCTTCCTCCTGTGCCACATCTTCTTTCATCATCGCCCGCAACGTTTTTTCAAGGAGACATAGAAGCCGGATAGTAAGGCTGAGAATGGCGTCATCGGCACTGATCATGTTGGTGGAGTACTCGAAACAGTGCAAAATGGCACACAGGTCTCACATGGAGGCCCACTCATTGGTGGTGAAGTGGTGCTGTTCCACAGAGCGACTGACCCGTGCGTGCTGCATCTGAAACTCCACTATCGCCTGCTGCTGCTCGCACAGTCACTCCAGCAATTACAAGGTGGAGTTCCACCTTGTCGGCACATCGCATATGAGGCGGTGAGCGGGAAGGCTGAAGTTACGCTGCAGCACAGACAGGCGAGCAGCAGCAGGGTGAGAATGCCGAAAGCGAGCTCAGATGGCCCGCACTTTCTTCAGCAGCTCTGATATATCTGGGTAGTTTTTCAGGAATTTCTGCACCACCAAATTCAGCACATGCGCCAGGCAAGGGATTGCGGAAAACTGGCTAGGCCCAGAGCTGCTACGAATTTTCATCCATTATCGCACACCACCAGGCTGGTCTTGAGGCTCAGTGGCAACAACCACTCATCGGTCTGTTGTTCCATGCCTGTCCACAGCTCCTGCGCGGTGTGGGTTTTTTCCCCCCAAACATATGAGTTTTAAAACAGCCTGCTGTCGTTTCCCCCTGGCTGTGCTGAAGTTGGTGGTGAAGGTGTTATGCTGCCCGGATGAGGTGGTGGTAGAGGAGGAGGAAGCAGAGTAGGAGGCAACAGGAGGCAAAGAGAAATGCCCTGCAATCCTCAGTGGCGGAAGGACATGCGCCAAACTGCTATCTGCATCAGGCCCAGCTGCCACTACATTTGCCCAGTGTGCAGTTAGGGAGATATAGCGTGGTTATGTGGACCTTGCCATTGATGGAGTTGTGCAGTGCACACCTGATTTTGTCCGCCAATTGGTTGTGCAGGGAAGGGATGGCTTGCCTGGAAAAGTAGTGGCGGCTGGGAACCACGTACTGTGGGACAGCCACCACCATCAGGTTTTTAAAACTGTCCGTCTCCACCAGAAAAAACTGTCCGTCCAGGTTTTTAAAACTGTCCATCTTCAAAGACCACGAATTTTGAAATGCTGGCATTCAGGACAGTGTGGAGATGCTTGGGGACGGTGACGGATGTGGTGGCGTTGCTGCCACATCCTCTGTTTGCAGGGTGGCAGGTGCCACTGTAACTCCAGAGGTGGAGGAAGAGGCCGAGACAGCAGCAGAAGAGGAAGCAGGAGGAGCCTGAGTCCTTTCTTGGTTTTTGATGTGCTTACTCCACTGCAGCTTGTGCTTTGCATGTAGATGCCTGGTCATGCAGGTTGTGCTCAGGTTTAGCACATTTATGCCTCACTTCAGGCTCTGATTGCACAGCGTGCAAACCACTCGTGTCTTGGCGTCAGCACATTGTCTGAAGAACTGCCACGCCAGGGAACTCGTTGGAGCTGGCTTTGGTGTGCTCGGTCCCTGGGTGCGGTGGGCAGTAACAGGCATACCGTCTAGGGGACGGCCACTCCGCTTTCGCACCCTGCTCCCTCTTATGCTGTGCTGGTGCCTCTGTGCGACCACCGCCTCTTCCACCAAACTGCACAGGTCACTCTCAGGTCTTTCGTCATCATTAGAGACGTGCTGCAGTGGTCCTTGCATGTCCACATCCTCACACATAAGTGGTTGTGCATCAGTGCACTCAATCCCTTCCATTTCTGGGGCAGGGCTAGGTGGATGGCCCGTGGAAACTCCACCATCAGAGTCTTCAAAAAGCATAAGAGACTGCTGCATGACTTGTGGCTTATACTGTTTGGGTGATTTGCAAGCGGGTGAGGTGATAGACAGATGGCCATGGGCTGCAGGTGCCAACTCTGAGCTTTCAGCAGGGCACCGGGTGGGAGACAATGTGCAGAAAATGGAGGTACTATCAGCCATCCAATCTACTATCGCCTGTACTTGTTCTGGCCTCACCATTCGTAGAGCGGTATTCGGGCATGAGGAAGGTGTTTCACTTGTGCGTGTAGCTGGCACAGATTGACCACATCCTCTCCTTGCAACAGGGATTCCACCAACACCAGAAGCACAACGACCAGGGCCACGTCCCTTATTTGACGCTCTCCTCATTCTTTGCGTTCACCAACCAAACTAACAGATGTTTTATGTCAAGTGACAATGTAACCGACAACAGTCAACAATGTTTTTTTTTTTTTTTAGTTTATTGGTCTGCAAGAACGGCGAACGAGAACTTCCGCAAATGTTCGCGAACCGGCGAACCGCCATAGACTTCAATGGGCAAGCGAATTTTAAAACACACAGGGACTGTTTCTGGCCACAATAGGGATGGAAAAGTTGTTTCAAGGGGACTAACACCTGGACTGTGGCATGCCGGAGGGGGATCCATGGCAAAACTCCCATGGAAAATTACACAGTTGATGCAGAGTCTGGTTTTAATCCATAAAGGGCAGAAATCACCTAACATTCCTAAATCACAATGAATATGGATTGACACCTGACATATGACATATTGACACCTTGACATATGGATTGACACCTGTCCTCAGAGCCCCTGATGCACACGGACACAGAGCAGAATAGAGACTGGTCCCCCTACATAGGGTCACTTGGCAGATATGGATTGACACCTGTCCTAAGGATCCCTGATACACACTGACACAGAGCAGAATAGGGACTGTTCCCCCTACATAGGGTCACTTGGCAGATATGGATTGACACCTGTCCTCAGAGACCATGATACACACTGACACATAGCAGAATAGAGACTGTTCCCCTACATAGGGTCACTTAGATATGGATTGACACCTGTCCTCAGAGACCATGATACACACTGACACAGAGCAGAATAGAGACTGTCCCCCCTACATAGGGTCACTTGGCAGATATGGATTGACACTGTCCACAAGGACAAGCTGCAGGCTTCCTGGCAGGGCCCATACAAGGTGGTAGAGCAGGTTTGTGATACCACCTTTGTGATCGGTGCGGTCACAGGCACGGGAGGCAAGCGCATGCTCCATGTGAACATGCTCAAGCCATACCACGAGCGCACGGAAGAGGTAACCGCGATCTGTGCACCTGCCACTGAAGATTATGATAATTTGCCACTCCCAGATCTCCTAGACCTAGAGGGCCAAAGCGGAGACCTGGGAGAAGTACAGTTAGGAGAACGGTTAGACCCCCAGGAGCGAACCCAGGTCCAAAGACTAATCCAGGACAACGGGGCCACATTTTCCAACCTACCTGGGTACAGTCCGTTAACCACTCACAAAGTTGAAACCCTAGACCAGACCCCCCTTCGCCAAACCGCCTATCGCATACCCGAAGCAGTTAAAGAAAATATTCAGAAAGAAATTGAGGAAATGATGCAGTTAGGGGATGATAGAACACTCTGACAGCCCCTGGGCCTCCCCGGTAGTACTAGTACCGAAACGGGACGGCACGACCCGTTTCTGTGTAGACTACCGGAGGCTAAACGATAAAACAACCTCAGATGCCTACCCTATGCCCCGGATAGACGAGCTCCTAGACAAAATGGCCAGAGGCCAGTACCTCACCACAATAGATCTGTGCAAGGGGTACTGGCAAATTCCATTAGCCGAGGACGCCATCCACAAGTCGGCATTTGTCACCTCGTTAGGCCTGTATCAGTTTAAGGCCATGCCATTCGGGATGAAGACTGCCCCGGCTAACTTTCAGAGGATGGTAGATCGGCTACTGGAAGGGTTTCCGGAGTATGCCTGCGCCTACTTGGATGATTTAGCCATTTTTAACTGCTCCTGGCCCTAACACCTGACCCACATAGGAGCCGTACTAGACCGGATTAGGGAGGCCGGACTGACCCTAACGCCCAGTAAGTGCCATATAGGAACGCGTAAAAACCTCCCCAAGATAGTAGTATCTGCCCCAGAGTGTGAACAGGCCTTCCAACAGCTCAAGACGGCGCTCATTAAATCACCTGTACTTTCTGCTCCTGATCCAACTAAACACTTTCTCGTCCATACAGACGCTTCTATGTTTGGATTGGGAGCAGTACTGAGCCAAGTTGGAGCAGATGGCGGCGAGCAACCCGGGGCTTATCTAAGCCGGAAACTTTTGCCCAGGGAGGTTGATACACTGCCATTGAAAAGGAGTGCCTGGCGGTGGTGTGGGCCCTCAAAAAGCTGCAACCTTACTTGTATGGACAACCGTTTACCTTACTCAGAGATCACAACAAATTTGGGGCACTGCACGTGCAATCTAATGTGCCAACAGATAGGAGTGGTGTGTTAAGTAGTACTATTCTTATCAGTTCAATCCCTGTTACGTCCCCTATCCGTTGATGAGGAACAAGACGCAGCAGCAGAAGAGGACTCAGCCGAGGAGGTTATGGAAGAGGATGGAGTAGGAGGAGTAGAGGAGGTGGCAGCAGGCCTGCCTGCAAGTCATGGCGGTGTCACCAATTCCTCTGCAGAGCCAAACATTCCATGCTTGGCAGCCATCAGCAAGTTTGCCCAATGCGCAGTGTAGGTGATATACCTGCCCCTGACCATGCTTTGCAGACCAGGTATCAGTGGTCAGATGGACCCTTGCCCCAACACTGTGTGCCAGACATGCCATTATTTCCTTTTGCACAATCGAGTACAGGTTGGGGATTGCCTTTTGTGAAAATAAATTTCGTCCGGGTACCAGTGAGTGAGTGGTGGCACTGGGCACAGTATTCACTGTGAGCCTGACACACCCGCTGGCAGACAACTAACTGCTATTCAATCTATAACAGTGAAAAAAGTTTTTTGTTTTTAAATGCAAGCTATTGTGACACCAGATATGAGTGGCACCGTGAACTGGCAGAGTACACGCTGTAGGGCTGACACACCCGCTTTGAGACAACTAACTGCTATTCAATCTATAACAGTGAAAAAAGATTTTTGGTTTTAAATGCAAGCTATTGTGACACCAGTGAGTGAGTGGTGGCACTGGGCACAGTATCCACTGTGAGCCTGACACACCCGCTTTAAGGACACTGACTGCTATTCAATCTATAACAGTGAAAAAAGTTTTTTGTTTTTAAATGCAAGCTATTGTGACACCAGATATGAGTGGTGGCACTGACTGGGCAAATGAGCACAGTATCCACTGTGAGCCTGACACAGAAGCTGGCAGCAGTGGCAGACAACTAACTGCAATTACATAACACAGAAAAAAAAAAAAAAGCAGGCTGATGTTCTAGCCCTACATAGGGCTTTTTGGGGGTGCTGTCCTTACAGCAGAGATCAGATTAGTCCTTCAGGACTGTAGTGGACACTGTATACCCTAACCTAGCTATGCATTTCCCTATCTAATCAACAGCAGCTACACTTTCCCTCCTCTCACTAAGCATGCAGCTTGAGAATGAATCTAAAATGGATGCCTTCCAGGAGGTGGGAGGGTCTGCTAGGGAGGGTGTGCTGCTAATTGGCTGGAATGTGTCTGCTGACTGTGAGGTACAGGGTCAAAGTTTACTCAATGATGACGAATAGGGGGCGGAACGAACCGCGCATGTGTTCGCCGTCCGCGGCGGACGCGAACACGCTATGTTCGCCAGGAACTGTTCGCCAGTGAACCGTTCGGTGCATCACTAGTAGACACTTCTTTTTGACTCAAATATGAAGTGCAGGCCCCAAAATGTACTATTTACCAGATTAGCACCCAGAAAATAAGAATTTTTACAAGTGCGCTGTAAGCCCACTATTAGACGCTTCTATTTGACTCTCAGATATGAAGTGCAGTCCACAAATGTACTAATTAGCACACAAAAATTTTTAGTTTGGGGTGGGGGGGCAGAGCTAGCAGCGGACCCGGCCAGACACATCTCCCGCGAGCTCGGACACTAAGTGGGCCAAACGGCTAATTTAACGGCCGAAAAGCAGAGCACACAGGCTGTCACCTACCCTGCAGCTGGTCGCAAGAACATGGGCTGAAAAACAAAGAAAACCAAGGCGGACCGGGCGCCCAGCAGCCGAGATATCGGCGATCTCCTGCGGCACGCTCAGCAGACCGCATGGCCCAATATGGAGCAGGATGAATCATCTTCTTACTCCTCTGAGGACTTCCACGCTGATATGGATGGAGGAGCCATGCTGGGAGCTGTACCAAAGGTACAAACTACACCACCTGCTGGCCAAGAACCGATCACTAAAAATTGCCGACATCTCACAATTTAAAGAGACAGTAGTTGGTGCACTTACCCGACTTACAGCCCTAGAGGCCACATCTAGCAACCAGGATTCCAGATTAATTAAACTAACTAATTAAAATAGAGCAGAGGCTGGAAGAAATACAACTAGCCCAGAAAGGCATGGAGGCCAGAGTTGACACCCTGGAAGAACAGAGGCGACGGTACAACCTTAAACTGAGGGGCATCCCTGACACAGTGAGTACAGAGGAAAAGCTGCACTACATAAGGCGTCTCATCTCAACACTGCTACCGGCCAAACAAGCAAAGGCACTAAAACTGGACGGCATGTTCAGGCTACCAATGCCAAAAAATGCCCCTACCATGGCCACGGTGAATCTTATTCTCTGCTTCCAGACAATGCACGACAAAGCCCTAATCTTATCAGCAGTGAGAGGGAAAACCCCAATCCAATTCGAAGGCTCATCTCTGCTCCTATTCCCTGACCTCACCAGAAAGACATTACTCTGGCGCAGGTCAATGAAACCCTACTCCAAATTCTAAGAGCCCAGGACGTGCCTTACCGCTGGGGAAACCCCAGACAACTCATACTCACTCACCAGGGAGGCACCTATAGAGCCAAGAACCCTCTGGAACTAGAGGCCAACAAGCACAGCCTGAAGCTGCTACCCGAACAAGACTCAACCCCCAGCCTCCGAAACTTGGACCCGTCTAAGATCCCGACCTTCACGCCACGGTCAACCATAGGACGCCCGCCTGCACTCCTGGTCACTTGACTGTCCCACGACACACAGTTCGTCTGCAGCGACTAACAAGCCAGAAGGACAGCAAAATCATACAGACAAACTGCGTTCTAACAGTATAACTCTCTTACGTTATTTTTGATGGTTATTATTATTACACGCTGCTGCGCTCCCACTTATACCTAACTATCCTTCTCCCATCTGTAATGTAGCTGTTACCTCAATGGGGAGCTGATAGACCCCGACATAGACGCTATCCTGACAAACCTACACAGAGGGTGCACGTTATTTGAGAAGTCCCCCAAACCACCCTCCCCACTCTTTATAGCACGATACACATATGCCTTAGATATATGTTATAAGTGGGTGCTAATCTGTACCTTTAGAAAGATTCTACACTACAGTGGATGCTACCTGTTAGGCCAGCATGACCATAAATATATAAAAATCCTCCCCCCACTCTGTACTGATACACATTGTCTAAATGTCATGCTTGTTTTATGGTATAACTTTGTTCCAGGAATATCATCTGTTGCATACTCCCGAGTGCAGTGAGGCAAAAATAAAGAATAAAAAAAATTAAAAATTAAAATTAGAATTTTTACAACTGCGCTGTAAACACACTATTAGACGCTTCTATTTGATTCTCAAATATGAAGTCCAGTCCACAAATGTACTATTTAGCAGATTAGCAGCAAAACAATTTGAATGTTTACAACTGCGCAGTAAGCACACTACTAGACGCTTCTATTTGACTCTCAGATATGAAGTGCAGGCCACAATATTTACGTATGTTGTATCAGTTAGTTAGTTACACGTAGCTAAGATACTGTCATCAATGTACTGAGTGTCACATCATGCCTTGTTCTGCGGATCAGTCTGGTGATGGCTTTTGGTATCCAGTACTCTTTTTACATTTCTTGTTTAGTTTTTCTGGTTTTCTATTCTATGTCTGGTTTTCCTTATGCTGGGTTTTTCTGGATTCATTCCTGTAATCCTTCCCTGGAATTCCCAGTGTCCAGGTTTCCTTTAAATGTTTGTTTTATGTTGCCACACCCGTTTGTTTTCCATTTTCATTTTTGTTTCAGTCTGGACCTGCAGCAGTGTTTCAAGTCTCTGCCCTTTCTTGCAGGTAAGTGCTATTGTGATTTAGCATAGTTCTTTTAGCGAACATTAGGCAGTGTAGGACCTGCTGAATATGGGGTACATTGGCGTTGTGGCAGGCTTATGCAATGTATGATCATATAATGTAACTAAATCCCCATACTTTTCATATATAGTGCTTAGTTATGTCTCCTCTTGTTTTGCCTATTCTATCTTGTCTTGTTTTATTTTGTAATCCCAGTTCATGTACAGTCCTGTCCTGCCCTGTTCTTGTTTTCCTCATATCTTGTGTACATGTTCTGGGTTCTTCTTTCTGTCCTGCTCTGGTTCTGGGTTCTATTAGTTCTGTCTTGTTTTCATGTTTGGTGACTATACTAGCCTTGCCTTGTTTCAGTACTGGATACATCTTAGCATTCATCTGCTCTGGCTTCCACTAAGCTGAAACAGGGTCTTGGTTTGTGGCCGCACAAACGCTGGTGCTCAACACCAGGAGGCGTGCAGCTACCCTGCACCGGGCTCCGTAATTCACTTCCACGCTGAAGACTCCCGTTTCTCATCAGGCATACTGGGTCCCAGTCCTCGCATCGCCGCCCGGACAGTGTCTGAACTGAAATCACATTCCTTTCTCCTTTGTTTCGGATGAGCCATGTGGTCTGCCCATATTAGGAAATCCAAATCCTGTCCACCGATTGGTTAAGGGTATGTGCGGGTGGAGCTATTAATGGGAGGAGTTATAGTTCTATAAAAG
The DNA here is from genome assembly GCA_933207985.1 of Pelobates cultripes. NCBI lineage: Eukaryota > Metazoa > Chordata > Amphibia > Anura > Pelobatidae > Pelobates > Pelobates cultripes. The sequence continues at coordinate 115,231,131 of OW240916.1, forward strand.
GCATGTACTCCATGTGTTCGGCCCTCAGACCTGTTTTGGAACGTTAGTTCATCTGAGACACGATCGGTATGTTAATAAAGACCTCTTACTTCCTTAAAACCTGCATCTATCTCTCTGTGTCTGGCTTCTGCAAGTTTACTCAGTTACATCTTTGGTGCATTGGGTCCAGGAACCTCATCGCACGGAAGCTGGCGCAGAGATTTGAGATGGTAAACTTTTTACCAACATTCTCTACGGCAGCACCCTTGAACTTCTGCGTGGACATCCCTTCATCTCGGCGCCACTGGGCTGCTTCTCCCAGGAGATCATCGGCCTTAACGTAGTAAGTACCGGGGTGCTCCGTCGATGAGTGTGAGCCCAGGTTCAGGAACGAAGAGGTAAGACTGATACCGTTAGAGCGGTAGGCCCACAAGGGGTTTTATATTTGGAACCGGTTATTGGATTGCCCTCTCCCTCTGGAAGGAAGAAGCGAAGGCGCACCGCTTATCTTGAAATTAGACGCTCTGTAGTCAGCCCTTCTAATATAGGTGGTTTGGGTCAGGCTAAATCTTGGTGTAAATAGTTTATGCCGGCCACCGGTGTCCTGTCTTGACTAGCGTGTCTTGGTGTAAATTTCGGTCGCTAGGTCGGGGAGGCCGGCGAGACTAAACAGATTCTGGTGTACATTCCGTCTGCTAGTTCTCTTAGCTAAGTGTGCCCTGTTGTAAATTCAGCCACTAGACTATTGATAGAGTAGATAGACTACATGGGTACTGTTGTAAATTCCGCCCACTAGTTTGCTATATGTGGTGCTTGGGCAGCGTAGACTAACCGAATCCTGGTGTAAATAGTTCGATAGTTCGAGGTGCTGGCCAATTAGAATAGTTTGGATTATTATAAATGTTGTTAAATATACTGTAGTTGGTGAATAGTATGTCCTGCTATAAAGTTTGAGCTCTGCCGTCTAGTGGGAGTGTAAATTGTGTGTATACTGTATAATAGCGCACGGTATTATAACCATTACCATGTACTATAATTACTGACGTTGTGTAAAAATTACTAAAAACTGTTGTCTTATGTTATATGTGTAACCATAACTGTTACTAACTGATCTGTGACTTTAAAACTGTGTTATAACCACTTGCTAACCATACCATAACCACTAATTTTACTGGGCTCCTCCCAGCCCGCCCAGTAAAATTAACCCGCCTCATTCTCCTTACCTTACTACCCCGAGACCGGAGCTTACTATAAAACAGCCTTTCTGAAGTCCTATATTAACCCGACAGATAACTGGTACCCTTCAACCCCGACATTACCAAATGCCCCTCCGACTTACACCAGGCCCAACACACGTTGACGAAAATGGTCAAATACAACGGGCAGATCCTGTGTTTGTCTATGTCCCCTTCACCACAACTGATCTAGTCAATTGGAAGACTCTTCATATACCGACAAACCTCAAGTCATGACAGATTTGGTTACCTCCATTATGCAAACACACAATCTCACCTGGGCCGATTGCCCGCAATTATTATTAACTTTATTTAATTGTGAGGAAAGGACCCGGATTAATCAAATGGCTATTAAAGCGCTTGAGGAAACGACCCGTACTCAAAATCAGGCCAATTCAGCTGCGTGGGCTGCAGCCCATTATCCAAATGTTGACCCAAATTGTAATGTGAATGGTGCTGACATGCCCCAATTAAGGGCTTATCGGGAAGCCATTATTGCTGGCATGAAGGCAGGAGGGAAGAAGGCAATCAATATGTCAAAGACGGCTGAGGTGTTGCAAAAGGTTTATGAGTCACCTAGTGCCTTTTATGAAAGATTATTGGAGTCATATAGATTGTATACTCCTCTTAATCCAGAGGCACCTGAGAATTCTCGAATGATCAACTCAGCATGTGTCAGCCAGGCCCAAGGTGATATTAAAAGAAAATTGCAAAAGTTAGAGGGATTTGTAGGGATGTCCATATCACAGCTAATGGAGATCGCAAATAAAGTATATATGAATAGGGAAACTGAGATAAAGCGGGAGGAAGAATGTAAAATGAGGAAGAATTCACATTCTATGGAGAGCAGGATACAAGGTATCAAGGAAGAAAGCACAATTGTGCCAGTCAACTGTTAATTTAGGATTCCACATTTCCGAAGGTCAAAGAATAATGGGACCTGAAAGAAAAGAAGCATTGTGTTGGATATCTATACCTAAGAATAGAAGACAAGTGCGAAAATTCTTAGGAGCAGCAGGATTCTGTAGGATATGGATTCCTAATTATGCGATACGGGCGAATCTCTATATGAAGCTGTGAAAGGCACAGAATATGACCCCTTTTTGTGGACCTCTGAACAACAGAAGACATATGAGGATGTTAAGAAAGCACTTATGAGTGCCCCAGCTCTAGGTCTACCAGATCACACGCGTCCTTTCTATCTGTACGTACATGAGCAAAGAAGAATGGCTGTGGGAGTATTAACTCAGTATTTGGGATCATGGCAAAGACCTGTAGCTTATATGTCCAAACAGTTGGATGCAGTGGCCAGTAGTCTTCCACCTTGTCTGTGAGCAGTGGCCGCCGCTGCCCTGTTGGTAGCAGAAGCTGACAAGCTCACATTGGGTCAGGAACTTTATGTGCGAGTACCCCATGCAGTACAGACCCTATTGGATTACAAAGGAAATCATTGGTTTAGAAATAGTTGAATGACCAAATATCAAGCTATGTTATGTAAAAAAACCAAGAGTACACCCTTCTGCCCCAGACTACTGAAAGTCAACATGATTGTTTGGAGATAATGGATGAAGTGTTTTCAAGCAGGCCTGATCTTCATGATTTCCCCATCCAGAATCCGGACATACAGTATTATACGGATGGTAGTAGTTATGGGAAAGAAGTTATACGTTTTGCAGGGTATGCGATAACAACCATAGACAATGTGATAGAAGCAAGGCCACTGTCGAAAGGGACATCAGCACAGAAGGCTGAACTGATTGCATTAACAAGGGCCTTGCAATTAGCTGAAGGGTTGAGAGTGAATATTTACACAGATTCGAAATACGCTTTTCTAACCACACATGCCCATGGAGCATTGTATAAAGAAAAGGGATTGTTGAATTCAGAAGGGAAAGAAATCAAGTATGCAGCAGAAATACTCCAACTATTAGAGGCGGTATGGGAACCTAAGGAAGTCGGTATTATACATTGCAGGGCACATCTGAGAGGTGATCGTGATGTAGTAAAAAGGAAATCGCATGGCTGATAATGCAGCAAAACATGCCGCTGAATCCGGGCAAGAGGAATATGTGGGGTATGTTGCTGCCCTTGTGCTGGCACTTCTGTCTCAATTGACTCCGATATATACACCCCAAGAGATGGAGTGGTTGAAGACTGAAGCTGGGAAATACTTGGAGAATAATTGGTATCAGTTAGAAGATGGAAGAATAATTATTCCGACATCTCTGGCTATAGAGATTGTTCAGAACTTCCATAAGGGTACACATTCAGTAAGAGATAGTATGGAAGAATCTCTCAGGAAACATTTCTACATACCAAGATTATCCAATCTTACTCAAGCTATTGTTCGAAGATGTGTTTTGTGTGTTCAAAACAATGCAAGACAAGGCCCTTTCAAACCCCCTGGAGTTCAATATATGGGAGGACTCCCAATGTCAGATTTGCAAATAGACTACACTGTAATGCCTAAATCTTGGAGATATCATTACTTGTTGGTAGCTGTGTGTACCTATTGAGGTTGAGTAGAAGCTTGCCCAACTCGTACAGAAAAGGCAGGAGAAGTTGTACGATTTCTGTTGCGAGAAGTTATACCCAGATATGGACTTCTGTGTTCTATCGGATCAGACAATGGTCCAGCCTTTATCCATCAGTGTTTACAACAATTGACTCATGTGCTTGGTATTAAGTGAAAACTTCATAGAGCGTATAGACCTCAGAGTTCTGGAAAGGATGAACAGAACAATAAAAACCCAATTGGCTAAAATGTGTCAGGAAACTCCGCTCAAGTGGAATGTCCTTTTGCCAATAGCTCTGTTGCGGATATGTAGTACTCCTACCAGAAGAATGGGTCTGTCTCCCTTTGAAATCGTGTATGGTCGTCCACCTCCCATACTCAGTAATCTAAGGGGGGACTTGAATCAGTTGGGTGAAGAAATTACTCGGCAGCAGGTTGTAGAGTTGGGTAAAACTATGGAGGAAGTACAGAAATGGGTGCAAGATAGGTTACCTGTGAACATATATCCACCTGTTCATTCCCATCAACCGGGAGATCAAGTGTGGATAAAATAATGGAATATTGTTCCATTAGGTCCAAAGTGGAGGGGTCCTTATGTTGTTCTTTTATCTACTCCAACAGCTGTAAAGGTGGCAGAAGTGACTCCGTGGATTCATCATTTCTAGGGTTAAACCAGCGACAGATTCTTGGCAAGCTGATTCTTGGCAATTCTGAAAATCCTTGCAAGATCCGGTTAAAGCGGGTAAGTCAGTCGGAGTGAGAAATAATACGAGGAGATATTGGAACATCTTAGTTGAAAGTAACAACAGATATCAGCAAGTAGGTGTTTTGACGGCTATAATAAAGCCTGACCACCTATCTACGTGTCATAGCCAGAGTGTCTCGAAGGGACCTATGTGAAGAAAAGTGAGGATCAGAAGAACGACAATCCTTGCAGCCCTCACAATCGGGAAGCTGAGGTGCCGTCGCACGGTCGAAGAGTAGAAATGAGGACTTCTGAAATAATATGTTATATTATGTGTTTAGGCATTTTTGTGATTTTTCAGGAAGGTAAAGGTGAGGACATACAGTTGTGTTAGCTGCATTAAGACTACGAAAACTGGTAACCAAATCTCCCAAACTCTAATTTGGCACTCACAGTATGAGTGTAGGGGATCTGTATCTAAGTGTAGATATTTAGATATAGATTACAGTGTGTGCAAACCAATATCAGGAGAGCTTAAATGTTTTGATCTCCAATTCCAACCCCGTACAATTTGGTTGGTAATTCGGAACAGTAACTCCCAGGGGACCTTGATAAATAGGACTGTGATAAATACCATACATTCTACGGGCATTCTACTATTTGATGCATGTAAGGTGATCTCTGGTAGTGGAAAACCTTGTATGTGGTAATCTTAAATGGGAACGAATTTATGGGTTTAATTATAAATATTTATGTCCCAGTAAAAGTTCTACTGATCCTGATTGCCCAAATAGGGATTTTAATTTTTGTCCATATTGGTCTTGTGTAGGGTGGGCGACCTGGGGAAAAACAGTGGATCAAGATATGATAATCCAAAGGTTGCCCACTACACCACTCTGTAAATCTATGGAATGTAATCCTGTCCATATGACGATCTCTAATCCACAGCATTTTATTGATAAGTTTGGAAATCTATTTGGGTTCCAAATATATGGCACAGGAGTAGATCCAGGGACCATAATATATGTAGGACTTGAAACTGAGACGATAGCAACTCAAACTCATCAGGTTTTTCATTCCTTCTATGAGGAGATGAGTGTTGAGGATAAAATTCCCCATAATGTTAAGAACCTATTTATTGATTTGGCTGAGAGTATTGTGGGTAGTCTTAATGTAACTAATTGCTTTGTATGTGGAGGTACTAATATGGGAGACCAGTGGCCATTGGAGGCAAAGGAAGTATGGTACCCTGGTTCTGAGACAGATGAACAACAAATACTTTCTCAGTCTGATCATCATTTAAGTACTAGAGGCAGGGCCGCCATCAGGGCATGACAACCGCAACGGTTGTCATGGGCCCGGCGGTCCTGGGGGGCCCGGACTGCTAAGGTCGTCCGGGCCCCACATTCAGTGGGTACATACCTGCGACCCCGTTATGTACCCACAGGGCCAGCCTCTTCTCCTGGGGGCCCAGCAGCCGGTCACCTCAGGGCCCCCAGAGGCTGGCCCTGACAGCCGGCCGGCGCGCGAGGGAGCACTCTCTGTGAGTGCTTCCTCTTCAGCTCCCTCGCGCGCCCGCCTGCTGTCAGAGGGGGGAGGAAGGAGGGGGGAAATTTGAGGGAGGGGGAGGAAAGAAATTTAAGGAGGAGGGGGGAGGAATGGAGGGGGGGGAACAACTTAAGGAAGGGAGGGAGGGGGAGGAAAGAAATTTAAGGGGAGGAGGGGAGGAAAGAAATTTAAGGAGGGGAAGGAATTTAAGGAGGGGGAAGGAAATTTGAGGGAGAGGAAGGATATTTGAGGTGGGGAGAGGAAGGAAATTTGGAGGGGGGAGAGGAAGGAAATTTGAGGGGGGGAGAGGAAGGAAATTTGAGGGGGGAAAAGGCAATGAGAGTGGGAAGGGGAGAAGGAAATTGAGAGGAGGGGAGAAGAAGAAGCTGGAAGAGGAGAAGGACATTGAGGGGAGAAGGAAGGAAGGATATTTTGAGGTGGGGGAGAGGAAGGAATTTGAGGGGGGGGAAGGGAAGGAAATTTTGAGGTGGGGGGGAGAGGAAGGACATTTTGAGGGGGAGAAGAAGGACATTTGAGGGAGGGGGAGGAGGAAGGAAATTTGAGGGAGGGGGAGGGGGGGAGAAGAAGGAAATTGGAGAGGGGAGAAGGCAATGAGAGGGAAGGGGAGAAGGACATTGGAGAGGGAGGGGGAGAAGAAGGAAGTTGGAGGGGGGAGAAGGAAGAAGAAGGAAATTGGAGGGTGGGGGAGAAGAAGGAAATTGGAGGGTGGGGGAGAAGAAGGAAATTGGAGGGTGGGGGAGAAGAAGGAAATTGGAGAGGGAGGGGGAGAAGAAGGAAATTGGAGAGGGAGGGAGAGAAGAAGGAAATTGGAGAGAGGGAAGGAGGGAGAAGGAAATTGGAGGGGGGGGAGAAGGCAATTGATGGGGGGAGAGATTGACATACATCACACACACACACACACAATGCACCCCTTGCACACAGAAAAACAAACAATACATTACACACAGACACACATACACACGCAATGCATCCCTTACACACAGCATCCCTTACACACAGCAACACACAATGCACCCCTTACACACACTCAGTGCATCCCTTACAGACGCACACACTGCATCCCATACATACACAAACTCACCTTGCAGCCCTTACACATACAAACACAGATTCACACAATGCATTCCTTACACACATCAGGACATCCCCCCCACACACACACACTCCATCCCCTGTGAACAAACTCATTGGTGGAACATGAAGGTGGATCCTGGGACCCAGACATTGAGCTGTGTAAAGGGCCCTCAAAAAAATGGAGCTGCTTCCCGTTGATCCCAGAACATTGATTTGTGTGACCACAGTTACAAACCGCCTCCAGAGAGCCTGTTCTACACCAGACCAGTGGAGCCAGACGGGAGCTAGAGCCCATCATCATCCTCATCTGGTTGTAAGTAGGCAATCTAGTATATTATTTGTGGCACTAATCTCTAATTTACCTCACATTAAAGGGACACTATAGTCCCCAGAACCACTACAGCAGCACTTTGGGCGGACTCGGGTGCAGGCACCGGGGGGCCCAGACCTTGAGCTGTGTCAGGGGCCCCACAATTTCTGATGGCAGCCCTGACTAGAGGTAAATCAGAGTGGCGGTTAAAAACCTCTATTATAGGTCATGTATGTTTAGCCAGGAAAGGGCCATTGTATACCACACCTGTTGGCGAGTTAATATGTTTAGGACAGAAAGCCTATAATGCCGATACTAAAGATACTACTTGGTGGTCAGCTTCAAATGTATCAGAGCCTACTAATCCGTTTGCCAATTACACCCATTTAAAAGAGGTATGGTTTGAGTTATCTGCTACATCCAATTGGAAAGCCCCAGCATATTTATATTGGATCTGTGGTAAGAAAGCATATTCAGAGTTACCACAAGATTGGGAAGGGGCATGTGTATTAGGTATGCTCAAACCATCCTTTTTCTTGTTGCAATTGAGACAGGAGAGACCTTGGGAGTTAAGGTTTATGATGTAAATCATAAAAAGAAGCGAGCATCCTTGAATATAGGTAGCTGGGAAGATGATGAGTGGCCTCCCCAACGCATTATTAATTATTATGGACCTGCTACTTGGGCAGAAGATGGTACCTATGGATGCAGAATACTCGGATGAGATCAGCCATCTTTTAAAATAGATTAGCTCTGGACTACCTTTTAGCAGTAGAGGGAGGTGTATGCGGAAAGTTTAATCTCAGCAACTGTTTGCACATAGATGATGAAGGGCGGGCAGTGGCTGAACTTACAAGCCACATGGTTAAACTGACATGTACCTACTCAGGTCTGGAATGGGTATAATCCTAGTAGTTGGTTTGGAAGTTGGTATGAGCAGCTTGGAGGGATTAAGGCATTAGTAGGAGGAGTAGTATTCATTATATTCTTATGTCTCTTTCTGCCCTGCCTAATTCCATTAGTGGTCAGATCTATACGTAGGATCATAGAGAGTACTATAGAAAGAAACACAGCTGCTCATGTAATGGCTGTCTATAGATATGAATCCCTAGCCCAAAGAGAACATATTCAGGATGAGGAATGCTGAAGGAGTTTGTGATGATGCTAAGATGCTTACAAGGTCTGTTCTGGCTACTTGAGAGGTGTTGGTAAACTATGACTGGTGATGCATCTGGAATAATTTTGTATCAGAGGCATCAAAGGGGGGAATGTGATGGAATTTTGGTGAAATGTAAATTTAGTAGGTCGAGATTTCCACGTGGCATATGTGTATGTTGTATCAGTTAGTTAGTTACACATAGCTAAGATAATGTCATCAATGTACTGAGCATGTGCAGGAACTGAAATCACATTCCTTCCTCCTTTGTTTCGGATGAGCCATGTGGTCTGTCCATATAAGGAAATCCAAATCCTTTCCACCGATTGGTTAAGGGTATGTGCAGGTGGAGCTATTAATGGGAGGAGTTATAGTTCTATAAAAGGCATGTACTCCATGTGTTCGGCCCTCAGACCTGTTTTGGAACATTAGTTCATCTGAGACCCGATCGGTATGTTAATAAAGACCTCTTACTTCCTGAAAACCTGCATCCATCTCTCTGTGTCTGGCTTCTGCAAGTTTACTTGGTTATATAAGCACACTATTAGACGCTTCGATTTGACTCTCAGATATGAAAAGCAGGCCACAAAATTTACTATTTAGCAGATTAGCATCCAGAAAATAAGAATGTTTACCACTGCGCTGTAAGCACACTATTAGATGCTTCGATTTGACTCTCAGATATGAAGTGCATGCCCCAAAATGTACTATTTAGCAGTTTAGCACCAAAACAATTAGAATGTTTACAATTGCGCTGTAACCGCAGTATTAGACGCTTCAATTTGACTCTCAGATATGAAGAGCAGGCCACAAAATGTACTATTTGTCATGATTCAGGGAACCCAACACGCTGGCACACACACACACACACAAAAGGTGCCGTACCGGACCTTAGAGTGGCCGGGCTAAGCACACACAGAATAGTCAGGAGACAAGCCGAGTAAGGGGAACCAGAAGACAGAATAACGTGAAACGAGCCGAGGTCAAAGGGTAGGAGAAAGTCACAGAGTCAGATAAACAAGCCAGAGAGTACGTAACCAGAAACACAAGGTAAGTAGCAATACTAGAAAGCAAAGATCACAACAGGGCAGGGAGGAACAGGAAAGGTAAGTATTTAAACCATAAGGTTAATTCTGATTGGATAATTTCCAATCAGAATTAACAATCACACGTGGGAGATATCTAGACCTCCCACTGTGATTGAGGCACTGTGCCTTTAACGCCGGGTCAGGTGACTGACCCCGGCGTGTACAAACTTGGGCGGTCTCCCAGCGTGCAGCGTCATGTATGCTGCCGCTGGGGGACGTGGAGGAAATGGCGGGCGGCATCCGAGGCTGGAAGGATGCCGCTCGCCGGACCCACGAGGAGGAGGGGACCGCGGACGGCTGGAGGGTGAGTACCGCGAGCGGAGTGCAGCCTCTCCTCGCAGCCGCCCGCGGGATCCCGACACTATTTAGCAGATTAGCACCCAGAAAATAAGAATTTTTACAAGCGCGCTGTAAGCACACTATTAGATGCTTCTATTTGACTCCCAGATATGAAGTGCACACCCCAAAATGTACTATTTAGCAGATTAGCACTCAGTAGATTAGAATTTTTACAACTGCGCTGTAAGTACCCTATTAAAAGCTTCTATTTGACTCTCAGATATGATGGGCAGGCCACAAAATTTACTATTTAGCAGATTAGCACCAAGAAAATAAGAATGTTTACCACTGCGCTGTAAGCACACCATTAGACGCTTCAATTTGACTCTCCGATATGAAGTGCACCCCACTAAAATACTATTTAGCACCCAAATTATTTTAAGTTTTAAAACTGCAATGTGACAGCAGTATTTGACGATTCTATTTGACTCTCAGATTTGAAGTGCACCCCACTAATGTACTATCCCACTAATGTACTATTTAGCCAAAAAAAATGTACTTTTTAAAACTCTGATGTAACCGCGGTATTTGAAGCTTCTATTTGACTCTCAGATATGAAGTGTACCCCACCCCACTAATGTACTAGTTTGCAGAATTCTTTCCTAAGCTGTCCCTATCAGCGGCAGCATCCTCTCCCTACACTAATAAGACCGCATGTGCGTGCGGTGCTATGCGACTCCAGCTTATATATAGAGGCTGGGTCACATGCTGCCCTAGCCAATCACAGCCATGCCATTAGTAGATGTGTTCTAAGGGCACACGAGTCAAACGCTTGTTGATTGGCCGCCCTGCAGCCTATGAAAATGCGCCATTAAATCGCCGAACACCGAACTCCAACCCGAACATACAATGATATGTCCGTGTTCGGGTCCAGGGTCCAAAAAACCTAATGTTCAGTACGAACCCGAACTTTACAGTCCGGGTTCGCTCAACTCTACTTGTAACCCATTAGCTAACATCTTAGGTAATCAATAACTATATACATTTTTCTCTTTGAGACTTTTTAGTATGGTAGCGCTCAATTGGTGCAAATTGGTCAATGAATTATGCCAACATATATTCCCTTACCGGATTTTCTCTCTTTTTTTTTTACTTCTTTTTCTCCCTTCTTTTCCTCCATCCTTATTACTCCAAGAAAAGGCCAAAATCTGCAATAACACTTATCTATTTATCTGGTGGTACTTTGAGCTATAACAAATTCAACTACACTCCAATTAAATAAACAGAAATCCTCATCAGAAAACACTGTCAGGAAACCATAGAAATCAGATGCTATGAATTTAGACTTAATTCCTCCTTGCTTTTGGTGAAGTCTGTAAAAAAATAGATTTTTTTTTCTTCCTTTTCTTTTCTTTTTTTTCCATTTCCTTTTTAATTGGTGATTGGGGTAATTTTCCTCCTCAAATTTCAAGATTAATATTCAGTTGAGAATGAAGGTTAAATTATATGAAATTAGGCAGGAAATAAAATTACAGTAAGCCTACAGCTTTTTTTTTTTTAGTTTTTTTTTTCTTTTCGTCTTGACCTTTACTTTTTTTTGTACTAGGTTTCTCAAATTATTTTACCAACTTTAAAATCATTCATGCATTTCATTTTTTTTTTCTTTTATCCTTTTCTTTTATTTGCTTTTTCTGTCATCCGTCTGCTGTTACATTAAATATAGGTTGTGTTGCAAAAGTTACATTAAATATAGGTTGTGTTCCAAAAGCGCAATTTAACAGTGTCACACCTTGCTTCTTATCTCAGGACCCTATTTAAGCCTTGTACTGCAGAGAACTCGAGCTGGAAGGATTTCCCCAAGTGAGTAGCTCATTTAGTAGACAATTGGTTGTGAGAGTAGGACCTGCCAAAGAAGGGGTACATTGACGTGGCAGGCTTATGCAATGTATGATAATATAATGTAACTAAACCCCCATTATTCTTTGCCTAGATTAGGTGTTTTTAATAAAACTAGCAAAATCTGTCAGCACCAAAGTAGCTGTTTAGTAGATAAGAGAGGGCGCTGGATTTTCATTTTTACTGTACTTGTTGGCCCCCAGCAGGACCCCATTTAGGCATGTTCAGGTGAGTGCAGCCAGCCCCTTGTTTTCCCATATATATATATATATATTTAGGAGTCTAGCAAGCTCCTTGGTTTTGCACCCCTCCCTGTCACAGGTGCCTCATCTCAGGACCCTATTTAGCCTTGTACTGCAGAGAACTCGAGATGGAAGGATTTCCCCAAGCGAGTGGCTCATTTAGTAGACAGTTGGTTGTGAGAGTAGGACCTGCCAAAGATGGGGTACATTGACGTTGTGGCAGGCTTATGCAATGTATGATCATATAATGTAACTAAACCCCCATTATTTTTTGCCTAGATTAGGTGTTTTTAATAAAACTAGCAAAATCTGTCAGCACCAAAGTAGCTGTTTAGTAGATAAGGAAGTGCACTGGATTTTCATTTTTACACCTTGCTTCTTAGCCATCATTAAAGTTCAATATAAATGTTGATAAGCTGTGACACTCAAGTCGCCTCAATCCCTCCTCCTTACTCCAGGGTCTATATGGCACCTTTAAAATGATCTTCTCTAGTAACTGTGAAGTTTAATTCATTATTTCCAGTTTGTCCCAAACACCATAAGCACAATTAAATATGATATATGTACTCACGGCCCAGTGTCCTTATCAGGCCAATTACAGCATCCACCTTCCATGGTCAGTGTCTGTAGGCAGGACTGTTCATCTAGAACGAGTGGAGACAATATATTTAGCAGAATACTGGTCACATAGCGGCTGGCTTTGCAGGCAGCAGACTGCTGACGGCGGCTTTTACAGAGTGCTTCTGATGGCACAACTGACAGCATTGCAGAGTGCTATTATTTAATAATAGGAAAATCTGCATCGGTCCTTGGCCTTTCTCTTCTCTGGGAATGTCTTACTAGCACCAGAACACAGTGGACCCACACATACTAGACATTTTAAATGTACTATGGGCAACAAATTCACTGATTATAAGTGTTCCAAAAAACCAAAGTAAAAGCCAAGCTATTCAAAACTATTTCAAATTCTGAATAGCAAACATCACACCCCAAAAAATTTATTTTCTGAATTTCAGTACATTTGGGACTCAGGCCTTTTTGGCATTTCTGCTCTGTTTTTTCAACTATAATCTAAAGCTTTCTATTGAAATGAACTATATACTGTGGCAAAAATTACCTCACCACTAGTGTTTTGAAGGGGCCTGTTTGCCAGCTTCCTGCCCAAAGACTATGGGCACTGCAAAAAGACATGTTAAAAAGTGACTTCCATGGGAAAATGTGCCTCTTCCCCTCCCCCTTTTTCCTGTCCTATTGTTTCCCCAGCAGGGAGTTGTCCCATGAACACTGCCAGACCACTTTAAACTTGCTGCTTTGTCCCTCCTCAATCTCCCATCAGCCCTTGCTATTGTCTGACCCCACCCTTACTTATACTATAGTGCTCTATGTAACCTATTGTATATAAATTAGGCTGTTTGGGGTGTAAATGTGTGTATAAATTGTAAGTGCTTGCTTTGCATTAAACAGTTCCTGATTTACCCTCAACATAGAGTCTCATCTCATTTGTGGGGGAAAAGGCTGCATCTACCCTGGGGATTGCTATATCACTATACTCCCCATGGATTATAATCACTAAGATCTTTTAAGAGCTGTTCCTGCTTGACTCTCTGGAGGAAGAGAGGCTCACCCACTGGAACCTGGAGCCTTGTCGAAGGTCCAGGGTGGGTAGGAGATCACAAGTTCCCAGCCAAGCTGTAACACTGGACGTGGGGACTGCGGTACTGATGGTGTCTGGTGGAGCGCTTGGAGTCCTTGGTGAGCACTAAGAGCATCAGTTGGCGGAGGTACCAAACCGGGGTACAGGAAGCTCCGTTACATATACAATATATTTTTTTAGTGAACAGATAGGCCTCTCTTCTGATGTCTTATAAGTGCACATACCACAAACCGAAGGGGCACTATAGATTCCAGCACAACGTATGCTCATTTAGTATATTTTAGCTTCATAATCCTGAGGCATTATTTTCAAATCTATATAGATTTGTTAAAATAGGGAAAAATAATCCATCTTGACCTATGCAGGTCCAGCCCATATTCTGTACAGATATTTCAGTACAATCCCAGCAACCTGGTGATACCTCTCAGTGGATGCTTTCCCTGCTAACATCTTGCATCCTGCTACTATGTGCTGGATTGTATAAGAGACCTATTTGTTCAGTCTGCACCTTGAATCTTGCCTTGTGCCTTCTAATGATCTGTTGCTGAATGCCTGTCCCTGTGCTGTTCTCAATATCTATTTGACATTCTGGTACTTGAACTCCTTCTGTCCTGATCATCTTCCCTCTTTTTGCTATCATCCACCCACACTTATCTAGTCTGATGGATTGACAGCAGCAATCAGACAGTCTCTCAGTAGACTGATTTCTCTTCCAGGTAAGTCTTTCTTTGATGTTGCCAGTTTAGTGAAATAAATTGACAGCAGAGGCAAAGATGACCGGTGCATTTCCCATGTTTGAAATGAGTATGAACATTAAATATATTGTATTTTTATGTTATTTTTTTTCCATGTGATTTTATATTTTTATATTAACTTACAAATGCTTTCTTAGAAAAAAAAAACCCAAAAGACAAAAAATGATCAGACATTTGTGTTGTCTCTGTAAAAAAAGTAAAATATTTAAGCTTACTGGATGGACTTGCATTACGGAAATAAGACATTACAGTAAGAAAACATATTGAAAAATCAATATTCTGCAACTTAGATTTTGCAGCGGCTGGTAAAGTATAAAAAAAATTAAAAATAAAAATATGAAGAGGGTGATGAAGCAAAGCCAAGTCCTGACATGTTTTCCATACGTTTTTACTTTCATTCCTAAGAGCCATTCCAGAAAGGCTTTCTTACTGAATCATTATCATCATTCTGAAGGTGTCAAATTAAATATACAATAATCCATTATCTTGCAATTCTCCACATCAAATGGTTGTATTGAAATGGTTATCATGAAAAGAAAGTGAATAAATAAAGGGTATCTCTTGCTGCCTTTGAAGAAGGCCATTTAACATTAAGAAAAATCAATATTAACTGGATTGATTTTCTTCAGAAAGGACTATTATTGTTTCCCATAATGTACCTAATGCATAACATTACCAAAGTAATTACGTTATTATCTACTTCTGCTTCCATATTTACAGAGCTAAATGTAAACCCAGTATTATTTATAAAACTGCAATTATACAAAGAATTACAGAATGCTCACTATAGATAACATTTTTGTCTTTAGCTCACTAGGTAAAAAAAAAAAAAAAAAAACAACTGTAGTCTTTTGCAGGTTAAAAAATGCTTAACATGTTTTCAAAAATAATTTAAAATGTACTTTTCAAGATCAGAGTATAGAAACACAGAACAATTAAATGAATGACATTTTACAATACATGAAATACATCCCTTTAAAAATAACCATGCCTGGTATACAATAGTAATAATAAGAAACTGGATTATATATATATATATATATATATATATATATATATATATATATATATATATATATACATACATACATACATACATACATACATACATACATACATACATACATACATACATACATACACACACACACACACACACACACACACATATATCCCAGGTCCCAGCACTCAATGTTCCCGGTCTTTTAATGCTCTGGTGCTGTCTCCAACCAAGGGAATGCATGTGGGGTCACAGATCTACTATACGTTTAGCACTATTGAGCAGCACTGTGAGCACTCCAGTCGCCCGGCATTTCCTTGAGATGGGACATAGCCTGTTCTCACTTCGCTTTATGGGAATAGATCACATACCCATCTCACCCAGAGGAGGAGATCATGATAACCTGTTACTCAGACGTGAGGCTTTCTGGATATACACGTTGGAAACATTATCACCATCTGGTTTAAATGAGAAGAACTCATATTGTTTTTTACCTAGAATATAATATATGATTGAGCTATGTTTTACAGAATGCATTAATATAATAGTTATTTGCCGTAACTCCATGATGGAAGTAGTCCATATCGTATAATGCTTCAAAATTGCACTGACAATATTTTGCTATATAACTGAGTTAATATTTAGCTAATGACGATATGTACTATGTATCTATGTTCCCTTGGTTAGGGTTGAAACATTTGTATATACTTTATTTTTATAGTTATTTATCTTTTATTACTTTCTGACTTATCTACACGAGAGTATGTTTCACATACCGGTTACACATAGGGTTAACTTCAATTTATTACGTAATTCAAACATGTTTACGTCATTAATGACATCACTCTGATCCGTTGTTACATTTCACCTGTTCACCTCCAAATAGGATCACTGCATTTTTTGTATATAAGGTATCCATCTCACATACACAATTGTCTTGAAAAAAGTATTTTACAGACTGAAACGTCGACTGGAACGTTGTGTGAATTTGTAATTGCTCAATAAAGCAACAGATGAAATTTACCTTGAAAGATTGCTCTCTACTGGTATGTATTATATATATATATATATATATATATATATATATATATATATATATATATATATATACATATATACACACACACACACACACACACACACACACTTGTATTTTTTTTAATTACATATGTTCTTATGTTGTATGACACTTTTTTCTGTTTTTTAAACACAATAAAATTGGTATAAAATTTACCTTTATTTCATGTCAGGACAGACTCCTTTTTAAAGTCTGATCCACCTCTAATGAAGTAATCAAATGTAATGTTTTTATCCAATAAGATGCCTCTAAAAGAAGCTTTGCGGACACATGGCATGTGAGTGGCAAACGCTTTTCTCTATCAATGCAACACTTATGTATGTGAAGTTATTGGCCTTATTGATCATTATCATGCTGTGCATGATGAAGCTGAATGTGAAGGTAAACTATCAGAGAAATAAAAATATTGCAATTTCTTAGAAATGGCAATGTGTTATGTTGCCCAAGAAAAGGGTAGCCATCTATGCACCTAAACCACTACATAAAGATGTAGTGGTTATGATCCCTAGTGTGTCCTTTTTAGTGATAAAAAATATGGATACACTTGTGATATGCACAGAAAACAAAACTTTGGTTCATTTGAATTCAAATGTTTGGAAAAAAATATGTTTCGGCTAATTTGGGTTTTTGTTTGTTCAAATTTTGTCCATGCAATCATTTCAACAAAAAAATTTTGGACAAACTAAGCTTTTGTATTACTGGCCAATCAATAAACACATATACACATACATATACACATACATATACATACACACACACACACACACTTCATATAATAGTGTGTGTATATATATATTGCAATACACTCACTTTCACAACATTTAGTTTACAAATCAAGTGAGAAAAAGTAACTGATACAGGGAAAAAAGAAGAATAAACTGTTTTCTTGATTTATATGTTTGTATTTGTTTCCTCGTTGTAGGAACCCATACTCCTTTTAAAATTTCATTTTCTATATTATGATGGCTTGTAAAGGGGGCACACATTCAGAGTTTAGGGGCTTAAGAAGGGCAAAATTTGATTATGCATTTTCTAATGGTTTTATTCATCCACAAAAACAAAACCTGGATGATAATTTAACGTTGAAAAATTATATATTAAAAATACTAAAATGTGATATGAAATAGCTTTTCTTGAAACATATATTAGAGGGAAATTCATACCAAGGCGTAAAAATAGAAAAAAAGCCCAGGAAATAGGATTGAACAGTATATTCATGCAGAAAGATGGGATACAGCCTTTGAAGTTTTCTCTGTAACTTTGATGGCGTTTATTGATTTTCAAAGGATAATTTTAAATGTAGTTTTAAAATATATAGAAAGTTTGGAAAAATCTATTTGTCTAGACAAAAGATAGTGGGGACTATAGAAGAAGAGAACTGCTATATGAAATTTTTTTTAAATTGGATTAGAAAGCAGAATAGCAGAAACAAAAAAAACATGAAATATGAAAGGGATTTAAATGATAAAGAAACTGCATTTTGTCCTACTAAAAATAGAATGAAAAGAAATAGGAATAATATGAAATTTAAATCTAAGAATGATTATTGTGAACAACACATTCTAAAGATGGTAAAACTGGCAGGTAATGCCCAATGAAAATCTTTTAAAGATAAGAATGACTATCATAAAGATTTTCAAGTAGAAAGATTTTTCCTATAATGCCTCCAGACGATCATATAGTCTTCAAATACGAAAAACACAGAAATACACTTGTAAAAAAAGATTGAAGGACTAATTCATTATAAGGAAAAAGGTAAAGGGAATAGACCCTACACAAAAGGGAGGATAACAGGATGTGTATAATGATAGAATTTCCCAATTTTTTTATTCTTTACTAAGGATGCCTCTTTTCTTAGGGAGGGGGGCTATATCCAAAAAGAGGGAATTTCTCCCAAAAAGATAGTAAAACGTAAAGATTATAAAGAGCAGAGATATTGTTAATCTTTAAAGCCACAGAAAAAAATGCAAAAGTTACTATATATCGAAAAGGGGAAATGTAAAGCCCCTAAATAGATATAGATATAGATATATAGATATACCTGAGAAGGTCCCCCCTTATTGTCCCTCTAATCTTCTCAGGTATATATATCTATTTAGGGGCTTTACATTTCCCCTTTTCGATATATAGTAACTTTTGCTTTTTTTTCTGTGGCTTTAAAGATTAACAAAATCTCTGCTCTTTATAAACTTTACGTTTTACAATTAATTAGCTAGTGGCTATACTGATTATTGCCAATTTTGATGTATATTAATATCCGTTCGGTGATATAGTGTACAATATGACTAAAATATAGACATGTGTATATACACACACTTCATTTTTTCTTTATTTTCTCTTTAATTCGAACTCGCTCAACTCTAGTGGTTTAAAAAAAAATTTAGAATATGTAAGGGATGCCAATATCTCACTAATCAAATCACCTTTTTAGCAGATCACAGACTGGTTAATAAGGAATTCTATTAATTGTAACTCATTTTATATTATTTATATTTTGACCTGTAAATGTGGAATACCGTATATAAGCAAGACTAGTACAAAGTAAGATTCATGGAACATTACAACAATATTCATAAGAAAAATACTCAGAAGAAGAAGGAAAACTCAGTACTTAAACCATGTAATGAATGTCCATATTACTTCCCTTAGGAATTTTTGTACGTTGCTATAGAACAGATTTTTGGATGAGTGAGAGTGTGGATTTAATGAATAAATTAAGACAAAGGGAAGGTTATTGGATTCATAAATTAATGATCTTGTATCTTTATGGGTTAAATGTAGATATAGTTGTGTAAGGTGCAAAATAGCCGTATATGGAGTAAGGATCCAGCATAAGCTTAGGATAGTGTAAAGGGAGCAAGTCGGTTGTGGTGTGCCGATACGGTAGGCCTGTAAATAAAGAGGGCCCACCAAGGAGTAAGAAAGTAAAGTAAATGGAAAGAAAAGAGAAAGTGTTGAAATGAGGAGTGGGTGGGAGGGTCATTCTGATGCTGACCTCAAGCGATATGAGTCAGGTAAGGGGTGTCCCTTATATAGGGGAGTGAATTAATTTAAGCCCCTCCCACAAATACAGGCAAAACTGCCTTAATACTTGTGTAAGGGGCAAAATAGCCGTATATGGAGTAAGGATCCAGCATAAGCTTAGGATAGTGTAAAGGGAGCAAGTCGGTTGTGGTGTGCCGATACCGACGATACGGTAGGCCTGTAAATAAAGAGGGCAAAAATGAATAATCAAAGATTTAATACAGTCAACAAATATATACAAATTAACCAGACATTTACTTAAATGCATTACAGTATTTAATTCCTGAAAGGATTTTGAAGGTAGGAATCTAGGACCGAAAGTGGGCACCATTTGTTGTGGGTAGGATAGTATGTTATCGCTACTGTTGGTGCATGTTGACTCATTTCGGAATGTGGTAGAGCCAATAGGTAATGATATATGTGTTTACGTACGTGGGATCGTTGAAGACAATGATCTGTCTGAGTGGTGGTGATGGTAGTGGATTCTCTGGCCTGAGAAAGGCATAAAAGGCAATGTGCATGGCTGGTAATGGCCGACTTGGTAGTATAATTGAATGGTTGTAGATCTAATAGGTCCGATAAGGATGAAAAGTTGGATGGCTATTGGTAATCTCTGAGAGGAACGTGGGGGAATGGATTCCTGAAAACCTCTGAGTATATTCTTTTCTGGTATGATAGCATGAAGTTTATGGTAGTTTTGGCCATAGGTTATCCTGTGTTGTTGAATGCTTGTAAAATATATCATTAATGGTGTATGAGATAGTTTAAGTTTAAGGTGGCAAAAATAAGCAAAACTTAGGAGAAATTTTGTGACACAGGTTGAGCTATGTCGTGTTCCAATGAGATTCTTTAAGCCAGGTGAAAAGCTGTGTTATGTGTTCTACAAGTATGGGACGAAAGTGCTAGGTGGGATAGTGCATGCTATGCTGCATGAGTATGTCTAATCCATGATTTTGTCTCTGGAATGAAAGAGTGGACGTGACTGTATGGGCGGCTGTAGGAAGTGTATGATGAACATGCCTGGAATATAAATGAGACAGTTGTCGGCAGGAATGTATACCCCCGTCTGGTACATGAAAGTAAAATGTTATAAGTGGCCAACCAAGTGAGTTTCCCAGAAACATCATGAACTTATGGATGAGTAGTGGCGTTTGTTGATGATATGATATGTGCTTAGATGTCTGAGTAACAACGGATTGATGACCCTGACCATGATTTACCCCATGCCACAGCAGCTGCTACAATGGGGTAGATCTCCCAAAGGGGCTGAAGTGGTGGAAAAATGTCCAAACCTGGATGCCATGGCCAACAGCTCCAAAGCAATTGTTCCCGGTAGATCGCTGCCAAACCAGTGGTATACGCTGCGTCTGACCATCTGGTTGGAGAAGTGTCAGACAATCCTGGAAGGAACATGCTTTTACCATGCCAAGTGGTTAAGAAATCCCCCCCCCCATGTGCAGGTCTGCTGTTGCTGAGGTGTCTAGGCACCTCCTCTGATCGTCATGTTGGAAGTGTGGAAAAAAGGGGAAAGTACTCTGGATGTGAAAGCATGGTCTTGTGGTATAATTGGCATGGCAAAATTAAGGAACCTGGTAGGGATTGTAGTTCCTTGTAGTTGTAAGTACTAAGCAGGAGGTAGTGATTGATTTAGTTGAGAATGTTCCCTATTTGTCTTGTGGTAACTTGCGTGTATGGATGCCGACTCAAGTCATATGCCCAGTAATGTGATGATAGTGTCTGCGCCTTCTGTTTCTTATGGGGTACTGGGACGCCCAAGTGGTCAACCAGACTAAGCTGCCATGAGGCTTCTAGTGAAAAATATGCTTTCTTTGAGCAACAAGAAGTCTTCTAGATAGTGTATGACTGTAATGCCTCTGGATATGTTATCATAACCAGCACAGAGTATCTGCGAATATCGATAGTAGGCTAATCTGTAGCTCGAAACTTGAGCGGGGAAAGGATTGCCCAATTTATGCCATGTAAGTGGCAGTGTGTAGGGTAGATGGTAGCCGTTTACTGCGTTGATATTGGTCTTACTTAACCAAGCTTTAACCCTTGAGTGATAGCTGTAAAGGTAGATCAATGGTGTTGTATAGTAAGAAAAATCCTCGGACGGTATGAGGGAGTTGAGACTTGGGGTAGCGGAGGTGTGTGGTGCCAATAAGTCTATGGTTAGTCTTTGTTTAAGAGAAGATTCCTTGTGACAATACCAATGTGTTTGGTGCCATGCTGTAAATGGTGGAGATTGGAAGACCCCTCTGCAAATCTTGGCTATGAGTGTGTTTTCAGCTAATGGTTTTGTTGTGCTGACTAAGTGAGGGCATGCTATATTCCTTGAAGGTGTGTTTATGATACCTGTATGGGAGCCCTTTGAAGCTCCAGAGCTTTAGTAAATCTACTACAAGTCTGGAAGGGTGATGAGTCAGTAGTTTTGAAAATGCATTGGTGTGTACAGATGGTGAGTACGTTATTTGTAAGTTGTATTGGGCCACATGGTTTGTCATGTGCCCTGAACCATTTGAACATATATGCAACAGTCTATATGCAATGCAACTACTCATATCAATGGTCTCTGGTAGTTCAGAGGTGCTGGTACCTGGAGCCTGAGAGTGCTCATCCATTTGTTTGGGACAGAATCCCTTCTGTATGGGTACCTGCACAAATAAACATCTCTACATATTCCAAATACCAACCCATCCAAGAGATGGTCAATTCCCGATTTACCTGGAATCCCTGGATCTGACCATCACAGATACATCATCATACATATATATGCCTTGCTTCCCCAATGTGCTGGGATCATACGTGCAGGGTTAACATCTTGTGTGTCATAAGAATTGATTGTACCAGGTAACAGAGTTTCGGTTGGTGCTGGTTGTACAGTAACGTGAGGCCCAGCCTTGTGAGGGCTGTGGTGACCAACTCGAGATTGCCAGTCTGTCATAAATTTTTTGGCTCATGAGTTTATGAGTGAGGCTAGCATAGCCTGGGTGTCACCTGAGTTGATGTAGCTGGGCCTTCCCCTGCCTCCGTGTTGTCCGTTGATGTATGGAGGAGTTTGAATAACTCTGCTTTCCTTGCTGTAGCAGAGTAGGGGATTTGTCACCTCCTTAGGTCGGTGGTAATGTGTGGGATCGTCCAGGATCTGATTGCTGCTGGACTAGCAACATCTCCTCTGCTTGAAGGTGTATCAATTCTAGCCGGGGTGCTAGGAAGAGGTGATTCTTCACCATCTTTTTGAGAAATACTTAAATAACAATAAAGATTGCAATTATTTGTACCCAGGGTTCTTGTACTGGCTTGCTAGCTAAGCCGTAAGGCGAAACGATTAGGCTTGGTGTTTTTTGGTGACTGGTGAGGCCCTGCTAGTTGCCAAGTGGCTTGAGAGGCTCTATCTATGCTTGGCGCGAGGGGATTTTGTGTGGCCACCGAACGTTGTGGCAGGATGTTGGCCTCTCGGTGACAGTAACCAGAAAATAGGAAGGGGAGTGACAGGTGAGGCCCTCTCTATGATACAATGCGAGGCGGCTAGCTCACGAGTGGCCCGAGGGGTGTATGCCTCCGAGTGTGAGGCGGGGTGTTGGCCTCGCGGGACCACTAACCGAAGCATAATGCAGAGAAAAAAGGGGGTAATACCTATTGGGCCCTAGAACCCTAATTGCCAGTACACTATTACTATTCCAGGGAAGGTAAGAGATGGATAACTACGTGAGCAGGTGTATGTACCTGGTAGTATGGTATTGAACCTGACAATCCGTATAGGTTTTTAGTAGTAACTGTAACCTGAATGGATAAAACCGTATGGCATAAGGAAATATGGCATAGACCAAGCTTATCTTAATACGTACAGTATATGTGAAAAGTAAAGTGCCATGATGTGTAAATATTAAACATCGTAGCCATACTGGTTAAATATGTATCAATCTTAACCCATTAAGTGCCGTATGTACAAGTGAAAATGTGGTCTGTCCCCACCTTGTATGTTGTATGTCCCCTTGCTAGGGGAAAGTCTGTTGCGTGAGCAGCGTGCTGTGAAAAATGTATGTGAACTATATTACCAGTTACGTATATACAGACGCGTCTGCTACTGTGTAATAATATATGTATTTATACCTGATGTTGATATAGTGCTTGCTATGTGAATTGTTGTATGTCTTATTGAATGGTAGGGGTCAGTGAACATGGTGTTGCAAAATGCAAGTGCACTGGAGATCTGCCGAGTGCCCTATAGGTGGCAGTGTAGTTGAATACTGATTGGTATGTGAAATGTTGTTTGTCTGTTGACCTATAGGTGTAAATGTTTTGGTGTTTGTAAAACCCCATGAAAATTGTCAATGTACTTGACAGACCTGTAGGTGGCAGTGTTGATAGAACCACTGTTGGTCTTGATGTGAAATGTTAATTATTGTGAATTAGACCTGAATTTGAGCCCGTGCTGGAGTTTCATTATGGTTTATGGTTATGTTTAACCCCTAAAGGACCAAACTTCTGGAATAAAAGGGAATCATGACATGTCACACATGTCTTGTGTCCTTAAGGGGTTAAAACAATCTTATGTGTAATTTATATTGGCTGGTAAATTGTATATGACATGTGAAGACAGTTTTGCTGTTGACCAGTAGAGGTCATAAATGCTGATTGTATGGTAAAAATACCCTTTAACCCCTTAAGGACCAAACCTCTGGAATAAAAGGGAATCATGACATGTCACACATGCCATGTGTCCTTAAGGGGTTAATCCTACCGTTTGACAGATAGGAGTCAGTATAAAAGCGAAAATGCTGTAGTTAGTTTGTTTGCTTGCTTATGAAGTGAAATAAAGTCTGAGAAGACTGTAGTATACCGATTGACCGGTAGGGGTCAGCATGTAGGCGAAAATGCTGTGGTTCGTTGGTTTGTACATGAAATGCAATAATGTCTGAGGAGCCTGTAGTACACTGAATGACCGGTAGGTGTCAGTGTGTAGGTAAAAACGCAGTGGTTTATTGTTTTGTACACGAAAAGCAATAATGTATAAGAAGCCTGTAGTACACCGAATGACTGATAGGGGTCAGTGTGTAGGTGAAGAATGCAGTGGTTTGTTGGTTTGTACATAAAATGCAATAATGTCTAAGAAGCCTGTAGTACACCGAAAGACCAGTAGGGGTCAGTGTGTAGGTGAAAATGCAGTGGTTTATTGGTTTGTACATGAAAATGCAAACAATGTCTAAGAAGCCTGTAGTACACCGAATGACCAATAGGGGTCAGTGTGTAGGTGAAAAATGCGGTGGTTCGTTGGTTTGTACATGAAATGCAATAATGTCTGAGAAGCCTGTAGTACACCGAATGACCGGTAGGGGTCAGTGTGTAGGCAAAAATGCAGTGGTTCGTTGGTTTGTACATGAAATGCGATAATGTCTAAGAAGTCTGTAGTACACCCAAAGACCGGTAGGGGGTTTAAACGAATGATATGCATGAACATGCAATGGTTTTAGAACAGACTTAGACAAAATGCAGCAGTAAAGTGAGGACCTGACCCTTGCATGGTGCCGTGGGACTGATGCCTGGCGTAACGGGTAGGTCAACTTACGGTTTGTGAGTCACTTGGACACCATCCACAGCGATAGATTGAAGAAAGAAGGTGGTAGGCCGGAAAAGCCTGTGGCTGGATTCCTGACACAGCTCAGCTTAGAAAACCTCATGGAGTAATCAGGTAAAATGGCGTCTGGATGACCCAGAAGTGGAAATCATTCTGATGCTGACCTCAAGCGATATATAGGGGAGTGAATTAATTTAAGCCCCTCCCACAAATACAGGCAAAACTGCCTTAATACATATGGTTTGTTTTTTATAATAGTGACCTAATATACATTTGTACATACTTCTGTATTTTAGTATATTTTTACCAGTGATTTTATTCCAGTTGTCTTAATTTATTCAGTATATGAGTTGCTTTTATTTATATAATTAGTTCTAATTTGGTATTGATATCATTACCTCTATTAATTATTTTAGGGGAGTTATGTATATTGGGTCCCATTACAATGTGTTCAACCACTGTTTTGAGTTTTTAACTTTTATTTATTATATTTGTCGTTGGTAATTTGGGGCTAAATATGGTTTCCAATTTTGGTTAGGAGTTTTTATGTTTGCTTTCTATCTCATCCTTGAATCTAGCTCAGAAACAAAAGATCTTCAGATGAGCATGCTCTCTAATCGCATGGAATGCAAGCTATTCAATGGGTGAAATGCAAAGAAAGGATGTGATCAAATTAGAAAACATGTATGAGCGAGGTGTGGAATACAGAAACAGGAAAGATAGATAACGCGATTGACTGCAAACAGTTGTTTTTGGAAGCCCTTGTATATTTAAATGGAACTTTAATCAGGGCATAATAGTGGACCACTTGAAATGGTGATATGCATTTTTCTTTAATATGTTCCTGAATGCATTAGTTTATTTTATGCTAAAATCCTTTTTTTTTTTGTTCTCTCTTGTTTACATGTGCCCCAGGCAAGTGGAGTTGAAGAAAATAACCACTTAATGGATATACCCCCAAAGCAATACATATTTGTTTCCAGGAGTGTTGTCTTACAATGCTATTCTATGTACTGGTTTGTTTCATCCCTTTGTAGATTGTTTTGGGTTTTGTTTGAAAGTGGTCATGTATTGTGTGTGAATGCACACAAAGAGAAGAACATTGCAATCTCAATATTTTATTATGTTTTTATATTGAATTTGTTAACTGTTTATTTCAAATCTATATAATACATTACAAATTAAATGGTCATTTAGATCCCTTTAAAGAAAATAATGGCTAGCAGATAATTCATTAAAAAAATAAATCAATTTGAGGGACACACCTAGAACATGCCTTTTTTGGTACAGGTGAGGAACAACAGTGGAATGGCATAACACAGGTACCCAGCCGGCCAGGCCATTGATGGAGAGGGCTGTGGAGGGAATGTTCCCAGATGCCATGTGTTTGGAAGTGGAAGAAACATCCCCTATGATACACAAGCTTACTTTCATCGGGGAAACATTGAGAATATGGTTTCACTCACATTTCAGATGATCACTTTTCACTCTGTTTGGTCCCATGTGTCCGATTATGCACAATCCGTCCTTTCTGCTTTGCTTGGATGGTGTAGCTTTTCAGGTTGTGGGCAAGGGTTCTAGGCTCTCCGTGAATACTCTCAGATGGAAATTTGCACCCCATGCAAGACCTGCTTTCCTGGGGAGGTTTAGATAATTTTTATGGATCACACTCCAATAGATGTTTTAGATCGAAAGCTTGTATTTTCACAATATATATGTATTGTTTCTACTTAGGGCTGAGCTTCCCCAATTAAATTTACTGCCTACTGGGAGGCTGTACTGCACCTGACTTTCACTGCGCAGTCTAAGGTGTAGATCCTCAGCCACTGGAGTTCTATGTGCTCTAAATTTCAGAAGATTAGCTATACCATCAAAATGAACTGTTATTATAAATAATAACATAACATACTACCCCCCAACAAAATCTACACAAATTTTTCCCTAAAAATTAGATTGGTGTTGGAGATTCCACGGGGCAGTAATTCAATGTTGCACATCTTATGGGAATATCCTGTTCTGCTCCCTTTCTGGAGGGAGGTTTATAATGTCATGACCTTCCTAGCAGATGAAGGGGTGAAACTTTACCCATAAGATATGCTACTAAACTGGACAAGGCTCCCTATTACCAAAAGGAAAAAAGTAATTGTATAGGCACTTGTTTACTCCTGCTAGCTGCTCCTGCTAATCCACTCCAGATTGTATGATATTAACATTGATAAGGCGGAAGTGTGAATTTCATATTATCAATGCAGCTAATGAGGAGTAATCTACAGGTTTCAGAGAGAGCCCCAGGTTTCATCTGTGCACTCCTAAATGTTTTTACAAAATCCAGGACATGGGACCTAGGACATGGGACATGAGCTGTAGTGGTTATGTTACTTAAGTGTCTGACAACTTTATGTCTGAGTGTTTCTGTTCATAAGTCACAGCTTTGCAATAATCATGCTGTCTAAACAGCATCTTGATTTGCCACACCTGTGAGGTGGCTGGATTATCTTGGCAAAGGAAAAGTGCTCATTAACACAAATTTAGAAAGATTTGTGAACAATATTTGAGAGAAATAGGCCTTTTGTGTACATAGAAAAAGTCTTAGATCTTTGAGGTCAGCTCATGAAAAATGGGGGCAAAAACAAAAGTGTTGCATTCATAATCGTGAATAGTCTATGTGACTATATTATGTATATATTTACAGCACACTGATTGGCCCATCAATTTGGTTCATCTGATTCGGTTACCAAAGCAGGTTTTTGGTAAAAGAGTTTTTGGTGAGGCCCAAGGTCCAGGGCCCAAGGTTTTCCTACCCAAAGCATAACACTGTATCCATCGGCTTTCTTTCTTTACATAGTGTATTCTGTTGCCATCTCTTTCCCAGGCAAATGACGCAAATGCACAAGCCACCCTCCTGCTCTAAAAGAATACAGACCAGGAAACCTTCTTCCATTGATCTATCATCCAGACAGACTGGAGTTTTAAAATCTATGACAAAAAAATTAAACACATGGTATTGAAAAGCCAAGACATTTAGGATATAAATAGTTCTGTGTAGTGTTCTGTAGCCACAATTTTATGTTAGGTTTCCTGTAAAATCTGATTATAAATAGTACTTAATGCAACAAAGTAGAACTGAAGTTTAGTAGGGTTTTTTCATGATCTGATATATAAGTTTAAACTAGAATATGAGTGTTCTGTGAAAAGAGAGGCAGAGGGTAATTAAACAAAATATCATGATTAGTCTGTAAAAAGAGAACTATATTTCGATTTTCTAGAAACATGAACAGTAGGTTAAAGCCGCACTGTCATGTCGAACTTACCTTTCTTTAATCGATTCCTCTTCTCTCCCTCTCCCAGGATCTGTTCTTCATTTCTTCCTGTTTGCTCTAGTTTTTTTTAAAACATAGGACAAAGTAGGGACTATGTTGTCTTATGTATATTTCCTACGCCTGACCAGCTATGACCAGCGGAGGAGCAAAGTGTGCTTCATTTCCAGTGGTCCGAGCAATTTTCCCACAATATTCACCTTTCCTCCGTGTTCCTGTGAAGCCTCATTTCATTTTTCCTGAACATTCTGTCATTTAGCCAGCGAAACTACCTAATTGTATCCTAACAGAATGAGAACAGTTTCACCATTAGTGTTAGGACGCAATTCGTGACTTTGTTCGGTTCGGAATTTCATTTGAATGAATGAAACTCCGATCCTATTTGTGCCACGGCTGCATCTTAAAGCCGCTTAGTAGATAACTCCCTAATTCCCACGGAAAGGCTGAAAGACCTAAATTGGATGTATTGTCCTCCCCCTGGCCCCCCACCCCTGAGCGGCGGGTGGGGGCCCTAAATAACAATAAGGGGGTGGGACCTATTGTCCCCCTCCCTGGCCCCCTTCCCTGAGTGGTGGGGGGGGGCCCTAAATAACAATTAGGGGGACCTATTTTCCCCCCACCAGCCACTGGCTGCTCACTGTTTGGTAGACATGCCTCTACTCGCAGTATAGCGAGTACGGGCAGAATTGACTAATATGGTTTCACTCACATTTCAGATGATCACTTTTCACTCTGTTTGGTCCCATGTGTCCGATTATGCACAATCCGTCCTTTCTGCTTTGCTTGGATGGTGTAGCTTTTCAGGTTGTGGGCAAGGGTTCTAGGCTCTCCGTGAATACTCTCAGATGGAAATTTGCACCCCATGCTAATCTTTGCTTAGTATTAGTAAATTTGACTGAAAGACAAATTTAGGTCTTTCAGCCTTTTGGTAGATAGCTCCCTAATACTGTGGGAATTAGGAAGTTATCTACTAAGCGGCTGCAAAATGCAGCCGCGGCACAAATAGGTTCGGAGTTTCATTCATTCAAATGAAATTCGGAACCGAACAAAGTCCCGAATTGCATCCTAACATGAATGGAGAAACTGTTCTCATTCTGTTAGGATGCAATTTGGTAGTTTCACCGGCGTTCTGTCTAAATGACAGGATGTTCAGGAAAAGTGAAAGGAGACTTCACGGGAACATGGAGGAAAGGTGAGGATTGTGGGTAAATTGCTCTGACCACCGGAAATGAAGCACACTTTGCTCCTCCGCTGGTCATCGCAGGTCAGGTATAGGAAACCTCCATAAGAAAAATAGTCCCTACTTTGTCTTATGTTTTAAAGAAAACTAGAGCAGACAGGAAGAATTGAAGAAAAGATCCTGAGAGAGGAATCGATTAAAGAAAGGTAAATTCGGCACGACAGTCCTGCTTTAAGGTTTGGAGACCATTTATACAAGTGTAATTGTGCACCTGCAAATATTGACACAAACAATGCATTTTTAACTATATAGACAGGTACAGTTTTCATAAAATGTTTTCTGTTATCAAGAATAATTTAGTTCACATACTTATCTTTAGTAATCTATGATAGTGTATCTTGTTACACTGCAAAAACAGATAATTGGTAAAATACATGTACATAACATTGCTAACATATTTGTAAATTTTAACCTAACCTATAAAATAGATATGTATCTAAAATTGCAAGTCTTATGCCTTATTTGGTGTGTGCAAATCTGTGTTTAACAATGCATTTACTATTCACTGGCTTCAGGTGGAATGGGTTTTAAATCACATTTTTCCCACCATGACTAACGCCAAGCCTCAATAGAAGCCAGTAACCAACCTAATGCTGACGAGTTGCATTAACAATGATACAGCTGCCCATGAGTTATCTGGTTCTATGGCTTTGCACAGTTTAGTGGCTTGAGTTTAAAAGCTGACATATACTCCAAGAAATCCATGTATAAAAAGGAATAATTGCAACAAAAAAGTGGTTCTTTGTTGAACTTATTTGCATATGCCCTCCCAGAATCCCCTGCAGTAGTAACAGCACAACAGTCTTATGGCTTTTTTTTACAATATACAGTCACAGGAAAAAGAATGTATTTGAATTCTACTTCACATTTGTTTCTCCGTTTTTGATTTTTTTTTTTGTTTGTTAAATAAATCACGACATGGTGCAATATATCATGTGACGTTACTCATCTGCGGTTGTATTGACCTAATTGTAAGACCTGCTAAGGAACAAATGATTGTTATAATGTCCTGTTATGTAAAACCACAGAATTCAAAGAGGGTATACTTTCTTTTTCCCATTATTGCATATAAACAGTCCAGATTAGGGGTTGAAATATTGACTTTCTATTACACAGAATTGTAGATATATAAAAATGATGGACTAAAGAATGTTATTACAGAGGACTGTGAGTGTGTGTGTATATATATATATCATACAAAATCCAGTGTTTATTCACTAAATAATGATTTCAAATCTCACAGATTGCAATAGTTGTATATATTGGCCCCAGCAGCACCCTATACTGTATGCATGTTCAGTTAAGTGCAGCCCTCTTGGTTTTATTTATATATTTGGGAGTCCATGCCAACTCCTTGGTTTTGCACCCCTCCCTGTCACAGGTGCCTCATTCAAGGATCATATTTAGCCTTGACTCGCAGAGAGTCCCAGGAGGAAGTATTTCCCAAGTAAGTGGATTGATCTCATAAGGGTAGGCATTAGGCTGCTAGAGTAGGACCTGACAAGAATGGGGTACATTGACAGTGTGGCAGGCTTATGCAATATATGATCATATAATGTAACTAAACCACCATTATTTTTGTGCCTAGGTGAAGTGTTTTAAATAAAACAATTACAATCTGTGAGATTTGCAATCATTGTTTAGTAAATAAGCAAGTGCGCTGGATTGTGTATTTTGTATATATTGGCCCCAGCAGCACCCTATAATGTATGCATGTTCAGGTGAGTGCAGCCCTCTTGGTTGTATTTATATACACACACACACACACACACACACACACACATATATATATATACACATATACATATACATATACATACACACACACACACATAAAGAGAGAGAGAATGACATGCAAAGTCAAAACATAGAAGAGGTTTTGATCCCAAATATATTGTTAGATTAGGGTAGCTACACATAAGAATACTTCTAACTACTTTATTTAGCATTTGTTGATAAACTTAATATACAATACAGATGTCTCCCATTCACAGGTTTGTAACTTTTTCTTTTCTATGTGTCCATCATATTATGCTGGGAACATCTTTCGGTGAATCTCATAAAACTTATTCCCCTTTAGCTAGCTATGGAAAGGACAATGTAATTAATAACAGATGGCATGAAATGACCATGTGCTTAGAAAAAAAATCCTTATTGGCACCTCCTGCTAATTGTATCACATATAGCACAACTAAAAGCATAATAAATCTGAACTGAGAGACATTTTATGCAAGAGCTCTTCTCTTTTTCCAGACGGTAAATTGCTCAGCTCTTGAAATATCTATAACCTTTTGACACCCAACTTGCATTAGCTTAATTGCCTCTGCTTTCTATCTGTCCAACCTCCCTTATAATCTCTTTCCAAAACAGGTTTGCACAACGAACAGCATTTTGTTAGCCCACCTGTTTTCCCGTTAGTATGGTTTATCTATATTTTATTGCATGAATATGTTTTAAGGGTCTAATCCCAGGATTTAAATGAAAATTAACATTTGAAAAGACTTTGCAAACGCCTTCCTTGGCATGAGTAGGAACATGAATGACTAACTGCTGTAAGGGATATAATAAACCATTGAGATCTCATTAAGTCTCAGCAATCCTGATATCCTAAGACTTTTAGTTAAACCAGATTCTGCCAGGTGCCACTTGAAGTTTAAAATCAGGCATAATAACCGGAGTGTCTGAACAAAGTGTGAGTCATGTTAAACTTTAACATTACAAAAGAATTACAGAATGCTGTTATCTTAGTGTTCAATGACTACACATTTGCGTATATCTAGTATAAACAACTGACATTCTGTAAATCCATCTTGATTTGGAAGGTATATAAATATATCATATCTGAATTTAAATTCGAATGAAGCAAAAAATCAGCCTGTACGTTTCTGCAAATCTAGTCTCTTCTAGGTAATAAAATGGCTTAGTTTTATACTGCATGATAGAAATTTGTATTTAAAAAAAAATGATACATAAATGATACCCTTCCATTCTCAATATCATATTTATAAAAAATATATAGTGCAGAGGTATAGTTCACCAAAGGATTGCAATTCAAGGTTATTTTGTAACTTAATACTAAAAGAAAAACAAACTTTTATGAAGGAAAGAGAATTTTAAATTGCTGTATTAA
Organism: Pelobates cultripes; assembly: GCA_933207985.1. Taxonomy (NCBI): domain Eukaryota; kingdom Metazoa; phylum Chordata; class Amphibia; order Anura; family Pelobatidae; genus Pelobates; species Pelobates cultripes. The sequence goes on from OW240916.1 coordinate 115,263,935, forward strand.
ATATAAATTTAATTTACACAAACAGATATTTACTTGCTACTCTTAAAGTGGCAGTTATGACTCTCATCAATATTTAAAATGCAACTGTTAAAACACAAGGGTCATTCCCAATAAAATACCTTACTATAAGAGTGTCCTAGCCCGAAACATGAAATACTTTGTATTCCAGCTCATCCCAGAGATGCCCAATTGGATTGCGAACTGGGGAATTTGGAGGCCAAGGCAACAACTTGAACTCTTGTCATGTTTCTCAAACAATTGCTGAACACTTTTTTGCAGTGTGTCGGGGTGCATTATCCTGCTGAAAGAGGCCACTGCCGTCGGTGAACACTGTTGCTACAAAGGGGTCTTCGTTATTTTGCAACAATCTTTAGGTAGGTGGTATGTGTCAATGTAACATCCACATGAATGCCAGAATCCTAGCAACACATTGCCCAGAGCATAACACTACCTTCTTCCCATAGTGCATCATGCTGTCATTTCTTTCCCAGGTAAATGACACACACGCACCTGACCATCCACCTGATCTAAAAGAAAACATGAGTCAACAGACCAGGCAACCTTCTTCTAATGCTCCTTTACCCAGTTCTGACACTTACATTCCCATTGTAGGCTCTTTTGATGGTGGACAGGGGTCATCATGGGCACTCTGACTGATTTGTGCCTACACAGCCCCATACACAGTAAACTGTGTGTTCTGAAACCTTTCTATTATGGCCAGCATTTTTTCAAGTTTTTCAGCAATTTTAGCCACAGTAGCTCTTTTGTCCAGACTGGCTAGCCTTCCCTACCCATGTGCATCACTGAGTTTTGGATGCTCATAACCCTGATGCCAGTTAACCAGCTGTTCGTCCTTATCACTTTTGTTAAGTACTAATCACTGAATATTGGAAAACACCACAAGACTTGCTGTTTTGGAGATACTCTGACTCACTCATCAAGCAATCACTGTTTGGCCCTTGTCAAAGTCACTCAGATATTTTTGCTTGCCAATTAAAAAAATGCTTTCATACATGAAAATCAACAATTGACTGTTCACATGCTGCCTAATATATCCCACTCCTTTACCGTTGCTATTGTAACAATATAACCAATGTTATTAACTTCACCTGACAAATACCGTGCCAAATTTGCAAATACCTTTAGCAATTATTATTTATTTATTTCAAGTAGAACCTGACAAGGACTTCATAAGTTGACTCCATTCTGTTTTTAAAAATCTTGATGATGGATCATTATGATTCTGGATATCTAGCTGAATTCTGTACTATATATACTGAGAGTGCTCAGCCTATCACTGTCTGCTACTCCTGGTATGGCATAAAGTGGAGCATAGCACTGCCTCCACCATTTTGCCATTTGAAGCTCCGTTCTAAGAGGTGAGTTAACTGTTTAGTAGTGATGTGGGACCCAGAGCAGTGTACTACAGACATCATAATAACTTAATCAGTTGAAGTGGTTATGGTGCCTACAGTGTTGCTTCAATTAAATATCATGAAAATATTTTCCAACTGTTAAACTGGACTAGTATTCACATTACACAGAAGTGAATATAACTGTGACGGACCACCTTGCACCCCGACCAGGTACCTCCATTAATCACTGCTTACTAGTACTGGCGAGTCCCATAAGCACTCCACTGGAACACCATAACCACCATAGACCCCACGAACTACTGTAGCTTGGTTGGGGTCTTGCCGTCCTCCACCCACCCTGGACCCAAGACCAGGATCCAGCTTCAAGTGGGTAGACCTCTCCTAGTCCAAAGATCGTAGCAGGAACAGCTCTTATAAGAGCTAGTAATTATAATCAGGGGAGTATAGTGATTATAGCAATCCCCAGAGTGAATGTAGTTCTCCAATCCCCAAACATGAGCCAAGACTTCATGAAGGGGTAAAGCATTCTGTTTAATGGAAGCCACAGCTGGTCTTTTATGCAAGTTTACCAACAAGGGTGACACCCAGGAGGACCTTGTTCGGCACAGGGACACAAAGTGAATAGATCAATAAAAACAGAGTCATACAGTGAGACACTCCCATATACAAACAATAGAATCCCTCCTCTGTGCTTTGGAGATAATTGAATCAGGAACTGTACTAATCTAACCCATTTATCTCCACAGGAAAACTTAAAATTTTATGAAACCCCAAAAAGTATCTTAAAAACACATAAAACCCCATAACATTACATCCTCTGATAGCTCCGATCTGGGTGAACAACATATCCGAAAATCACCCAAATCGGTTCAGGGGTTCAGGAATTTCCTGGAAGTCTTATTTTTGACCCACTGTGCACATGGTCCCATACCCAAAACAGTTCCAGAGAATTAGGGCTAACGGTCGATCTCTCTGTCTGGAGTACAAAAGTACATACTTCACAGGAACAGAGCCTTTTAAAGTGCATTGGGCAAGTTATATTGCTGGGCCCATATTCCTGAGGCAAGAGGCTGGCCAGCAGGCCCCTCCAAGAACCCTTGACCAGGTTGTTTGTCACAGGGCCACAATCACAGGGTAGGAGGCTGGCAAATTGGCCCCTCCAAAAGCCAGTGATGAGGCTACTTTCGTCACAATAACTAAGTCAACTATAAAATAAAATAATTCTAACTGCTCCTTTATTTATAATTTTAGTACTGAAGATAAATTTTTAGGGGCATTTGTAAATAAATGCTGTCATTACTTAGTTGTATTACCCTTATTACATGTGTTACTGAAACAATCTAATATTGTGTTTTGAGGATATCTAAGCTGAGAAATAAATTGGTGGTGGAATAGATTGAATGCCAATTTATGTTTGGATAATAAATGTTTAACTTCAGCTACTAAGGGAGACAGAACAACAATTCTACTGTGTGCTTACCCTTACTGTGCGGTGTGAGTGGGAGATAGCCTTGGTCATTGATTCTAGTATGAGACTGGGTTTTGCTTTATACTGTATATATATGTTGACTGGGAAATAGGAAATAGTCAGCCACTGACACTCTTACAACTTTGAATGGAAGATAGCCAGTGTTATTTGAGTCACTGATTTAGATAGAATTTACTGATTCGTAATCCTACTCGGAGTGAAGTAATTAATGCATTACACAAATAATACCCTAGAAGAAATTATAATAATGTTAAATAATTTAAATACAAATTCCCACATTTCAAGAACCTTAAGTCATATAGCTAAGAGATGGAGACTACATATTCAGTTAGAACTGAACTATACCCCACTTGCATTAAACGTTCCTGGTACATCAGCCTATATACACCACATGCGTATGTTGAACAAAATTAACATAGCAAATGAGAGGTATAAGCTCCTTTGCTGCTACTAGAGAAATGGAATAAACTTATATTGCACTGATATTTACAAATATCTGCAGTTATAAAAAACTGTAGTACTCTCTGCTTCACAACTTGTTAAGTTGTTAAGGTGTTTCGAATAACCTATTAAATATTACTTTAGAGTTTGCACATTACCATCATAAATACACATGTAAGCTTAAGTGGTGCTGGCAAAGATATACAAATATATTTTACAATTGATATTTCAAAAATCAAATAAACAAGAAATGCAGAAGAGTTAACCATTAATGTGTACACAACACAACTGAAATGAATCATACTCCCAGAATGGCATATAATAAATAAAAGTGAGCGTCAATAGTGAGTTATTGTAGATTGTTTGTTTTGTATTCTGTCACACGACTTACACAAGTTACTTGGTTAATTTACTTTCTTAATAGCATATGATACAAATCATTATTCATGGACATTAAATACACACCAATTTTAGGAATTTGTTCAAAATTTCAAAGATATTGATCCCCAAAATGACTGGTAAAATATTACATGTTTAAATGTTCTAATCTGAATCTTTACATTAGGTGTTCTCACTGTATAGATTTAGAGAATTTGCTTTCGGGCTTTCAGTAAAACTATTATATACAACCTGTCATTCTACTAATGCATTATTGTTCTGTTTTTATAATATATATATATATATATATATATATATATATATATATCTTCTCACATCACAGCCAAATATAGTTTGTGTTGTCAATTGGAAGAAAATCACAATTCAACATTTTGATTTTTGCGAGGAATATATTTTGTTTTACAAGTAAAATGAGCATCTTGAAGGCTGTCATGTATGCATCTGTTCTATATTTGCATTCACAAAGATATTCTATATCTTTTCTCAAATGACTGACTCTGCAGAACTGAAAGCCAATGTCACCTTGTATATAAAGAGAACACTAGACAAAAAAACTCAATTTTATAGAAGTAAAAAGACTTCACATTACTGTTATTGCTAAAAGACTATTGATTACCCACAAATGCTTAATCAGCGTATCTACTGAATAATAAAATCATCATGTAAGCCAAATAAGCTATTCTTTTCATAGCTTATAAACTGGATAACTCTAAACCAATTGTAATTCTTTAAATAATTTACATTGCAGTATTAAGAAAATGTTCTATAATTACTAGCATGCATTTTATCACTAAGACATAAGTAAGTTTAATGTAATAATTGTAATAATTTTATGGAAATATTATATTTAAAGTAAGTATGATTATGTGTAACAGAAACCAGGGGAACTGTTCCCAGGCTTTGCTTTCAGTACCAACTCTTACTTACACTGCCTGTGCCTTCTTCATCTGAAGAACCCTCAAAGAGCCTATAATCAGAAAAAATACTACCCGAATAATAGCATCAAAAATCTATGTAGAGCTACTCAAGAGTTGCTTTGCTTTTCTCTCAGGCTTTCCACAGCCATCAGCCAGATGCTTGATGGAGTGTGAACTAATCATTTTCTACGTAAAATACATTTAGGAAGGATTGAAAAAAAAAAACTGGAAAGGTGGTGGGGTATTTTTATATGTCAGCCATTAGTTAAAGCAAAATTAGCCAATTAGGCAAATGGATTGTGGCAATAAAAATGTGGATGCTTTGTGGGTAGATATCTGTTTGGGGCAAAAGAAGGGAAATCAGTTATTGGCTGGGATATGTTACAAACCACCTAATGTTAATACTGATGAGGAAGAACACTTGTTAGAGCAAATTGGGAAAGCTGCAAATCTGGATAACATTAATTATTAGAGATTTGAATTACCTGGACATAAATTGGGATAGAGGGCAGGGCCGGCACAACCGTTAGGCGAACTAGGATTTTTCCTGGTGGGCTGCCTGCTCTTGTCTGGGGCCACAGCATTGGGCAAATGGCTATTGAGCCGCCCCCAGTGCTGGGCCGATCCTCAAGGCACCTGAAGGTGGGGGCACTGAGAGTAGCCCTGTCACAGGGGGGCCAGGAGGTGTCCATCTGGCCACCTCAGGGCACTCCCAAAACTATGCTAGGTAAGGCAGAGCAGGCACCTGCTTACCTTGATGGCAGGTGCCTGCTCTGTCAACAAATTCCAGTGATAATCCAGAGGAGAGGGGGACAGCAAGTGAGGCTGTTCTTGCAACCTCTCACTCCTCCCTCGCAAGCCCTCTATGATCCCAGGAGCCGGAATATGACGTCATACTAGAGGCGGGAGGAGTGAGGAGCTGCCCCACACTGGACCCAAGGGAGGTGAGTGTTTCAGTGTTTGACTGTCCGTGTGTGTGTGTGTCTGTCAGTGAGTGTCTGCCTGTCTGTGTGTCTGTCAGTGAGTGAGTGTATGAATATCAGTGTGTGTCTGTCAGTGAGTGTGTCTGTGTGTGAGTGTGTATGTCAGTGATTGAGTGTATGTATGTATGTCAGTGAGTGTATGTGTGTGTCAGTGAGTGTGCGTATGTCTGTCTATCAGTGAGTGGTGTGTGTATGTCTGTCAGTGAGTGTCTGTGTGTGTGTGCATGTCTGTCAGTGAGTGAGTGTATGTCTGTCAGATGAGTGTAAGTCTGTCAGTGAGTGGTGAATATATGTCTGTCAGTAAATGTCTCTGTGTGTGTGTCAGAAAGTGATTGAGTTTATGTCTGTCAGGGAGTTTCTGTGTATATCTGTCAGTGAGTTTCTGTGTGTGTGTGTCAGTGAGTGAGTGTATGTCTGTCAGTGAGTGTGTGTGTGTCAGCCAGTGTGTGTCTGTCAGTGAGTGAGTGACCTGGGGGGGGCGCGTCAAAATGGATCTTTGCCTAGGGCGGCAGAAATCCTTGCACCAACCCTGATAGAGGGGCTAGTAGTTCAACAAGGGAGATTAGGTTTTTGAACCTGTTAAATGAAACCTTCATGTCACAACTGGTATGAGCACCAAATAGAAAGGACTCTTGTCTGGATCTGGTTATAACAAACGATGTTGATCTTTTAAAAAAACATTCAAGTAGGGGAAAACTTGGGAAATAGTAATCACAATGATGTGTCTTTTGAAACAAACTCAAAAAAGGAAATGCACATGGGGTTATTCTAAGACATACAATTCTGAAAAGGCCAATTTCTATGACATTAGAGCAACTTTACAACATTTTGACTATCATAAATTTATTAGTGAAAAACTAAACAAACTCATATAGGACTTCAAACAAATATTAGAAAAGTACACTTCTCAGTATATACCTTTGGGTTATAAATACATATTTAAAAAATAAAAAAATCGGCAAATCAGGGGCATCATACATACTGTACGACATAAGGAAACCAATAATGCATGCGAAAGGATTCGGTCGAAGAGAGAGGAGAGTCCTCAGCGCCGAGGGAGCCCGGCACTGGGGAAAGGTAAGTGTTTAACCCCTTCCTCCCCCCTAGAGCCCAGCGGGAGGGGGACCTTGAGGGTGGGGGTGACCTAAAGATCCTATAGTGCCAGGAAAATGAGTTTGTTTTCCTTGCACTATAGTGGTCCTTTAAGGTAAATATCAATTATTTGTTAACCTTATATAACATAACAAGTGTATATGTACAGTTTGAGAAATTATTTGAACATTTTCAATAACAAATAATAAATTAATAACAAAAAACATCTGTTGCATATATGTAAATATTCATTCAAAAGCATTTAAGGCAATTATATGAACACTATCTACCTTTGCAACCCACCTGACCATACATTAGTGTCATATTGTTTTCATTTTTGGTTTATTTGATATATTTATATATCACTAAGGAGAGTGTGTACAGCAATTAGGCAGCAATGTTGGGATTTTCCTATTAAATACTTTTATTTCTCTTATGGTGCTGCGATATCCATGTATTGGCTCTATTTTTAAATTCTATGGTGAGTAAATAAAGGGACACTGTATGCACTATAATCATTTCATCTCACCTACAGTTGTGCTGAAAGGTTTGCATACCCTGGCAGAAATTGTGAAATTTTGCCATTGATTTTGAAAATATTACTGATCATGCAAAAAACATTTCTTTTATTGAAGGATAGTGATAATATGAAGCCATTTATTATCACATAGAAAAAAAGAAGATAATAGGCGCTCACTATAGTGAACAGGCAGCAGTATATACACAAGGATTCCCAAACCTTGTAAGTAAATAGTGAAAAAAGGAAAACGTATACCGCGCCTAATTTATATATGTGAAATATACATACATATATCTTGAATATTCCAAACGGATCGTAACCTCAAAGGAAACAGATTAAGAAACAAATAATAGTGCAATACAGTAAATATATTCTTTAGAGCAGATAGTATAAGGCTAAGTTCAATCCACTCACATATGGATGAGCTATAACAGAGCTCTGCTGTAAGAACGCCTGGACGGTACAATCCCCGTCTTTGGATTTGTAGAAGTTTCCACGAATATCTCCACAATGCAGTGAGCGTAGTAAATATGAAAGGAAAAAATAGCAGCAATATGGTGAAGTAAGTACTAGTGGTGTGACCAATATTAAATAGTATTGTACTTACAATTTCTAGAGCATATATCCTGCTCTAGTATAAACAGCATGGGTGGTATAATCCCCACCAAGGATATGCAGGATCCAGGAAGTAAAATAAAGGATTGGAGTGGATATAAAAGTAACTTTAAAAAGTATACTTTAATATAAACGAGCTAAATAGAAATAAAATATTATAAAACATAAAATGTAGTCCCACTTAACGCGTTTCGCCAGGTTGGCTTCTTCTTCCTTTTTTCACTATTTATTATCACATAGTTGTTTTGCTCCTTTTTAAATCATAATGATAACAGAAATGGCCCTGATCAAAAGTTTACATACCTTTGAATGTTTGGCCTTGTTACAGACACACAAGGGGACACAAACAGGTTAAAATGGCAATTAAAGGTTAACGTCCCACATCTGTGGCTTCCTAAATTGCAATTAGTGTCTGTGTATAAATAGTCAATGAGTTTCTTAGCTCTCATATGGATGCACTGAGCAGGCTAGATACTGAGCCATGGGAGCAGAAAGGAACTGTCAAAAGACCTGCGTAACAAGATAATGGAACTTTATAAAGATAGAAAGGATATACAAAGCATTTAAAATGCCCGTTAGTACTGTTCAATCACTTATTAAGAAGTGGAAAATTCAGGGAACTCTTAATAACAAGCCAAGGTCAGGTAGAACAAGAAAGATTTCTGCCACAACTGCCAGAAGAATTGTTCGGGATACAAAGAAAAACTCACATGTAACCTCAGGCTGCTCTGGAAAAAGACAATGTGCTTGTTTCAAGGTGCACAATACAATGTTACTTGAACAAACATTAGCTGCATGGTGGAGTTGCCAGAAAGAAGCCTTTACCGCATCAATGCCACAAAAAAGCCCAGTTACAATATGCCCAACAAGACCTTGACATGCCTCACAGCTTCTGCCACAATTTAATTTCGAGTGGCGAGACCAAAATAGAGCTTTATGGTCACAACCATAAGTGCTATATTTAGAGAGGAGTGTCAGGATTCTTCCATATTGTCTCAGAACTCCTCCATGTTGAATTTATCCCGATTGGCATTACCCGTACGACTTCTGGGTTTCACAGATCAGTCCCTGCCCATGCGTCTGACGTCACGCACTTCCCTTCAAAAGGAAGCCGCAACCACATCTAAAGTGCTCAATCAATCTTTGTGGTTTGATGTGCTCTCGCTACTACTACATTGTTGCCGCTTTGCTATAGAACTCTGCTAACCTGATTTCCTGTGTACCAAACCGCTGGCTTTGCTCTACTCCACTCTCCCTCTCAAGGAACAGACTTAACTTCGGATTCCTGTCTCTCTTCACTTACTTCAGGGAACCATATTTCATTCTACTCTGGAAAGGATGTCATTCATGAAAGGAAAGATAAGTTCTCCAGTAATTGCAATATTTAATTGGTTCTTACCATAAGTTATATGAGAAGGATAAGGAATACTAAAGTCTGCCTTCTGGGATTCTTCCTGCTATTTCTTTTGAATGTAATTTGCCAAATTACTCAATGTTAATTATTATTATTTGAGTCAAATGACTATAACCACTTTGCATACCAGGATATATCTCATTATCAAGTTTATTTCTTCAAGTTAAAAGACTATCACTTTGTATGACCTGAATCACCTGCTCTGTCAACTTATATTAAAGTTCAATGGACTTTACTGCTTGTTACTATTTAAGCATTCCCTATTTTCATTTGCAACCAATTACTATTTTTCTTGTGAAGTTATACTTAACCAAGATTCCCGTTCTTCATGCTTTATTATTGCTGCAGAAGACTGCCAAGGTTAAAGCTCTTTATTTAAATAAAATATATTTTCTTAAAATGACATCATCCAATTTGTTTTTTCACCTGCGGTTAAGTTCCATATAATTTTCTCACAAGAGTATTAGAAAAAGTCCACAAGGCTTATAGTGAAAAAGATACAATCCCCACACTGAAGCAATGGTGGCTCACTAATGTTTTGGGGGTGTGAGCTCTAAAGGCATGTGGAATCTTGTGAAAATTTATGGCAAGATGAAGGCAGCAGGAGATCAGGAAATTTTGGCAGACAATTTGCATTCTTCTGAATGAAGGCTGTGTATGGGACACTCTTGGACTTTTCAGCATGACAATGACCCTAAGCACAAGGCCATGTTGACCCTCCAGTGGCTGCAGCAGAAAAAGGTGAAGGTATTGAGTGGCCATATAGTTTCATGACCTTAATATCATGAAGCCACTCTGGAGAGAATTCAAATGTTCAGTTTATGCAAGACGACCAAAGACTTTGCATGACCTGGAGGCCTTTTGCCAAGACGAATGGGCAGCTATACCACCTGCAAGAATTAGGGGCCTCATAGACAACTATTACAAAAGACTGCAAGCTGTCATTGATGCTAAATGGGGTAATACTAGTATTAAAGGACCACTATAGTGCCAGGAAAACATACTCGTTTTCCTGGCACTATAGTGCCCTGAGGGTGCCCCCACCCTCAGGGACCCCCTCCCGCCCGGCTCTGGAAAGGGGAAAAGGGGTAAAACTTACCTTTTTCCAGTGCTGGGCGGAGAGCTCTCCTCCTCCGCTCCTCCTCTTCTCCTCCCCGTCGGCTGAATGCGCACGCGCGGCAAGAGCTGCGCGCGTATTCAGCCGGTCACATAGGAAAGCATTCATAATGCTTTCCTATGGACGCTGGCGTGCTCTCACTGTGAAAATCACAGTGAGAAGCGCGCAAGCGCCTCTAGTGGCTGTCAATGAGACAGCCACTAGAGGAAATAGGGGACAAGGCACCCAGACCACTTCATTCAGCTGAAGTGGTCTGGGTGACTAGAGTGGTCCTTTAAGAACTAAGGGTATGCAGACTTTTTAACAGGGATCATTTGTTTTGTTTTCTTTGTTGCCATGTTTTGTTTTATGACTGTGCTATATTCTGTTATAATCTATAGTTTATTATGAATCCCATAAGAAATAAAAGAAATGTGTTTTGCCTGCTTTTTCATGTTTTCTTTAAAATGGTACATATATTACTAATTCGATTATAGCGCCTGTAGTCTCCTGGCATTTTCCCCCATTCCTTGTTAAACCATTTTCAAGTAGGTTAATACTAAATATTGGTTCCCTGGCCAACAACTGCCCATCCTTTACTGGAAGTATTGCTAAGGCAGAATCTATTCACTTCCTGTTAGCCATACCAACTTATACCAGCAATGGGCACTGTGATAAACTTAAGTGGTCAGCTGAGACTCTCAGCCAATCACAGTCATCCATTAGGTTAATGTTTCCTCATTAGTCTAAGCAGCACAGAGAGGATGGACTGCTGGGGACTCCCATTTAGCATTAAAACATTAAAAAAGGTTTAGCACTGAATTAAAGGATGGCACCAGAGGACACTAGACACTACAACTACTACCATGAGCTGAAGTAGTTACAGTAACTATAGTATCTTTTTAATGTATATTGTGTCACCAGATACATGCACAAATCTCATAATACGTTATTATTCATGAATTTTTATATGGTTAACAACAGGCAAAGGTAATACTCTATAGTATTCCTCAATGTATTGTGATCCTCATTGTAGTGCTCCTATGTATGAAACCAGCTTGCAATAGCTGCAGTGTTCTTGTCTGCAGCCTTTGCAAGCCCTGCTCTATTAATCCCGAGGACACGCTCTCATAAAGAATTTCTGAAAGCTGGGGTCTGAAGTCTCAATTTTATAATAAGCAATAGCCTATGTACAGCATGTATAATATTGCAATTACAATTACAATTGAGCTCGGATTGGTATTTTTTTCTGGTGTACTAGCCAGGATTTTTTGTGGCATTGATTGGCTAAATTCTGACTTAGCAGTCAGTTGTATACTCTTCTTCACTGGAGTTTTTGTCTGTGAGAATTGCTCTTACCAAATCCATAAAAACAAAGCAAAGCAAATGGAAATAAAATAGATAAATATAAACCTCCTCCAAAAATGTAAGCAAAAATAAAATATTATTTTGTATGTATGTATTTATGTATTACTTTTAATTATGTTTAATCTTTGTTTGCAGTCCCCATCATGGGATCCAAAAAACTGCAATGTTTTAGATTGCAGAGTTAAAACTAAAAGGCACTGCACCCAGACCACTTCATTGAGATTATGTAGTCTAGGTTATGGTCCTTTAATAAAATAATAGACAATAGTTTCTGCTAAAAAATAAGTTAGCTAGTTAAAGAGAGCAAACAAACGTCCACATATATTTAGAAATGACAAAAAAGGTGTATGGTATAATGCAATATATTGAAAAAATATAATTTCAAAAAAAAATATTAAGCTACACAATTTGCTTTGTTACTATCTACAACACAAATATTTTTAGGATTGTATTACAAACCTAGCAAACAATCACTTAAAAGTTTGATGCCATAAACTACATAATGAATTCTAACTTTTAATGAAATTATAGAGAATAGTTTCTAGAACAAATTAAGTTAGCTACTTAAAGGCAACAAACAAGATGATACATGTATTAAAAAAAATAAACTACAAAAAAGGCTTACGGCATCATGCAATATGCTTTACAAACAATCAATGAGGTTTATTGGATATAAAATTACATTTTGATGACCACTCTGAAAATGCAAAGTGCTCAAGTCATCTCTAGCGCAAAAATTGATTTTTTTTTTTTTAAACCTTTTATGTTGCCTTTTTGAAACAGTGCCTTGCCAGGTCATGTCCTTCTTATAAAATTAACTGAATATCTTAGAGTTAAATGCAGCTTTTCTAACTAATATTTTAAGACTTTGATTTCTGCACCAAAATAAAACACACACACACACAATTTATATATATATATAACATTTTATTATTAAGTTCTTTATTTACCAAATTTTTCAGTATGCTGTATTGAAAGCTAAAAAGTACATTTAAAAGATAAAAAGTACATTAATGCAAAGCAACTTAAAAATAAATCATTTTATTATAGGGTACAAGATGTCAGCATGTCCTGTACTACTGTAACAGGAGCAAATGAGTCACACAAACAATTATGTATTTTACAAGATCAACATAGAGTTACATAATCACTTTGGCTGAAAAGAGATATGCATCCATCAAGTACATCCTTTCCACATCTGTTTTTGCTGTTTATTCCTTCTTCACCCCAGAAAAGCAGTCAGATTTCTCTCTTGGATCAAGAAACTATTAACCCACAAATTAAAAATTATATCCCTGAATATTATGTTTTTGCAAGTATTCACGAAATTGCCGTTTAAACCTCAGTACAGACTCTGATAAAACCACATCTTCAGGCACAGAATTCTTCCTGTATTCCATTGCATTAGACTAAATCTTCTTTCTTTCAATAGTAAATATGGGACCTTATGCCCCATGTATAGCCCTGTTTAACACTTTTCTTTAGCGCCATAATATCCTGCTTTAGAACAGTTGCCCATTAGGTGAATATTCTCCTGCTATGAAACCTGATCCACCAAGCTAAAATGCTAGAGAGAAATCTGGCCTCCTTAATGGAGAAATCTTCATGTAACTCTGTATAAAACATATCTTCCATGCCCATCACTTACATTTATTCAATGAACAGAAACCGCTTGAACTCCCCAAAAATGCACAGGCTCACGCACAACCTAGAAATCTCTGTTTCTATGCTATCAAGCAAAAAATATGAGGGGGAGAATAAACCAATCATTGCCGACTGAAGTGTGGCAAAAGGCGATGGTTGTAATAAAAGGAGTATCTAAATACTTAGGCCACTGGGAGACTAGCAGACAGGTCTGGTACCTCACGCCTGTTCGCCTCACACACATCTACATTGAGTGCAACAACACTAAAATTCAAAACAGCCCCAACCATATCGCAAATAATCCTAGCGATACAAACCCCACGTCAGTATGACAAAATAATACAGAATACAAGGGACACTAGAGAAATTCATTGACACTTGGTGCAGATGGGACAGCCATTTTGGAAAGTCCAGCAATTAACCTGGTGGAGGCTGAGTGAGCCACTCTGTGACGGACCGCCTGGCACCCCGACTGGGTACCTCCGCCAACCGTGCTCCTAGTGCTCACCGAGGACTCTAAGCATTCCACCCGACACGATTAGCACTGTAGTCCCCACGTCCAGCATTACAGCTTGGCTGGGAATTCGCCATCCTCCACCCACCCTAGGCCAGGATTCAGCTTCCAGTGGAACCTCTCCTACTCCAGAGAGTGTAGCAGGAACAGCTCTTAAAAGAGCTAGTGATTATAACCCCAGGGGAGTATAGTGATATAGCAATCCACAGGGTAGATAGAGCCATTTCCCCCACACATGAGATGAGACTCTATGTTGAAGGTAAGCAGGAACACAATTTTAATGGTGCCACACTGGCCTTTTATGCAAGTCCCGGTACAAAGTGTACGCCCACATGGACTTTGTTGGGGACAGGGACACAAAGCTTACAAACCAATCAGAATAGTAATTAAATGTATGGCACTCCCATAACAAACATACAATCCCTCTCTTCTGCCTGTGAGATAATTGAGTCAGATACTGTATTAACCCAATTATTTCCAGGAAGATAAAACACAAATGTTACAAAATCCCAAAAGTACCCCAAAAACACATAAAATCCCCACAATTATTACATCCCCTGATAGCCCTGATCTGGGTGACCAACATATCCAAAAACCATCTAGATCAGTTCAGGGGTTCAGGAATTCCATGGAAGACCCATTTTGACTGACTGAACGCATGGTTTCATGCCCAAAACAGTTCCAGAGAATCAGGCTGTACTGCCGGTCTACTTTGAGGATTCAAAATAACGTTCAAATTACAGAACAAAGCCATTAGTGGATATAGTCAGTGTATGTCTCTTGTTCTGGGGCATCTTTTTACTGAACGCCGTTCGACTCCCGTTCGAATAGCCGAACATCTATGGAAGGTAAAGTTTTAGCGGTGTTCGTGTCATCGAGTGTCCGATTTGAGATCCATGAACTCGACGACCAAACACCGCTCATTGTACTCGCGGCTAAAGATGGCCGCCTCCACGTGTTTGAATGTCGAATGGTGGCCACTTTGACTCACTTCGACTGTTCGGGAGTTCGAAGTGCCACTTTACCCGTCCAAAAGGGCACAAACAGTATCTTTAACCCAAAGTTCACCACAGGGGCCATAGTCACAGGGCAGTAGGCTGGCAAACAGGCCCCTCCAAAAACCAATGGCGATGTCACTTTCACCACACTCTCCCTCCCCATCACCCTCCTCCATCCCATTTCTAATTTCTAATTATCATAGAACTAGACAACTCTGTATGGCTTAACAGTACTTCAATATACAAAAAGATGCACACCTTAGGTAATAAGTCAAATCTCTTTATTATACACACAAAATAAAAAAAACATAAATCCAAAATAAACAATATTACAATACTAAGAAAACCAGTGATAGAGGCTATATAACATGCACTTAAATCACAAAGGCATGGGAGCACACTTGCATATTACCTCATAGGGCTGTAAATGTGTACATAACAAAACCCAATGTTTCAGTATAGTTACTAGCACCTTTGTCAAGGGATAATCACATTTACCCACCCATTTACACACCCTCCATGGGTGTTTTAAATAGCTCTCTTTCCAGCTGATGGCCATCCGGGTAATTACCAAATGAGTCTGAGCATGACATTATCATATAACTCAACTCAATTAATATCCTTCAAAATACAGGTGCTCTAAATTGCACAGCATATTCAAGGTGTGAGAATAAAATAAAATAAAATTGAAGGATACAGAATCACATAAAAAATATAAAAATATGGGTGGAGTGGTCGACCAGAGAACTGAATGGCAGCACATTAGCTGAGCTCCCTAAGACTCACTAGGCAATCCAGTGCAGTCGGAGAAAAATACCAAATAAGGGTAACCCCAAACGTCAGAATACAACTCACAACTCTTTGGGGAAGACCCCAGCGGGCAAATCTGGGCCCCTCACCAAGTTCTTTCAAGACACAGAATGCCACGAGGAAGAGGTCGGAGAAAACAAAATGGCGGCTGCCATAAGGCCTAATGACTCGGCTCATTCAAATCCAGCGCCCTCGGAAAGCTCCTCTACAAACCAAGACCTCGATATAAGAGACTTGCTTAAACAACTACCCTCGAAGGCTGACCTAGCGACAATGCTAAGCAAGCTAGAATTCACCTTCCAGATGAAATTGGAGGCCCTAGGCACAGATATCCGCCAGGTGGGGCGCAGAGTTACAGAGCTGGAGGAAGATAAAGATGTAACTAACTCCCAAATCTCGCTCCTAACAAATGCCCTGGACAAGCAGGCACATTTACTTACCTCTCTTCAGAGATCCATGGACGACCTCGATAATAGAGGTCGCAGGAATAACCTGAAGGTTCGCGGCATACTGGAGACACAGGATGAAGACCTATACGCCTTACTCACAGAATTATTCAACCTGCTGCTGGGGGAACCTGTTGAAACACCCACTATAATCGACAGAGCACACAGGTCGCTCAGACCTAAGGGATTGGCAATGGAGGTTCCAAGAGACACCATATTCTGGCTACACTATTTTGCCGTGAAAGACAGAATTATCCAGGCCCTCTGCGACACATCCACACCACTGCTGTTCCATGGGCATGAGGTACAAATATTGCCACATCTGTCCTGGCTTACTCTCCAGGCCAGAAGGGCTTTGAGGCTTGTCACGGAACTACTGAGGAACAGGCAGGTGAATTATTGATGGGGATTTCCCTTCGCACTGATCGTGTCACACAGAGGCTCCACATACTCCATAGCCACTCACCAAGATGTGGCACATTTTCTACAAGCCCTAGAACTGCCAACTACACAGGTCATGGACTGGTTCACTCCACAGCGGGCACCTGAAACACCCAAGCTGCAGCAAAGACAGAGGTGGAATAACCCGAAGAAACAAGAGGAAGGCTGACCAGAACTCTACTTTCCCAAGGACGGGACCACCAACGCAAACCCAAAGGAATTAAGGCACGGGAGACTCTGGGGGGCGCGAAGCACACTGATACCTCTAGTCACCTGGGGGAGGGGGTTTACATTTGTATTTAGGGCCCCCACCCATCACTCAGGGGTGGGGGCCAGGGGGAGGACAATAGGTCCCCCCTTATTCTAGTTTAGGGCCCCCACCCACTGCTCAGGGGTGGGGGTCAGGAGGGAGGACATTAGGTCCCCCCCCTTATTCTAGTTTAGGGCCCCCACCCACCATTCAGGGGTGGGGGCAAGGGGGGAGGACATTAGGTCACCCTTATTCTAGTTTAGGGCCCCCACCAACCGCTCAAGGGTGGGGGCCAAGGGGAGGACAATAGGTCCCCCCAATTTGTATTTAGGGCCCCCACCCTAAATACAAATTGAGGTGGGGGCCAGGCGGGGGCCCAATTTGTATTTAGGGCCCCCACGCACAGCTCAGGGGTGGGGGCCAGGAGGGAGGACAATAGGTCCCACCTTTAGTTTAAAAGCCCCCACTCGCACGTCACGGGTGGGGGCTCAGGAGGCTGGACCCTTTTTGTTTAACAGTGAGCAGCCACTGTTTAATAGACATGCCCCTACTCGCGGTATAGCGAGTAGGGGCAAAATTTACTAATACTAAGTAATTTTTACTTAGTATTAGTAAATTTGGCTGAAAGACCAACTTAGGTCTTTCAGCCTTTTGGTAGACAACTCTCTAATACCGTGGGAATTAGGGAGTTATCTACCAAGCGGCTGCAAGAGAAGTCCTGAAATGCCGGAGTTCCGAAGTGTCTAAGTTCCCGAAGTGCTGAAGTTGCCGAAGTTCCAAAGTGTCGAAGTGCCGAATTGACAAAGTCCCGAATTGACGGAATGCTGAATATTTTCCCTATGCACATGCCTAAAACCTATAGTGCCAGGAAAACAGGTTTGTGTTTGTGGCACTATAGTACTTTGTATAAAGTCCTTGTAAAGTGCAAAACACGTTTCACCTCATATAGAGGCTTCCTAAGTTGCTGCTTCATCTTGTTCATGGGTTCTTTTTATATGATTCTTAATTGGCGGTCTTTTTTCCCCCTTCTATTTTTGGCCGCCATTTTTACTTCCACTTCCGGGTTTTTGCGTTCCAGCCGTGAAACGCATCCTTGTGTTCCAAAGCCGCCATTGTGATCTTTTTAAAGCATTTTACATGGAAGAAATTCATATTTTCATATATTAGAAAGTATAAAGAGGAGCATATGCAAATAATCTTGTGATGACATATATACAAATGTTAATAGTGCATTAAGAATGGGAACAATATCCTGTAAGATGTAGAAAAAAAGATGTGTGTTTATTCTGCATGCTGTTAAAGGGCCAGGCAGATATAAAATGATAACTGAAAAATAAATCTATTTGGTTGAACTGGGGATAGTTTATAAATAGGCAAATATGTTTAATACATTGAATAAAAAAATAAAGTATACTATTTAAAAATGACAGACTTCAAAATCAGAGTTTAAACCATAAGGGATAAGAGTTTTAAAATGGAAAATAACTAATTTCTTTTTTTCCTAAAATTTTGATAAAATTACCCCCTCTCCAGTTTCTTTTAACTTCTTTTATGGCACAAAAAAACAGATTCTCTGGGTTTTGATTGTGGAATTCTTTGAAATGGAGTGACACACTGTGAGTTTCTAAGCCGTTTTTGATGTTCCTAATGTGCTCGGCAATTTTAACTTTCAAAGGTCGAATAGTCCTGCCTATATAGAGTAAATTGCATGGGCATTTTAAAATATGTATTATGCCCTTTAAATGGCAGGTCAAATGACCATTGATAATATATGTTTTTTTAATAATATTCCCTATGTCTTTCAAGTGTCGCTTTTTACTTTGTGTTGTCTTACAAGGAAGGCACATGCCACATCGATAGAAACCTTCTAGATCTTGGATAAAGTGTTTGGATTTTTTGGGAGAAAGGTGACTTTTAACTAAAAAAACTTTTTGGTTTTGATGGTAAAAATTAGTTTAAAATGGGGTCATCCTTTAGTAAGTGCCAGTGTTTCTTAATGATCTTTTGCATCCATCTATTATGCCCATTAAAGTTGCATATGAAAGGAATTTCATTTGTCTGAGTTATTTTTTTCTTTTGTTTGTAGTGTATAAGGTTTTTCCTTTGTAGACTTCCTACTTCCTCTATTTCTTTTTTTAGGGCTATAGTATCATAGCCCTTTTCTAAAAACTGTTTCTTAATGTGATTAGCTGGTTTGAAATAGTCAGAGCCCAGTTTGCAATTGCGCCTTTGTCATAAAAACTGGCTTTTTGGGGCATTGATGAGCCATGGGTGGTGATGACAACTTGTTTTTTCAATGTAACTATTTGCGTCAACGAATTTGAAGTGATTTTTTTTGTTATTATTGTTGACTCATGTATACTTATGTGTAGGTCTAAAAACACAATTTCCACTTCACTGTCATGGCTAGTTAGGTTGATCCCATAATCGTTAAGATTTAAAAATTGGATAAAAGCATGAAGTTCCTCTGCGGTATCGGTCCATATAAAAAAGATATCATCTATGAACTGGCAGTAGGATACCAAGTCCCCCCCATCTGTTTCCTTGTAATACAAATGATTCTTCCCAGAATGCCATGAAAAGGTTGGCATAGCTGGGGGCAAACTTAGTGCCCATCACCATGCCACAGATCTGAAGATAAAATGTATTGTCAAACCAAAAGAAATTGTTCGTTAAAATGAGTAAAATACCTTCTAAAATAAAGTCGATTTGCTCTGATTTGAAATTATATTTTTCTAAAAAATATTTTACTGATGATATTCCTTTGTTATGGGGAATAATACTGTACAAAGAGGTTACATTGCATGTGACCATATGATGTCCATTGACCCATTTTATGTCTTCCAGAATCTGTAAGATATGGATAGTGTCTTTAAGGTACGAAGGATTTTTTTATGACTAGCGGTTGTAGTAGGGTGTCGATGTATTCTGAAATTCTTGTAGAGATTGAATCAATTCCAGATATGATAGGTCTTCCCGGTGGATTTTCTATACTTTTATGGACCTTTGGTAGAATGTAGAAGACTGGTATTTTGGGGTTATCTACTAACATATATTCTACTTCTTTATCGCTAAGAATTCCTAAGTCTTTCTCTTTCTTTATATATTCTTTAAAAATGGTAATGGTATGCTGTGTGGGGTTGTGGGTTAATTTCTGGTATGTGGAGGAATCTGGGAGAATTCTTTCTGCTTCTCTCACATACTGTTCTTTGATTTGGATCACTATTCCTCCTCCCTTAACGGCTGGCTTAACTATTAAGTTGTCATTATTTTTCATATTTTTCAGTACTCTTTTTTTTTTTCCTAGCGACAAGTTTTGCTGGTATTTATTAATTTTCTTTAGTTTCTTCACATCTTTCATTACCATTGTTTCAAATTATTTTATTTCATTTTAAATAAGGTGCCGGGGGGAAGAATTTTGATTTCTCCTTAAGTGATGTGTGGAAGTATTCATCTTCTTCCATTATTGTACTGTTTTCTTCTTTATTGCTAAAAAAATTCATATCCACAAAAAAATCAAAGGAATTAAAATCAGCAGTTGGTGCGAATTTAAGACCCTTGTTAAAAATGCAAATTTGTTCCTTTATTAATGGTTGACCTGTAAGGTTAAAAATTCCTTCTAAATTGAGATCTTCCCTCTCTTCTCTATGTGTTGCTTCCTTCTTTCCTCTCTTTCTCCTTCTTCCAGTGAGCATTGTCTTTTTCCCGACATTTCCCAAGGTTGAGAACTGTCTATCAATTTGCTTCTGTTTTGGATCGGTATTGGGAGGTGGAGATATGCGTCTACTGTAGTTTCTTGTTTCATTACGTGTAGTAGTAGATCTTCCTTTAGAGGAATAGGTGGTATTGTGATGATCTAGTACTTTAGCCAATTGTTTCCTTTGTGTACCTTCTTTTTACCACATCGCTGTACTTTCTTGGGTTTGGGTGTTCCATAATAGATGTATGAGCGGATTCGTTTGTTATCCGGTGATGTCTCCTATGTGTTGTTGTCCCATTTATTGCACTTTACTATTTATATTGGCAATATTGCACTATTATCTGTCTGTTTATATTTTGTCCCTAGAACATATTGGTCCAGGAACCATTCCAACTTTAAAACAAACAATAAAAATACTCCACCGTAAATTGTATGTATATAACCCTTATGTTATGGCCTTGTATTTTTGCCAAGTTAAGGGAGGTCCTAAATTGAATAAAGTAAAAGAAGTGTTACTTTTTCATATATGAACTACAGTGACCCTAAAATGAAGACAGCTAAGGTATAAATAGGTGTACTTTTAAATGTTAAGAGACAGAGAGAGATTTGGATACAGACATTGCTCCATCTTCAAATGACAGAGAGGCTGACATGATGACATGTTCAGGAGGGTATGTTATTCTATTTAAAATGACATTTGCAAGCATTTAATCTTCTAAGCTCTGCTATAAATTATTGTAATGAATTTTATGTCTATTTTTATACTTTTATATAATAGCTAAAAGACAAAACTTTATTAGCTTCTAAGACAATCCTTATTTTATATTGCATTCTTAATTATTTATATATGTTAAATAGAGGATCTCTTACACTAACTATATAAAATTATAGCTAAGATATCTGTATTGTTAGCCCTGCTAAGTTCTATGCTTTAATACGTTATAGTGGTAAATAAGGGAACCAGCCACGATTACCGTACCTATATGCTCTTTTACTTACATCCTCCTACTGAGACAATTTCTTCTAATATTACAGTTTAGAAATATTTATTTTACAAAATGACTAACAATAATATCAGTGTATATATCACAGAAAGGCACTGTATATTTAGCTCATTGGTAGTTTCCAAGTATGTCCTGGGGTATGTTATTAACAAATACAAGTAAATATAATAAACACTACAGCAATTTGTAGCCTAATATCTAGTCAGAAGAAAAAAGTAATAAAAATAACCAAGTTTCAGTGGCATTCTGCTGCTACCGCTGTACTATAATTATTTGATAAAAAAAATTCATTGAGTTTAGAAATAAAGAGAGAAAATGTTTGAAAAACTGAAAAGTCGAAAAGAAATTGTTCAGCTGATAGAAAGATATATATAGATTCTAGATTGATAGAGAGAGAGAGAGCGTGAAAGAGTTAATGTTCACATCCACTAATTTAGAAAACGTTTGAAATGTCTTGTTTTCAAAAGAAAAGCAGATTTTTTTTTGTCCATTAAAATAACATTAAATTCATCAGAAATACAATGCAGATATTTTTATGTTGTAAATTACTTTTGTAGCTGAAAATGGCCACATTCTTAATGAATATCTACATAGGCATACAGAAGTCCATTATCAGCAGCCATCTATCCTGTGGCATGTTGTGTTTACTAATCCAAACTTATAATTTAGAAAACACATTTGTAATAGTGTTAGTACAGCTTAAAACGGTCATGACAAGTAAAGAAGCAATAAAAATGGCTTTCCTCTGTCTAGTTGAGTATCTGGAGCATCAGCATTTGTAAGCTTATTTAAAGGCATAAGCTGGCCATAAACAAATAGCTTTCTTCTTAAACTCATCAGTCAATTCATGTCAAACTAAGACTATTCCTTGATAGAAATTGCCAAGAAACTAGAGATCTCATACAAATATATTAGTGTCTAATTTGAGAAACAGACACTCTACAGGTCCTCAAAGTGAAGCTTAATTTAATATAACACACAAAACACCAGTCTCAACATCAACAGTGAAGATGCGACTCTGTTGCAACAAAAAATAAGATCTCAGGCTAGCCAATAAAATTTAATAAATAAATAAAATAAAAACTTAAGACAGGCAAAGTACCCCACAGACACTGAACAGAAGAAGATTGGAAAAAAAAAAGTATTATGGACAAATGAATCTAAGTTTGGAGTGTTCAGATCACAAAAGAAGAAGAGTGCTAAATGCCATTTGTTAAGCATGGTGGAGGCAATATGATAATCGAAGTGTGATTTGGTGGTTGTGGTGATATGGAGAGAGATTTGTACAGGGTACCTTGAAAATTCCATGGCATATTCAAGGTGTGGTCTTACCAGTGATTTACAAAAAGAAGAAGACAAAGAGAAGACATGCCCCCTTTTTATATGTTACAATACATTATTACCTTAACAACTGCTGATTGACATTGTTGTTGTCTATAACAATTCCCATCCTTCTTATTTGTTGAAGGACACTTTGATAAAGCCTCTTTGCAGGAGAAACGTGTTAGTGTTTTTTAAAGCTGTTTTATGTTACTGAATTTTTTTTGTAGCCATTTATGCTATTGGAGCCTCCAAGTCTATCCTTTTATTCTATTTTATTTTTTAAATAATATAATTCCTTTTAACTCTCACCAACACCCCTACTAGAGGACTCGAGGAGTGATATCCTTGGTGGGGATCATACCACCTATGCCTACATATATTGAGCAATATCCTATTTGCTCTTCACTTGTGAGCATACCTCCATTTTTTATAATTTTATTTTGTGTTTCTCTCCTCTTTTTTTATATATATAACCAACTATTTGAATAACAGCCTACTGCCATTGGAAAGGAGATATACCCTACTACCACTGGAGACCCCCTTTTGAGGACATCCAAGGACCATCTACATATTCATAGGCTGGGTTTGTCCCATCCAGGCGCACATATCTGGAGCTGAGTATAGGCTCCAGAAAATTGTAAGTGCAATTCCTTTTCCTTCATTTACCATCACTTAAGATCTCAACATACTACACTATATCTGTGTGGGAATTCCATCACAGGCGCTGCACCCTGATCCTACTATTTACCTCCATCGTACCACCAGAAAAGAAGAGACTCTGGTTTTTGGGAAGTTTCAGCAGCCACATACTATAATTACAAGTACTGATATTTCACCTACCCCTATATACCCCATTTTGAATACCCTGGGCTGTCTACATTTGAAAATGGTCTGGCAAGCTGAATTGGGCAAGCCCAATAATGACCATGTAACTTTCAAAAACACCATAAAACCTGTACATGGGGGGTATTGTTATATTTGGGAGACTTCGCTGAACACACATATGAGTGTTTAACCCCTTAAGGACACATGACATGTGCGACATGTCATGATTCCCTTTTTATTCCAGAAGTTTGGTCCTTAAGGGGTTAAAACAGTAAAACGTATGATGACGATGAAATCCCCAGTAAAAGTGCAGTGTGTTAAAAAAAAATTAAAAAAAAAATTAAAAATGCTAACTTTGGCCAGCAATTGTGGCTATTACAAAAGACTGGACATGACCCATTTTGAATACCGTGGGTTGTCTACTTTTACAAATGGTATGCTATGATGGGGTTAATTTTTATTCCTGGGCTGCTATACAGTGTCAAAGGCAACATAGGCCCAGCAAACCAATCTGGCAAATTTCAATGTGCAAACATTGAAAAGTAAAAGGGGAAAGCCCTACATTTGACCCATGTAAGTTTGCAAAAACACATAAAACCTGTACATTGGGGGCACTGTTATACCCGGGAAATATTGCTGAACACATATTTGGGTGTTATTTGTCAGTAACACATAACAGGAATTGAGAATCCATGCATAAATTACAAAGTGAGAAAAAAAAATAACACAAAAAAAATGACTACCCAAAGGTTTGACGAAAACTGGTGGTATAATTAGTGCATGGAAAGTGTTAAAATACCACCATTTGAAATACCATAGGATGTCTGCTTTTCAAAAATATATGGTTTGATGGGGGTAAATTACATTGGCCAGCTTCAAAAATGTCCCAAATAGGACCTGGGTGCATGATGACCAGCTGTGAAAATTCCAAGTTGGAAGGTGCACCCTCCAAATAAGGTCTTTTAACCTGACAAACCTGTACATGGGTGGTATCACTGTACTCAGGAGATATTGCTGAACACATATTGGGGTGTTCTTTGGCAGTAACCCTTAAAGTTCTTAATACATGCATTTTTAAATTGCTATGTGTGTCAAAAAAATCACAAATTATTATTATTATTTTTTTTACATTTGGCATAGATTGGTGGTAAAATGGTTGCATGAAAAGCATCAAAATGCCCCACGTTTAATACCTTAGGTTGTCTTCTTTAAAAAAATATATAAATGTGAAGAGTTATTCAGAGATTCCTGACAAATATTAGTGTTACAATGTAATTTGCAATAATTTTGAAACAAAAAAATGGTTTGGAAATAGCAAAGTGCTACTTGTACTTATTGCCCTATAACTTTCAAATCAAGAGAAGAATATGTTAACATTAGGTATTTCTAAACTCAGGACAAAATTTTTAAACTATTTAGCATAGGTGTTTTTTGGTGGTTGTAGATGCGTAACAGATTTTGAGGGTCAAAGTTCAAAAAAGTGTGTATTTTTAAAAATATTTCATCATATTTTATAATTTTTTTTATAGTAAATTATATGATATGATGAAAATAATTGCATCTTTAGAAAAAACGGTTAATGGCGTGAAAAACAGTATATGATATGTGTGGGTAAATTAAACAAGTAAGAAGAAAATTACAGCTAAACACAAACACAAAATAGCCCTGGTCCCAAACAGTAAGACAATTGAAAAGTGGTCTGGTCACTGAGGGGTTAAGCTTACCTAAGCCCAGTATACAAAAATTCATAACCCGGTGAAAGGAACACAATGAGCTTGTTTCCAACATGTTCACTAAGTAATAAGCTGTTGTTAGCTGGTAAATATTTGTAACCAAAAACTACTGAAAGGTTTCCAACATCCATGCCCATGGTTTGCAGCTTATTGCTACTATTGTCTTCCCCAATGGATATCGTCTGTGACTTAAAGGGACACTCCGGACCCCAAAAGCACTTTAGCTTGCTGAAATGCTTTCTGTGTGAAGAGGGAATACTTTTTGTTTTCATTTTACATAAAGTGCAGATATCAATAGACATTGGCACTTTTGTAAATTAACCTGGTTACAACTCCTGACTTTGAAGCAAAAAATAGGTCACTTTACTTCCTGGTTTGGTTAGCTCAGTGGAGCTAAACTCATAAGGCAGCTATAGCTTACAGCACCTGCCTTCAAAGACTTTTCATTGAGCATTGGGATTCTGTGATTGGACAGCCACAGAAAGTCTGGGTGGGTTTAGAAGGGCAGAGGTGGCAAAATCTTCAGACATGAAGAAAACTGCAGCTTTTGCAAAAATTTTTAGAAATACACACAATTAAAAAAAATGCATACATAAATGCATGTGTGTTTTCGTTGGTTGCATATCTACTAGACAGTTATTTTTATATATTGTTTATATTTGGGCAGTGGAGTGAAATTTTAGTGACTTATTAGTGACTCAAACATATTCAACTAAAATGTGCACTTTAAAAGATTTCGTCATGGCAACCTCACCTGGACAGTATAAATTAGATCCTATGTGCATATGAATTTCACCTGTAATCACAAAGACAAAGGAGTTATCTGATTTATTTGCTTATGAAGGAGGATGTACTTCCCAAAAACATGTAGGCTTGCTGTGTAGAACTGTGATTTTGAACTATTCCATGTACATAACTGTGTTGTGGCTCTGTGAGTCCTAGTTGTTGGCTTTACTGATGTAGGTTTTAATATTGGTGAGATGGAGACAGCTGGCAAAATGTAGCTTGAAGCACAAAAATGAGTTGGTGAGTAGTGGTTAATATCTCCTATTATTATTCTCTATGGTAGCTGGTAAAACTTTTGTCAGACAGTAAATACCAGTCATAGTTGGTTAGCTTTTTAAGCCAATGGTCACAAATGTTTGTTACAACTATTTTAGAGATTAATGGCTTGCTGTCAAACTTCAATGACAATATAGGAAACTATTCCAGTGTTCAATGCTACCTGTTAAACATAGTGGTGTCAATAATGGAATGAGAGATATCTCATGCTCTGCATGGTTAAATAATAGCTATTGTTCTGAAAAAGTGTATCCTTTAATGCAATTCCATTCCCATATGATACTGACATATTCCCAAATGAAAATATTCTCTTCCACACTGCTAAACTGTAAAGTAGTGATTTTTATGAACCCCATAATGAATTAAAATGCATATACCTGCCTAGTCACCAGATCTATAGATCACTGAATAATTATACTTCCATTCTACAGAGAATTAGTAGAATTATGTATGCTTAAATTTGTTCTAATCTCCACTTGGCAATTTATTTACTCTCAGATGTTTGTTATTTTGTCCACCTCTGTAAATCATACTAATGTCGAACATGTCTGAAATGCTTTAATATAAAATTTGCATTATTGAGCAACAACACTGTACATTGCATGTGTGAGTTGTTAGGAAGTAATTTTTATATTTAAGTTCAACATTTCATTTTCAGTGAGGTAGGGAGTTCTGGTATAGCTATTGTGTACACAGAGGAGAGGGAGTTCAACTGGCACTGAGTCGCTCACACTGGAAAGAATAGGGATTCACAAAAACCTATAACTAATAGCAAAAAAAAAAAAACACTCTAGAGGATAGTGCATGGGTACCAGGAGCTGACTTGTGAAAATAGCTTAAAATAGATTAACTAATATAGTGAATATGTGATATACAAAAACTTCAAATATGTGTATCTATAAAAAAGAATGTGTAAAAAATTGGGTACTGTGCCTTTAAAGAATGTAAAACAAAAGTGGAAGTTTAGAAACTAAATGACAAAAAAGTACAGTTGTTGTGTGTCAAAGTATAAACGAAGATGCAATAAGATATACCCATAAAAAATATATGGAGACAATATATATATATATATATATATATATATACATACATAAAAAAAGAAGCCTTGCACTCCTACCAAAGAAAAATTAGAACCCGGTGCTAGATTGCACAATAGATACAAAACAAATAAAGAATCAGCACTCCCAGGGTTTTTAAATAAGTAAAAAATACTTTACTCCATATATCGACGTTTCAGCTCCTCTTGGGAGCTTTCATCAGGACAGCATACAAGATATAAATGAAACAAACTTAGCTTAAGTAAGAACATAGGTCCAATTAGTACTCAGATTTCAGGTGTGTTGATAAAGCAAACTCCCCTCCTCATGAGCATCCGCTCAAATGAAATTCGCGCCCGGCAATTTCCCACTTCCGCATACATGGTCATGTGATGTGCGTAACGTCGTTACGCATATATCGTTGCCATGGGGATCGAGACGCCAACTGCGTCTAACAAACATCCCTTCAGTTACTTCCTGATTAGCTGCGTTACCTATAGTCATGGTAACGCCGAACACATGCGCATCCGTTTTAGAGATTCCCCGATCTCTATATCTGTCCTTCACCTTAGTGGAAATATGAAATATAGCCTCTATTTGCACTAACATTAAAAAGGAGAGGAGGGAAAGGTATCAACATACAAATCACCTACAGTATCACAAGGGACACATAATAATTCCAAAAATTAATGATTCTATCCACCATTATACTAGTGCATGAACTATATTATCAGGGATCCTAATATACATCCTACATCCAAATAAAAATACTCATAAGTGAAAAAATCTGTGCTAAAATAAACATACAGTGAAAATCTTAATCCTAGTATGATAAATGTGGAATTGGAAAAATCCACAATCAGTGTATATATATATACTGTCATAATTGTAATCATATTTAAACATCCACAAAGATGTATCCTATTTAGTGTAACAAACAAATGATCTGATGATCATCTATCCAAAAGTTGGTTCAAAAGTGCTTGTGCATAATTTTGGTGCATAACCACGCTATACTGTACAATCAGTGTCAATGATTAAAGTGGGGCAATGTCGATAATTAAAGTGAAACAGTGCTTATAATCCAAACTTACATTATCAACTGTAGACTATATCACCATTGAAATGGGGTAAAAATAGAGGGGGTAAACCCTCTATACTATTAATAATTAACCCTAAAATAGGGAAAAATTATGCTATATGAAAATATCCAAAACAACCTGAAATGGAAGTACCAATTGCTAAAAGACCCAAAGCATGACAAGTTTTTAACATTACATATAAACGAAAAGATAAAGCATATTTAAAAAGTAGAGGAATTGGAATGATGATAACGGGGGCTAACATTGAATAGGCAGGACCACATTATGTTCCATCTGTCTTCCTACTAGCTCTCACCCCCTTATCATAGTCACAGAAAAGCAATAAATGACAGTTTTTCATTTAATCCATATGGGGCTAATGTGCCCAATTTTTTGATCCACCAAGTCTCTCTTTGTAATAGACGTTCTTGTCTATTACCACATCTTCTGGAGATTGGAACATGGTCTATCGCCACACATTTCAAAGATGTGAGGGGATGACCTTTTTCCAAGAAATGTCGGGCAACTGGTTTATCCGTCTTGTTGTCCCTATAGGCCAGTCTAATGCTGGACCTGTGTCCTCTTATCCTCTCACAGAGAGCAGTCTCTGTCTTCCCGACATAGTTGAGCCCACAGGGACAGGACAGTTTATAAATTACAAAGTCAGTCCGACAGTTAATTCTGTGTTGAATTTTGAATATTTCCCCCTTATGTGGGTGATTGAAACTTTTGCAGGGGATAAGATGACCACAGGTTACACAGCCTAAGCATCTTACACATCCATTATTGGTATTACTCTTGTTCTCCGGAAGGTAACTTCGGATTGGATCAGTCTGAACCAAAAGATCACGCAAGCTTTTACTGTTTTTAAAAGAGAACAGTGGCCTATTTCGCAAGCTCTCAGGAAGACTTGTATCATTCTCCATAAGACGCCAATTCGTATTAATTTCATGGCAAATTTGAGTGGTAGATGCATTATATGTCATCGGAAACGGAATACGGTCCTTATTATTCCGAAGTCGTGTCACTCCTCCAGCCACATGGTCCCTAGCTTTTCTAAGTGCTTTGTCAAGTATCACTCGTGTGTACCCTCTCTGTATGAATTTATTATACATTTGCTGTATTTGTTCCTCACATCGATTGATATCCGAATTGTTTCTTATAACTCTTAAAAACTGGGAGAACGGCAGTGAATCCTTAACATGTTTAGGATGGGCACTTTCATAATGGAGCAAGGTATTTCGATCAGTTGGTTTTGTATACATTTGATACTCAACTCTCCCTTGTTCCAATCGAATCTCCAAATCCAGAAACTGTGTCTGGTGATGGTGAATATGTGATGTTACAAAAATGGGGGTATCTGATTCATTAATGTCTTCCACTAATTTTTGTGCTTCTTCCATAGACCCCCTCCATAGGATCAGTATGTCATCTATGTACCGGAAATACTTCAGAATGAGTTTTGAGTGTCTCTTGAAGATATGTTCTTTCTCAAACTGGTACATGTATGAATTGGCATACATGGGAGCCATTGCCGCTCCCATAGATGTCCCCGCTTTTTGTAAATACCACTTTGTTTCGAATCTGAAATAATTATTTCTGAGAGCCAAAGATAATAATTCAAGAGTACATTCAATGGGGGGGTCCATGATAATATTCAGTTTCTAAGAGTAATTCTCGCATCGCTTCTATTCCCCCTTCATGTGGTATTACTGTATACAAACTCGAGACATCTAAAGTAATAAAAATGACTGGTTCCTCAATATTTCCCAATTTCTTAAGCTCCTCTATTAACTGTGCCGTATCCTTTAAACATGTTGGGATTGCATTGACTGGTAGTTTAAACAAGAAGTCTAAATATTTCGCTATCGGCTCCAGTATTCCGTCCACTGCTGAGACAATCGGACGTCCGGGAGGCTTCAAGGCATTTTTATGAATTTTCAGGAGTGTGTATATAACAGGAGTCCGTGGGTTACTTTTATTCAGAAATTTGAATAATTGTGTATCAATATATCCTGCTCTTAACCCAAAGGAGAGAGTTTCATGTATTTTCTGTGCTATATCCATGGTTGGATCTCCCTTCAAGATTTGGTAAGTATTCACATCATCCAGTTGTCTATAGATTTCCAATGCATAGTCCCTATAATTTTGTATCACAATTCCCCCTCCCTTATCCGCCGGTCGTATTGTTATAGTTGCATCTTGTGATAGTTTATGTATCATACTCCTCTGTTCCTTAGAGAGATTAGAGTGCCTTGAATGTTTCTTGGAAAGAATGTTCTCCGTTTTTGATTTCACTGTTGTTAAGAAGGTCTTGATTGTAGAGTGACACAAAGGTGGATCAAACTTACTAGGTTTTTTAAATCTGTATCCTTGTTGTTGTGCCTGATCCGATGTTTGGTCCTTTTTGGTTTTATTAAAAAAGTCTTTGAGCCTTAGACTCCTCCCAAATTTGAAAAGTTCCACATCCCATTGAAAACTGTTAGCCATTGTGGTAGGGATAAATGAGAGACCCTTATTCAAAATATCAATCTCCCCTGTAGATAATTCCCTGTCAGAGAGATTGAAGACAGGGATTATTTCTGTAGAGGAGGTCTGTCTCTGAGACCAATGGGGATGCCCCCCGGCCTCTCCTTGTGACTTGTCTCCTTCGTTTTTCTGACTGCTTCTTGTGATCTTGCGTAGAGGGGTTGCCTCTGATGGTTCGCTGACCCCTAAAAAAGTGACTGATTTCTGTGTCGTATTGCCCTCGTTCTCAGAGGCAGATTCTCCCGATGTGATATCTATGGTGGAGATATTAGGTTTCACTATTTTCTTGCGGAAACGCCTTGGTCTTTGTCTTTGATCTCCTGTCAGCCATCTATATACTTGGTTTTCACTATAATCCAGGCGTACTCTTTCCATCTTTTGTCGCTTGAATTTAACCGGTTGATTTTTGTACTTCAGGACCTCCTCATTCAACTTTATCTGTTGCGCGATGCCTTCTTGTGAATTCAGAAGAACCGCATACTCTCCTTCTACTTGTTGTATCTTTATTCTGATATCTTGTAAATCCTCTTTAACGTCTTGGATTATAACCAACATTAGATCCATAGAGCACTTATTAAGGATGGCTGTCCAGTTCTTCCTTACTTTAGGTTTCATTCTTCCTATTGTTGGCATATTCTGTACCCTAAAGCCCCTTGGAATCTGCTTGGCTTTGTGGTAGTCTGAGAGGAAAAGGCCATGAAGGTCCAAATCAACTTCCCTCTTTTTCAATTTTAATAATTTGAAATATAAATCTTTAGTGGTGATGGTAGATGGTAATTCTAGACTTGTTGTATCCCATAGTATTTGCTGGGCTTGTTCTTCCGTAAACTGCAGTGTCTCCATATGTGGAGTATATTCATCAGCTGTTGCTATGTATTCATCCATCTTAGTAATTCAAAACTCAATATAATAGTTTCTACTATATAGGGAGAATCACTTATCGGGTGAGTCAGTCTATACAAAGTATTCCAATGGTGTGTATTTTCAAACAAAAATAATAAAAAATAATCCTTTATTCAAAATTCTATTAAAAAATATCCAAAAAGGGCCTATATAGCCTCCAAGCTTGAACAATTCCTCTACTATAATATTGGAATGTCTCTTTAAGGGATATGCATAAAATTCCAAGGTCTTAATCTTCATATAGAGCCAATAGTCCACAATGCAATATAGCCATTAGATCTTATATTGAAGAAACAGTACAATAATTGTAGCTTTCTTCCTCTTCTTATTGCAATATCCTTCCCAAATGATGAGATTCCAAAATAAGTTAAAAACAAATCCAACTCCACTGTTGTCCTTATATCAAAAGCTACTTTTTAATGTCTATCAAACAATAGACCATGTGGGTGCATAGACCCGGTGTAGTGCTAGTACTCCCTGAATACAAACATAAAAAAAGAAGCCTTGCACTCCTACCAAAGAAAAATTAGAACCCGGTGCTAGATTGCACAATAGATACAAAACAAATAAAGAATCAGCACTCCCAGGGTTTTTAAATAAGTAAAAAATACTTTACTCCATATATCGACGTTTCAGCTCCTCTTGGGAGCTTTCATCAGGACAGCATACAAGATCTGTTGTATGTATTCTCCAAGGGATCTGTATGCAAAGTGATCTTTATGCTGGTTCAATCAGTCTGTATCCTGCCAAAGTGATCTTTCTGCTGGTTCAATCAGTCTGTATCCTGCCAAGAAGGCAGGATACAGACTGATTGAACCAGCAGAAAGATCACTTTGCATACAGATCCCTTGGAGAATACGTCTACCAAAATTGTCTGCTCTGTCTGTCCCCCTGGAGTGAGGTCTTGTTGGGGCGCACATTCAGACGCACGCCGTTCTCAGCTGCATCCATAAGACGAATTGGCTAAACACAATCCACATCCATCCTAAGCCGGTCCGAGGGTTCACACCATCAGTTGACTTTCATAAGACTGGTAACATTATCACTAACTGTTCCTGACCTGTATTTTTAGCTTTTTATACATATTTAATTTTTAATTTTTATTTTCAATAAACTGTATTTTTTACTTGATCCAGTTTTTTTCATTTTACTTCAGTCTACAGCAATTGATTTATGGCTTTAAGTTAACAGTCCTATTTACTTTGTGGCTATCTTGCTATTTTTGTAACATTATTTCTATTAATACCAAGTTCATCACTCAGTGGAAGTGCTATTTACCCTGCACATTCAAATATATATATATATATATATATATATATATATATATATATATATATATATATATATATATATAATTATTATTATTATTTTTTTATATATATATATATTGTCTCCATTTATTTTTTATGGGTATATCTTATTGCATCTTCATTTATACTTTGACACACATCAACTGTACTTTTATGTCACTTAGTTTCTAAACTTCCACTTTTGTTTTACATTCTTTAAAGGCACAGTACCCAATTTTTTACACATTCTTTTTTTATAGATACACATATTTGAAGTTTTTGTATATCACATATTCACTATATTAGTTAATCTATTTTCACAAGTCAGCTCCTGGTACCCATGCACTATCCTCTAGAGTGTTTTTTTGCTATTTTATTTTCATTGTTGCAATTTGCTTTCCCATATCCTTTTTTTCTTTTTATAGAGAATAAAAGGCTAACTTAATTTAAACTGTCACACTATTTTAATACTGTTATTGTTAAGAGATGCAATGCCATTCACCTAGTAGTTCACATTAACTGATTTACTTTTTTTTCATTTCTCAACATTAAGAAGTGACATTTTCTGAAATGTCTGAGATTAGTTTTATTCTTACAGCTCTAATTTAAATTTTGGCAAATGACTGCTTGCAGAATCATGCATTAGCTGTATCAAATAATGATAAAATATTATGCTGAGATCCTGACACACACAAATCTATCCATTCACAGAGATGCTGCACAGGAAGTAATTACATTTCTATAGACAGAATTTGCAATATTCATAACAGTCACAGAAAGTTTATCCTTGTACTCATTTCCTTTTAACACAAAGGTAATGGTAATCATAATATTCCAGTTATCTATTGAGGTTAAATTTAAAATGATTAGACACAGGTATTTGGAATAAAAAGTTGAAATGATAATTTTTGAGTTCTCAGTAATAATCAAAATAATTAAAACCTGTCTATAATACTTTATGAAATCATGCAGAATAAATTGAACTATTGTATATTCGGGTATACAGACTCGTCATAAAAGCATATTTATCATGTATATAGGGTCAACATATATTGCAACACTTTACAATTATACAATTGGTATGTCTGATAGGGATGTGCATGGGCAAAAAATTTGGTTAGGTCCGGACTTCGGCAATTTGGGACTTCGGCACTTCGGCAGTTCCCTACTCCTAACCCAACCCTATACCAACATCATAAACCTAACCCTACCCCTAACCTTACCCCACACCAGCCCTAACCCTAACCCCACCCCTAACCCAACCCTAATCCTACCCTAACCCCATAACCTTAACCCTAACCCTATGCTAACCCTATCCCTAACACCAACCTTCCTCTACCCCTAACCTTACCCCTAAACCTAACCCTACCCCTACTCCTAGTAACCCTACTAGGGGTAGGGTTAGGGGTGGGGTTAGATTCCTGTCATCAGTTCCTGAATTTTCCCTCCCTCTCTTGTTTTTACACTTTTCAGAAATCTGAAGCACTTTGGCACTTCCAAAATTAGGCACTTTGGAAATTCGGTTCAGCACTTTGGCAATTTGGTTCGGTTCGGCACTTTGACACTTCGGACATTCGGATGCATCCGAATGTCCGAATTGCCAAAATTCGTCCGAATATAAATTCGGACCGAAATGAATTGCACATGTCTAATGTCTGACAACAACTAATTGACAAACAACATATTGACAGAAGCAAGAGGAGAAGATGGCCTTGCTAAAACAAACTAACAATCTATAAAAAGCAGAGAATCTATGTAGAGCAGGGAAAAGTGACAATAGCAACATTTAACCAATAAATTTACTTTTTATGTGCATTACAGCCTATGAAAGCAACATTTCTGTTTAACCAATATATGCTCTACTGTTTGAATTAACACAAAGGATCAAATATACAAATAGAGATTTTTGTACGAGGTATATATGCACTAGATAAATTTGTAGTTTATAACCAGAAAAATAGGCATAAGGTATATAAAAGAAATATAAGTTATACTAAATGAGACTATTTGCATTCTGAAATTCATTAACTAAAATATTTATAATACAAACATAAACACAGAATTATAAAAATGTTATAGAAACATAGAATGTGACGGCAGATAAGAACCGGCCCATCTAATCTGCCTAATTTTCTAAATACTTTCATTAGTCCCTGGCTTTATCTTATAGTTAGGATAGCCTTATGCCTATCCCACACATGCTTAAACTCCTTTACTGTGTTAACCTCTACCGCATCAGCTGGAAGGCTATTCCATGCATCCACTACCCTCTCTGAAAAGTAATACTACCTGATATTTTTAAACCTTTGCCTCTCTAATTTAAGACTATTTATTTATTCTTGTTGTGGTAGTTTTCATTCTTTTAGATATAGTCTCCTCCTTTACTGTGTTGAGTCCATTTATGTATTTAAATGTTTCTCTCATATCCCCCCGTCTTGTCTTTCCTACAAGCTATTCTTGTTAAGATCTTTTAACCTTTCCTTGTAAGTGTTATCCTGCAATCCATGAGCCAGTTTAGTAGCAATCAGGCCACATGTGTTCATCGACAAGACAAGCTCAGTCCAAGTATTGTAACATGTTCAATTGGATGAAGTTGGTAGTAATAATCCAAAATTTGTTGAGGATGAAAAGTGATGTGCCGTTAAGGAGTTAACAGACATATTTTACATTTGCCCTCAGGTATTTTAGTCCTCTTACCTACGTTATAGAAAGTCATTTATGATCAAAAATATTTATTTTGCTATTCAGTTTTCATCATTAGTTAATGCAAAGTCTACATTAAAATGCATAATGCAATGTAAATACAAGTTAATTATGGAAAGTGAAGGGTTAAACAAATAAATACAAATGTATATTTCCCAGGAATTATAGGGCACACAATTTAAGCATCACATCTCTTTTCGCAGGATATAAGACTAAATGTAGAGTTGGGTGTCAACTTATCAAACTTTAAGCTTTCACTCTGATGCATAGAGATTATTTAAGATCCTAGCACTCCCCTAGTTTAACAGTGACCCAAGGACTTGGCTATCCCAAACTTTGCTTATACTTCAAGACCATAGCTCTCTACAGACTGAAAGGCTGGGGAATCAAATGTTGCATTTCGGTGTAGATCATAAAAAAAGACGTTCAGTGGCTAACATTCATAATGTCTATAGAATAAAAATGGCAATGAGATTAAGTGTAATAAAATTAAGTACCGGGGTGCTATTGATCACAGTATGGTGGAATACATTTTCAAAGGCTCTTAACTACAATTATATACTGGAACATCCATCAGCCACTGGGTTCTTTATGTTACTTTTAATTTAAGGTGTTTTTTAAACTGCAATCCATACACAGACATACTGCTTTGTCTTACATTTATGTGCTTGCTGTATACCCCATGTTTTAAATAAGTGTCACCTTACATTTTTTCTATTAAAATAACACTATAATATAGATGTTAATGACTACAGAAAGCGTAACTTCTTAAAATCCAACATTAGTCTAACCTAACAAAGGTAATATAATCTTCCAGAAATGTTAGTCTACTGTATACCGGAGATATGTACTGTAAGTCATACCAGTAATGACATGTACTGTGATTTATACAGTCCTAATAGCATGGTACAGGCTCAGATCCAAACACACTTCACACATTCCCCCACTATATGACAGTAGCTCTGTATGTTGTTGGGTGTAAATATACCACCAGCTATTAATGTGCAGTTCTGTGTCAACTTTCATCCATATCTTAACTGAAATTCCCAAAATACTGATTGACGAGAGAATGAAAAAAACTTAGCAAATAGGCAATTAACACTCAAAAATATATAAACATTTAATCTTTGAAGTGAATGAAAATCTCAATTACATGACTTAAAGCTACAACAATAACACTATCTCCCTGTTGCACTTTGATGTTAAAGATCACATTACTGTTAGGATAAGTACTGGATGTTTCTGTAGAACATTCTATCCTTTTTGTTCACTTGGGACAAGGTTTTCTTTAAAAATGCCTGTTCATGATCAAAGTGTTAGATCTTGATAAGTGTCTTCAATAAATAATCAAAGGGATTCCCTGCTGTTTTCTTTGGGATATAGGACTCCTGTAATTGGAAGCTCAGGTACACGAGATCAAGGAGTATATAGAAAGAAAGTTATTTATTTTCCAAAGAACAAGCACAATGCCAGAGCAATAGGAGAATACTCATTAATTTATATTCAATTACAAGTGCTAACACAAATGCTGTATATTGATAAGATTATTACAGACCTATCCGATGTGATATGCTATGTAAGGAGTATTTAATAATATGATTATAAGCTAAAGAAATATAATGTTAGAACTCATCTCATAGTCTGTTTGAAAAACAAATCCTTTTATTTTAAATTCAGGATCATAAATTTATTTGATATATGTTTTTTTTTTTTTAATATACCTGTCATTAGTTTTTTTTTCCTATATTGCACCTAATCTACTTTGTAATTTCCGCACAAACCTACTAATATATACTTGAATGTATTAGTTATTATGAAAAATGATTTAGACTGTTTCCCTCCTCAAATTTTTATAAACCTTTTGAGACTGCAGTGTGAGTGTGAAGTGTGGCCTGAAAAGTGCACGAAAACACAATAGAAACCATGAAGGCTACTTAAATATTCAATGAGAAAGTAAACAAGCAAAATAGAAATTATGGAAGAATTCACCATTACTATGATGAAATGTAATGTATTTTGCAGTAGATATGGAAAAGTGGAATGTGAAATAAGAGCCTAGGTTTCTATATTTAATTAAATAAATATATATTTTAAAAAAAATAAAAACATTTCTAACACTACAGTTTTCTTTTGACTCATATATTTCTAAAATAAAGAAATTTGTAAATGTTTATACTCAATTTGGATATTGAAGGAGTTAAGGAGCATAAAGTTATAGCTAAATATAGTTTAAAACCTAGTTAATCTTAAGGCTAGATTTATATATATATAATGCATGCAAGCTACCATGTCCTGTTTTAGGGCTCACCTGCATATATACGATTCTCAGCTGTATTAGGGCACTTACTTAAATACTGATATTAGTGCTGTGTTATATATTGATTTTATGTTACTATAGTCAATTAAATTAGGGTCATTAGTTTAATTTTCAGGTTATTGTTATATACAACAAAGGTCTAATACTAGGCACATTTACTGTTCTTTAGTATTTACAATGTTGCATATACTTTTACCCCATGTGTCAAGGCAAGGCACAAATGTTAAAGCACTGTTACCAACTGTTATTATATTATCCTTGATTCACATTTCCACATGATGTTGTATTATTATTCTGGTAATCTTGTATGTAAATGTATAGTGCTGACATATGCTATTATGGTTTTACTTGTCTAAGGGATTCATGTTACCCTATAGCAGGAAGAGAAATAGCCACAAGAGTTGTAAGCACATTTAGTAGGGCCTCTTTCCCTGTTCGTTTTTTTGGTATGTCGGTTATTTGTTGTGGGGTGTCATCATTCTGTAAATGTAGGGAGCTGTGAATTATGTTTTGGTGCTATATAGATAATTATGATTATAATCATAATAATATTAAAGCATCCAGCAATGTGTTAAAAATGCAGATAACTACATGCATGTAATCAATAAAGCTCTTTTTCTTTCCTTCTGTGTTTGATTTAAAAAAAAAAAATGTAAATCTCAAGATATCTTTATTATGGCTATTTTGTCCCACCCACCATTATTTTGTTGTTCAGTAGACATACCTTAAAAGTACACATAACTCCCTTTAAGGTATATGTCTGTCACCTTTGTTTCTTTTACTACTCTCCATTCATTTACTATTGTCTCATATTTAATAAGTCTAGGAGCAGTTGAACTGGAGTCCACAAGCACAGTCTTTCAGGTCTCTTAATTTTTAGTGATCCCACGAGGCCATCATCCTTTCTCATACTCGCCCCTCGGCCCAAACATCGCCCCTCGGCCCAAACCATAGGTAGAGACAGAGCCTCACCAGTCTCGGCCATTCTGTCTTGATCTTAGTAAATGCTAAAGAGAGGCCAAAACCCCACCATATCATGTGGTGGCCACTAAAGCCCCTGGACCCAAATATAGCTAAAGCTTCTCATGCCGCTTGGCACTTAGTAGGACCTCATCTGGCATCTGGCACCTGTCTATGTAGTTTCTTAGTCACTTGCCACTAGATTAATACACATTCAATTGAATTGAATTCTTTATACACCACTCTTTGTGTCATTAACATGGCATTAAGT
Organism: Pelobates cultripes; assembly: GCA_933207985.1. Classification (NCBI taxonomy): domain Eukaryota; kingdom Metazoa; phylum Chordata; class Amphibia; order Anura; family Pelobatidae; genus Pelobates; species Pelobates cultripes. The sequence continues at coordinate 115,303,486 of OW240916.1, forward strand.
GGAAAAAACAGTATTATTTTGCTTTCAGTCTCAATTTTGGCTCTAAAAACAGCCCAATGCTGTTTGACATTTTTACTGAAATACTGTGCTGAATTCTGCTTAACTGTAGTAGATGCCCAACTGTCATTCACTACTGAAAGTCCCAGGAGACAGCTTTTTAGGTATCCAACTTGACTTGACTGCAAGTTGACCTCTGAAGGGAGAAGTTTCATAATATCTTTGGTTCTATTGGTCAAAAAATATTTCCAGAATTCACCCCTTTCTCAGGATACAACACAGATGCTTGTCCACACTCTTGTTTCTTAACTTGTAACCCTCTGCTGTCTTCCTGAAAAGTGCCCAGATTGCCCCTCTACAGTTCTTCATAAATGCCTCTGCTAGATTCAGCTACCTTACATCCAGCATCTCTCACACTTCATCCCTTTGTCAGTGTCTACAATGACTTCCTGTTTCATTTAGGATATGGTTAAAAATGTTTGTGCTTACTTTCAAAAGTTTTCCATAACCATGCCCCTGCCTATATGTCCTCATTCATTAGCAGATATGCTCCAACCGGCCTCTTTGCTCCACCAACAACCTGTTCCTGTCCTATTCCTGCAACCACACACCATATTCTCCCTTTCCTGGTTCCTGTGGCCTGAAATCCAGTCTTGCTGTTTCTTCCCTGTATAACTATAGACACTGACCGCTTGAATGGCGCATCTTTAATGTATTTAAATTGAGTGACATCATGATCACCTTTAAAGTGACCATGCCATCTAGGTGACCCCATAGTCTTTCAATTTGAAATCATAGAGATTACGTGGACCAATCAGAAAGTGTGATAGCTAATATAAAACTAATTTGGACCCTTTTCATTGCTCTATCATCGTTTCTGCCTTGATACACGTTAGTGCTTATACTAAGTCTTGATATGTTCCTTTGTAGTGGCATAATTGGAAATGGCTATAATTGTTGTTGTTTTTTGCCTTCTTTTGAATCAACACATATATAGCAATGGGGTTGGTGGAGGTGCAGAGAGAAACACATTGTTCCTCATTTTCAGGGAAAGAGAAAGGGTGCCTTGCTTTGCTGTCAACTTTTGTTTTCAATTATTCTGGTCCTTGACAACTGGTTTGAGAAGCACTGATCTATACTACAACGCTACGAGATGAAGATTAAACCACTGATCTTAATTACACATAGATTTTTTTAACTAATACTAATGAAAACAAATTGGCACTAGCATTTGTTTTCTGCTAAAAATCATAATGTGCTTGTGGATGTTAAGAGATATGTTCTGAGCATCCTTCACCCTCTTCCTGGTCAACAAGAAATCTTGGTACTTATGTTTGCTCACTTTCTATTCTGGGAATGGTCTCCTTTGGTCACTATGGGTCCTTGTGTTTCCTAATTTGTTTGCTATTATGAGAGTTCCAATCACCAGCAGACTTGTCCATTTAGTTTCAGCTGAATAGCAATTTGTTTGTCTGAGGTCCGAATCCTTGAAACACAATGCAGTAGGGATATCTGGACTGTGTCACAGTGGAATTAAGGGGCTTGTCAATTTAGTCAGAAAAAAAAACCTCAGGGCCACCAGCCTCCACCCCGTAAGAATTATATTGTCACATCATGCCATGTTCTGCGGAGATGTCTGGCTTTGACTTCTGGTATCCAGTACTCTTTTACATTTTTTGTTTAGTTTTTCTTGGTTTTTCTGGTTTTCTATTCTGTTTCTGGTTTTCTTTATGCTGGGTTTTTCTGGGTTCGTTCCTGTAATCCGTCCCTGGAATTCCCAGTCTCCTGGATTCATTTATATGTTTGTTTTATGTTGCCACACCCGTTTGTTTTCCATTTTTCCTTTTGTTTCAGTCTGGACCTGCAGCAGTGTTTCAAGTCTCTGCCCTTCCTTGCAGGTAAGTGCTATTGTGGTTTAGTATGGTTCTTTTAGCGAACATTAGGCAGTGTAGGACCTGCCGAAAATGGGGTACATTGGCGTTGTGGCAGGCTTATGCAATGTATGATCATATAATGTAACTAAATCCCCATACTTTTCATAGATAGTGCTTAATCATGTCTCCTCTTGTTTTGCCTATTATATCTTGTCTTGTTTTATTTTGTAATCCCAGTTCATGTATAGTCCTGTTCTGCCCTGTTCTTGTTTTCCTCATGTCTTGTGTACATGTTCTGGGTTCTGCTTTCTGTCCTGCTCTGGTTCTGGGTTATATTAGTTCTGTCTTGTTTTCATGTTTGGTGACTATCCTAGCCTTGCCTTGTTTCAGTACTGGTTACATCTTAGCATTCATCTGCTCTGGCTTCCACTAAGCTGCAACAGGGTCTTGGTTTGTGGCCGCACAAACGCTGGTGCTCAACACCAGGGGGCGTGCAGTTACCCTGCACCGGGCCCTGTAATCCACTTCCACGCTGAAGACTCCCGCTTTTCATCAGGCATACTGGGTCCCGCTGCCCGGACTGCCCGGACAGTGTCTGGGTCCCGGGCACCGGACCGCCACCGGTGACAGATGGCCGTAGGCACTTGGAGTTTGTGGAGTGGACTTTGTAGCTTTCCTGTTCTGTCTGTGTCGTGTTATGTCTGGTTCTTCTGCATGCAAGAGATCCTGTATCTGGACCAGCCTGCTGGAGATGGCTTCCTTATTTTTGTTGTGGAGGAGGTAGATCTGCTAAGCGGTACGGTGGTCGCTTCAGGTGTTTTCTTGTGATGCTTGGTTCCTGGTTTCTTGTTCTAGTTCCTGTAGGTTATTCAGCATGCAAGAGTTCCTGTATCTGGACCAGTCTGCTGGAGATGGCTTCCTTATTTTTGTCGTGGAGGAGGTCGATCTGCTAAGCTGTAAGGTGGTCGCTTCAGGTGTTCTCTTGTGATGCTTGGTTCCTGTTTTGTGGCAGTGCTCCTATTCTGGAGTGGATCTCGGTCCTGGCTGGTGGTTCCTTTGCTGGAGACCTTTCCAAAGGAAGTAAAGTAGTTCAGAATGGCATTGTGAGCCGCAATCTACTTTCCTGCTGTGTCGGGGAATCCTTGCCTCCGGTAAGTCTTGAGGACTTAGTTGCTGGATCCTTGCTTTTTTTCCTGGTCTCTGCCTGAGAGCTGCTTGTCGCGCCCGGAGGTCGCTCCTTAAGAGGGGAGTTATGTCACATCATGCCATGTTCTGCAACAGGGTCTTGGTTTGTGGCCGCACAAACGCTGGTGCTCAACACCAGGGGGCATGCGGTTATCCTGCACCGGGCCCTGTAATCCACTTCCACGCTGAAGACTCCCGCTTCTCATCAGGCATACTGGGTCCCGGTCCTCGCACCGCCACCTGGACAGTGTCTGGGTCCCGGGCACCGGACCGCCACCCGTGACACATATTCACCAACAGGTTACTTGTCTTTACCAGAAAGTATCTTTTGAGTAGGGACTTAATCTTTCCATGTCTCATGTACAGATCATGAGTAGGCATCCAAGAGGGGTTAATAAGTACATTAAAATTAACAGTATCCATCTGCAGAGTCTTGAATAAACTGCAGTATGTGGTGAAGAAAGTTAAAGGAATGACAATTAGGTGCATAGATGTTTTCAAATGTGTATTAGGCTTTCCCAATAGTGCCTTTGAGATATATGTATGTACCTTCTGTATCTCTTTTAATCTCTGTCTCCACAGATGGAACAAGAGTAGAATTGCTGTGCCTTTTATCTTAGATTATGCATTTTTGCTAAAAAAAAAAATCCCATTGGGAAATTTTGGACTTGAAGATGAGGCTCAATGACATCACAAGAATCTCTTTCTTGTGTATATGCAATGGACATATTGTGGAACTGGAGATCCAGAAACACTTCAGTCTCTATTCTAGAATGATAAAGGACAGCTATCATCCTAAAAAACATTTTTTGAATATAATAATTATTGCATTAAGTTTTGAAAGGAAATTGATATTTTAAAATGAAGTATATGGAAAAAAAGAAAATACAGAGGAAAAAATTATTCCTACCTTTAGTACACGACAGGATACTTTAGTCATATACAAACACCTTTGGTCAGACAGTGTTTGAAAACTGAAAGTCTCTCTGGCCTTCCCTGCTTCAACCCCTGCACAGAAGTAGGAGAATGCAGAAATACTGGCAGGAAAAGACGAGACCATAGTTACATAGTTACATAGTTACATAGCTGAAAAGAGACTTGCGTCCATCAAGTTCAGCCTACCTCACATTTGTTTTTTGCTGTTGATCCAAAAGAAGGCAAAAAAAACCCAGTTTGAAGCACAATTTTGCAACAAGCTAGGAAAAAAATTCCTTCTTGACCCCAGAATGGCAGTCAGATTTATCCTTGGATCAAGCAGTTATTACCCTACTAGTGATGTCGCGAACCCGAAATTTTCGGTTCGCGAACGGCGAACGCGAACTTCCGCAAATGTTCGCGAACCGGCGAACCGGGCGAACCGCCATAGACTTCAATGGGCAGGCGGATTTTAAAACACACAGGGACTCTTTCTGGCCACAATAGTGATGGAAAAGTTGTTTCAAGGGTACTAACACCTGGACTGTGACATGCCGGAGGGGGATCCATGGCAAAACTCCCATGGAAAATTACACAGTTGATACAGAGTCTGGTTTTAATCCATAAAGGGCAGAAATCACCTAACATTCCTAAATCACAATGAATATGGATTGACACCTGACATATGACATATTGACACCTTGACATATGGATTGACACCTGTCCTCAGAGCCCCTGATGCACACGGACACAGAGCAGAATAGAGACTGGTCCCCCTACATAGGGTCACTTGGCAGATATGGATTGACACCTGTCCTAAGGATCCCTGATACACACTGACACAGAGCAGAATAGGGACTGTTCCCCCTACATCGGGTCACTTGGCAGATATGGATTGACACCTGTCCTAAGGTTCCTGATACACACTGACACAGAGCAGAAT
>OW240916.1:115308499-115318499 GCA_933207985.1 Pelobates cultripes
TCCACTGTTAGCGTAACACACCCGCTTTAAGGACACTGACTGCTATTCAATCTATAACAGTAAAAAAAGTTTTTTGTTTTTAAATCCAAGCTATTGTGACGCAAGATCTAATTAGTGGCACTTGTCAGCGTATCCACTGTTAGCGTAACACACCCGCTTTAAGGACACTGACTGCTATTCAATCTATAACAGTAAAAAAAGTTTTGTTTTTAAATCCAAGCTATTGTGACACCAGATGTAATTGGTGGCACTGACTGGGGAAATGGGCACAGTATGCACTGTGAGCCTGACACAGAAGCTGGCAGCAGTGGCAGACAACTGACTGCTATTCAATCTATAACAGTGAAAAAAGTTTTTTTTTTAAATCCAAGCTATTGTGACACCAGATGTATTTGGTGGCACTGACTGGGGAAATGGGCACTGTGAGCCTGACACAGAAGCTGGCAGCAGTGGCAGACAACTAAGTGCATTTACATTAGATAGAAAAAAAAAATCCAAAAAAAGCATACCCTTATCCCTAACCTAGCTATACTTTTCCCTATCTTATGAACAGCAGCTACACTTTCCCTCCTCTTACTAAGCATGCAGCTTGAGAATGAATCTAAAATGGATGCTGTCCAGTAGGTAGGAGGGTCTGCTAGGGAGGCTGTGCTGCTAATTGGCTGGAATGTGTCTGCTGACTGTGAGGTACAGGGTCAAAGTTTACTCAATGATGACGAATAGGGGGCGGGTCGAACCGCGCATATGTTCGCACGCCGTGGCGAACGCGAACATGCTATGTTCGCCAGGAACCGTTCGCCGGCGAACCGTTCGGTACATCACTAGACATCACTAGTAGTGACCCTTTAATGTTATTATTTAAACATTTATATAGCGACTGCAAATTCCGTAGCGCTTTACAATGGGATAAACAACTCCTAGTTTACGGAATAAGAATATACCCGGCGAGTAAAAATGCTATCCCCCCCCCCAGTTTTTTTTTGGTTCCTAAGCCCATGGCTTTGCCTGTAGTTAGCTTCAAAATTAAGTGAAGTGTTTTGTATACATTTGACTGACAACACATGTGTTTGTTCTAATTTAACTTCAACCTTTTAGCTGTTAACCTTGTGGAAATGTCATTGAAAATCTTTCTTTTTCAAATCTAAGCAAAAAGTCCTGCAATATTTCATACACCTATTTTATACAGCTAAATGTACATTCATATTAGATATATATATGCCCCATAACATATAATACATATATATATTGCAAACTACACATTAAATAATGATCAACATTCCACAAGGTAATCTAGACTTTTTTGACCTAGGCGACTTCTCTTCTCAGTGACAATACCTCCTGCTGCACTGAAGGTCCTTTCTGACAGGACACTTGAAGCGGGGCAGACGAGAAGTTCTATCGCAAATTGGGATAGCTCAGGCCACAGGTCAAGCCTGCACACCCATAGTCAAGTGGTTCATCGCTCCTCAGAGTGTCGATATCTGCAGTTAAGGCGAGGTAGTCTGCTACCTGTCGGTTGAGTCGTTCTCTGAGGGTGGACCCCGAAGGGCTGTGGCGATGCGAAGGACTTAAAAAGCTTTGCATGTCCGCCATCAACAACATGTCTGTAAAGCGTCCTGTCCTTGTCAGCGTGGTCGTGGGAGGAGGAGGATGACTTTCACCTCTTCCCCTGTTAGATTCCCATTGTGCTGTGACATCATCCTTATACGCTGTGTAAAGCCTACTTTTTAATTTATTTTGGAACTGCTGCATCCTTTCTGACTTGCGGTAATTCAGTAACATTTCAGGCACTTTCTGCTTATACCGGGGGTCCAGTAGCGTGGACAGGTCGTTCTCCTTCAGCCTTTTTATACGAGGGTCCCTCAACAGGCACGACAGCATGAAAGACCCCATTTGCACAAGGTTGGATGCCGAGCTACTCATGTCCCGTTCCTCGTCCTCAGTGATCTCACTGAAGGTATGTTCTTCCCCCCAGCCACGTACAACACCACGGGTACCAGATAGGTGACAATGAGCACCCTGGGATGCCTGTTGTGGTTGGTCTTCCTCCTCCTCCTCAAAGCCCCATTCCTCCTCTGACTCCTCTTCCTCACAATCCTCTTCCAGCGTTGCCGCAGGTCCAGCAAGCGATGCTGATAAGGCTGTTTCTGGAGGTGATGGTGACCGCAACTCTTCCTCTTCCTCTTCACGCTCATCTACGGCCTGATCCAGCACTCTTCGCAGGGCACGCTCCAGGAAGAAAACAAATGGTATGATGTAGCTGATGGTGCCTTCGGTGCGACTGACTAGGTTTGTCACCTCCTCAAAAGGACGCATGAGCCTACAGGCATTGCGCATGAGCGTCCAGTAACGTGGCAAAAAAATTCCCAGCTCTGCAGAGGCTGTCCTAGCACCCCGGTCATACAAATACTCGTTAACGGCTTTTTCTTGTTGGAGCAGGCGGTCGAACATTAGGAGTGTTGAATTCCAACGTGTCGGGCTGTCGCAAATCAAGCGCCTCACTGGCATGTTGTTTCGCCGCTGGATATCTGAAAAGTGCAGGAACACCTGAAATGGCCACACACCTTCCTGGCCTGCTTCAGGACGTCCTGTAAGCCTGAGTACTTATGCACAAAGCGTTGTACAATCAGATTACACACATGTGCCACGCACGGCACATGTGTCAACTTCAATGCCGCCAACAAATTTCTTCCATTGTCACAAACCACTTTGACGATCTCCAGTTGGTGTGGAGTCAGCCACTGATCCACCTGTGTGTTCAGGATGGACAGGAGTGCTGGTCCGGTGTGACTCTCTGCTTTTAGGCAAGTCAACCCCAAGACGGCGTGACACTGCCGTATCCGGGATGTGGAATAGTACCTGGGGAGCTGGGGCGGTGCCGTTGATGTGGTGCAAGACGCAGCAGCAGAAGAGGACTCAGCCGAGGAGGTTATGGAAGAGGATGGAGTAGGAGGAGTAGAGGAGGTGGCAGCAGGCCTGCCTGCAAGTCGTGGCGGTGTCACCAACTCCTCTGCAAAGCCACACATTCCATGCTTGGCAGCCGTCAGCAGGTTTACTCAATGCGCAGTGTAGGTGATATACCTGCCCTGACCATGCTTTGCAGACCAGGTATCAGTGGTCAGATGGACCCTTGCCCCAACACTGTGTGCCAGACTTGCCATTACTTCCTTTTGCACAATCGAGTACAGGTTGGGGATTGCCTTTTGCGAAAATGGTACCGACCGGGTACCTTCACTGCGATTGTCCCAATAGCTACAAATTTTTGAGCGCCTCAGACTCCACCAGCTTGTATGGTAAAGCTGGTGGGCTAATAGCTTTCGGACAAGCCAGCGGTCAGGCGGCTGGAGCAGGGGTGACTTTCTGACATTGTCTTCTTAACGGCTCAAACATGTCATGACAGACACATGACTGTGGGAAGATGGCGTGAACTGCTCAAGCCCGGAGGTGGCGGATGGTTGAGAGAGGGGACAAGGAGGACAGCAGTGGTTGACGTGGCTGAAGATGCTGGACCAGGGGGAGGCTGGCGGCTTAGAGTAGGCGAGCTGCTTGTACTCATGTGTTGATCCCATAGGCGTTTGTGATGTGAGATCATGTGCCTACGCAAAGCAGTTGTACCTAGGTGGGTGTTGGACTTCCCACGACTCAGTTTCTTTTGGCACAGGTTGCAAATGGCATAGCTGTTGTCAGAGGCAGACACACAAAAAAAATTCCACACTGCTGAGCTCTGCAATGACGGCATTCTGGTGGTGGACACAGCATGCGTTGATTAGCGTGCTGTCGGGCTGACCCCGGGTGCCGATGCATGCTGTCTGACTGTGCCACTAGCTCCTTGCGACGACCTCCCCCTGCTTCCAACTCGTCTCCTCCTCCTCCCTGTCTCCCCATCTGAACTTTCGCCCTGTTCTTCTTCTTGCCGAGCGGGCACCCACGTGACATCCATGGACGCATCGTCATCATCAACCGCTTCACTTGTATCTGACAACTCAGCAAAGGAAGCAGCAGCGGGTACAACATCATCATCATCATCACACCGTACGTCCATGTGTGTAATGCTGCCTGCCTGAGACATATCCCTGTTATCTACATCCTCTGGCAATAATGGTTGCGCATCACTCATTTCTTCAAACGGATGTGTGAATAACTCCTCTGACATACCAACTGAAGCGGCTGTGGTGCTAGTTTTGGTGGTGGCGGCAGGCGGGTGAGTGGTATCTTGAGAGGTGCCTGAAGCTAAGCTGGAGGAGGATGGTGCGTCAAGGTTCTGAGCGGAGGCTGTAGAAGATTGGGTGTCTTGTGTTAGCCAGTCAACTATGTCCTCAGAACTTTTCAAGTTCAGGGTACGTGGCCTCTGAAAACTGGGCATTATTCTAGGGCCAAAGGGAATCACAGCACCACGACCACGATAGCCCCTGCGGGGTGGCCTGCCTCTGCCTGTCATTTTTGTTGGGATTAGTGGTACTATGCGTGCAAGCTACTGTGAGACCAGATATGAGTGGCAATGTGCACTGGCACAGTTGTGCAGAGCACAGGCTGTAGGCCTGACACCCGCTTGAAGATAACTAACTGCTATTCAATCTATAACAGTGAAAAAAGTTTTTTGTTTTTAAATGCAAGCTATTGTGACACCAGATATGAGTGGCACTGTGAACTGGCAGAGGTTGGCAGAGTACACACTGTAGGGCTGACACACCAGCTTGAAGACAACTAACTGCTATTCAATCTATAACAGTGAAAAAGTTTTTTTGTTTTTAAATGCAAGCTATTGTGACACCAGATATGAGTGGTGGCACTGACTGGGCAAATGGGCACCGTATCCACTGTGAGCCTGACACACCCGCTTTAAGGACACTGACTGCTATTCAATCTATAACAGTGAAAAAAGTGTTTTGTTTTTTTTAAATCCAAGCTTTGTGTCACCAGATCTAAATTGGTGGCACTGGTCAGCGTATCCACTGTTAGCGTAACACACCCGCTTTAAGGACACTGACTGCTATTCAATCTATAACAGTGAAAAAAGTGTTTTGTTTTTTTAAATCCAAGCTTTGTGTCACCAGATCTAATTGGTGGCACTGGTCTGCGTATCCACTGTTAGCGTAACACACCCGCTTTAAGGACACTGACTGCTATTCAATCTATAACGGTGAAAAAAGATTTTTTTTTTTTTAAATCCAAGCTATTGTGACACCAGATCTAATTAGTGGCACTGGTCAGCGTATCCACTGTTAGCGTAACACACCCGCTTTAAGGACACTGACTGCTATTCAATCTATAACAGTAAAAAAAGTTTTTTGTTTTTAAATCAAGCTATTGTGACACCAGATGTAATTGGTGGCACTGACTGGGGAAATGGGCACAGTATGCACTGTGAGCCTGACACAGAAGCTGGCAGCAGTGGCAGACAACTAACTGCAATTACATTACATAGAAAAATAAATTAAAAAAAAGCATACCCTAACCCTAACCTAGCTATGCTTTTCCCTATCTAATGAACAGCAGCTACACTTTCCCTCCTCTTACTAAGCATGCAGCTTGAGAATGAATCTAAAATGGATGCTGTCCAGTAGGTGGGAGGGTCTGCTAGGGAGGCTGTGCTGCTAATTGGCTGGAGTGTGTCTGCTGACTGTGAGGTACAGGGTCAAAGTTTACTCAATGATGATGAATAGGGGGCGGGTCGAACCGCGCATATGTTCGCCCGCCGTGGCGAACGCGAACATGCTATGTTCGCCAGGAACCGTTCGCCGGCGAACCGTTGGTACATCACTATACCCTACATTGAAAGATTATATCCTTGAATATTCTGTTCTTGCAAGTATGCATCTAGTAGCCGTTTGAACATCTGTATGGACTCTGATAAAACCACTTCCTCAGGCAGAGAATTCCACATCCTGATTGTTCTTACAGTAAAAAAACCTTTCCTTTGCCTTAGACAAAATCTTCTTTCTTCCAGTCTAAACGCGTGGCCTCGTGTCCTATGTAAAGTCTGGTTTGTGAATAGATTTCCACACACTGGTTTGTATTGGCCCCGAATATATTTGTATAATGTTATCATATCCCCTCTCAGGCGACGTTTTTCTAAACTAAATAGGTTTAAATTTGTTAACCTTTCTTCATAGCCGATATGTTCCATTCCTTTTATTAATTTTGTAGCCCGCCTCTGCACTTTTTCTAGTGCCATAATATCCTTCTTTAGAACAGGTGCCCAAAATTGCACAGCATATTCAATATGGGGTCTTACCAGTGATTTATAAAGAGGCAAAATTATATTCTTGTCCCGAGAATGAATGCCCTTTTTCATGCATGACAATACCTTACTGGCCTTGGCCACTGCTGATTGACATTGCACATTGTTGCATAGTTTGTTGTCTATAACAATTCCCAAGTCCTTTTCATGTGTTGTTATCCCTAATTCGCTTCCATTAAGGGTATACGTTGCTTGTGTATTCTTTACGCCGAAGTGCATAACTTTGCATTTTTCAACATTAAATTTCATCTGCCATTTGAGTGCCCAGTCCCCCAGTCTATCTAAATCCCTCTGCAGCAAAGTAATATCTTGCTCACATTGTATTATTTTACAAAGTTTTGTGTCATCTGCAAACACTGAAACATGACTTTCAATGCTGTCTTCAAGATCATTTATAAACATGTTAAATAGAAGGGGTCCCAGAACAGACCCCTGAGGGACACCACTTGCCACCTCTGTCCAGCTTGAAAATTTACCATTAATGACAACTCTTTGTACTCTGTTTTTAAGCCAATGTTCTACCCAAGAACAAGCATATTCATCTAGACCGATTTCCTTGAGTTTGAACACTAATCTATTGTGTGGAACTGTATCAAATGCCTTGGCAAAATCCAAATAGATCACATCACGGCAACACCCTGATCTATACTTCTACTTACTACTTCGTAGAACGCAATCAAGTTAGTTTGACATGACCTGTGCTTCATAAAACCATGCTGATTTTTGCTGATAACCATGTTCTTCTCAAGGAATTCTTGAATATTATCCCTTAATAACCTTTCAAATATTTTACCAGCCACAGAAGTTAAGCTCACAGGTCTATAATTTCCAGGCAAGGATTTTGAACCCTTTTTGAATATAGGAACCACATCTGCCTTCCTCCAATCCTCCGGAACACTTCCTGAAAGAAAATAATCTTGAAAGATTAAAAACAGAGGTTCACTTATTTCTGCACTTAGTTCCTTAAGTACACGTGGATGGATACCGTCAGGCCCTGGAGCTTTGTTTATATTAACTTTCTTTAGTTGCTGCAGCACCTTGTCTTGAGTTAACCAATTACAATTATTCTGCAAGTTTTTAGTAGCAATCATTTGCACATCTATTGCCATGGGTTCTTCCTTAATATATACGGAGGAGAAATAGTTATTTAAAATTCCTGCCTTTTCCTGGTCTTCATTAACTAACACCCCCGTTTCAGTTTTTAGTGTACCTACACTTTCATTTTTTTTTTTTTTAGAATTTATGTATTAAAAAATGCTTTGGGGTTGGTTTTGCTCTCTTCAGCTATCATTATTTCATTTTGAAGTTTAGCAAGTCTAATTGCCTTTTTGCACGCATTATTTGCATCCTTATATCTTTTATAAGATGCATCTGATTTGTCTGATTTAAATGCTTTAAATGCCCTTCTCTTAGTTGTAATCTCTTGTTTTACTTCTCTACTAAGCCACATTGGTTTTAATTTGTTTCTTTTATATTTATTTCCCAACGGTACATACTGAGAAATGTACCTTTGTAATATTTGTTGGAAGATGATCCATTTATCCTCAGTGTTCTTTTCACTAAAGAGTTTATGCCAGTCAATATATTGTAAAGCTTCCCTTAACTTATTGAAATTGGCCTTTTTAAAATTATATGTTTTAGTATTCCCCATGTGCTTTTGTTTTTTTGAGTTTATTTCAAAGGACACTATATTGTGATCACTATTTCCCAAGTGCTCACCTACTTGAATGTTGGTCAAAAGATCAACGTTGTTTGTTAAAACCAGGTCCAGACAAGCATCCATTCTAGTTGGTGCTTGTACAAGTTGTGACATGAAGGTGTCATTTAACAAGTTTAAAAACCTAATTCCCTTTGCTGAGGCACTAGTCCCTCTGTCCCAATTTATATCCGGGTAATTAAAATCTCCAATAATTAAAGTGTTACCCAGATTTGCAGCTTTCTCAATTTGCTCAAACAGCTGTTGTTCCTCGTCAATATTAACATTAGGTGGTTTATAACATATCCCAACCAATAGTTGGTTTCCCTTCTTTTCCCCCAAGCAGATATTTACCCATAAAGCTTCCACATTATCCTCCTCGCATTCCATTTGCTTAACATTTGGCTTTAAATCATGTTTGACATACAAACATACCCCACCACCCTTCTTGTTTTTCCTATCCTTCCTAAATAACATGTACCCATTTAAGTTAAGTCATGTGTCTCATCCCACCATGTTTCAGTTATGCCTATTATATCATATTGTTTAGTGTATGCTAATGCCTCTAGTTCCCCCATTTTGTTATTTAGGCTCCTTGCATTAGTAAGCATACATTTAATATTATGTGTCACTTGTATATTTTGTGAATTTTCAACATTACACAGCTTCTCTGTTCTGAGCTTGCCCCTCCCCCCGTTTCCACCCCCCTTATACTGTGCTAAAGCCCATCTCCTTTCTGTCCTATCTCCATTTTGTAGATTGCTATGACCCTCCCCCCCTACTACTAGTTTAAAATCTCCTACAACCTTCTAGCCATCCTATCCCCCAGCACTGCAGACCCTCTCCCATAAAGAAGGTAAGCCTTAAAAGGATCACTATAGGGTCAGGAACACAAACATGTATAGGGGAAAGTACAGAGGGTAAACAAAAATGAAAGGAGGAACAACTAAATTGGACTAGCCATAAAACATTTTTGCATTGTAGCACAAATGCATAATAGTTCTATGTGCACAAATAAGACTCTATCATATTAGATGTTTTGCAAAACAAAGGCACTTAAATACCCATCAAAATGTCAACTGTTACTATGCTTAGCAAATAATGTCATTATACTAAAGCATGTTCACTGATATGTCTCCAGTGTAGCCAAATAGAATTATGAATTCATTCCAATCATTTTCTTGCAGTTTTTGTTTAATATGATGACATTAATTGATGACAATAATACAATTTGGCACAGTCTACATATGCTTTACATGCAGTATGGAAGTCAATTTATTTTTTATATATTGATAATGATTATTCATGTTTTAATAATTTAATAGGGCATATATGGAGTAATAAATTAGCTTAAGCATGGTATTGACATTTATGAAGTAATTTAATGAAGAATGTGAATATTAAAAGGTTTTATACAATTCCTATATTTTATATCGCCAATGGATTTCATTTAATTTACAGAGATACTCCTGTTTGAAGATGACACATTGTTAAATGTATTTGAAAAAAATAATATATATATATATATATTGTAACAGAGTGTTGGGGATGGTGGTCAGGGGTGTATATCTGGCACCCAGACTTTTGCACAGCCACTATCCTGACATGTGGGTAAGCACATGCAGCCCCAGGGAAAGTTAAGTTTAAATGTAGTTTTTTTTTCCTCTGTTGTTATTTGGGTCCCTGGGGTGGAGTATTCGGAAGAGCAGGGTGGGCCGATTCTCCACCCACTGTCAGAGTGGTTGTGCATGAGTCCAGCCCAGGTTTCCCATAGAGCTCTGGCTCACTGCCTAACGAGGTCATTAGCCTCACCTGTAGGGGCTGTGAGCAGCTATATAACTGCAGTTAAAGCAGGGTGAAGTGAGGGAAGTGTTTTGGAGGAGAAAGAAAGTGTTTTGTGGAGAAAGAAGATTTGCTGTTCATTGTATCCTGTTACTTCACAACAACAGAAAATAAACAGGCCAGAGGCCCTTTTGAAATTGGACTTTGTCTTGACCTGGTTTTCTTACCCTAGAGGGCTGTGCGGTTGCCAAAAGATCCTGGACAAACACACACAGGAAAGT
>OW240916.1:115320999-115386018 GCA_933207985.1 Pelobates cultripes
GACACCAATAAATCTAGCAAGTGGGGTGAGGGTTGAGAGTGCAAGTGATAGGTGAAATCATCCACATTAACCTCCGTACGTAATTTCCTGGGGGACAGCTTTGAGGAGCAAGCACATAGTTTTGGCATGTGCCATAAAACAAAATAAGCAGATGTGCAACAACCGGCATGCACTGTAATTGCAGGCACCTGCGTTAAAGTTGTTGCACGCCTGCGCCTTTCCCAAGAACATGATGGGTCTACCCAACTTGTCTTTCTGACCCCAGTCTTGACCCACGGAGTTGTTGACATGAGTGCGTGTTGGGGCTGTGGACGTGGATGGTTCGGCTTCACAGGGGCACATGTTGGTGAATTATGAAGCGCATACACAAACCGCACAAGCTGGAGCCTTAAGCCGGCAAAATGCCTGCAGAACAGCTCCGTGTCCAACTCACTCGAGTTGGTTTGAATGTTAAATTGTGTGATAGCTGCTGCTGCTTTGGCTAATACCGACTTGAAGCATGGCCTCAAGCTGCTGTAGATCAGGCTTGCTTTGTAGATTACTGTGACGTCTGCATTCATGTGTACGTTTGAAGCTTTGCAGATCATTTATGAATAATGTAAATAGTAGGGGGCCAAGTATGGAACCTTGGGGAACACCATACATGACTGGAAGAAGGGGGGAGTTGCTGTCAGAAATGGACACATATTGCAACCAGTCCAATACATATGATCGAAACCAGGTTAGCAGTTGAGCACCAATACCTGAGTTTTTGCAATAGAATGTCGTGGTCTACTGTGTCAAAGGCCTTGGAAAAATCAAGGAAAATTGCTCAAGTTAGGTATCCTTGTTCCATGCCAGTTTGGATGTCATTTCAAACTTATTAGAGGGCAGTTGTAGTTGAGTGAGTCTGGCGGAAGCCTTATTTGCTCAGAGGTCAAATTGTTTGATTGGTGATAATAGTCACATAGTTGTTTTATAGATGCATTTTTCCAAGACATTTGTCAATGCAGGGAGTAATGATATTGGGGGTTAGTTAGAAACCAAAGTAATGTCATATTTTATGGATAGGTACTACTCTCGCAGTCTTCCAAAGTTTGGGTATGTATCCAGACACCAAGGATTCAAGTTGTGACAGGTTTAGCAATTGCTGGCACACTGATCTTCAACAGAATTGCTGGGATTTGATCAGGTCCAAATTTAGTGGGGCCTGATCCATATTCGTAGTTTCAGAGTGTATGTTATTTATTAGATTAGTGATCAGGGTGGTGGAACATCCAACAAAATAATTGTTCAAGTGAATTGATACACCTAAGGGATGTTGCAGGGTTTGGTTGCCCACTTTGACAGAGGAGGGTTGGGAGTGGATTGGTGGAGTTTGTAAGTTAATTATGATTTTCCAAAAGTTTCTAGGGTTTGAAATGTCATTGTTCAGATTTTCACTGAAATATTAGGCCTTGGACAATTTTGTTTGTTTTGTGAATGTATTTCGCCATTGTCTATATGCACAGTGATCTTTCATGGAGCCAGTACACTTGAACTTTGTACAATGAGTCTCTAAACTGGTACATTTGAATGAGGTCAGCTGTAATCCAATTCATATGTGCCTCTTTTACTTGCACTTTATGCAGTGGGGCATGCAAATTCCAAACTTGTAGAAGTTTGGAATGAATTCAATTGTGTATGTATGTATGTCTGTCTGTCTGTCTGTCTGTCTGTCTGTCTGTCTGTCCTTGGTTCTCTTCATCATATGCACATGCTGTTAATTCAGAGACTACTGTGGATGATATTGCAACACTCGCTGGTTCCACAACATTATCTGAAGCCTATTTTTGGATTGAAGGATCTCAGTTGCCCACACCACCAGAACATGATAAAATATGCTCTACATAGAGCCGAATTTGGGTGTCTAACATCATGTTTGTCTCTTAAAAATGCAATTATCTATTTTTTTCAGGTGCAGCAAAAATAGATAAGGACCTGATGGCATTGCTATACGTAAAATCTAATGAAAATAGAAACAACACGTAAAAAGTAGACATGTGCAATTCATTTAGTTCCGAATGTATATTCGGATGAATTTCATGAATTTCGGACATTCGGATGCTTACGAATGTCCGAAGTGCCGAACCGAAGTGCTGAAGTTCTGAATTGCTGAAGTTCCGAAGTGCTTTGGATATCTGAAAAGTGGCAAAACAAGAGAAAGGGAGGAAATATTATGTGTATGATGGCAGGACTCTTGACCAATAAGCTAATTCCAGGCACTAGGAGCCCTATAGATGTGTAAGTGGTTGTGGTGGCAGTCCTGGCACTGGGAGCCCTACAGATGTGTAAGTAGTTGTGGTGGCAGTCTGGGCAAAGGGAGACGGGAGCCCTACAGGTGTGTACGTGGTTGTGGTGGCAGTCCTGGCACTGGGAGGCAGGAGCCCTATAGATGTGTAAGTAGTTGTGGTGGCAGTCCGGGCACTGGGAGCCCTATAGATGTGTAAGTGGTTGTGGTGGCAGTCCTGGCACTGAGAGGGGGGAGCCCTATAGATGTGTAAGTAGTTGTGGTGGCAGTCTGGGCAAAGGGAGATGGGAGCCCTACAGGTGTTCTGACACTGGGAGCTCCCTGCCCATTACTCTAATGACAAACACTCCTTACACTGTGACAAACACTCCTTACCCTGACTGTTTGCCACAAATTCATGGAGGATATAAGCTGGCCTCCTGCCCACTGATTATCGGCCATATACAAAGACTCTGTTCGGAAGTTAAATCTCCCCAACCATCATTAGTAGCTTGCCATGGGTGCCTTTGGTTCGGAAAATGGAACCAAAAGCTGGCTCTCTGTCAGCTGTTCGTGTGAACCAAACTCACGAATAGTCCCAGTGGTATTTAGCCACAAACGCTATGGAACTAATTTCGGCATGAGGACTGAATACGTGACACCCATACAATACAAACTGTGATGCACTGTGTGTTACATTTATATCATTGCCAGTATTACATTTTTCAGCAATGTGAGCTACAGTAGCTTTTCTGCGTGAACGTACTAGATAAAAACGGACTGTTTACTTGCTTCCTAATATATCCCACCCATTGAAAAATTCAATTTTTATAATATAATTAATGTTATTCACTTCACCTGTCAGCGATTTTAATGTTGTAGCTGATCAGTGTAGAAACCCTGTAGTGTGCAAAGAGCCCTCCTCATAAGGCTCAAAGTAATTTTAGCCACAGCTGCTCTAATACATTAAGAGATATGTTAGATATTCTACACCAAGCCAAAGAACTGACTAAACATTAAATGGAAAAAATGTGTGTTGCTGATGTAAAACTGCATTTAGCCTGTGTATAAATGAGATTACTATGTGAGGGGTAGAATTGAAAAAGGTGATTTGATCTGGTGCACAATTATTGTTGACAAATAGAGCTACTTTAAATGGATCAATATTAGTACTTCCATTGTACAGTAGCTTTGAGTTTTTTGTTTTTTTTCCACAAAATCATAGAGACGCACATTACCATTATTACTTTAGCTTAGGCCTAGAGAAGCTAATAAAAAGTCTATTTTGCACATATATAGATATACATTTTAATTAACATGTCTGCAGCATTGTGTTAGGGATAAAGGGCTATGTGTTACACAATAGCTTCCAACATCAGTTGTCTGAACTGTATCAATATATGCAAATAAAAACATCAAATCTTAAAATTGGGAACATAGGATAAATCCAAGTCCAAAATTAGGGCATAAAAACAACATAAAAGTTTATTGTTCTTGTCCCTACTTGAAAATAGCAAAATAAGTATTTGAAGCAAATGCCTGTATTTTAACCTCTGATTGAAGTATCTTTGAATAGAGGAGCTATTATGCTCATGCAATTTTCTGTCACTTTTCTCCCTTTCATCTGTTCTCTTTGGTACATCTTTCTAAAGCAAAAAATTGTCTCAGATCAATTTAAAGAATATACTCACAAAAAGACATCCATCTGCAGTTAGTATGAACCACATTTTAACACATATTGCAAAAGAATGACAGTGCTCTAAAAGTTTAGAATGAGAATTGGTGTACATTTAGAACACAATTATTGCAGATGTAATAGTTGTACAAGTCAGAAAAACTGAGCATATGTGTTGTTTTCTATTTGAAATAATAAAGTATAAATATAGGCAAGGATGTATTATCATATGCTGTTTTGTGCACGAGCTATACCAGGCACAAGACAGCATATGATAATAAATCCTTGGCTTCTCCACAAGAACGTGATACAAAATAAAAAAAACGATACAGTACAGTCTACTTTTCTGCCCACTTTTCCTTTCAGCATGTTTTCTCATCTTTCTTTGCCTATTTTCTCTCTCCCGGTGTTTATGACTTCTTTTTCACAGTCTCTTTTTCATGATCTCTCTATCCCAATTCCATATGACACTGACTTTGTTCCAGAGTCCACATCAGCCTTTTATAACTCACTGTAATACCCTTTTCCCCACCTCTACTATTATGTAGATGTAAGTTGTGCCTACCCCAACTCCTAACCTTAACCCTGGATTAGGGGTAGGGCTAGGGTTGGGGATAGGGGTTAGGTTAGGGTTAGAGTTACGGTTGGGGTTAGGGTTAGGGGTTAGGTTAGGGTTAGAGTTACGGTTGGGGTTAGGTTAGGGTTAGGGTTAGGGTTGGGGTTGGAGTTAGGGTAGGGTTAGGGTTAGGGTTGGGGCTAGGGGTTAGGTTAGGGTTAGAGTTACATTTGGGGTTAGGTTAGGGATAGGGTTAGGGGTAGGGTTAGGGGTAGGGTTAGGGTTAGAGTTAGGGTTGGGGTTAGGGTTGGGGGTTAGTTTAGGGTTAGAGTTACGGCTGGGGTTAGGGGTTAGAGTTAGGGTTGGGGTTAGGGGTTAGGTTAGGGTTGGGGCTAGGGGTTAGGTTAGGTTTAGAGTTACAGTTGGGGTTAGGGGTTAGGGTTAGAGTTAGGGTTGGGGTAGGGGTTAGGAGTAAGGTTAGGGTTGGGGTTAGGGGTTAAGGTTAGGGTTAGGGTTTTGGTTAGGTTTATGGGGTTGGATTAGGAGTAGGGTTAGGAGTAATGTTAGGGGTAATGTTAGGGGTGTGGTTAGGGTTAGGGGTAGGGGTAGATTCCTGTCATCATTCCCTTAATTTTTCCTCCCTCTTCTGTTTTGCCACTTTTTAAAAATACAAAGCACTTCCAAAATTTGGCACTTCGGCAATTCAGTTCAGTTCTGCTCTTCGGAAATTCAGCCAAATTTAAATTTTGGACCGAAACTAATTGCACATGTCTAATTTTTATCAACTCCAAAGAATCCTACGTGGGGATTATTCCACCACTGACTTACTAAACGAGCAGTTGGTCTGCTCTACCTTTGTGAGTATATTTTTAAATTTCATCATACAGAGAACACTATTTGTTTCTTTTATTTCAGTTTTTTGGGGTTTCTGGCATCTTTCCTATTGAGAACATCTACATCATATCCTGTAAGTGGGGATGGATTTTACCACTGTACGTCTTATTATTTTATTACCTCAACTCTGGTTATATTGACATATTGCACTATTGGAGTCTTTCCTGCTTTTGTCTTTTTATGCTATATATTGATTACATTAAGTAACTCTGAATATCTACTTTCATTCAAGACATTTTTGGACTATTTTATTGCACTAACAGTCCTACCTAATACGAGGCATTTTTACAGCACTCGTGTATGTTTTACACACAGCCCTTTTTTCAAATTTGCTTTTCAAAATTTATAAACATTTGTGAAAAAAATGTCTTTTTAAAGAGAGCTCAGTGAATTCAAGCATGGTACTGTGATATTATGCTACCTTTTCAAGTCAGTTCATAAAATGTCATCCCTGCTAGATATTCTATGGTCCACTGTGAATGGTATTATTGTAAAGTGGGAGCATTTAGGAACAGCAGCAACTGAGCCATGAAGAAAAAAAAAAAAACACATAAAATCCAATTATAAAGTACAATGCCTAGCATCAGATCAAGTGGTGTAAAGCTTGCCGCTACTGTACTATGGAGCAGTGGAACCGTGTTCTGGGTGTGACAAATCATGCTTCTCTGTTTGGCAGTCTGATGGGCAAGTTTGGATTTAGTGGATGCCAGCAGAACGTTGCCAGCCTAACTGCATAGTGCCAACTTTAAAGTTTCACGGGGGAGGGATAATGGTAGGGGGCTGTTTTTCAGGGGTTGGTTAAGCCCCGTACTTTCAGACAAGGTAAATTTTAATGCTTCAGCATGCCAAGACATTTTGGGCAATACTATGTGTGATGGAGCTCACATATTCCGACTGAGTACCTATGCCCAGTCTGTTTTCTACCCACTTTCAGGTACCCTGAAAGTAACTGTCACCTCCCTGTTGTCAGATTCATGACTGGAGTCTCTCAGGAACTTTTCCACCCAACCAGACTGCAGCTCTCTTCTTCCTTTGCCTTTGGCGCTTCATCTCATTTCCCAGGCAGGTATCCACACCTCTTCCTGTACTGTGACCACCTACTGCCTTTACAAAGGCACTTGTGGCTCTGAAGCCTTGCTCTTTTTGATGAACCAGGACACAAAGTTCCAAATGGAACACACTCCGCTTTATGTTTTACTTAGAACAAGCCCATATGCACATTATATAAAACATTGACAACTCAATTAAATATAAATAACCAAATCATATGCTGAGGCAGCATCTCTGAAAGATTTTTTTTTTTAGTAATAAGGTAAGCTAAGAAAAAAAAAAAGGGCTATAAAATCACATAAATCCGAGGCATCTTATATAAGATTTTAAAAAGCCAATAATGCATGTAAAAAGGTGATTAGATGGTCAAACTAGAAAATGATAAAGTGATACATAAACAGAGCAAGACTAAGTTTTTTAAGTACATAAAAGGCAGAATATGCAAATCAGTACTGCAAAAATAAATTGTGATTGGATAACTCAATACAAGGTGCTACAGCAACTAAAGAAAGTTAATGTAAATAGATGTTAGAAGAGGCCACACCCACCTTCATGCATTACTTCAAACACACGCAACTAGTAAAGTTTGTTAACACTCTACCCAAAGGAAACACACGCACTAACTAGGGACTGCACCACATTAGAAACATACATACACCATGACCCCCCAACCACATGGGATCTCCTTCCTGTACTTCACTGGGAAACAGCCCTAAACAGGACATTCACAGACAAAGTGGGAGAAGATCTGCTTCCTCACACACCACTGCTCATTCTATAGAAGAAAGTCTAACTAGTACCGCACACCAAACATCCTACACAACATCAACCTGGACCACTCTAACCAATCCTGGTGATGGTAAAAAGAGGTAGGCACCACTCTACACATATGGTGGGACTGTGAGAGGATTAGGCCATACTGGGTGGGAATTCACTGTATTCTGGAAATATTCTCCAATGCACCTTCTTACCCAGACCTGGTAGCAATGCTCCTACACCACAAGACCACCCTCAGATCAAAATCAAGAAAGATATGACCATTAGGATTTTAAATGTAGCCAAACAAGTTCTTCTACAGTACTGGAAGCAGACAGTCAACCCCCCTTCAGACATGGTTCACTCAGATGGAGGAACTTAGGGCAATGGAAGAACTAACCATGAGCATAACCTACACCCCCCACAGTCTACACCGAGATCTGTCCATTGGCTACTAAACACAGCAAAGGAAGACTTCACCCTTAAATTTAGATACCACCATGATGAATAGGACTAAATGACAGTACCCGCACGCCGTGCCCCCTCCCCCATCCCACACACAAAGTGCCGAAAGCCGGCCCCACACCTACAATAGACTCCCCTCCTCTCTCCCTCTTCTTCTCTGCCCCCCCCCCCTGTTAGACCCTGCCTTCCCCCTCTCTGTTAGACCCTGCCTCTAAATGCTTTACGGGGTAGAAAATATGACCCTCCCTGAATCTCAATTGGAACCCCTCCCTGAAGAGGGACATACACACACGGAACTCGCACAAGACCATATAGAAGGGGCTGGATGCCAAAATCGCATCCAACTAAGATTATCAAGCACTCATGTCCAAGACGGGTGTGGTGAAAGTAACCTCGCCACTGGGTTTTGTAGAGGCCTTCTTGCCAGCCTCTTGCCCTGTGACTATGGCACCTACGTTTTTATTGGCTTGTTGTTCCTGTGTCCCTGTGCCCCACAAGTTCCACCTTGGTGGTAACCTTGTGGGGAAAACTGTATAAAAGACCAAGCTGTTCAATAAACCCTCAGATCTGCTGAGTTTCTGTTTTACCCTCAACATAGAGCCTCGTCCCGTTTGTGGGGGGAAAAGGCTGCATCTTCATTGGGGGATTGCTATACTCTGTATACTCTCTATGGCTATAATCACTAAGCTCTTTTAAGAGCTTGTTCCTGCTACTCTCTAATGGAGGAGAGGTTCACCCACTGGAACATGGAGCCTTGTCGTAGGTCCAGGGTGGGTAGAGGATGGCGAGTTCCCAGCCAAGCTGTAACGCTGGACGTGGGGACTGCGGTGCTGATGGTGTCTGGTGCAGTGCTGATGGTCCTTGGTAAGCACTAGGAGCATCGATTAACGGAGGGGCCATCACAACGGGGCTCTCTGATAACAGAGAGATATCACATAACACTTCAGGCACCAACACTAAGACACAGTGGGGGGGAAGCCTTATTTACCCATTTTTGACGAATGACTGTGATATCGCTTGACGGTTGATGGACGCTTCCTAGCTGACACCGAGGACCATAAGCACAGCACTGGACACCACAACCACTGCAGACTCCACAACCGCCGTAGCTTAACTGGAGTCTCGCCGTCTTTCTTCCACCCTAGATCAACTTCTGTCCTCCAGGACCGTGTGGAAAAAAAAACCTCTCCTCCAGGAGAGCGTGTCAGGAACAGCTCTTAAAAGAGCTAAGTGATTAGTGATTAGCGCTCAGGGGAGTATACAAAGTATAGCAATCCCCAGTGTGAATATAGCAGTTCCCTACAATAACAAGACGAGGCTACGTATTGAGAGGTAAGTAGATCATAATGAACTGAGTGTTTATTGTTTCTTTTATACAAGTTTTCCCACAAGGTTACCACCCATGTGGACCGTGTGGAGCACCGAAATGTACATTTAACAGCCAATAATATTCAGTCACAAAATTAAACACCCATTCATTACTGTAAATTCCTCCCCTCTGCTTGGGAGATAATTGAGTTAATTACTGTATCAACTCAATTATCTCCAAGTGAAAAAATACACTTTTTATACATTTCTCATTAGATTAAAATTAAACATCCAATTCCCATAAAACTATATATTTTCTGAACAGGCATAATTATGGGAACAACATATTAAAAAATCAGGCAAATCGGTTCAGGGGTTCGGGAGATAGATGGAAGTCACATTTGACCGACCGCAAGCATGGCCTTCCAAAATAGTTCCACAGATTTAGGCTGTGCAGCCAGTCTATTTACCATAGTTCAAATACTGTTCAAATGCACGAACGGGGCCGTTCGTGCAAATAGGCAATGTTAAGGTGGCGTTCGTATTGTCGAACACTGTTCGACTCCCGTCGAAGTTCTGGAGGAGATAAAAGTTCAGCGGTGTTCGTGCCATTGCGTATCCATTTTGAGTTGCATGATCTTGATGACCAAACAATACTGAACACGTTCGACTGAATCGAAACGTGTTAGTATGTCGAATGGCGGCCACTTCGACTACTTCAGCACTTCGGCTGCATCCAAAGTACCACTTCAAAAGTGCAGAACTGTACCAGTACAATTTAAAGGGGCTGAAACAATGCACTAAAATACAATAAGCACAAATAGAGTTTTTAAAGGGCAATACACCCCAGGGGCGATAGTCACAGGGCAAGAGGCTGGCAAGCAGGCCTCTCCAAAAGCCAGTGGCAAAGTTAAATTCGTCACATGGCTCTAGATAAGAACCTTGACCTGCGTGTCTGTCAGTAAACAAATGCCTTCTTTAACACACGAGACCTGTGAGTCTCCATAGATGATACACTGCCTCAATGCTTCAGCAGACCCGAGAGTCATAGTCATATACCTTTACTATTGCTGCTTTGCACCAAGCTTGAGGCCTGCGAGCCAAAAAGCTATACCCCGAAACATGGACCTGCAAGTCTGAAATGTGTTGAACCATAACTTTACTTTTGATTCCTATGTCCAAGACCTGCATGTCTCATTGTCTTGCTGCATACCTGTCATACTCTTTCATGAATCATTCAAGAGAAATGGAGAAAGGCAAATATAGCTCCAGTATTCAAAAATGGTTAATAATATTTGCCTGCAAAATATAGACCTGTGAGCTCAACTTCTGTAGATGGGAAAGTATTATTAAGGTAAAATATTCAGGAATTAATTTTTTAAGCTGGTTTTATGAAACATAGATCACATCAAACTAACTTAATTGCATTCTACAAAGAGGTAACTAGAAATAAAGAACAGAGTGTTACAGTGGATGTGATCTGCTTGAATTTTGTGAAGGCATTCAATACAGTTCCATGCAATAGGCTAGTTTGATACATTTTAAGCTGGACAAAAGTGGTAAGTGGTGTCACCAGGGGTCTGTTCTGAGACCACTTCTATTCAACATATTATATATGATCTTCAAATAGTCACTGATAGTCATGTGTATAAAGATGAAAAAAACTAGATATGCTAATACAGTGTGAGCAGGATATTACTTCCCTGCAGAGGGATTCAGATAGTTAGGGGACTGGGCACTCAAAGGGAAGCTTAAATTTAAAGCAGATATTATATTATCATATTTGTATAATGCACAAGCAACATACACCCTAAATAGTACTGAATTAATGATAACAACACATGAGAAGGATTTGTACATTTTTGTAGATAACATACAAGACAACAATTTGCAATACAAATCAACAGTTGCTAAGGCCAGTAAGATATTGTCATGCATTGAAAGGGGCATACATTCTTTATAAATCAATGGTAAGAACACACTTGGAATATGCTTTGCAATTCTGGAAACTTGCTCTAAAAGAAATTATGACACTAGAAAAACTGCAGAGACCGTCTACAAAATTTATAAGAGGAAAAAGATATTTTAGTTATGAGGAAAGGCTTATTTTTTTTATTTATCAAAAAAAAAAATTCCCATACAAAATCCTCATATTGAAATTCCAATATATCTCATATCTCATATATGGATTAAGACATTTCCAATATTTATCAAATTTACACCAACAGTAAAAGACATACAACAACATAAGCATAAAAAATGGCAGATATTGAGGCTTGTGACTGGTTAACCTCGGGGCTAGAGGGAAGAGACAACATTATGACAATAATTGTCCTTTTCCTTATTTTTCCTTTCCCTTTCCTCTCATCTCCTGCCTATATTCATTTTGCTTGTATTGTACAGGGTTTTATATATGTTATAACTGCCATACTGTTTCCTCTTTTTTAATAAATCCTCCTTATACCTTTTTATCATCTTGAATCAAAATTCATTTTTATGTAAGATATTTAGCCTATACCTCCAAAGTGTTTGGTCTTTTTTGTTCAAATTTATTTGATAAGATATTCCTTTCTCCATTTCTAATTATATAATTATTTGATTCTTAATTTCTTGCCAAGTTGGAATTTTTGGGGGATTTCCAATTTCTTGCAATTGAGAGTTTTACAGTCGTTAAAATATGTAATATAATTTTTTTCCACTGAATGTTTTGTTTTGGAAAATTTTAATGTAATAATGCTTGAACAGGTGTTAAGTTCCAATCATACTTTTATTTAATCTTTGAGAAATATCAAGCTATACTGTCTCTATTTTTGTACATGACCACCATATATGTATATAGTTATCATACTGATCACCACATCTCCAACAGTTTTGAGGAGCATTTGGGTATATTTTATTAATACTTGAAGGAACTGTGTTTTGTTTTGGTTTAGACAGTGTACTGATCTAAAACATAGGCTTAATGCCTTGTTCCATTCTTCTTTGTTATTCTAAATCTGTAAATCCTCTTCCCATCTTGTTATAGCAGTAATTGGAATATCCTTGTGGCAAACTCCCCTTTTTAGCTGAATTTGTCATGAGTTCTTGGAGAAGACTACTTGCCAGCCTTTTGCCCTGTGACTATGGCCTGCAGTGAACTTTGGGCTTAAAACACGATTTGTGCCTTTTTACCTGCTATGGTGCAGTGTATGGGGTTTACTGAAGGGATTAGGCTTATGGAGTTCGTTTACCGAACAAACTGTCGAACAGCCTGACCACCCACAAGTGGAGTGTGCAGCCTGTTAACCTCCCAGAAGCTGTGGTTAACCGGAGCTTAATTGGCTAACGGCTGGGTGGTCGCCATTCATATAGTCGAACACGTGGCGGCAGTTGTCTTGTTAAGTTGAACGCAGTGTTTTGTTGTCGAGCACATGGAACTAAAATCGGACACTCAACGGCACGAACACCGCTGGGACTTCCACCTCCAGTTAGGTTAAACTGGAATGGCACGAACGGAGCGCCGTTCAGTAGATTTAATCTATTGAACCAGATACACTCACTGACTCTGTGCACGAAGAGACTTCCAAGAATTTCCTGAACCCCTGCTCTGATCTGGGTAAATTTTGGTTATGTTGTTCACCCAGATCAGGGCTATCAGGGGATGTGACTTTATTGGGATATGTTGTATTTTGGGGTACTTATTGGACTTTATAAAAATAAGTGTTTTTTCTGTCTGGTAATAATTAAGTTATTGTATTATCTACCTTAATTGTATCACAGGCAGAGGGGAGGGATTGTGTACTGTATGTGGGAGTGTCATTCCTTGTTACATTGTTTTGATTGGCTTGTATACTTTGTTTTCTGTGCCCAACAAGGTCCACCTGGGCGTCAACCTTGTTGGGAAACTTGTATAAAAGGCAGTGTGCCTCCAATAAAAGGCTTTTCCTGCTTATACTCCAAAACTGTGTGTCGTCCTGTTATTGGAGGGAAAGAAGATTTGCTCCTGGGTCTGCTGTTCCAGCTTGCAGGAGATTCAACTGGGAAAGTCCTTGTAAGGACTAGAGCTAATTCCCCAATCTGCTCCAGGAAGAAGCGGTTCCAGGGTCCCAGTCATGCCAACGTGACTGTGGGCAGAAGTGCTCCGGTTTGTCCCTTGTTCCAGCTAGGAAGCGGTCCTTGGCGAAGGTGCCCAGTCGGGGTACAGGGAGCTCCGCTCCAATCCTTTTTTCTTACATTATCCTTATTTTAATAATTTCAAGACATTTGGCTATCAGGTGTCTGTAATCATTTTGTTTAAACATTGTATTAAAGATTTCGACTATTTGAGAATTATCATTAAAAACTATCAATTAGAAATCCCTTAATTCTAAGATATTTTAATATTTCTTGGTCGCAAAGATTAAATTCTATTTGAAGTGTAGAGAAGGACTTTATCCTATTTCCTTCTGTTAGTTGTTGAATTTCTGTAATTCCTTTATTTATGCATTATAGAAGGTCTATATTTTCCATTAAGCCACTTGTAATTTTTAAAGGTAGTTTAACAAAATGTGATTAAGGGCTATATTTTTCTCTATTTTGAATGGGGTTTTCAAAGGATTCTGTGGTTTCCAGAATTGAGTCAGTAAATCTTGAGGTTTAAAATCTTTCGTCTCTATTGTATACCAACTCTCAGATGAAACTCTGTTTATTTGTGATGCAACCGCATGTGCTAACAGAGCTGCATCTGCATAGTCTTGAATGATTGGTATTTCTAACCCACTTAGATGTTACTTTTTGGCAAGTAATTGTAAATTTAATCTGGATTTCTTCCCAGCCCATATGAATCCATATCATATTTAGCCATGGAGTCGGGATTTTCAAAGGGACCATCCTAAATATATGCGTAAATTTAGGACTTTACGGTTTTTATGTTTTCCCACCAGGAAACTTCTGGCTTTCTCTATTCTTTGAATGATCTATTCATATCCTTTATCAGAGGAAGTAGATTTATTTCCATCCATTCACTAGGTTTAGTAGATATTTTAATACCTATATATGAAAACTGGCTATTTCTTTCCATTTAAAATGATATTTATCTTTCAGATAATTTATTTGAGTTTTAGACATATTTAAGATTATCACTATAGATTTTTTCATTTAATTTATATTTAGATAGTAATGAGTATTCTTTTATGCAATCCATAATCCCATCTATTGATTTGCATGGATCTTCAACAATCAATAGGATGTCATCAGCATATAATTTTATTATTTGTGCATTCATTTTGTCGAATCCTTGAATTTTAGGATGGGTTATAATTTTCCTAGCTAGAAGTTCAGATGAAAAGACATGCAGCAAGGGTGATAAAGGACACCCCTGTCATGTGCCGTTCGTTAGGTAGAACCATGGGGATATGATGCCAGATCCTATTACCCTGCCACTCGGTTTGGTATATAGTGACATTATTGCTTCAAATATTCTGCCCCTTAAGCCAAATGCTCTCAATGATTCTGCCATATATCCCAGCCGACCCTGGCAAATGCCTTTTCAGGACTGCGTTTAGTTGGGAGCAATTATATATATTTATAAGTGATCTCAAATACCCAGTTGGAGATCTTCCTGGAACAAACCCCACTTGGTTGTTATGAATCACTGTATCTAGTATTACTTTTAATCTCTCGGCTATCATGGCTGCATATATTTTTACATCTGAATTTAGAAGCGAGATTGGTCGGTAACTCGTGATTTCTTCTGGATTTTCACCTGGCTTAAGAAAGGAAACTTTATTTCCTTTCAGTAATTCTTCCGGTATAGCTCCTTTATCGGCAAAATCGTTGAAAGCATCCACAAGATATGGGGCCAGTTCTTTTAAAAATAATTTATAAAAAGAAGCATTAAAATCGTCTGGTCCTGGAGCTTTCCCAGATTTTTGTTTTCTTATTATTTGGGATACTTTTTCTTATGTAAAATGTCTATTTAACTTATCTAATAACTCACTAGGTGGATATGGCAAGTCCATATTTTTGAAATATTCTTCAATTTTAATTTCTGCTGTCCCTTGTTATAGAGTGACTCATAGTATTTACTAAATACTTTACCTATTTCATTTGGTGCTTGATATACTTTGCCTTCATGTACAATTTTAGAGAGGGTTCTCATTTTATTTTATTTTATTTTATTTATTTTATTCATTTTTTCCATTAATAAGCTGTTTATCCTATTTTTTTAAATCTTGTATTTCATTAGATAGTCACCGATATAATCTTCTTGTTTAATTTAACATTTTGATATAATTTCATATATAAATCGGTTAATCTCATTCCTGCATTCTTTTTAGCTTGTGCACCAAGTTTTATAAGATGGCCTCTGTAGCGGAGCGGCAATAATAAAACCAATATCTCCACGGGTGTTCTGTAAAGCATGAAAGAAGCGCAGTTCAGTAGAATAATCTCAATCCCCCAGTAACTGGCTGACACACAGTTCTGGGAGTCAACTGCTTTAATGGGAGCCACACACGGCCTTTTATGTTTGTCCCCATTCAAGGGGTCTCGTAACATATTCATGTAGCATTTCCCCACTGGACCTAAAAGGAGACTTATAATATACACCCATAATTATATTAACTTTCATGTTCAGGACATAACAAAAACATCTCACAGTTACCCCCTCAAGTCCTATATCCCTGGATAGCCTGGATCTGAGCACCCAACATATCCTGAAAGCACTCAAATCCTATGAACGCAGCTGAAATGTCACCGGGGTATAGTTTAGACTGACCACACACGAGACGCCTGCCCAAAAGTGTTTCACGAATTCAGTCTCTTTCAGGAGTACGAAAAATAAGAAAAAAACAAATATAACTGTTCGTATGTAAACTGGTTATGTGTCCCTCGTTAGGTAGTTAGATCCCAACGAACGCCGCTCTTCTTCGACGAATAGAACTTAACCTACATGGAAGTGGAAGTCTCAGCGGTATTCGAGTGTCTGATTATAGTTCCATACACTGGAACGAACAACGGCCATCCAAGCGACCGCTTAGAACGTTGTGGTTTCGAAGTGTCAAGGAGGTCAAAAGGGTCAATTAGCAACACACAACTCCCCTGGGTGGTCTAACTGTTTGGGAGTTTGTTCGATATACGAACACCACAATTATAATGCGCTTGATCGACTTCAATTACCGAACCAGCTAAGTATACAAAAAGAAGGGTAAATAATCCAAATAAGTGGCTGGTTCCACCACCACCTCTAATGACTTATTTATAAGCACATCATGTAACTGAGGGAGACAAATCCTCAGTTTGATTTTCTGTAAAATAATATTCAGTTTTTTTTATTCTATATTTACAAATTTTTGATTCAGTCTCCAATTTGGTTTCAAGCTTTCACATTTACCATTCAATTCTAAGATTAATGAATTATGATCTGACCAGGGTATTTCTTGAATTATATATTTTTTTGTTTGGTATGCTAATGCTGAATTACTGTTAATTAAATCAATTTGAGAATGCAAACAATGCACATTAGAAAAATAGGTAAAACCCTGTTCTGTTGTATGAAAAATATGCCAAATATCTAATAAAGAATATCTATCCAAGACAGACTGCAATCTTCCAGCTTGTGAAGTAGTTTCCATTCTTTACCGCTCCTGTTAATGTTTTCTTGTCAATTTGGGGATTCATTACACAGTTGAAGTCTCCCATTATAATTAACCACACGTTTTTTTTTTTTTTAAGTATCTTTGAAATAAACTGAACTGGTGCTTTGTTTGGGGTATATATATATATATATATTTATTAAAGTCATAATTTTGTTGTTAAATTTCCCCACAACAATAATATATCTGTCTTCAGGGTCCTCTTCTTTGTATTTCATTTTAATGTCTAGGTTGCTAGAGAATAGTAATGCCACCCCTCTTTTTTACTTCCCAAGGCTGGCACATTTTAATCTGTTTAGATTAGAAAAACAGTATCTCAGAGGGGATATAATATCATTGAACACATATATTCACCTTGTCTGAAAATCTATTCACAAACAGGACTGGAAGAAATTAGATTTAGGCTAAGGCAAAGGAAAGGGTTATTTACAGTAAAAACAATAAAGATGGGGCATGGTCAACTGCAGATGGGAATGGACATACAAGCCAGATGCTTCTCATCACGTGGCACTAAGTGACTATACCTAGCAATTCACCCGACACATATAGAGTGGCAAATGTTTCCCCGTGGCTACTGAAAGCCTGCAGCACACCATGGCTTCTAAACTGAAGGTCAAAACAGATAAGGCAGGCTTTTATTTTTTATTTTTAAGAAACCGCAATGACCTAGCCGCAATGACCTTGGTGTTCACAGGACCATGACCGAGATGGTGCCAAGACTGAGCCAGACACGTGGCATAAGGAGGCAGCATACATATAGAATAAACTGGAGGGTATCAGGCAGGGTTCTCTTGAGCTCTGTTGGGATTTTAATTCTATAAATGACAGATTCTTCTGCTAACTTTAGAAAAAAAATAGTTTTGCAGAGCTTGAGTAAATCACAACCGTACTTTATTCATCTACACAATTTAACGACTGTGTAGAGTGTGTTGCATCCAGGAGAGAGATTACTTTTTCTACTCAGTAGTTCACAAATCCTACAAAATAATAGAAATGTTTTATATAAACCCATCAGATCATATACAAGTGGACAGATGCACTATTGCTCACCTTACATGGTCAGGCTATGTGCCAGTCTTTCTCCAACTCCAAGTTACTTTCACATGTAAAGGTAAAGGCTTTTGGAGACTAAATGAATCATTGTTAAATGATGAGAAGTTTGTGAAAAAGATCCAAAGGGATTTTGAATTGAATAAGTCCACCGAGATATCCTTAAACACGATTTGGTTGGCCCATAAGTCAGTGGTTTGGGGAATTTTTATACATAGGCGACCTACTTAAGAGTGGTTGGCAGATCTAGCTATGACCACCTCCCAAAACAAACAGTATGTCAACTCTACACTGTCTGCATGAGTAAAAACCGGCTGCATGGGTCATGAATGTCGGCTGCTTCCAAGAGTCACAATTTAAATGTACAGCCTCAGTTTCTGACGCTGGTGACGCAGACGTGCATGTGTCAGCGTATCATCGATATGCACGCACGTTTTGGCATCACAGTAACTATCTGGGTTATTTAAACTCCTGGGTCCATTTGTTTGATGCCCTGTCATGGTTTTCATTTGTTTGGTTTATCCGAGAGCGCTTTATATATTTCTTGTATTTCAGGCCTTTTGACAGTGGCGTGTCGTTAACTATTCTCCTTTCTATTGTCCTTGACCTTTGGCTATTCTTATAGTTCATTCTGAGTTCTGTATCCCTGACCTCGGCTTGTCTTGTACTACTCTAGTTGCATTTAATCCAGCCATTATAAGGTCCGGTAATAGGTTTACTGTCTCTTCGTATTTGCTGTCCTTGTCTTTGCTTGTTGGATCCTATCTGTCCATTACACATAGTCTGCAGACTATTAGTGAAGCATTTGCAACATTTTATGAACTGCTTTATAACTTATACTTAGACCTTCCCCAGATTGACCCTACGCAGGACCGCATACAGGAATTTCTTGATAAGGTTTCCCTTAATAAGCTCTCTTTGAAGCAAATAGCAACAATTGACAATTATGAATGTATATTCTTGTTGTAAACATACTAAGTGAAGTTAATTTTTCAGTAATTTACTTGTCTCACTGCCTATATTTTTGAGATAATTTTGATATAGACATGTAAGGACAATTAGGATGTTACATTCTCTGCCTGAAGAGGTGGTTTTATCAGAGTCTGTACATCTGTTTCAACAGTGACTAAATTTAATTGATGCAAAAACATACAATTCAAAGATATATATATATATATATATATATATATATATATATATATATATATATATATATATATATATATATATATATATTTTTTTTTTATAATTTTGGAATTGC
The DNA here is from genome assembly GCA_933207985.1 of Pelobates cultripes. NCBI lineage: Eukaryota > Metazoa > Chordata > Amphibia > Anura > Pelobatidae > Pelobates > Pelobates cultripes. Next base: position 115,339,876 of record OW240916.1, read on the forward strand.
ATATGTAGAAAACTGTAAACATGTATTAAAGTAACTGACGTTTTCTACTACAAATTCAATGTTCATTGAATAAACCTCTAAATGAAGCCAAAATTTAATGAAACCAAAATTTAAAAAAAGTAAAAGTGAAATATGAGACAGCGGATTAACTTTTTTCATATATGAAAAATCTAATTCAATTCCAGAACTCAAATATATCTAATCAAAAGCGGAAAATAAGAATTAAAAATATGAGATGCTCAGGGGAATATAACTGCATACATATTATTACATTCCCATTATACATGAATGCAGGGAAATATGTATGTACAATTGTTGATTGTAATACTTAGGCTCATTAACTACAGTGAATTAAAATAATCAATTAAAAGATTTTGAAATCACATGCTAACTAATGTGAAATATCTGAAAAGTATATGAAATATTAACCCCTTAAGGACTGAGGCAGTTGTGCAAGTTGTGATCAAAACAAAATGTAAACAAAACCTTGAATTTGTGCTGTATGTCTGTTCAGACATAATTCACCTCTTTCATATTATGTGCACCCACACTTATCATATATACTTTTGTTCAGGAGAAACAGAGCTTTCATGTCACATCAAATATTTGTATATTAAACATAATTTAATATCAATAAAAATATAGTTTTGCATGGCATCTTAACTGTAAATGTTACAATACTGTTAGCTGTTATTGCAATAAAGTACACATATTTGTTTTCAGCGAAGTCTCACGAGTAAAACTGTATCCCCAATCAGTAGTGTATTTTGGATTTGTGCTGCCCTAGGCACAACTAAATTTGGGCACCCCTAAAATCTAAATTTGCCCCCCCAATTCGTGTCAAGGCCACTTTTTTTGACTGACAGACACATGCCCTCATTGATACATGCACTGATATACACTTACTGACAAATACACAGTCATTGGCACACACATACAGTCACTTTCACTGACAGACACACACACTCAGATACACATAAAATGACATACACACACTGATACACACTCACAGGCACACACTGACAGCTACACTAACTTACTCATTCACTCACAGTAAGGTGGACAGCCCCAGAACATGAGGCAAACAAGGCATTTGTTTGGGAGCTTGGGGTGGCATTTTTTGGCACCCCCACCCACTGAAAGTGCCACCATAGGCAAATGCCTTGTTTGCCTTGTGGTAAATACATCCCTACCCCCAATGTACAGGTTTTATGGTGTTTTGGAAAGTTACAGGGTCAAATTTAGCACATTAACTTTTTTCAGTTTATACACATTGAAATTTGATAGACGGGTTATGTTGCCTTTGAGACCAAATGGTAGCCTAGGAATGAAAATTACTCCCATGATGACATACCATTTGCAAAAGTAGACAACCCAAGGTATTACAAATGGGGTATGTACACCCTTTTTGTAGCCACTTAGTCACAAACACTGGCCAAAGATAGTGTTCATATTTGCTGTGTGTGATAAATGCAATAAACTAAAATGAATTCTAATTTTGGCCAGTGTTTGTGACTACTAGAAAAATAATGTACATAGCCTATTTGCAATACATTATGTTGTCTACTTTTGCAAATGGTATTCTATCTTGGAGGTAATTTTCATTCCTGAGCTACCATTCGGTCTCAACATAACCAATCAACATAACAAATCTGACAAATTTTAATGGGGAAAAAAAGGAAATTCAAGTCTTACATTTGACTCAGTAACTTTTGAAAACACCATAAAACCTGTACATGGGTACTGTTATACTCAGGAGACTTCGCTGAACACAAATATTAGTGTTATGAAATGGTAAAACATATCACAACAATTATATTGTCAGTGAAAGTACATTTTGTGTGTGAAAAATGCAAAAAAACACATTTTTACTTACGATATCAACATTGTGATATGTTTTACTGTTTTTAAACACTAATATTTGTGTTCAGCGAAGTCTCCCAAGTAAAACAGTATCCCCATGTACAGGTTTTATTGGTGTTTTGGAAAATTACAGGGTTAAATATAGGGCTTGTGAGCCAAATTTTCTGGACTTTCTGCCTGGGTTGTCGGCAGGTCCCTCAGATTGTAATTAAAAAAATTACTTAATTATGTAAAAATATTATAGAAATATATTTGTAGAAATGTATTTGTATTTTTTTATTTAATTTTTTTGGGGAAATTTAAATATTGATTATTTTTAATATATATATATATATATATATATATATATATATATATATATATATATATATATATATATATATATATAGATTCTGAATATATGAATATATATAATCTAAGTACATTTCATTTAAAAACAGTTTTATAACTATATATTAATATTAAAATACACCTTTATTAATGATGTATGTATATATAAAAGTACTTAGATCTCTATATATATATATATATATATATATATATATATATATATATATATATATATATATATATATATATATATATATATATATATATATATATATATACACAAGAGGTTGTGGCTGCATTGAGTGCCACACCCCCTTGTTTCATAAATATAAATATATATATATATATATATATATATATATTTGGGAGTCTAGCCAACTCCTTGGTTTTGCACCTTTCCCTGTCACAGGTGCCTCATCCCAAGGCCCTTTTTAGCCTTGTACTGCAGAGAGCCCCAGATGGAATTTTTGTCCCCAAGTAAGTGGGTTAATTTCATAAGAGCAGACATTAGGCTGTTTAGAGTAGGACCTGCCAAAGATGGGGTACATTGACGTTGTGGCAGGTTAATGCAATGTATAATCATATAATGTAACTAAACCCCCATTATTTTTGCCTAGATTAGATGTTTAAAAAAAAAAAAACTAAACAAATAAAATCTTTCAACATTGAAGTTGCTGTTTAGTGGATAGGTGAGTGCGCTGGATCTTGAGGTGTGTGTGTGTGTGTGTGTGTGTGTATATATATATATATATGATCTAAGTACTTTTTATTAATTTAAAAACAGTTTTATAACTTTTTTAACTTTAAAAACTCTTTTACAGGGATGAGGGGGACTGTCTGATAGTTCAGGCAGGCCCCCTGCAGGCACTGCATAAGCCGGCTATTCCAGCCATGTGATCACGAGTACGCTGCAATCACATGGCCCAGGGAGGTCGGATCGGGCAGAGAACTTCCAGGCAGATACCAGGATCGCGACTGCCAGCATGTGATCGGCGAGGGCCCAGTACGAATGCTGCCCACCGATGTTTAGGACCACCCCAAAAAGGACGGCATAGAAAGCCCACCATCCATAAGGGTTTAAACTTGACTAGCGTCATGTACATTTTATTTTTCTAGTTTTCCAAAACAACTAAAAAACAAAACAATGGATAAATATGTCAAGAATATGTTACATTTTGTCATTTGTCAAAATGTACAATTTATATTTCAAGATTTTCTTTAAATAGCACTTCACAAACAAGAGTTTTTTTACAATAACTAATTCAATGTGTAGAAATGTGTGTGGGTTATTGCAGAGTATAAACTCTTACATTCTATTAAAATCAACATTACAGTTATTACAGGAATTCTAAAACAAGCATATTCCAGACTAAATTGCAGCTTTTGCTAGCTGCTTATACTAATAGGGATTACAATTTCATGTTTGATATTATTTCAATAAATAACATATCCATTTCATTATTTAGTCTTAAGCCAGCTAGCTATATAGATAGACATCTCCAGATCCCCAAGGTGTCATTAATATCCATGATATATGTTTCACCATTATGTATGTTTTCCACTACATGCTTTGCTAGTATTAGGGTTGTAGTTGGGGTTAGTGTTAAAGTTAGTTAATTTAAAGTTAATTTAAAGGCAACACTAGGCCATACATTTCCCAATTTTCCTAAGAACAAATTTCCTTACACTTTAGAGTGGCAGTTGCAATTGATAGAGGTCTGAATAAAAATGGTGACAGAAGAATATAGTATTTGCTGCCCAGGAGAGCTACTCCTATAAAATTGGGATATGTATGTCCGTGTGCTGCCTATTACACACATAGTGTTTTAGATATGTATAAGCATAAACTGAATAAGAAATATGAAGAAAAATGAGATAATGATACCAACCATTTTGCATCATCCATTTATAAGATAAAAATGTCTATCTAACTATATTTATTATTATTATTTATAAAGCACCAACAAATTCTGCACAGCTGTACAATGGATATATATGTACATGTACACACACACACATACAAAATCAGAATTCATTCTATTCAGATTATGTTTCTAATCTGCAGCAAAACCAAAAATAGTCATTTTAGAAGACTGCATTTATCTATAAATATGTACATCTGATAGAAAAAGGACATCTAAAATTTTTAGTTTGTAGGATGTTACCTTTCATCTAATTGGATTTTTGATCATGCCTTCAATGGCAGTTGACTGCAAGATAAAGTAGCTGTCACTTGCAAATGATTGACAACAAAACATTAAACAGAATGACAAATTGTGAAGCTACAGATCAATCTGTTTTGCCCATTAGGTAATGAGAAGGGAATGGATTATGTATGATAATGAATCTTTCTGGTTTTGCTCAGACTTGCTTGTGTGGGTTGAAAATCAAAAAGTCTCCTTTTTCTGTCAGTGGAATTTTAAGTAGTATGTCGATCTCCACTAAACCAATTGTCAACTTTTAATAAAAGCAATGCCCCATAGAGTTTTGAAATTTATTAACTAAAATATAAAAGTACACAAGACTGAGCATGCCTTCAAAAATCAGCAGCCAGGGTTTTTTAAATGACACATCTCAATATTTAATATTATTTTACAGTGCCGATATGAAGTTATTTTATTTCATTTTCACAAAAAAGCACATAAACAATACAAATGCCTAGTAGTTTGTATGTACATTGCATAATTCTCACTTATTAGCCTCACACTTGATATTAAAGTAAATAAAGTACATTTCTTCATAAAGATACCAGACTGGTCAAATTCATAAATTCAGCCTTGGTCTGACATTCCAGGAAACCATCTACAACAGGAGAGGTGCAGTACACACATTTGAAATGTTGTCCTCCACTGACCGTCCTCTACCTGTAGTGTGAGCTCAAGAAAGCATTATCAGCATCAATATCTTATTTGTTGTTGGGTTTCCTTTTTTGCATATTCATACTGTTTATCTACATGAACATGATAAATAATGCAAAGTGGATAAAACACTAGGCATCTGTGATGGAGCCACGAAGACTGCACACACTGGCAAAACAGGTCCCCTCTATACTCAGATGTTAAAAGCCAGCATAAGACAGATCTCAAAAAATAGGTTGTACCTAACAAAAAAATATAAGATAATAGCAGATAGCTACATCACAATGTGAGGTAATAATCAATGTCAGTAAAACAAAGTCAAATGTTTTCAGAATAATGTTGATATTTTTATGATCTTAACATTCTCATTGGTCTTTTGCAACAAAAAGAAAGAAACAAACAATAAGGGCCCAATAGTGAATAGTACAACCTAATATAAACTGTAAAAAAAAAATATATATTTCTTCAATCGACATGTCTATACATATTATAAAATATTTAAAATGATCATGCCAACCAGGCAAGTCTCTAGATTTCTAATGTTGTGTATGCTTACTACAGCATTTGTTTGCAGCAAAAAAAAAAATAATAAAAAAAATAAAAAAAAAAAAATATATATATATATATATATATATATATATATATATATATATATATATATATATATATATATACATGCACGAGGCAATAAAGCCATAACTTAAACTTGATATGTTTACCATACATACAGAGATAATAGACCTTCGGTTGTTGTGTGCCTAAACCGACGTATCGGTAGGCCTGTAAATAAAGAGGGCCCACCTAAGCAGGTAAATAATTTAGAAGAGGAGAAGTGGTGGGAGGGACACGAACTGCCTAACATGGAGGTGGAGTCTGGAGATGGTAGGGGAGTAATATTAACTACACTAGCCCCTCCCACAACTCCAGGCTCCGCCTTTACATTTGTGCACAGAGCAATAAAGCCGTAGCTTAAACTTGATATGTTTACCATACACACAAAGATATGAGACCTTTGGTTGTGGTGTGCTGAAACTGACGTATCGACAAGCCTGTAAATAAAGAGGGCAAAAAGAATGTATGCCAAAAATATTAATTTCAATCAACAAATAACAACATTATTACAAGATAGACACCTTAAAAAGCTAATTGTTGGAATGCTTTACTCATCTCCTTTTCTGGTTATGGAATGCATCGGCAGTAGGCTGATGACTTCCAGCATCCTAATGACTTAATAATAGGGGCAGAAACGTTTCTGTTGGTACCTGCGGATGCCGTGCCTATCCTGAAGGAGTGTCCGGAATAGTGCATGGGCTTGTACGCTAGTCGCATTAATAGAATTCTAATATATAGCATGAATGTTTGTAGTTAGAATGGCTTCATGTAATGTCAACAATAGTTGATTTGGAGGTGATTGTATGTGGCAAAGATATGCATCTAATGTCTTGACAGGACACAATTTGTTAAAGTTGGGATAATAAAGGGTCTTTACTGTTTGACCTGGTTAGCTGGTCTTGGTGTATTGCAGTTCAAGTACGTAATGGTCTTTGCATCTATTGATTTGTGATACTTTAAGGCATAGACCTGAAACAGTAGAGTTAATGGTAGTGAATTCCCTAGGCCTGAGGAACCCATAACAAGCTAAGTATAAGACTGGTTTGATAATTTTATTGGTATTGGGTTTGAATGGCGAAATTGTCCAGGAGATCTGATAGTGACCTTAATAGGCCTCCATCAATCGGTTGACTCTGGTGTTTGTTTTGTACTGCACTTCTGAATTCCCTTTAACGGAGTTTTAATTTGGTATGACGATATGAAAGTTTGTTTATTTGGGTATAGTGAAAGCATGTGGTGCTGTAAACTGGTAAGATAGCGTTTGATCATGTTGTATGAAAGTTGTAATTAAAGGTGGCAAAATGAAGTAAAGGCCACTGAAGATGCCATGAAACTGAGTGTCAGGTGTCGCTGTTTGAGAAGAATTGGGATGTATTTTAAGGAATTCCTGAAAACGCAAACAGGACAAATGGTCAGCTGCTGTGTTATGAATCCTGGGAACGGGAATCCTGGGAAATTGCTCCAAAACCAGTTGTAGCAGCTGTATCAGAGCACTGGGGAACTTTTGGTAATTGGGGTTGGCACATAGATCTCCCATTCCACTGTTGTAGGAATTTCTACCACATCCACAAATCTGCAGTGGCCTGGGGATCGAGAGAAAACCTATTCTCCTTGGAGGGAAGATGTTGTAACAAACAGAGGAGCCGTGAAATGAATAACCTACCCTGAGGAATGATTCTCATTGCAAAATTTAACGATCCTAACAATGACTGTAATTCTTTATGACTACAGGAACCAAGTGTTAAATAACAATCAATACATGCAAGGGTGCGTTTGATTTTTATCTGTAGGCAGACTGGACTCCATAGCTACGGAGTCAAGTTAGACGTCAAGAAAATTGACCATAGTATCGGGGCCTTCAGTTTTGGAAGGAGAGACTGGGATGCCTAAACTTTCAAAAAGCTGAATATCATCCCGCAAACTATGTGGAGGGTTAACATTACTCTCAATAATGAGGAAATAATCTAAATAATGAAGTACAGATGGACATCTACATGAGTTAAGCAGTAACCAGCACAAGGCCTCTGCAAAATTATTGAAAATGTTTGGGCTACTCTTCGAGCCAAAAGTTAGCCTAGTAAAAAAAATAGTACTGTTCCCTCCACTTAATCCCATGTAGATGTCAAAGGGAAGGTAAAATAGGGGAAATTTAAAAGCATTAATAATGTTGGTTTTGCTCAACCAGGCCCCAACACCGGCTGATACGATAGCTTGCATGGCATTGCCTATGGTGGTATATTGAAGAGAGAATTCCTATGAAGATATTAAGGCATTTAAATTGGGGATGGTGGAGTAGTGATGGGTGGATAGATCGATAATCTTTTTTTAAGGGAGTTTTTACCCATAACTATCCCTATTGGATTTGTCTGCCATATAGAAAAGGGGGGTGAGAGCAAAGGACTTAAAATGAACCCTTGATCCAATTCGAGTTGCAAAAGTGTTTCAACTGAATCAGAGTCATTAGTAACTGATCGTAAGTTCCTACATTCCACAATACCAGTAGGTAAGGCTAAAATGCCCGTGCGGAATCCGTCAGAAAATCTGGAAATTAAGAAGTCTACTAATTGCGGAGATTGGTGTGATGCCAAAAGTTGAGAACTTAATGACACTAACAGATGAAAAATATGGTTTTGTATGCAGTTTATTAGGGGACATTGACTTAGAATATGCACGGAAACTGTGTGAACAAATTTGCAAAAGTCTACAGGCACTGAACAAACAAGTACCCGCATTAAAATTGTTGCATATTTGCGATTTCCCCAAAAACACAATAGGTCTGCCAAGTTTACCCTTTACAACTCTCGCCGCCCCGGTTGGTAAACCAGGGGTTTGTTGACCTGAAACTGAGGTGTCATTAGGACAAATGCTTGTCGCACGAGAGGTTGAGGAGCACATTGCACAGGTTGGTGTCCAGAGGCTGGCAAAATGCCTGCAGAACAACTCTGTATCCAATTTACTCCAGTTTGTGACGGTATTAAATTGGGACAGAGTTGCAGGTGCTTTGGCCAAGAATGACTTGTGATAATCATAAAAGGCATAGCCACCGTATTTGTGTCCCAGGTCCACCAGCTTGTGCAAGTAAGTATCAAATTCATCCCTCCTGTGAGGAAAATTAGTACACACAACATCTCTATAAATCCCAAACGCCAGTACGAATTCCAGAATAGTGAGCTTCTTGATGAGTCTGGGATCTCTGTTTTTCAGAACTACAGAGAGTTCACCATAGGAATATTTTTATTTTCCATGATATCTGGGAAGTGATAAAAAGGGAAACCAAATTCACGCCTTTTCCTTCCAGGATATATTTGCTGATATGAGGATGAACCATGTGGGCTGGTATCATCAGTGTATCTACAGGGGATAAAGGAACTGTAACATTACCATGTTCTGCAGCAGCTGGACTAGCTAGACCCGTAACCGCCAACAAAGTCGGGGTAACTGCTTTGTAGTATCTCCCATCTGGACTTAGGCAGGTCTAGACCATATTCTGTGCAGATATTTTAGTAGACAATCCCAGCAACTTGGATGCGTGTCTCAGTGAATGCTTTTTCTGCCAACATCTTGAACCAGGCTACTATGTGCTGGATTGTTTAACAGGCATTTTTCCACAGTCTACACCTTTGGTCTTGCCTGGTGTGGTAGACCCCATTTCTGTTAATCTGGTGCTGAATGTCTGTTCCTGCATGGATTAGTGCCTCTGTGCTGTCTTCCAGTCCTGCCTTTTCCCACCACAGGTAGGATTTTGTAATTTGAGCCATATCCATTATCTGCAGGTGGTACAATACTTGGATTTGGTTGTCTTGCCATGGAACCTCATCATTTTCTGCATTCTCTATCTGTTGTTGTCTCAGTCATTTAAATTCTCTGGGTGCTGGATTTTGGATGGAATCCTCCATTCATAGAGAGTAGTTTCTGGGGGTTTTTCTGGGTTGTGTCCATCTCTACTCTTGGCCAGGTTATTACTCCCACTGGGTACCTTCAATCTTGTTCTTGCCCTTGAGCTGGGATTTCAGGACCTGTCTGAATCTCGAGAGGTACTTGGATGTTGCTATCCTTTTTGCCACTTCCTTATGGTTGCCATGTGTTTGTGATACCCCCAGGTACTTGTAGCTGTTATGTCCTATTTGGCCTTCTGGTACTTGAACACCTATATTCCTAATCAGATTTTTGCTATGATCTACCCACACGTATCTAGTCCTGATGACATTCATATTACCTTGTTGTATAGCCTAGTTGGGTGGATCAATGAGTCAATGTTTTGCTCAATTTGGGCATATAGCATGATGTCATCCATGCGAGTGATGGAAGTGCCATCTGTATCTGTATTGACTCTTCATAGTGATGCTGGCTAAGGAGGTTGAGGCCTATGCAGGACAGCATTGAGGATAACATATCTCCTATCACATTTGATGTTCACTTGTGTTATTGTCCTAGAATTGGCTTCCATCATTGTGCTCCACTTGCTCATCTAGTTCTTGATGAAGACTCTTATTTTCTAGTTGACCTTGTATAGAGCCAAGCATTATGTATGTGGAATTGCTATAGGCTTTTTTGTAGTCAATCCAGGCTATGAACAGTTTGGTCTGTCTGGTCTTAGAATCCTGTGACTGCTAGGGTATACCAGTAGTTGGTGTTTTGATCCTCAGATGTTGTTCCAAATAACCATTTGAGTATTGCTAATGTACTCTATGCTTATAGATCTTATAGGCTATAATGCCTGAGAGTACCTTTCATGTTGTGGTGAGTCAGGTGATTGGTTGGTAGTCAGATGGTGTTGTTCCCTTGAGAGAGTGCATCATAACCAGAATTGTTCTGTCTTGTGTTAGTCATTCAAGGTAGGAGCCTGTTTCTAGTAGCTGGTTCATTTGTGCTGCTAGGCTTTCATGCAATGTTGTTAATTTCTTTATCCAGTAAGAATGGATCATGCCAGGTCCTGGGGCAGAAAACACAGAGCAAGTGCATCATTAGATGCCAAGCTCAGGGTACCAAGTCTTACCTGAGTTGGCGAGCCTGCATGATGCATTCATACCAGGCTGACATTCCAATTCTTTGTGCAGACCTCCCCATTTCCTAGTAGGTTTGCCCCACTGGGCAGTTCCAGTGACTTGATTCACGTCACTGGTGTACCTCATTTTACCCTGCTTCACAGAATGCCGTAATTGGGATATATGTATTTGGATGGTAGGCCAAAGCAGGAGATTAGCATTGAGTATCTGCATTCTTATAAATGCACCATGTGAGTTTCCCCCCAGGCACCACTTCCACCACACACATGACACTTGGGAGCAGGGCCAGTGTGAGACTATTTTGCACTCAAAACCAGCTGCTTGCAACCGCAGCAACAAAAACAAAACTGCAAACGTTGTGTATCTCTTTCTCCTCCCAGCCATTTTGCGTGACTCTTTTGTCCCATCCCTAGTTCATTTGAATGGCTCTTCCCCCTAGCAGCTTTGTGGATTCCTCTCTCCCCCTCAGTCCCTCTATGAGTCTCTTCCTCCCCAGCACCTCTGTATGTCACTTTGTCCTCAACCCCTTTGTGTGTCTTTTTGTCCCGCCTCAGCCCTCCGTGTTCCTGTCCATATGCATACCTTATTTGAGTAATAGATAGGTGGCTTAAATGGTATATAAAATCTGTTTATTCTGAGCTAAATAACTATATATGACCTGTTGTGTAGAATAAGTATATGTCTGAAGTTTAAATCAGTGCAAGGCAACAAAACAAGCATATTTAATTAAACTATGATGAGAGAGTAAACTACTGAAAGTAAAACAATCTGACTTAGTATCAAGGGAAACCTTGAATATGTAATGTGATATTTTTCTTCTGCCATGCCTCAGGTAAATAACTGTATCCTCACATGCCTACTGCAGCCACAACTGTAGAATGCCCCTAAAGGATCTAAGCCTCAGTTGAAAATATAAAGTTATTAACGTGTTGTCTACTTCCAGCTACATCTACTTTAAGCTGATATTTTATGTACAAGTGTCATAGCAGGAAGAGCTTTACAATATTATATACAATTCTATTTGTGAAAATGTAGTGCATTTCGTTATACCCTTTCACTACAAAGTTATTGTAGTTAATAAAAAAGGGATGCAAAGCTAGCATTTGAAACGTAAATTTACTTTGAGGCTTCATTGTTACATATTACCATTGATACAGAAAACGTATCTAAATTAAAGTGGCTTCTCCCTGTGAAGGAAAATAAAATATTGTTTGTCCTTCAAAGAGGCCATCAGATTTACATTTGAAGCAACAATTGCCATGTAGAGAATGCTGGGCACAGATTGATATATACAAATTACTCAGTTCAAATATTGGAGGCCTAAAGAAATAAAGAAACGCTCTAAGTAAAACAATATATACTTTTATTTACTTATATTTGTTTCTTTTCTAACACATGTTTCTTGTTGCCTGTGTTTCAGTTCTACCGTGTATTCTGCTGTTCTGGATTAACCCCTAAGGAACCTACGGTGAGACGCAGAGAAAATTATAGTCCAAGATGGCAACATTACACAACTTGGACCTGTGATAATAATATTCCATATTAATTAATGATTGATCACTATTGAGCAAATCAAACTTTTATAGATAGTTAAGATGGCGCCGGTACACAGCCCTGAAAATGTTAATAAAACCACAAAACACAGCACCAGAATGACTTATGCATACCATCACAAGATAATTATTAGTACATAGCTAGCTTTTAGATAAACGATAATTAACCTCACAGACCTGGCATGGCATTGTTGGTGGGCCTGAACAGCCTGGCCAGCTGCCGGTCCCATCCAACACTTTTGCATGGTCTTTGCTGGGCTGCACTGATAAGGAGGCTTGGTGGCAAAAGTACAGACTAGCCATCCCATTGCTTAAAAAAAACAAGAAAACTTGGCACTCGCTTGGAGTACTACACACCTGTAATACGGATGCGTATTGCTGGTTCTGCTGATTCCCAAAAAGAGAGGGTCTTTTCAAGCCTGACTGTCAGACATTCTATCAGTGCAGTGCGACAAGCTTCTCTAATGGTGATGTATAACTTAAGCTGAATATCTAGATAATTAAGCTGTTTCCTTAAGCTGAATGGTTACTTATTAATTAAGTCTCTGTTAATCGATAAAGTTTGTATTGATTATTTACAAGTACTCGGTGTCAGTGTCTTTCCCTTTTTCAAATACTCAATTCCCTCATCCTGAATGGGGTTTTGGTGCCCACCAATATCTTTAAAAAACCCTAGGGTAATTAATTATTGCTTTTTTATATTGGCGCTTCATGAATGTAATGATTAGGCACAACATTTTGGCGCTGTGAGAAGGGTTGAGTGGAAATTGAGTTGAGAATTGTGAAATATAGTTGCTAGGAATGTGCTAGAATAGTTTAACTTGGTTTAAAGAAAATTGTGTTTAGAAACTGTTAGAGCTGTTGATGTAGATTCTGAGTGAAGGTGAAAGTGAAACTAAGATTGTACGAGGTTTAGTTTCTGCTGCGTCACAAAGGAAAAATGCTGTTTAAAAGCTGTCAGTTTCTTCTGAGTGCTGCAGTAAATATACTATAGAGATTTTATGATCAGATAGCAATGATTACGATTTCTAGAGATTCTTTGAACATTGTGTAAACTTGAAAATAGTTGCATGACGTTGCAATAGCAAGATTGATGTGTGAATGCTCGATCTAAAAAGATTGAGGAGTGATTCTGAAGATTGATTCAACAATATAAGTTGTACTCAGTCAGTAGATGCACCTATACACCCTAAAGGTGTGTAGAACGCCAGTACTGGCTGGGGAGCGATATCCTTAAACAGGCTAGCGTCCTGAATAAGGCTGAATTGCTGCTAAATCAATAATTCACCAATACCACAACATTGTTTGGGGTGATTTTGACACGAATGAGTGATTTTGCTTGGTCAGTAACAGTGCACGTACGTGCCTTAACAGGTGCTGGAAGCCAGTACTGACTGGGGAAGTGAATGGAACGGCTGTTCCTGAAAGTGTGAGATTGTTGGCTCGATCACTTCAAGGTGAGTGTAGAAAGCCATTGTAGTTGGGGAGCGCAAACCTGCAGCCAGAATAGTCGCCTGGGCAGGCTTGAGTGAAGAATAAGACAATAAGCCAGACACTAGGTGTCTGGATTAGTACACATTCAAGTGAAATTAAATAAATAACATAGAACACACATCCCCAGGGAGTACAAGTTTTTTGTGAAAAAAACCATAGGACTTTTGCACAATGTTTAAAAAGAATAAGAAACAGGGTGATGGACACCATCATTCCCGGGTGGGAAGATGAGCCATATGCATTGATTGCCAGTGAATGGGCTCGTTCAACTGGTAAATGTGACTATGAATGTGAAAAAAGCCAAATGCCAACTAACCTTCTTGCTGGTCTGAAAGAGATTCCAAAAGATAAGTGGCAGAAAAGAGGTTGGGTAATACTTAGTGCATATAGACAGGAACACAAAGAATTGCCTAACCTGGGAGACCTGAATTTGACAGACCAAGAGATAGGAATTGACTGGTGAGGCAGGCTCCAGTGATTGACTTTTCAGTAAAAGATCATAAATTCACTGGAAGAATAAAAATGTTGAAAGAGTTACTGCCCTTGTAGACACTGGAGCTGAGGCTACTTTAATTTATGGAGACCCTAAGAAATTTGTTCGATTACACTGTGTAATTACAGGTCTGGGAGGCAAGAAAACAGAAGCAGTCCAGACCTGGGTAGAACTGGGTAGAACTGAAAATTAGACAGTTGCCAAAAAAGAAGTATTCAGTTTTAATTGTCCCCATACCTGAATACATAATTGGTATTGATATCCTTAAAGGATTGACCTTATATTTGGGGGATGGCTGTTACAGTTTTGGAACTAAACCCTATATATCAGCCAGACCAGTGGTGGTAGGAAAATTGCTAATGCCCCCTGTGCAACTACCACCAGCTACTAAAGTAGTACATATGAAGCAGTACAGGATCCCATGAGGCCACAAAGAAATTGGAGAAACAATAGATGATTTAATAAAAGCTGGGATCCTACAAGGGATCACTACTGCTTGGAACAATCCTGTGTGGCCAATACACAAGACAGACCGTACATGAAGAATGACAGTAGACTACAGAGAATTGAACAAACACACACCTCCACTGACAGCTGCTGTCTCAGACACAATCACTATTATTGAAAATATACAGAAGCATTCGGCAGTCATAGTTTTGGCTAATGCTTTCTTCACTATTCCAATAACTGAAGAAAATCAAGAGCAGTTTGCTTTCACATGGTTAGGGAGGCAATACACATTCACAAGATTGCCACAGGGATACTTGCATAGTCCCACCATCTGTCATTGGCTGGTGGCAGAACATCTTGATGGGGTAAAAATACAGTCAGAGGTCAGCAGATTGTTGAAGAGATTATGAAAAGTAAAGGGTGGGAGAAAATACCCAGTAAAATACAGGGACCCACTCAGACAGTGAAATTCTTGGGAATACAGTGGAACAAAGGACATAGAAAGATCCTTTCAAAAGCTAAGAAAAAAGTGCTAGAATTTCAAACTCCCAAAAGCACGAAACAAGCTCAAAGCTTTATAGGTCTCTTTGGTTTTTGGAGACAACACATCCCACACCTGAGTCAGCTACTCTCCCCTTTGTACAAAGTAACCAGGAAAAACATGATCTTGATTGGGGAGAAGAGCAACAGAATGCATTTGAGGGAGCTAAACAGGCTATCCAATAAGCCTTTGATGGAGACATAGACTTAAATGTATCAGTAAATCAGCAATGGGCTAATTGGAGCCTTTGGCAGAAACAAGGAAGTTCCCCTTGGTTTCTGGACAAGGAAGTTACCCAAGACAGGAGAGAGGTACACACCCTTTGAGAGACAGCTCTTGGTCTGTTATTGGGCCTTGGTGGATATTGAACAGATAACGGTAGGACATACAGTGTTCTTACGCCCAGAGACACATATCGTGCAATGGGTACTTAGTTCCCCTAAGGCACATTGGATAGGTCATGCACAAGAGTCCAGTATCATAAAATGGAAGTGGTACATACATGTACTACATGAGAAAATTGCAGATGCACCAATACAGGAACCTGGTTATCTGTCAAGACAAGCCAGGGGAATCTCCAGTAAAGTGGGGAAAGTCTTTTGCGCAACTAACACAAGATCAAGCAAAGCATGCTTGGTTTACTGATGGTTCAGCAAAATACATTGGTAATGAAAAACAATGGAAAGCAGTGTCTTACAATCCAGAAGCCAAGAAAATACTGACTACAACAGGAACAGGAAAAAGTAGCCAGTATGCAGAGTTATATGCAGTGTTTCAGGCAGTGTTTCAGGCACTGAAACAAGAGATGCCTGAAAGTTGCCATATATACACAGATTCCTGGTCTGTCGCCAATGGACTGGCTACATAGTTGCCTACATGGCAGTCACATCAGTTCATGATTCATACAAATGAAGTCTGGGGAAAAGATTTGTGGGAGCAGATATGGGAGATGGTACATCAAAATGAGGTAACAGTCTTTCATGTTAATGCTCACTGCAATATTGACTCATTGGATCATCTGTTTAACTCTGTTGCAGATGAGAGAGCCAAGATCTCAGAGGCATCCGTTGAAAATTCTAACTCACTTTTGGGATTGGCTTATTGGGCCCATTAGAAATGTGGACACTTGGGAGAGAAAGCCACTCACAGGTGGGCACAACAGCGAGGCATTTTAGTGCCGCTTGATTTAATTAAAACAGTAATTCTGCAATGTCCAGTGTGTCAGCATGAGCATAATAGCCATGTACCAGGAATGGTACGAGGTGAAATAAAAAGAGGAAAAGCACCTGGGCAAATATGGCAGGTAGATTACATAGGTCCACTTCCTATGAGTAAAAATGGTCAATATGTATGCACGGCTGTGGATACATATTCAAGCTATTTATTGATTCACCCTTGCAAGAGGGCTACCCAAATAAATACTATCGAAATGTTGGAAACCATGATACAGTACTTTGGTCTTCCATTACAGATTCAGCGTGACAATGGAAGTCACTTGTTGCGGCTCCTGGCCCGCCGCATGACGCAGCCGTGCCCGACCGGCACGACCTCGCCAATCTAGCGAGCTTACCTGCTCGTCGGCAAGCCGGGAGCCGCTCCTCCTCCAAATCAAAGATGGCGCTGACCACGTGGTTGCACACATTACATGCCTCGCCCCTCAAATTTATACGGACGTGCGCTTTCTAGTTCCCCTGACTTTGGCTTGTTTAAACGGTATTTGAGTATTTCTGGCTTCCTTGACCCTGGCTTTCCCTTTGACCATTCTCTATCTCTAGCGTATTAGTCCGGCCATTCTAAGGTCCGGTTTACGCTCTGTCCTTTTATTTCCTTTCTTTTTAAATGTATATGTTTACATAGTTTCTGCGTGTTGGACCACACTAGCAGTCGTGACATCACTTTAAAGGGAAATTGGTACAAGACTTTTGTGATGAAAAGAATGTTGAATGGATATTTTAAATACATTATAATCCCCAAGGAGCTGGTCTGATTGAAAGGATGAATGAGTTGTTGAAACAACAGTTGAGAAAACTTGGTGAAGGGACAATGCACAAATGGAGAGATAATTTGCCTACAGCTGTGAACATCTTAAACAATAGGCCACTCTCAGATTATGACAACCCTCTCACTAGAATGATTGCACCCAATATACAAGCTAAACCATATGTAGCAACTAACACCATCACATATTGGGAAACAGAGGAGGGAGCCTTGGCACCATACAGGGCTACCCCAGAGGCTGCAGGAATAGACTTGCAGGCCAGAAAGGAAGAAAGACTTCAAACAGGGCAAGTTCAAATGTTCCCCACAGGTATAGAAATACAGATACCCCCGGGACACTTTGGACTAATTGCACCCAAGTCTAGCCTCGCCCTTAAAGGGATACATGTAATGGGAGGGGTTATAGATGCTGATTACCAAGGAGAAATAACGGTCCTCTTGTTAAATCAGGGACCACAAGACTTGCTAGTGCAAGAAGTGGACAGCATAGCCCAATTGGTTATCATCCCCATTTACCAGAGACAGGTACACAAAGGAACAGCCCCCTTCTTACAAACAGTAAGAGGAGATAAGGGATTTGACTCTACTAACCTAAATCCAGGGGCCAAAGTCTGGGTGAGGACAGAGAAAGGTCCCCCAGAACAAGCAGTCAGTATTGCAACAGGCAATGACAATACCTTGATACTCTCCAAGTCAGGTCATGATAAATGTTAATATGTGCCTTTGGGCAAATGTTATTTGAGAGAGTAACATGAGTTGTATCTTTACAGGCAAAGCTCATTGGGCTGGCTGTTATTGTGATGGCTGTGCCTACTCTACACCCTTTGGTCAGATTAGATACCAACAATGAGATTGGAGGTTGGGACCAGAGTGATTCCGCAGAGATGAAATTGAAAGAGATAGAAATAAGAGTAACCTGCCTGACTGTTAACTGTTCAAACATGAGGACAAGCCTGTACGGAGAAGGCTATTTCAGCCACAATGAAACTGAGACAATTACCTATATTAAGTTACCAAAATGAATGATTCAATTTGTTAACATTAGAATCTACAACGCCCTTTGGCCGCCGCATACTACACTGCTCAAAAAAAATAATCAAAATGTAACTCCAAGTCAATCACACTTCTGTGAAATCAAACTGTCCACTTAGGAAGC
Source organism: Pelobates cultripes (assembly GCA_933207985.1). Classification (NCBI taxonomy): domain Eukaryota; kingdom Metazoa; phylum Chordata; class Amphibia; order Anura; family Pelobatidae; genus Pelobates; species Pelobates cultripes. Next base: position 115,358,230 of record OW240916.1, read on the forward strand.
AACATTGAGTGACAATCAATTTCACATGCTGTTGTGCAAATGGGATAGACAACAGGTGGAAATTATAGGCAATTAGCAAGACACCCTCAATAAAGGAGTGGTTCTGCAGGTGGTGACCACAGACCACTTCTCAGTTCCTATGCTTCCTGGCTGATGTTTTGGTCACTTTTGAATGCTGGCAGTGCTTTCACTCTAGTGGTAGCATGAGACGGAGTCTACAACCCACACAAGTGGCTCAGGTAGTGCAGCTCATCCAGGATGGCACATCAATGCAAGCTGTGGCAAGAAGGTTTGCTGTGTCTGTCAGCGTAGTGTCCAGAGCATGGAGGCGCTACCAGGAGACAGGCCAGTACATCAGGAGACGTGGAGGAGGCCGTAGGAGGGCAACAACCCAGCAACAGGACCGCTACCTCCGCCTTTGTGCAAGTAGGAACAAGAGGAGCACTGCCAGAGCACTGCAAAATGACCTCCAGCAGGCCACAAATGTGCATGTGTCTGCTCAAACGGTCAGAAACAGACTCCATGAGGGTGGTATGAGGCCCGACGTCCACAGGTGGGGGTTGTGCTTACAGCCCAACACCGTGCAGGACGTTTGGCATTTGCCAGAGAACACCAAGATTGGCAAATTCGCCACTTGCGCCCTGTACTCTTCACAGATGAAAGCAGGTTCACACTGAGCACATGTGACAGATGTGACAGAGTCTGGAGACACCGTGGAGAACGTTCTGCTGCCTGCAACATCCTCCATCATGACTGGTTTGGCAGTGGGTCAGTAATGGTGTGGGGTGGCATTTCTTTGGGGGGCCGCACAGCCCTCCATGTGCTCACCAGAGGTAGTCTGACTGCCATTAGGTACCGAGATGAGATCCTCAGACCCCTTGTGAGACCATATGCTGGTGCGGTTGGCCCTGAGTTCCTCCTAATGCAAGACAATGCTAGATCTCATGTGGCTGGAGTGTGTCAGCAGTTCCTACAAGATGAAGGCATTGATGCTATGGACTGGCCCGGCCTTTCCCCAGACCTGAATCCAATTGAGCACATCTGGGACATCATGTCTCGCTCCATCCACCAACATTACGTTGCACCACAGACTGTCCAGAAGTCGGTAGATGCTTTAGTTCAGGTCTGGGAGGAGATCCCTCAGGAAACCATCCGCCACCTCATCAGGAGCATGCACAGGCATTGTAGGGAGGTCATACAGGCACGTGGAGGCCACACACACTACTAGCCTCATTTTGACTTGTTTTAAGGACATTACATCAAAGTTGGATCAGCCTGAAGTATGTTTTTCCACTTTAATTTTGAGTGTGACTCCAAATCCAGACCTCCATGGGTTGAAAAATTTGATTTCCATTTTTTAATTTTTGTGTGACTTTGTTGTCAGCACATTCAACTAGGTAAAGAACAAAGTATTTCAGAATAATAATTCATTCAGATCTAGGATGTGTTATTTTGTGTTCCCTTTATTTTTTTGAGCAGTGTATACACACCTGTAAGCTCTAATATTTCTTCAGAGGAACTTACCCAATATTGGGTAAGTTATGCAAACCAGCAGAGCTAAAATCCCTGGGAAGAGCACAATCATTTTATTAAGGCAGCAGCTAATGTATAAAAAAAGCCTGAATTTTTGTAAACCATGTTGGGTGTGTAGCCCTACTCCGCACGCTCAGGACAAAGGGTATCTCTATTTTCTTAAGGTTTTAATGAAATAAGACTTACTATATGTCATTAGGCATAACATTGGTTTTACTTTTTAGTGAGAAATGACAGAAGTGAAGCCCCTAAGATCTTCTTAAGTGAAGATTATACTGACAGACCAGGTGCAGTAAAGCTGCACATGGGGGAGTGAGAATACCCTGGGGACTTGGAGGAAGCGGTCACTATTAATGTTTATCAAAAATATTATACCGACAGGGACTGCCAACCAACTATCCGACCTGGCCATTATGTAAATACCATGGCATTATCCCATTTTTTGACAGAATGTAGTTTTGACTATTTTAATGGGAAAGAAAATGGTGAAAAAAAGACAGAGGACAGGTGGAAATATGTTCTGGGAGAAAGTGAGGCTAAAACTATAAGTCGTTGGTGGTATAAATTAGTAGGTACATGAATATTTAGCACTTACTTCACATATAAATGATCTAACATAAGCTGTATACACCACCCCATACCTTCACGAGGGTTTTATTGGCTCTGTGGGAGATAGGCTTACAAAAAACTCCCATGTAAAATGCATAATGATTGTACCTTGGGAATGATGATTCCCGCCATTTACCCTACAAAAACCTTACCTGTTTCCACCCATCTCCATTGGCGGCGAGACACCAAGTTATCAGGATTTAAAATGGATAGAAATACACAGTTTTGGGTCTCTCTCTTTCCAATGGTAGGGGTGGGAAAGATGATAACAAATGTTGATAAAGATGATAACAAATGTAAATATTTTAATTGACACCCTTGATGATGCCTTCAATAGCACAGGCATCACAATTAGCATACTTAACTATGAACAGGAACAGATTAGACAGGTAGCTTTTCAGAACAGAATAGCCTTAGATTACCTGCTTGCAGCCGAAGGATGAGTGTGCAAAAGAATAGGAGACAAGGCATGTTGTGTGTGGATAGAAGACAAATCAGGGAAAATTAAGCATGAACTTCATCATTTAGAAGAGCTGCAGAAACACTTTAGAAAACCATTAGCCATAGATGATTTAGGACACTGGCTAGCTAATGCTACAAAAGCCTTTAACTGGAAATTTGGCATGGGATCATGGATAGGAGGACTTGGGTTGAAAATCATAAAAGGAATTGTGTGGTGTGTTTTTATTATACTTTGTATTTATCTGTGCTACAAACTTATAATTTGCTGCATTCAAAGAATGGCTAGATTAAACAAAAATACTAGTAAAGAGCTAGAAGACTTTAATTAGGATTGTTAAGCAGGAAGAGGTATGGAGGTTTAAGCTACAGGTTTATCCTGTTTAAAATAGGCTAACCTAGTCTCTCGAGACTCTCGACTCGGAGAGCATTATTGCTTGAATTGGTTCCAGGTGTAAATGGAGCAACATGGGTATCAGTGGGTAAATGGGCTTTCACCCTGCTGGTAACCTGAATGGTATGTGTAAATGTGTGAGGTTTTGCTCATGATTGATCATTTAAGCAAATCAAACTTTTATAGATAGTTAAGATGGTGCCGGTACACAGCACTGAAAATGTTAATAAAACCACAAAGCACAGCACCAGAATAACTCATGCATACCATTACAAGATAATTATTAGTACATAGATAGATTTTACATACAAGATAATTAACCGCACACACCTGGCATGGCATTGTTGGTGGGCCTAAACAGCCTGGCCAGCTGCCGGTCCCATCCAACCCTTTTGCATGGTCTTTGCTGGGCTGCACTGAGAAGGAGATTTGGTGGAAAAGTACAGATTATCCATTCCATTGATATAAAAGACGAGAAAACTTGGCGCTCGCTTGGAGTACTACCCACCTGTAATGCGAATGCGTATTGCTTGTTCTGCTGATTCCCAGAAAGAGAGGGTCTCTTCAAGCCTGACTGCCAGAAGTTCTCTCAGTCGAGTGCAGCAAGCTTCTCTAATGGTGATGTATAACTTAAGCTGAATATCTAGATAAATAAGCTGTTTCCTTAAGCTGAATGATGATTTATTAATTAAGTCTCTGTTAATCAATAAAGTTTGTATTGATTATTTACAAGTACTCGGTGTCAGTGTCTTTCCCTTTCTCAAATACTCAATTTACTCATCCCGAATAGGGTTTATATATTTTTTTAATTTTTTTATTATTTTTATGATTATTTTTTATTATATATTTTTTTCATTTTTTCACTATATATTTTTCATGGTGTCAGGATTACTAGTTGATACAGCATGCAGAAATAGTATCACACCTAGGACTAAGGATAACGTTTAACCGGACCTTGAATAGTCAAAATACTTGCCAAGGTCAGGGATACAGAATGAGACACAATGATGAGGGAAAGCCAAAAGTCATGGATACCAGAAGTCAGGGAAGTCAAAATGAAACCAAAGTAAAAAATCAGAACAATATGATCAGTAACACACTCTCAGATAACCAGCAAAGGGAAACCACGACAGGGCAATGAGTAGAAGAAATAAGTTTAAATAACACTCCTGCAGATCCTATTGGCCATGCCAGACCTTTCACCCCAAAAAGTGCGTATGCATCCTCTGCGTGATGTCACACGCAGGTCGATGTTGTCATTACTATGGGCGTACGTGGGTCTATAATATGGTGTGGATTCGCATGAGCCGGCGTCCACCGGCATGTTGCAAAAGCCTAGTATATTGGCATAGGGCTGCTGAGCGGCACTGCTATTATTAATAGGAAGGTAATTACTACTGTAATCTTTATACAGAGAGGATGGATATGTGACACATGGTAGCCTTGTATCTATAGGTATGTGATACAGGCTGGTCCATAGTTCCAGATATTCATCTGTTTGAGCCTGTGCCGATCTCAAGTTTAGTGTCTTTGACTTAATTGAATCATACTGTATTTATTTTTACTGTACTGTAAAAAAAAAAATACATACTGTATATTTTTAATATATTGATAAGAATTATTTTGATAATGACAATATAAGTTATGTATCAGTCATTTCCTGATCTGTGAATAATGTATTATGTTTTATATTATTTTTTAATTTTTGCTCATTGTGCAATGCTTACATAATGTGCTTAGATATATGATAGTTTTCTTATGCTTCCATAGTAACCACTGGGGATCTCTCATTTTGGAGCATGATATCTCTCACTGTCACCTATTTTTTCACTCTTTTACTGATGCTCTGTTCACTTATGCACATCACTTAGTTTTATAACCTAGTGATTCTCTTTTGGATTATTAATATTAGTATATCGATAACTACATCTTTAATCCTCCTGATTATTCATATATAATTTTTTCACATATCACTCTTTGCACCCGGCATACTCCATCTTCGCTTGGCAAATTACAGCCGTCGGACAGCTTGATTGTTTACATGGTTTCTTAGCAACGACGACATCTACAAGCACACACGTTTTTTCATGCCACGTGGTGTGCTGCGGACATCTGGTTTCGGAGGGGTTTAGGCTTCACGATCTCACTGGTTATTGGTAAGTGTAATTTACCTTTTCCTATATATTTGTTATGTTACACTTGTTTGGTGATCTTGAAAAAGACCTGCCAGGGTCGAAACATCGATCAGAACACATTGTTTATTTAAATAAAGCACATTGAAAAAGACCACTGAATGCACCTCCTTGCTTCAAGTTTATATATGGAGGCAAGTACCACATTATTGAGAATTAAGGGGTGAGTGCCAAGATTACTTGAATTTTGGCTAAGGATGAGGCCATTTGCCTTTATAGCTGCACTCCCTGGTTTGGTGCTTGTTCTTACTTAAAAGGGTCAATATAGTTACCAGAACAACTACAGCTTAAAGTAGTTCTAGTGTCTACACCATGTCCCTACAGGCGTTTTGTTGTAAACACTGCCTTTTAACCCCTTCACGACCGAGGACGGTTCAGGACCGCCATCGGCATTTCTTGCCGACTTACCTGATCGCCGTCATTCCCCCGGCGGCGATCAGCGTGGCTCCGGTTGTGGGGAGACTGCCTGCAGCCCAGACAGTCTCCCCACACTGAATTAGGACCCCGGGGCCATGTGAACGCTCAACACAGCGATCACATGGTTACAATAGGTGTCCATGTGTCTGCCTGCAGGGGGACTGTCTGTGCTAACAGGCAGTCTCCCTGCTAGTGTAAAAAAAAAAAAAAAAAGTTAGTGTTAATAAAAATAATAATAATTATATATGTGTATAAATATGATATATAGACATATATTATATCTATATAATATATGTCTATATATCATATATATAATGCCATACTAAGTGTATTTTTATATTAATATGTACTTATATTAATATAAAAATACACTTATAATTAAATTACACATGTGTATATATATAATATATATAATAACTATATATATTGTATATATATTATTATAAAATATAAATAATAAGTAATTTAAATTAAATAATTTTTTTAAAATAATAATAAAAAAATTTAAAAAATTATATATCTATATGAAATTTTATTCTAACTGTATTTTAAAATTAATATATATATTTATATCAAAATACACTTAGAATGAATTTGTATATATATCTATGTATATATAAATAAATCAAAATAATACGAAATATACATATGTCCATATACAAAATTACATAAATAATTATATAAATATACACGTAGACTTCAAATATATAAATATGCATATATATTTAAATTCTACGTGCGTATTTATGTAATATTTTTACATAATTCAGTAATTTTATTGATTGCAATTTGAGGGACCTGCCTGCCAACCCAGGCCGAAATTCCAGAGAATTTAATTTGCTAGCACTGTATTTTACCCTGTAACGTTCTACGACACCCTAAAACCTGTACATGGGGGGTACTGTTTTACTCGGGAGACTTCGCTGAACACAAATATTAGTGATTCAAAACAGTAAAACATATCACAGCGATGATATTGTCAGTGAAAGTGACTTTTTTTGCATTTTTCACACACAAACAGCACTTTTACTGATGATATAATTGTTGTGATACGTTTTCCAGTTTTTAAACACTAATATTTGTGTTCAGCGATGTCTCCCGAGTAAAACAGTACCCCCCATGTACAGGTTTTATAGCATTTTTGAAAGTTACAAGGTCAAATATATGGGTCAAATATTTTTACATTGAAAATGGCCAGGTTGGTTACGTTGCCTTTGAGAGCGTATGGTAGCCCAGGAATGAGAATTACCCCCATGATGGCATACCATTTGCAAAAGAAGACAACCCAAGGTATTGCAAATGGGGTATGTCCAGTCTTTTTTAGTAACCACTTGGTCACAAACACTGGCCAAAATTAGCGTTCAATTTAGTTTTTTTACTTTTTTCACACACAAACAAATATGAATGCTTACTTTGGCCAGTGTTTTCGACTAAGTGGCTACTAAAAAAGACTGGACATACCCCATATTGAATACCCTGGGTTGTCTACTTTAAAAAAAATATGTACATGTGGGGTGTTATTCAGAGATTTATGACAGATAATAGTGTTACAATGTCACTATTGATAAATTTTAAAAATGTATGTTTTGAAACCGCAATATCCTACTTGTACCTATAGCCCTATAACATGCAAAAAAAAGCAAAAAAGCACGTAAACACTGGGTATTTTTAAACTCAGGACAAAATTTTAAATCTATTTAGCATTTTTTTTCATTCGCTTTTGTAGATGAGTGTAAGATTTTTCAAGTAAAAGTCAAAAAACATGTATTTTTTTAAATTTTTCATCATATTTTTTTTTTAATTAAAATACATGAGATTATATAAATAATGATATGTAAAGAAAGCCCCTTTTGTCCTGAAAAAAACAATATATAATTTGTATGGGAACAGTAAATTACAGCCAAACACAAACACCACAAAAGTGTAAAAATATGCCTGGTCGCAAATGTACAACATCGCAAAAACAGTCCAGTCCTTAAGGGGTTAAGGAAAAGGCAATGTTTACATTGCAGCCTAGGAACACCTCTAGTGATACTAGAAAACCTTCATTTATTTAAATGTGCCTTTTGCATAGTGCGCAAGAAACATTTTCTTTTTTTCATATTGTATATATCAAGACTGATATTTACCATAGTCATTGCTGCCACCCAGGAGTAATGAAAGTCAGAGCGAAGGGTTGACATTTTGTATGTTTGTATTTGCTTTTGTATTACACAGCCATGTTACAGTGCTGCCGTCCACCCCATGTTTTCCCTTTTAATAGTAAATATATGTGTAAGAGTTTAAAAAATACTCCTCTCGGTAGATAAAAGATTTTACTTTTCATCTTAAAGCAGCACGGGGAATTGTTAGTGTAGGACTCACGTAAGAGGTTTTTATTTGCCATAGCAGGTAAGTTATATAGTTGGCATTTTTCAGTTCAGAACTTTAAGTTCAGACTTAAATATATTAAGATACAGGGATACTACAGCTTACATTTAACTTATTCAAAGCACATCTACAGTTTCCTTTCCCTATTTTAATATTTTTTTCTTTTGATGTTTCATTCTTTGCTTACTGTGTTTCATTATCAATGAAATGGTGACCATCTTCACAGTTATCTAATTATTAACTGATTAGCTATACCCGTTTTCTGCCTTTTAAGTTTTGGAAGGTGTGTTATAGATCTATTTTTATGTACATTGGTAACATCAAATGATCTACATCCATAGATAATGTGATCTAAATTATAATGTAGCATATTTGATAAAATTCAACACTGGATAAGAAGCTACATGCAGAAGTATAAGGTTCGATATATATATGTGGTTGTTATATAAAATTACTTTTTTTCATTTTCAGGTGTAAATAAGTAAGAGCAATTAATACTTTTTTTTTTAGTTACTATCTTATTAACGCCATGTAGTCAGCGAAATAGTTCATTTTTAGCATAAATTATGACCCCCTTGGTTGAAAAAAAAAAAGAATTGCAAAATGCAATAAAACTGTAAACCAGTTCTGAGACAGACACTTTGTAGTCTGATCCACCCTTGGTGAGGTTATCAATCATGATGCTTCTTATAAAGAACCATTGCCAAGGCTTCTCATAGAGAAGAGCATTGAATCTGAAACCAAAAGCTATGCAAATAAAAGCTCATGGGAATGTCCAGGACTATAGCATACCAACTATGGAAATTGGCCATGAATCACCTTTATATATGATGCAAAAATAAATAATGGTACAATATTAGATAATCAAGAAGCTGCAGTAATGTCTCTTGTTTGCTCCAAGATACAGATGTAAAATCCCAAAACAGAGTATTGTAAAGACATTTAGGGACAGTAATATTAAATAAGGCAACATGAGGAATTTGGTTAATATGACTATAAGAAACATTCATTAAAAATGTGGTTTTCTAAAGGTCAGCTTTTAATGTGCATCATTATATGTAGAAAATAAATACATAAACGGTTAATGAGAAGAGATTATTAAAGGAACACTTTAGGGTCAGGAACACAAACATGTGTTCCTGACCCTATAGTATTAAAACCACCTTTTAGGTGGCTTGCCCCCTTTGAAAAGGTGAAAACTCACCTTATTTCCAATTCCCCACAGGTCTGCTGTTGCTGGCTACTCCCCCAATTTACCTCCTTTGAGACATCATCTGAATTGCTGATTTTTAGCCAATCCAATGCTTTCCCACAGGGCAAGGATGGGGTATGGGGGCGAGCCAAACACAGTTTTAGCCAGTCAGCACCTCCTCATAAAGATGCATCTTTATGAAGAAAATTCAACGTCCCCATGCAGACCGTTGAAATGCTGAACAGCAGTGCTGCCTACTGTGCAGCACTGCCCCAGGAAGCACCTCCAGTGGCCATCTGAGTGGTGGCCACTTGAAGGTGTCCCTAGGGGCATGAAAATGCCTGAAGGCAATGATTATACTCACCAGAACAACTACATTAAGCTGTAGTTGTTCTGTTGACTATTGTGCCCCTTTTAAGAAAGGTTCTAAAACCTAAAGTAATATATTAAGACTGAAGTTCCACTGATACATTAGCAATATCAATTTTATCCATATTTGGACAGCACTGGTAGGCATTGAAAGTAGACTGTCAGGGAAATTCCCTAAACACTGGATGGAAAAATCCAATGAAAATGACCAAATTCCAGCTGCAATGGCAATTTAATTTCCTAAATGCAAATGGAAAACTCCCATAACAAACCTGAAGAAAAATTAGATTTGCCTTTCTGGGCACTCTAATTGGTTGACTTACAAGCCAAATAATCACAGCACTCTAAAGGCAACTCAAATTGTGAGAAATACTTTATAAAAGTTTTTCCTGCTGTGAAGCATAATTCTGTATTCATAATTCACTTCACTGACAAGATCTCTACAATCAGGGCAGAGATCTCTCATCTTTCTTCTTCCCTTTACAATACTTCCCTTAACCTCACTCCCTTTGCTGTTCTATGTTCATTCGAACCCACTACAGCGGTAGAGATTTCTGCTCTGCTACAGTCCTCCCACCCCACCACCTGCTCCCTAGATCTAAGTCCCTCACATCTCACCCATACTCTGTCTTTTTCTCTTTCTCTACCTCTCACTAAAATCCTCAATCTCTCTCTCTCTCCTGTCATATTTCTATCACCCTTCAAAGATGCAACTGTATCCCCAATTCTAAAGAAGCCCAACTCTGACCCTAACTCCCCATCCAACTACCGTCCTATCTTGCTACTGCCTTTTGCATTCAAGATCCTTGAAAGAGTTGTGTATGCGAGATTGAAAGACTTCCTCAAGTCCAATTCTCTGCTAGACCTACTTCAGTCTGGTTTCCGCGCTAAGCAAACTTCAGTCTGGTTTCCGCACTGTAGAAACGGCACTGACCAAAGTATCCAATGATCTACTTGATGCAAAATCTTGTGGTCACTACTCTATCCTAATTCTCCTTGACTCTTTTGACCCTGTTGATCATCAACAGCTTCTTCTCATCCTCTGTAATATCGGTTTTACAAGATATTTCTCTCCCCTGGTGCTCCCTTCTACCTCTCCCTGCGCTCTTTCAATGTTTCTTTATCTGGCTCTGCTTCTTCTCCCCAACTCCTCTCTGTTGGTGTCCCCCAAGGTTCAGTCCTTGGTCCCTGTTCTCCATCTATACTGCCTCCCTTGGTAAACTCATTAGCTCCTTTGGCTTTCAATATCATTTCTATGCAGATGACACGCAAATCTGTCTGTCCTCTCCTGATCTCTCCCCGTCCCTCTTGACTTGTGTTTCTGACTGCCTCTCTGCTATTTCTAACTGGATGGCTGCCCACTTCCTTAAACTCAACTTGACCAAACCTGAAATTCTGGTCTTTCTTCCCTCAAGTTTTGCTACTCCTGTGTCTGTCTCCCTCCAAGTCAACAGTGCTACCATCAGCTCCACCTTGCAGGCTCGCTGCCTAAGTGTTTTCTTCTGCTCCGACCTCTCCTTTATGCCTCATGTTCAGTATATCGCCAAATCCTGCCGCTTCCATCTCAAAAACATTGCGCGCATGCGACCCTACTTAACGCCAGATGTGACTAAGGTGCTAGTCCGTTCCACTGTCCTTTCTAGTCTTGACTACTGTAATCCACTTCTCAGTAGTCTTACGTGCTCCCAACTTGTGCCATTACAGTCCATAATAAGTGCGGCGGCGAGGCTCATCTTCCTGTCTAATACACAAGTATGTCCCGTCTAGGCCCTTACGCTCTGCTGAAAACTTACGTCTATCTTCTGTCCATACTCCTACCTCTGATGCTGCCTTCAAGACTTCTTGAGGGCTGCACCATTCATGTGGAACTCACTTCCCTCCTCCGTTAGATGCTCACCCAGTCTCCACTCCTTCAAAAAATCATTAAAAACCCACTTCTTCATAATAGCGTATCAATTAAACTGTTAATAGCTCCTAACTGATTCCTCTCTTGCAACTTTCATTAGTCTAATACTATCCTTACCTTTTTGTGTCACTTTACCCCACTCCTTCTAGCATGTAAGCTCATTGAGCAGGGCCCTCAACCCCTCTGTCCCTGTGAGTCCAACTTGTCTGGTTACAACTACATGTTTGTTCGTCTACCCACTGTAAAGCGCTGCGGAATTTGTTGGTGCTATATAAATAATAATAATAATAATAATTGTGTAAATTAACTGTTTGTCTTGCACAATAGGTTAGTTTTTGGTGGATTAAAAATGTAAAAAAAAATTCCAAACACAAAAAAAACACTTTTACCTGTCTATTGGTAAGCTAGTCTCACACAAAATATTTTTTCTCTAACACCATGGTCCCCAAAATAAGTATTTTAGTTTCCCACAGTTAAAAGAAATACTTTGAATAACTGTATAATGGCAAAATAGTCTCACACTAGGATCAATAACAAAATTTCTGCCAAGTGTCAATCTTCTAACTCCCACACAAATTGTTCTCTAGTACTCCTGACTGTTTTAACTGCTAGATGCAGCATGAAGCTAGTCTCACAAGTCATTGACCCAGGTCATCCCTCATTACATAAGAGCAGGCTTCCCCAAACTCCAGCCCTCCAGATATTGCTGAACTACAACTCCCATGATCAATGAAATAGATAGGCTGAGAATTATGTGAGTTGTAGTTCAGCAACAACTGGAGGGCCGGCGTTTGGGGAAGCCTGCATTAGAGGCACAGCACGAATAAACTGACAGGATCATTTCTGGAAAAATCTTGCTTCGAAGTATAGTTATTAGACCAATCACAGTGTTCCAAAGAACTTTCCCATGCTGTGTAAAATGACACAGAGCACTCTGATTGGTTGGATTTCAAGCCAACCAATCAGAGTGCTGTTACAGGTAAATGTAGAGATTTACCTGTCAGTCTCTTCATTTACCTGTCAGAGCACTCTGATTGGTTGGCTTAAACCAACCAATCAGAGCGCTCTGAGCCTAAGTGCAGGGCGGGGAGGCTTTATAAGCTTTCCCCGCCCTGCAGAGCTCATTTTACTATGCCCTCCATGGGTAAAGAAGGATTATTTTTTTACCGTCTGGATTTTTATTTTCTGCATATTTTTTTTGCGCTCTGTTTTTTTTTTTTAAATTTAACAGTTGCGACGGGTATTATGGATTTTTATTTGGCCTTTTTTGGGGCTGAAGAAAGAAAACAGAAGAAGAAAGAAGACATCTAATTGTAAGTATGACATTTTATTTTACAGGGTTAGTTTATTGCCTCCCCTCACTATTATTAGAGAGAGGGGAGTAGATAGGGTATTTTTATTGGGTGGGTGACTAGAGGCTTGGGGACTGTGGCAAAACCAATCTCGCCACTGTGCATTGGATGAGCCTGGTTGCCCTCCTGCTGCCTTTAGACTATGGCCCCATGTTGAAACGCTTGATTTTACCCTGCAAAGACACGAAAGCCGGGTCCTTCGGTGCTAGCCCTGTTTGAGCGGTGATACCTGTGGTGTATCACCAAATTAATATATATATATATACTACACAAGGTTCGTCTACATTAAAAGGTATTTATTAAAAGGCAACAACACAATATTATAAATGTATCACAAACACACAGCCCAGACCCACGGAGCAACAACCCTTTTAAAATCTATCTATCTATATAGTAACCCCTTCCACACACGCTTGATCTCACCCACGGTTAGGCCTTCACATCTAGTAATGGCTCACTGCTACAAGTTCAACATCACATCCACCAAGGAAGAAAAGGAAGCAACAGAGTGTAACATGATTCACCATGCTAGCACATGGCATCTGCACATCTGCTCTGCAGCACAGCCAAGAAGGAACAGAGAGGAATGGAGAAAGGGGGAAGTGGTTATCTCTTTCCTGACTTGTAAAGGTATTGAATTACCAATTAACATTTCAAAAGGGTAAAGCTTATCCCACTGTAAGAAAAGCAAACATGAGCTTGGTCACATGACCCCTGGTCACCATATTAGTTTGATGACAGAATGTCACCACAATACCCCAGATAGCTATGCCATGGTGCCCATTCGTATAATGAAAGGCTGTGGGAAAGACTTTGGCTCCATGGCAATGGAACTGTATGTGTGTGATCTGAGCGCAATTCAGTAATAATGTGCGCTCAGATCTGAGCTATCTGGGGATATATGAATGTACCTGTTTTATACAATGGCTGCACAGTTATATATTTTTATGTATTTTATTGTCTTTTGCTGCCATGTGTTCAATGGAGTTTTGCCTCTGTCCTTGGAGATAATTTGATTACTTCACAATTATCTCCAGGATAGAAGACTCTGTGGAACTGGTTTTGGGCAGAAAAACCATGCTTCATTTGGTCATAAAGGACTATGATCTATCTTTTGAACTACTGGACCAGTTTGTATGATTTTTACGTATGTTTGTATTTGGAGTATGCTGATTCTGAAAATGTAAGTCTTTTGTGAATGTGATGCATACTTTTAAAATTATGAATAATGTGGAAAAAATTTATTTCTCTGCCTGTGATAATTACATTACTCATTGTGTAAGGTAATTGTATCACAGGCAGAGGGGAGGATTTTGTCTGGGAGTGTCTGAGTGTATTGTACGTGTCTATTGGTTGTTTTCCAAAACCTTGTGGGTGGTACTAATGTGTAAGAATGTGTTTATAAGAACAATAAACCCACAGCTCTGTCTGTTCCTGCTTGACCATCAAAACGGAGCCTTGTCTCATTCTTGGGGGGACTTGTTGTATGCTGTTCCAGTTCGACTGCTAGGAGTGTAAACCTATTCGTATGGTTTTTCCTATTCGGCTGTTTACAGCATTCGTATGTTTGAGAGCAGTCGTATGCTTCTCCAGTTCGGTGGATGGGTGTCTACAGTAGATGCCTGTATATCTGGAAGGGAATATCTCCTAAATGGCTTTTAACCCCTTTTATACCTGGAGGTGCCGTTACAGGGACCTCTAGTCACTTTATTTGTGGTCCCAACCCACTGCTCATGGGTGGGGACCAGCTTGGACATAAAGTCCCCCCATTATTTAATTATTTAGGGTCCCCATCCGCTGCTCATGGGGTGGGGACCAGGGGGGACATTAGGTCCCTCCTTTAATTAATTAATTAAAGTCCCCACCTGCCGCTCATGGGTGAGGACCAGGGGGGACATTAGGTCCCCCCATTTATATTAATAGACCCCACCTGCAGGTCACTATGTCCCCCCCATTCTAGTTATATTCTGTTCCCTACCATGGGGAATGGGGGGATCTGTGTCAGGTTCACTCTTATTTCATTAGCGACTGGGCAGCAATAGCAATAGCTGCCCAGTCACTAGTACTTTTAAATTTGTTTAGGCAACATACCGCGAGTAGGGGCATGCGGGAGGATTTAACCTCCCTTTTATCAATATGGGGGTCATAGTGACCCCCATGCTGATTTATATTTAGTGCTAAATGACAGAGAGCAGCCAGTGGCTGCTCACTGTTTAGGCTACATGCCCCTACTCACTGTTTAGGCGACATGCCGCAAGTAGGGGCATGCGGGAGGATTTAATCTCCCTTTTATTAATATGGAGGTCATAGTAACCCCCATAGGTTTTAATGGGGGGTAGGGGGTAGGAATTAATATTATTACAAGGAGGGAGCTGGTAGTGCTGCCGGCTCCCTTCTTGCTTTTTCCTTTTTTTTTCCCGCGCTGTGTTACCGTGTTTCCCCGAAAATAAGACCTACCCCGAAAATAAGCCCTAGCTGGATTATCGGGGTGGGCTGCAATATAAGCCCTACCCCGAAAATAAGACCTAGGCAGGGCCGGTAACCTGCCGAGCCCTTAAAATGCCTCAGCCGCCTGAGCGCTCTATAGAGAGCACTCAGACGGCTGCCACAGTGCCTCACCTCCCCTTCCCTGTAGCGTGGCCGAGCTCCTCTCCGGTCCGCGACCCGCCCGGACAGACAGGAAGTGCACACTGGGTGTGCTCTTCCTGTCAGTCCGACCGGGTCGCGGACCGGAGAGGAGCTCGGCCACACTACAGGGGAGGTGAGGAGAAGATTGGAGGGGGGGGAGTATTACAGGGAGGGAGGGAGGGGGATAATATTACTGGGAGGGAGTGGGAGAGTATTACAGGGAGGGAGGGGAGAGTATTACTGGGAGGGAGGGAGAGTATACAGGGAGGAGGGATAATTACAGGGGATAATATTACAGGATAGAAGACTCTGTGGAACTGGTTTTGGGCAGAAAAACCATGCTTCATTTGGTCATAAAGGACTATGATCTATCTTTTGAACTACTGGACCAGTTTGTATGATTTTTACGTATGTTTGTATTTGGAGTATGCTGATTCTGAAAATGTAAGTCTTTTGTGAATGTGATGCATACTTTTAAAATTATGAATAATGTGGAAAAAATGTATTTCTCTGCCTGTGAGTATTACAGGGAGGGGGGGGGAGAGTATTACAGGGAGGGGATAATATTACAGGGAGGGAGGGGAGAGTATTACAGGGAGGGAGGGGGGAATATTACAGGGAGGGAGGGGGGAGAGTATTACAGGGAGGGAGGGAGGGGAGAATATTACAGGGAGGGGGAGGTGAGGGTCTCTGGGGGGTTACACAGCGCGGACACCGGCTGACAGACTGGCTCTAAGCCCTACCCTGAAAATAAGCTCTAGTGTGTTTTTTGTGACTAAAATTAATATAAGACCCGGTCTTATTTTCGGAGAAACACGGTATGTACTCCGTGCTATGGGGGTTAATTCACCTGCAACACAGAGTCTATTAAACAAACAAAATGAAATGAAAAGGTAATGCATTCAGCATTTGCCCTTTCCTTTCGTTTCGTTTAGATTTAGTTTATAGGGCTTTCGCTTACGTTTTAGTAAATGAATAAGGAAAAAAAAATTTTTCGGACAAAATCGTATTATTACGAATGCACATGTCTAATAGTTATCATTGCTCTACCTGTTTTTGTCTCTGTTGGTTACTTCACTTGATCTGTGAATAAAATCAACATTTAGTGACTGTCCATAACAATTATTCATCTTATTTTGGGGAGAGAGCAAAACAAAATCTTTTTTTTTTTTGCTACCTATTGATTGGACAGGGCATACACCCCACATGATGGGGCAAACCTCTTGTCCATTAGAAAAAAATTAAGCTGTTTATTTGACACACACACAAAAAAAAACCCAGCTTACTTCTCAATCTCATAACCTTATTTTCTGGTACCAATATTAGCATGCTGACTTACAAATGAAAATGTCCTGGCATGTTGCTGTTTAGAAATCAGAAATTCTTTTGATCACTTGGACTGAATTTTGATGAATTGCAGTACACTCACTCAATGATGCGATTTCAGCAAACATATGCTTCCCTCTGCATATTCAAGGTCTTGTGCCCATCAAGTTCATACTATAAACATCCCTAGCTTCTTTACAGTTTAATTGGATATTCTCATCTCTAATTTGAAAACAATAGGAATGCTATGAAACCTATGAGTGGATAATATATGCTATTTTCTAGTCTAAAAAGAGCTCAATGAAGGAAATTGCATGCTTGGAGATTTGCAGTAAATATAGGTAAATATCTTTTCATTTTTTTTTAAATCTGCATATGTTTAATGTCTGCGTGGAGTGTATGCAGGTTTATAGGAACACCATATCATAGAATATATTAGTTATATTAACAGTGATACAAGGTTAACTTTTAATGACTGTAAATTGATATCAGGTGATACATTTATAATACATTTATAATTAAATAATTAGGAAATATTTTACTAACTCACCCTCAATGGGATTTTTTTTGCTTCCTCAATTTTTTACTTCATATTTTTATGTCATGGAAAAGTGCATACTTATATTGCTTTATGCTTTAGTTAAATATATTTATGTGATTTTAAATTCTTCATTGCAACTTTTGATATGCCTAAATTTAAAATTTGAATTTCTGCAAAGTACTTCTAAAATGTTTCTTTCAAGATCTTCATAATCTCAAAGTTCTTTAATATTTGAATCAAATCAGTTTTTTAAGTTATTTAGAAAATACAAACCTTTAAATAATGCAACTTGTGTGATCATTAAGGCCAGTAGCAAATTAATCAGTCTCACAGTCCCTTTTTTGAATACCTGAGCACTTTTAAAGAAGATGGAGTAATTGCTTAGTGGCTTGGTTCAATTGATTTTCATTATAGATGGGGTTGGCTGGGTGTCTGGTAGGTCATCAGGGAGAGATAGCCTTTGCATAGTTAAATAACATGGAAAAAGAAGCACTTCTGGTTGCATATTCAAGGGGAAAACACATGTCCTTAAACAATTCAAATGACCTTCAAAGAGAAACTTTCCTCAAAGTGAAATACAATATATAATTAACAAGGTGAGATTGGTTTGTTAGTGCCATACAGTCTTTATAAATCAAGCTAAGATTAAACACAGATAAAATGTACACTGTCTACAGGTCTGGATTTATATGTCAGATTCCTGACCCTTAATCTAAAAATGGCATATAATTAAGTATAATCAAGTTATTAATGGTATATTGCAGGCCTAAAAACATCTAAAAAATATTCATATTTGAACTTGCACTTCCCTACTTGTAATGTACTGTTTGCATCTGTGAATACAGTGAGTGTATGCAGTTGTGTAAATGCATACAGGGTTAAAAACCCTGGGGTAAGGAGTGGGTTATTGTTAGAGAAGGGTTAACATCAACAGATTACACAGGATGTTTAGTGTTAAAGGGTCACTTTAGGGTCAGGAACACGTATTCTTGATCCTATAGTATTAAAACCACCATCTAGCCCCCCTGATGCCCTCTGCCCCCTTAAATATAGCAAAATATTAAATTTATTCCAGTCTGCTGCTGCTGGCTCTGCCCCTGATCTGCCTGCTTTGCTTACATCATCGGAAGTGATACTACCAGCCAATCACAATGCTTTCACATAGGAAAGCATTGGATTTTCTGAGCTTGCCAAGAAGGCAGATCAGGGTAGAATCAGCACAAGCCAAACACAGTCCTGGTCAATTAACATCTCCTTATAGAGATACAATGAATTAATGCATTTCTGTGAGGAGAGTTCAGAGTACTTGGTGACTATAGTGTACTATAGTGTGACTATAGCAAACTAACAGCTTGAGAAATTTAGTATTTGGATACAGGGAGTGTTTTAAGATTCAGTTTAGGGCTATATTTTTTACTGGGGTACATGAGGTGTATAAGCAGTGGCGTACACATGGCCCATGGGGCCCCGGTGCAAAAATTGATCCATGGGCCCCCCCGCGCACTTACTCTGCACAGGCCAGGACCTCAACACATGGTGGCGGGCACCTGGTCGCAGGGGTTGCACGGCTGTGACCCCTGAAACCGCGGTATGTACGCCAGTGCATGCAGATACACATACATTTAAAGGACCACTATAGACACCCAGATCACTTCAGCTAAATGAAGTGGTCTGGGTGCCAGGTCCCTCTAGTTTTAACCCTGCAGCTGAAAACATAGCAGTTTCAGAGAAACTGCTATGTTTCACTGAGGATTAATCCAGCCTCTAGTGGCTGTCTCAATGACAGCCCCAGAGGCGCTTCTGTGATTCTCACTGTGAAAATCACAGTGAGAAGATGCTGGACATCCATAGGAAAGCATTGAGTATGGGCGGTTTAAATGCATGCGCAGGGCTTTGCCATGCATGCGGAGCTGAGAGGCAGATCGGGGTGGAAGGATCCCCAACGCCAAGGGAGTCCGGCGCTGGAGAAAGGCAAGTGCTGAAGGGGTTTTAAACACGCACACACTCTCACGAACAGGTGCATACACACTAGCTAACAGACACACACATTTACTGACAGAGACATACTCAGTTACAGACATACATACACACTCACTGACAGACAGACACACATACACACTCACAAAACATACACTCTCACTGACAAACACACACTCACTAACAGACACCAAACAGACTCACTAAAAGACACACACAAACTAACACTCAGTAACACACACACTGACACACAAACTAACACACACACTGACACTCACTAGCAGACACACTCAATAGCAGACACACACTCAATAATGGACACAAACAAAGTAACACACACAGTAACACACACAAAAACTAACACACTCACTGACACTCACAAGCAGACACACACAGTAACACACACACTGACAAAAAAACTAACACTAACAAACACACAAACTCTAACACTAACACACACACACAGTCTAACACTAACACATACACACATGTTTCTTTAAAATGTAATCCCCCAGCCTCCTTATATTTAGGAGAGCAGAGGGGATTCCCTGGGGTCCAGTGGTGCTGCTGGGCGACTGGTCACTGGGCTGGCTGGTGCGCGCGCGGGCGAGGGAGCACTCTCCCCTGAATGCTCTCTGCCCAGCTTCCTAGCGAGCCACGTACTGATGCCAAAGCCGTAATGACATCATATTCCGGCTCCGGCATCAGTACATGGTGTGCGAGGGAGCTGGGCAGAAAGCACTCGGGAGAGTGCTCCCTCTTGCGCCCGCAGGACTGGCCACCCAGCCTTGGGGGGCCCTGAGGTGGCCAACTCCTGGGACCCCCAGGAGAAGAGGCTGGCCACACTGGGCCCCCTGGTGGGCCTGGCCCGGTCAGAGCCGCGACCCCTTGCGACCGCGGTATGTACGCCAGTGTGTATGAGGAGTTAAACATAGGATTAAGGTAAAGGGTTTATTTTCAGGTTTAGGCTCTAAGTGCTGGAGTTTGAAGGGTTATTTACAAAATACTCACCCTCTATGTCTCCGTTGACCAGTCAGATTGATTATATTAAATTGCTTTCCGTGCTCTTCCTGCAATATACTTCCTAAATTAGAGTTACTAGTGGGCAGATGGTAAGTAATCCTTTACTATTCCTGTTCATCCACACACACAGACACTCAGTTGACGGATCCAGAGCCTGATCTCGGGAGGGGCGCTTGTAGATTATTTAAGAAATAATCCAGGCACAATAACCCCTACAGCTCAGTGTAGTAGTAATAGCGCCAGTAGTGCCAGGATCCCATCCCGGAGTAAGAAGTCAAACCGTTTAAGAACAGTTTGACAACTTACCTGGGGTCTGCTGGGATATAGGGCATAGGAGCAGTGGTATGTGTTAGGGGTGAAGTGTATGTGAAAGGTGCAGTGTGTGTGTGTGAGTGCGTGAGTGCGGCAGTGTATGTCAGGGTTGCAGTATGTGTGTTGGGGGCAGTGTATGTGGGGGGCAGTGTGTGTGTGAGAGAACTGCAGTGTGTGTGTGAGCAGTGCATTGTGTATGGGGGGCAGTGTTTGTGGGGCAGTGTGTGTATGGAGGGCAGTGTGTGTATGGGTGTGCAGTGTGTGTATGGGGGGGAGTATTTATGGGGCAGTGTGTGTATAGGTATTACAGTGTGTGTATAGAGACAGTGTGTGTATGGGAGTCCAATATTTGTGGAGCAGTGTGTATGGGTTATTACAGTGTGTGTGGGGCAGTGTTTGTGGGGCAGTGTGTATGGGTGTGCAGTGTGTTTATGGGGGCAGTGTTTGTGGGGCAGTGTGTGGTGTGTGTGTATGGGGGGCAGTGTTTGTGGGGCAGTGTGTGTAGTGTGTGTATGGGGGCAGTGTTTGTGGGGAAGTGTGTGTAGTGTGTGTATGGGTGCAGTGTTTGTTTGGCAGTGTGTGTATGTGGGCAGTTTTTGTGGGGCAGTGTGTGTAGTGTATATGGGGGCAGTGTTTGTGGGTCAGTGTGTGTAGTGTGTGTATGGGGGCAGTGTTTGTGGGGCGGTGTGTGTAGTGTGTGTATGGGGGCAGTGTTTGTGGGGCAGTGTGTGTATGGGGGCAATGTGTAATGGTGGCAGTGTTTGTGGGGCAGGGTGTGTATGGGGGCAGTGTTTGTGGGGCAGTGTGTATGGGGGCAATGTTTGTGGGGCAGTGTGTGTAGTGTGTGGAGTGTGTGTGTATGGGGGCAGTGTTTGTGGGGCAGTGTGTGTAGTGTGTGTATGGGGAGGGCAATGTTTGGCCAAGAATTAATGTAGTAGTATTTTGTGGATGGGGGCAGTGTTTGTGGGGCAGTGTGTGTGTAATGTGTGTGTATGTGGGGCAGTGTGTGTTGGGGGGCAGTGTGTGTAGTGTGTAGGGGGCAGTGTTTGTGGGGCAGTGTGTGTAGTGTGTGTATGGGTGCAGTGTTTGTGGGGCAGTGTGTGTAGTGTGTGTATGGGGGGCAGTGTTTGTGGGGCAGTGTGTGTAGTGTGTGTATGGGGGGCAGTGTTTGTGGGGCAGTGTGTAGTGTGTATATGGGGCAGCGTTTGTGAGGCAGTGTGTGTATGGGGGGCAATGTGTGGATGGGGGACAGTGTGTGTAGTGTGTGTTTGTGGGGCAGAGTGTGTGGTGTGTGTATGGGGGGCAGTGTGTGTATTAGGGGCAGTGTTTGTGGGGCAGTGTGTGTACTGTGAATGAAGGGCAGGGTTTGTATGGGGGAAGGAGGGTAGGGAGGCTTGTTAATTTTTTTTATTTAATAAAATAAATATACTTTATGTCCCCCCTCCCTTCTTACCTTTACTGGGAGGAGGGGGGACATATCTGGATCTCTGGTGGTCCGGTGGGGAATCCCTGGTGGTCCGGTGGTGGGAGTGAACTCCTGGGCAAGACTTCACTCTCGTGAGATTTGGAGCATTGCTGTGGTAACCGCAGCAACGCTCCGTGCTCGCGAGAGTAGGACCCGGAGGAGCTTCAGGTAAGAGCTCCCGGGTCCTCTCTCAATCCCTCCCCTGCCGGCTGCCAGCGATGTGCCTACGGACTGGGGAGTTCTCTGGCATTAGCCGGCAGGGGTGAATCTCGGGGGGGGAGGAGGGGCAATTGCCCCGTTTCCCCCCCCCCTGGATCCACCACTGCAGACACTGGAGGAGCTTGAGCAGCACTGCTCAAAAACACACTTTTAGTGCTGTAAACAGGCGTCCCCCTTACCTGATGGGAAACTCAGCCCTGACCATCTACAAAACATGTGAAATGCACATATAAACATAGCTACTTTCATTTGCTATTGAATATTATTTCGAAAATATATAATTATAGTTTGTATTATTAGCTCTCATTTTCTAAGTAAAAACTGTTACATTGAGTTAAAGTATATCCAATTTAAAAAAATATATATCTGTTCTCACCCAGTAGTTGCCCGAGTAAATGGAAAACTAAGTGACGTTAAACTTGGAAAGAATCCAATAAAACTTGCATAGATTGTATATGACATTTATACCACTCTTCCATTTAGCTCCTTTATAAAATAGGATGTATATCCAATAAAGGAAAACTGACTAGCAATCACAATTACAGAATAAGCCAAATAGGATCTGAGAACCATGGACCTCTCATAACTCTTGTAACACTCCTTTTGTCTGTGATTGCTATCCATCCTCAAGCACACAACCATACCCTTGGTTTTGCTGTGTAAATTTATCACTAGAGACAGACATTGCTTGTTCTTCCAAGCCCCTAAAAATATATCCTCACATTTTGTGCAAAACAGAATATTTAAGGATATAATTACAGTTGTGTACAGTTTGTTGGTTTAAAGAGAAATCTGATTGCTATTATAGGGGTAAGAGGGGGTTCTTTATTTCTCTTTTGATGTATTTTCTTTTGCTTTCTTTCCTTCTTATGTTTCAACCACCTAAAAGGATGTGTCTTAAAGGTTGAACTCAATGGACTTGAGTCTATTTTCAATGACTTGTTAATGGCAATGACTGCTAACCTTGGATCCATTAAGTTTAGTGATGTCCCGAACGGTTCGCGAATGGTTCGCCACGAACGGTTCGCCACGGACTCATCATTGAGTAAACTTTGACCCTGTACCTCACAGTCAGCAGACACATTCCAGCCAATCAGCAGCAGACCCTCCCTCCCAGACCCTCCCACTTCCTGGACAGCTCACTAAGAATGCAGATTCACAATGAATGTAAAATAGATGCTGTCCAGGAGGTGGGAGGGTCTGGGAGGGAGGGTCTGCTGCTGATTGGCTGGAATGTGTCTGCTGACTGTGAGGTACAGGGTCAAAGTTTACTCAACGATGACTCCGTGGTGAACCGTTTGGGACATCACTAATTAAGTTATGCTCCCTGTGTAAAATAAAGACAATAAAAGGCTGCGCACGTAAAATAGAGTCCAATAAAAGGGAAGAAGAGAAAAAAAAGGTCCAACTGGTATATTCTTACAGGTGTCCTTGATTGGTGGGATCTTCTATTTATGTGGTGATTTCACTCGTTTATGAAAAATAAAAAGAGGGAAAAAGGGACATCCAATGGTGTAGTATGTAAAATACAGGTATAGACGTAAAAATAATAGTATAAAACTCACATTTACCAGAGCTAATGTCCAGCTCTGGAGTAAGGCGCGTACAGCGGTTTAATCCCCGCTTGTGGGATATAAAGCAGGTTCCTCACCGTGAATGGTATCCAATTCTCGGGATAAAACAAACAGCCAATAGTGCTCACTGTATAGCAAATAATAATAAAATAATAAAAGAAATGTACTTACAAAGAAAGAGCAGACCCACTGCTCTTTTGTGATGGCTTGGGTGGATTGATCCCCACCTACGGATTTCTTTGGGTACAGGAAACTTCCAGGAATTTTTTTAGGTTTTTTTTTAAAACCATTAAAAATAATTAAAATGATAGTAAAAAGGCCAGGGTAAAATGAAGGATATGTGTCTATAAAAAAGATAATTGGCACAAGCAAATGACCAAAAATACTTTAATATATATAAAAAACACAATATTCAAATGTCCATAACGCGTTTCGTCACAAAAGGGACTTTATCAAATGGATTAACATGATTTACCTGGCACATAGAGATTATATAGGAGCATAATTGATTGAATTTTGGCGCCAAAACTTGGTTCATCCAATCAAAATTAAAAGCAAATTTACAACTTTAAAATACAGAAGTAACTCTTTAGACGCATAATTAGTAGTTATACAACTTAATTAGTTTATGTTTAAATGTAAAACGAGAATGAGAAAGTATAGTTAAAGCTATTTGAAATGGTCACGTGACCGGCGGCACTTCCGGGTTTCGGAAGTGCCGCCGCTAAGCCGCATGGGAAATGTAGTTGAATGCGGCAACCGTTTTGAAAATCATTCTAACGCAATTTACAGGTTCCCTGATTTAGTATAGTGTAGTGGCAAGTAGTGGGAACATAAAACGAAGGGGCTACCCATAAAAAAAACGCACTTAATAGGCGGTCACGTGATTTTCGGTAATAATAGCCGAAATGGATTATGGGAATGGTAGTTCAAATATAACATGTAGGGATACATCAAATAGTAAAACATAACATGATACTTGTCCATTTGATTAAAAGGGACTGATAAAAATTTAAATTAGGAGCATAAAATAAAGCAGATTAACATTATGTATGAAAATAAAAAGACACTTAAAATTTAAAGGAGCAGATTAAATACAAAGAAATATAAAAGAATGTTATTTAAAAACCATAATTAAAGGTACAAACATAAAAGTTCATAAAAAATTATGTAAATCGAAATCTGCATTAAGACCATGGGGTATAAGAGTCTGAAGTTTATACACCCATTCCATCTCTGTTTTTCCAAGTAACTTTTTTATATCACCTCCTCTCCAAGAGGTAGAACATTTTTTTATACCAATACACTTTAATAAACTAGGATCTTTATTGTGCATAATAAAATGTTTGGATACTGTATGATTTAAGTATCCATTTTTAATATTTCTGCAGTGTTCGCTTAATCTTATCTTTAGGCACCTTGTGGTCATCCCCACATATTGGAGGCCACATGGGCATTCAAGCAGATAGATAACATTTTTTGTATGGCAGCTTATAAAGTCATAAATATCATACACTTTTTTAGTTTGGTTTGACATAAATTTTGTAGTTTTAGATGAAAGAACATGATCCACAGTTTTGCATACAATGCATTGTTTGCATCTAAAAAAACCTTTTGTCTGAGGGAAAAATGATACGTTTTTTAAAGGAGATTTTTTTGTGAAATTAGTAGTTAAAATTGATTTAAAATTAGGTGCTCCTCTAAAAACAATGTTTGGATGAGTAGGTATGATAGAATTGAGTATCTCATCGTGTTTAAGTAAGTGCCAGTGTTTTCTTATTATTTTTTTGACATCGTTGCTTTTATTATTAAAATTAAAAATAACTGGAAGTGATATGGTTTCATTATTTTCTTTATTTTTATATATCAAAAGATCTCTTCTTTCTTTTTGTTTGACTGTATTAATTGTGATATTCAGATCTGGTTCTGAGTAATTTTTTTCAATAAATTTATTTTTTTAAAACTCTGCTTGTATATTAAAATCTGTGAGTTCTGAACAATTTCTGCGAAGGCGTAAAAACTGACTTTTCGGGGCACTTTCTAACCACGGCTTATAGTGACAGCTAGACCTGTCAATGGCTGTGTTAACACATACTTTTTTAAAATAAGTTTTTGTTTGGAGTTGCCCATTATTAATAAAAATATTTAAATCTAAAAAATTAATAGATTGTTTGCTGAATTCGTATGTAAGAATGATGCCCTTATTATTATTATTTAAATAATTAATAAAATCAATAAGATGTTTTTCAGGTCCATCCCAAATAAAAAAAAGGTCATCTATATATCTAAAATAGGAGACTAGGTTTGCCCGCCACACATGATTGCCCCATATGGCTTCGTTTTCCCAGTCAGCCATAAACAAATTGGCATAACTAGGGGCAAACCTAGTCCCCATAGCAGTGCCTCTTCTTTGTAAATAAAAAGAGTCTAAAAACCAGAAATAGTTATTTTTTAAAATAATGTTAATACCTTCTATTATAAAATCTATTTGAATATCGGGGATCCTAGCTTCTTGAGTTAAAATTTCTTTAACCCCTTAAAACCGGAGGACGTACAATTACGCCCTCTAATAGGCGGCTCTAAACGCCGCCGGGCGTAATTGTACGCCCTCCAGTTTTTGTTAACTTACCCGGTCGCCGGCGGTCCCACGCCGGCGATCGCGGTTGGGGGGACTCCCAGGGAGCCCCCCGCGGCACGACCGTCCTCCAGGAAGCCCCCCGGCCGTGTGAGAGTGGGGTCCTAGCGAGGACCCCACAATCACATGGCCGGGTATAGCTGGCTTCTGTATTGCCAGCAGGGGGGCTGCCTGTAATGACAGGTGGTCCCCCTGCTGGCTGAAAATAAAATAAAAATAAGTTAATGGTGTAAAAAAAAAAAATTATATATACTTAGATCATATATATATTATATATGATCTAAGTATATATATACACATATACATACACACACATACACCGTCTAGGTGTATTTTACTATTAATATATATATAATTATATATATATATTAATATCAAATTACACGTAGACTGATACTGATTAAATATATATATAATTATTGTTATATATATATTTATATATAATATAAAAAAAATAAAAATATAAATACGTTAAAAATAAAATTAAAAAATAATTAAAAATAAATAATTAAAAAAATATATAGATGTGTGTTATTTCGTTCTAACTGTTTTGTGAAATTAATATATATATATATATATATATCAAAATACATTAGAAACGAAATAATATATATATCTATATACATAAATATATATATATATATCACTATATATATACCTATATACTGTACTTAAAAATTATATATAGATATACATACATGTATATATATACATATATTATTCTACATATATATTTATACTTGTGGCACATAGTGAGTATCATAGTATTAGTACAATTACTTAGGACCTGCCTGACAACCCAGCATGCAGAAAGTAAGAAATTTTAATTTACTTTAGCACTATATTTAACCCTACTTTCCAAGACACTATAAAACCTGTACATGGGGGGTACTGTTCTACTCGGGAGACTTCGCTGAACACAAATATTAGTGTTTCAAAACAGTAAAATGTATTACAACGATGACATCGCCAGTAAAAGTGACGTTTTTTGCATTTTCACGCACAAACAGCACTTACACGGACGATATTATTGCTGCGATACTTTTTACTGTTTTGAAACACAAATATTTGTGTTCAACGAAGTCTCCCGAGTACAACAGTACCCCTCATGTACAGGTTTTATGGTGTTTTCAAAAGTTACAGCGTCAAATATAAGGCTTGCGTTACAGTTTTTTCACATTAAAATTCGCCAGATTGGTTACGTTGCCTTTGAGACCCTATGGTAGCCCAAGAATGAAAATTACCCCTATGATGGCATACCATTTTGCAATAGTAGACAACCCAAGGTATTGCAAA
>OW240916.1:115386118-115485800 GCA_933207985.1 Pelobates cultripes
GATCTCGGGAGGGACACTTGTAGATTATTTAAAGAAATAATCCAGGCACAATAACCACTAAAGCTTAGTGTAGTAGTTATGGTGTCAGTAGTGCCAGGATCCCATCCCAGAGTAAGTAGTCAAACCGTTTAAGAACAGTTTGACAACTTACCTGGGGTCTGCTGGGATATAGGGCATAGGAGCAGTGGTATGTGTTAGGGGTGAAAGGTACAATGTGTGTGTGAGTGTGTGTGAGCGGTGAAGTGTGTGCGAGTGTGTGAGGGCGGAAGTGTATGTCAGGGTTGCAGTGTGTGTGTTAGGGGGCAGTGTATGTGTGGGGCAGTGTGTATGTGAGAAAGCTGCAGTGTGTGTGTGTGTGTGTGTGTGAGCAGTGCAGTGTGTATGTGAGGGTGGCAGTGTGTGTGTGAGTTGCAGTGTGTGTGTGTGTTTTGGGCAGTGTGTGTATGGGGGGCAGTGTTTGTGGGACAGTGTGTGTAGTTTGTGTAAGGGGGGCAGTGTTTGTGGGCCAGTGTGTGTGTATGGTGTGTGTGTATGGGGGCAGTGTTGGGGCAGGGTTTGTGGGACAGTATTTGTGGGGCAGTGTGTGTAGTGTGTGTATGGGGGGAAGTGCGTGTATAGGGGGCAGTGCGTGTGTAGTGTGTGTATGGGGGCAGTGTTTGTGGGGCGGTGTGTGTAGTGTGTGTATGGGGGGCAGTGTTTGTGGGGCAGTGTGTGTAGTGTGTGTATGGGGGGCAGTGTTTGTGGGGCAGTGTGTAGTGTGTATATGGGGCAGCGTTTGTGAGGCAGTGTGTGTATG
Organism: Pelobates cultripes; assembly: GCA_933207985.1. Lineage (NCBI taxonomy): Eukaryota > Metazoa > Chordata > Amphibia > Anura > Pelobatidae > Pelobates > Pelobates cultripes. The sequence goes on from OW240916.1 coordinate 115,386,915, forward strand.
GGGGGCAATGTGTGGATGGGGGACAGTGTGTGTAGTGTGTGTTTGTGGGGCAGAGTGTGTGGTGTGTGTATGGGGGGCAGTGTGTGTATTAGGGGCAGTGTTTGTGGGGCAGTGTGTGTACTGTGAATGAAGGGCAGGGTTTGTATGGGGGAAGGAGGGTAGGGAGGCTTGTTAATTTTTTTTATTTAATAAAATAAATATACTTTATGTCCCCCCTCCCTTCTTACCTTTACTGGGAGGAGGGGGGACATATCTGGATCTCTGGTGGTCCGGTGGGGAATCCCTGGTGGTCCGGTGGTGGGAGTGAACTCCTGGGCAAGACTTCACTCTCGTGAGATTTGGAGCATTGCTGTGGTAACCGCAGCAACGCTCCGTGCTCGCGAGAGTAGGACCCGGAGGAGCTTCAGGTAAGAGCTCCCGGGTCCTCTCTCAATCCCTCCCCTGCCGGCTGCCAGCGATGTGCCTACGGACTGGGGAGTTCTCTGGCATTAGCCGGCAGGGGTGAATCTCGGGGGGGGAGGAGGGGCAATTGCCCCGTTTCCCCCCCCCCTGGATCCACCACTGCAGACACTGGAGGAGCTTGAGCAGCACTGCTCAAAAACACACTTTTAGTGCTGTAAACAGGCGTCCCCCTTACCTGATGGGAAACTCAGCCCTGACCATCTACAAAACATGTGAAATGCACATATAAACATAGCTACTTTCATTTGCTATTGAATATTATTTCGAAAATATATAATTATAGTTTGTATTATTAGCTCTCATTTTCTAAGTAAAAACTGTTACATTGAGTTAAAGTATATCCAATTTAAAAAAATATATATCTGTTCTCACCCAGTAGTTGCCCGAGTAAATGGAAAACTAAGTGACGTTAAACTTGGAAAGAATCCAATAAAACTTGCATAGATTGTATATGACATTTATACCACTCTTCCATTTAGCTCCTTTATAAAATAGGATGTATATCCAATAAAGGAAAACTGACTAGCAATCACAATTACAGAATAAGCCAAATAGGATCTGAGAACCATGGACCTCTCATAACTCTTGTAACACTCCTTTTGTCTGTGATTGCTATCCATCCTCAAGCACACAACCATACCCTTGGTTTTGCTGTGTAAATTTATCACTAGAGACAGACATTGCTTGTTCTTCCAAGCCCCTAAAAATATATCCTCACATTTTGTGCAAAACAGAATATTTAAGGATATAATTACAGTTGTGTACAGTTTGTTGGTTTAAAGAGAAATCTGATTGCTATTATAGGGGTAAGAGGGGGTTCTTTATTTCTCTTTTGATGTATTTTCTTTTGCTTTCTTTCTTTCTTATGTTTCAACCACCTAAAAGGATGTGTCTTAAAGGTTGAACTCAATGGACTTGAGTCTATTTTCAATGACTTGTTAATGGCAATGACTGCTAACCTTGGATCCATTAAGTTTAGTGATGTCCCGAACGGTTCGCGAATGGTTCGCCACGAACGGTTCGCCACGGACTCATCATTGAGTAAACTTTGACCCTGTACCTCACAGTCAGCAGACACATTCCAGCCAATCAGCAGCAGACCCTCCCTCCCAGACCCTCCCACTTCCTGGACAGCTCACTAAGAATGCAGATTCACAATGAATGTAAAATAGATGCTGTCCAGGAGGTGGGAGGGTCTGGGAGGGAGGGTCTGCTGCTGATTGGCTGGAATGTGTCTGCTGACTGTGAGGTACAGGGTCAAAGTTTACTCAACGATGACTCCGTGGTGAACCGTTTGGGACATCACTAATTAAGTTATGCTCCCTGTGTAAAATAAAGACAATAAAAGGCTGCGCACGTAAAATAGAGTCCAATAAAAGGGAAGAAGAGAAAAAAAAGGTCCAACTGGTATATTCTTACAGGTGTCCTTGATTGGTGGGATCTTCTATTTATGTGGTGATTTCACTCGTTTATGAAAAATAAAAAGAGGGAAAAAGGGACATCCAATGGTGTAGTATGTAAAATACAGGTATAGACGTAAAAATAATAGTATAAAACTCACATTTACCAGAGCTAATGTCCAGCTCTGGAGTAAGGCGCGTACAGCGGTTTAATCCCCGCTTGTGGGATATAAAGCAGGTTCCTCACCGTGAATGGTATCCAATTCTCGGGATAAAACAAACAGCCAATAGTGCTCACTGTATAGCAAATAATAATAAAATAATAAAAGAAATGTACTTACAAAGAAAGAGCAGACCCACTGCTCTTTTGTGATGGCTTGGGTGGATTGATCCCCACCTACGGATTTCTTTGGGTACAGGAAACTTCCAGGAATTTTTTTAGGTTTTTTTTTAAAACCATTAAAAATAATTAAAATGATAGTAAAAAGGCCAGGGTAAAATGAAGGATATGTGTCTATAAAAAAGATAATTGGCACAAGCAAATGACCAAAAATACTTTAATATATATAAAAAACACAATATTCAAATGTCCATAACGCGTTTCGTCACAAAAGGGACTTTATCAAATGGATTAACATGATTTACCTGGCACATAGAGATTATATAGGAGCATAATTGATTGAATTTTGGCGCCAAAACTTGGTTCATCCAATCAAAATTAAAAGCAAATTTACAACTTTAAAATACAGAAGTAACTCTTTAGACGCATAATTAGTAGTTATACAACTTAATTAGTTTATGTTTAAATGTAAAACGAGAATGAGAAAGTATAGTTAAAGCTATTTGAAATGGTCACGTGACCGGCGGCACTTCCGGGTTTCGGAAGTGCCGCCGCTAAGCCGCATGGGAAATGTAGTTGAATGCGGCAACCGTTTTGAAAATCATTCTAACGCAATTTACAGGTTCCCTGATTTAGTATAGTGTAGTGGCAAGTAGTGGGAACATAAAACGAAGGGGCTACCCATAAAAAAAACGCACTTAATAGGCGGTCACGTGATTTTCGGTAATAATAGCCGAAATGGATTATGGGAATGGTAGTTCAAATATAACATGTAGGGATACATCAAATAGTAAAACATAACATGATACTTGTCCATTTGATTAAAAGGGACTGATAAAAATTTAAATTAGGAGCATAAAATAAAGCAGATTAACATTATGTATGAAAATAAAAAGACACTTAAAATTTAAAGGAGCAGATTAAATACAAAGAAATATAAAAGAATGTTATTTAAAAACCATAATTAAAGGTACAAACATAAAAGTTCATAAAAAATTATGTAAATCGAAATCTGCATTAAGACCATGGGGTATAAGAGTCTGAAGTTTATACACCCATTCCATCTCTGTTTTTCCAAGTAACTTTTTTATATCACCTCCTCTCCAAGAGGTAGAACATTTTTTTATACCAATACACTTTAATAAACTAGGATCTTTATTGTGCATAATAAAATGTTTGGATACTGTATGATTTAAGTATCCATTTTTAATATTTCTGCAGTGTTCGCTTAATCTTATCTTTAGGCACCTTGTGGTCATCCCCACATATTGGAGGCCACATGGGCATTCAAGCAGATAGATAACATTTTTTGTATGGCAGCTTATAAAGTCATAAATATCATACACTTTTTTAGTTTGGTTTGACATAAATTTTGTAGTTTTAGATGAAAGAACATGATCCACAGTTTTGCATACAATGCATTGTTTGCATCTAAAAAAACCTTTTGTCTGAGGGAAAAATGATACGTTTTTTAAAGGAGATTTTTTTGTGAAATTAGTAGTTAAAATTGATTTAAAATTAGGTGCTCCTCTAAAAACAATGTTTGGATGAGTAGGTATGATAGAATTGAGTATCTCATCGTGTTTAAGTAAGTGCCAGTGTTTTCTTATTATTTTTTTGACATCGTTGCTTTTATTATTAAAATTAAAAATAACTGGAAGTGATATGGTTTCATTATTTTCTTTATTTTTATATATCAAAAGATCTCTTCTTTCTTTTTGTTTGACTGTATTAATTGTGATATTCAGATCTGGTTCTGAGTAATTTTTTTCAATAAATTTATTTTTTTAAAACTCTGCTTGTATATTAAAATCTGTGAGTTCTGAACAATTTCTGCGAAGGCGTAAAAACTGACTTTTCGGGGCACTTTCTAACCACGGCTTATAGTGACAGCTAGACCTGTCAATGGCTGTGTTAACACATACTTTTTTAAAATAAGTTTTTGTTTGGAGTTGCCCATTATTAATAAAAATATTTAAATCTAAAAAATTAATAGATTGTTTGCTGAATTCGTATGTAAGAATGATGCCCTTATTATTATTATTTAAATAATTAATAAAATCAATAAGATGTTTTTCAGGTCCATCCCAAATAAAAAAAAGGTCATCTATATATCTAAAATAGGAGACTAGGTTTGCCCGCCACACATGATTGCCCCATATGGCTTCGTTTTCCCAGTCAGCCATAAACAAATTGGCATAACTAGGGGCAAACCTAGTCCCCATAGCAGTGCCTCTTCTTTGTAAATAAAAAGAGTCTAAAAACCAGAAATAGTTATTTTTTAAAATAATGTTAATACCTTCTATTATAAAATCTATTTGAATATCGGGGATCCTAGCTTCTTGAGTTAAAATTTCTTTAACCCCTTAAAACCGGAGGACGTACAATTACGCCCTCTAATAGGCGGCTCTAAACGCCGCCGGGCGTAATTGTACGCCCTCCAGTTTTTGTTAACTTACCCGGTCGCCGGCGGTCCCACGCCGGCGATCGCGGTTGGGGGGACTCCCAGGGAGCCCCCCGCGGCACATCCGTCCTCGTTGAAGCCCCCCGGCCATGTGAGAGTGGGGTCCTAGCGAGGACCCCACAATCACATGGCCGGGTATAGCTGGCTTCTGTATTGCCGGCAGGGGGGCTGCCTGTAATGACAGGTGGTCCCCCTGCTGGCTGAAAATAAAAGTAAAATAAGTTAATGGTGTAAAAAAAAATTATTATATATACTTAGATCATATATATATATTATATATATATGATCTAAGTATATATATACACATATACATACACACACATACACCGTCTAGGTGTATTTTACTATTAATATATATATAATTATATATATATATTAATATCAAATTACACGTAGACTGATACTGATTAAATATATATATAATTATTGTTATATATATATTTATATATATTATAAAAAAAATTAAAATGTAAATACGTTAAAAAATAAAATTAAAAAATAATTAAAAATAAATAATTAAAAAATATATAGATGTGTGTTATTTCGTTCTAACTGTATTGTGAAATTAATATATATATATATTTATATCAAAATACACGTAGAACGAAATAATATACATAAATACATATGTATATATCACTATATATATACCTATATATAAATAAAAATATTTAAAAAAAATTATATAGATATATACATATATATACACATACGTATATATATACATATATTAATTCTACATATATATTTATGTAATATTTTTACATAATTAGGTATCTTAATTAATTACAATTAGCGGGACCTGCCTGACAACCCATGCCGAAAGTAAAGGGAATTTAATTTGCTAGCACTATATTTAACCCTATAACTTTCCAAGACACCATAAAACCTGTACATGGGGGATACTGTTCTACTCGGGAGACTTCGCTGAACACAAATATTAGTGTTTCAAAACAGTAAAATGTATTACAACGATGATATCGCCAGTAAAAGTGAAGTTTTTTGCATTTTTCACGCACAAACAGCATTACACGGACAATATTATTGCTGTGATACTTTTTACTGTTTTGAACACAAATATTTGTGTTCAGCGAAGTCTCCCGAGTACAACAGTACCCCTCATGTACAGGTTTTATGGTGTTTTCAAAAGTTACAGCGTCAAATATAAGGCTTGTGTTTCATTTTTTTCACATTAAAATTCGCCAGATTGGTTACGTTGCCTTTGAGACCCTATGGTAGCCCAAGAATGAAAATTACCCCTATGATGGCATACCATTTGCAATAGTAGACAACCCAAGGTATTGCAAACGGGGTATGTCCAGTCTTTTTTAGTAGCCACTTAGTCACAAACACTGGCCAAAATTGGCGTTTTTTGCATTTTTCACACACAAGCAAATACTAACGCTAACTTTGGCCAGTGTTTGTGACCAAATGGCTACTAAAAAAGACTGGACATACCCCATTTGCAATACCTTGGGTTGTCTACTATTGCAAATGGTATGCCATTATGGGTGTAAATTTCATTCCCGGGCTACTATACAGTCTCAAAGGCAACGTAACCAATCTGGCGAATTTCAATTTCAAATGTAACCTGTAACTTCCCAAAACGCCATAAAACCTGTACATAGGGGGTACTGTCTTACACGTGAGACTTTACTAAATACAAATATGTGTATTTTATTGCAGTAAAATCAAACAGTATTATGACACTGACCTTTAAAATGCAATTTAGAACTAAAAAAATCAAAAAAATCGTATTTTCTCCCATTTTTTTCATATTAAATTATGTTTCATAGCTAAATATTTGATATTAAATGAAAGCCCTGTTTCCCCTGAATAAATGATATATAATAAGGGTGGGTGCATTTACTATGAAAGAGGTGTATTACGGTTGGACAGACATGTAGCGCAAATGCCAGGTTTTGTTTACATTTTGTTTTGTTCACAATGTGTACATTTGGCTCCGTCCTTAAGGGGTTAATAGCTTGACAACCAATATCATGGGGGATAATGGTGTAAAGGGACTGGACATCACATGTGACTAGTATAAAATTATTTTTCCAAGTAAAATCATTTAAAAATTTTAGAAGTGACATGGAGTCTTTTAAATATGATTTCATAAGTTTGACCGAAAGTTGGAGAAGGGTATCTATATATTGGGAGAGGTTACTTAAAAGTGAGCCTATCCCTGAAACAATGGGTCTTCCTGGGGGGTATTGTTCATTTTTATGGATTTTAGGAAGAAAATAAATAACCAGGGTAATTGGATGTTTCTTGTTTAAAAAATTATATTCATGTTTATTTAAAAAAATTTTGTCTAGACCTTTGTTTAAAAAATTGGTTAAAATAATTTGGATATTTTTAATCGGGTCAGTTAAAAGTTGTTTGTATACATTGCCATCTTTTAATTGTCTGTGGGCTTTGTCTACATACATTTTACTGGATTGGATGACTAATCCTCCTCCCTTATCAGCTGGTTTGATGACAATATCTCGATCTTTTTGGAGTTCTTTAATTGCCTGTCTTTCGCTGTTCGTAAGGTTGTTGGGGTCCTATTTTTTGTATTTGAGTTTTTCTAAATCTTTGAGAACGAGTTTCTCAAATAAAATCAAAGGGGCTGATTTAAAATGGGATGGATAAAATTTAGATTTTTCTCTTAAGTGTGTATTCAAAAAAGGACTATTATCTATTTCTGAGGAAAAAGGTAAAGTAGAAGGAACAGTTTCTTCGTCATTTTTACTTATAAAAAATCTTTTTAATGTAGCCTTTCTCACGAATTTGTTTACATCAATGAAGGCTTGAAATGAGTTAAAAGAAGAAGTGGGAGCAAATTTAAGACCTTTACTTAAAACAGATAATTGTGCAGCTGATAAAACTTTATGGGAGAGGTTAAAAATGCCATTGCAGGAATTAATGGGAGGTATTATTGTCTTTCCAATCTTTCTCTTTTGTTCCCTTCTTCCACTTCGTCTTCCTCTAGATTTAAAACTCTTTTTTGTTTGTACCTTTAATTATGGTTTTTAAATAACATTCTTTTATATTTCTTTGTATTTAATCTGCTCTTTAAATTTTAAGTGTCTTTTTATTTTCATACATAATGTTAATCTGCTTTATTTTATGCTCCTAATTTAAATTTTTATCAGTCCCTTTTAATCAAATGGACAAGTATCATGTTATGTTTTACTATTTGATGTATCCCTACATGTTATATTTGAACTACCATTCCCATAATCCATTTCGGCTATTATTGCCGAAAATCACGTGACCGCCTATTAAGTGCGTTTTTTTTATGGGTAGCCCCTTCGTTTTATGTTCCCACTACTTACCACTACACTATACTAAATCAGGGAACCTGTAAATTGCGTTAGAATGATTTTCAAAACGGTTGCCGCATTCAACTACATTTCCCATGCGGCTTAGCGGCGGCACTTCCGAAACTCGGAAGTGCCGCCGGTCACGTGACCATTTCAAATAGCTTTAACTATACTTTCTCATTCTCATTTTACATTTAAACATAAACTAATTAAGTTGTATAACTACTAATTATGCGTCTAAAGAGTTACTTCTGTATTTTAAAGTTGTAAATTTGCTTTTAATTTTGATTGGATGAACCAAGTTTTGGCGCCAAAATTCAATCAATTATGCTCCTATATAATCTCTATGTGCCAGGTAAATCATGTTAATCCATTTGATAAAGTCCCTTTTGTGACGAAACGCGTAAAGTATTTTTGGTCATTTGCTTGTGCCAATTATCTTTTTTATAGACACATATCCTTCATTTTACCCTGGCCTTTTTACTATCATTTTAATTATTTTTAATGGTTTTAAAAAAAAACTAAAAAAATTCCTGGAAGTTTCCTGTACCCAAAGAAATCCGTAGGTGGGGATCAATCCACCCAAGCCATCACAAAAGAGCAGTGGGTCTGCTCTTTCTTTGTAAGTACATTTCTTTTATTATTTTATTATTATTTGCTATACAGTGAGCACTATTGGCTGTTTGTTTTATCCCGAGAATTGGATACCATTCACGGTGAGGAACCTGCTTTATATCCCACAAGCGGGGATTAAACCGCTGTACGCGCCTTACTCCAGAGCTGGACATTAGCTCTGGTAAATGTGAGTTTTATACTATTATTTTTACGTCTATACCTGTATTTTACATACTACACCATTGGATGTCCCTTTTTCCCTCTTTTTATTTTTCATAAACGAGTGAAATCACCACATAAATAGAAGATCCCACCAATCAAGGACACCTGTAAGAATATACCAGTTGGACCTCTTTTTTCTCTTCTTCCCTTTTATTGGACTCTATTTTACGTGTGCAGCCTTTTATTGTCTTTATTTTATCTTGTTTTATAGGGTTTAAAGGGATTCCCTTTTTAAGGTTGCTGCAAAAAGTTATTTAGCGCTGTCTCATCTCTTTTATTTACTATTATGCTCCCTGTGTGTCTGCTGCTAGAAGCAATCTTAACTGAGTTAAGCCTGGCTAAGAGAGGTCAGGTGATGCCGTCATCCAAAGACCTGGCTATATGCATGGCTTAGCTCATGAGAGATAAGGAAAGCTCATAGCAGAAGCTTTCTGATGTTACTTTTGGCTGAAAATAGGCAGGTTGCCACCAACCCGTCAACTGTTTGGTTATGATTCTTGGAGTGTCCCTTTAAGGTATTATCTCTTTTGACTATCTTTATGTAAAAAGAGAATGTGATCATATTTGCCTTTTAAATTTTAAAACTGACAATGGATGTTTATCATTGTAGATTAGTAAATGTAATATTTTAAATAATTCATAAGCTACATTAGATATAATTATAATTACAATAATTTCTTTAACCCTCTTGACAATTTTCAAAGCATGTTCCCATCCCTAGAATTGTGTATAAACACTTTTCACAACTGCAAGTAAAATTCATATAATTTAGTTTGCAATTGATACCCTTGGGGGATGATCCACCCAGGTTTTGGGCAAAGTCAACAATACCATTAGAGAACAGGTTCTAAGGACGTTTTTTATGATAGTATTGATCAGCAGGCAGTTCAAAATACCGCCCACATGGGCCCAATACTTACTTTCAATAGTGAGAGAGTTTGCAGTTTGAAACCTTGGTGAGATCACTGTGAATATTCCTTGACTGTACCAGATCAGATTAAATATTTACAGTGATCTATACCTTCTAACATTGCAAGATATGTTATTGGGACTATTGTAGGCAGATCCTTTGATATCTTATTTTGTGCTTGCCCTGTGCTGCCTGGGGACAGGGAACAAAAATGGGATGGAGGGACAGGATCTTGAAATAGGAACAGTCCTGCCACAATCAGGACAGATGGGAAGCCTGGCGATATGTCCCTGTCGGATGTGCACAACAAAACCACAGTCCCACACGTCCACCAGGGAGTTAGATTCATTTCCTCCATCTCTGCCCAAATGCAAACAGTATTAAGCAGTATTAATGTGTGGAGGGCCATGCACCAATACACAGTCACCTAAACAGAGTCATCAAACCACACAAAACCACCCTACCACAGACACAGAAATATACACTCACAAATACACACAGATTCATGATGCATTTCACACATGCAATCAGATATGCACACACCTACACGTGTAAAGATGTGAACACTGCCAAATATATATACCAATCAAGGTATGTCACATCATTGTCATGATTAGGCATCACTTTGGAATGCCCATGCAGTTTTTGGGATAAGCCATCAATTTTAATTACTCATATGCACATAATAGCTACTACTTAAACCACTTTCTCTTTGAAATTGTGAAGTTATTGTGGATATACACTGATCAGCCACAAAATGTAAACCACCTGCCTAATAACATGTTGGTGCCCTTTGTTCTGCCAAAACAGCTCAGATGTGTCAAGGCATGGACTCCACAACACCTCTTAACATGTCCTGTGTTATCTGGCACCAAGACATTAGCAGAAAATCCTTTAAGTCCTGCAAGTTGCAAGGTAGGGCCTCTATGGACATGATTTGTTGTTCCAGCACATCACTTGGATTGGGATCTGTGGAATTTGGAGGCCAAGGTTACTCAAACAATTTCTGAAGAACGTTTGCCATGTGGCAAGGTGTTACTCAAACAATTTCTGAAGAACGTTTGCCATGTGGCAAGGTGTTACTCAAACAATTTCTGAAGAACGTTTGCCATGTGGCAAGGTGCATTATCTTGCTGAGAGAAAACATTGCCATCAAGGAACACCATTGCCATAAAGGGGTCTATGTGGTAGGCAACAATCTTTAGTTAGGTGGTACGTGTCAAAGGAACATCCAAATGAATGCCAGGACCCTGCTTACACTGCTTAGAATATAACACTGTCTGAACCTGCCTGCATTATTTACAGATTGCATCCTGCTGCCATCTTTTCTCCAGGTAAATGACGCACATGAACTCAGCCATCTATCTGATCTAAAAGAAATAGTGATTCACCAGTACCAGACAAGCTTCTTCCATTGCACCATGGCCCTGTTCTGATGCTTATATTCTCATTGAAGGTGTTTCCGTTACAGGCATTGTGACCAGTCTGCAGCCCCATTTGCAGCAAACTGAGATGCACTTTGTGTTCTGACACCTTTCTATCATGGCCAGCATTAGATTCTTCAGCACTTTGAGCTACAGTTGCTCTTTTGTGTGATCAGACCAGACATCCCCATGTGCATCAATGAAGCCTTGGGATCCCATGACCCTGAGGCCAGTTCACTGGTTGTCCTTTCTTGCACCATTTTATACCACCTGAAGCAACCAAAGTGTCCAATGGTCATTTGCTGTTGGATTCAGGATTAACTATTTTGTGCCTGGCAGCATTAATAGTTAAAATAGTTAAAGCCTGCCAGTGGGGGTCATTATAACCCCACTACTACAAGAGAGGTTTTATATCTAACTACCGTATTTATCGGCGTATAACACGCACCGGCGTATAACACGCACCTCATTTTAAGAAGGAAATTTCAGGGAAAAAAAACTTAAAGGACCACTATAGTGCCAGGAAAACGAGTATGTTTTCCTGGCACTATAGTGGTCCTTTAAGTTTTTTCCCCCTGAAATTTCCTTCTTAAAATGAGGTGCGTGTTATACACCCTCAGGGACCCCCTCCCGCCGGGCTCTGGAGAGAGGAAGGGGTTAAACACTTACCTTTCTCCAGCGCCGGGTGGGGAGCTGTACTCCTCCTTGCTCGCGACGTCATCGGCTGAATGCACACGCGCGGCAGGAGCCGCGCGCGCATTCAGCCGGTCGCATAGGAAAGCATTTACAATGCTTTCCTATGGACGCTTGCGTGCTCTCACTGTGATTTTCACAGTGAGAAGCACGCAAGCGCCTCTAGCGGCTGTCAATGAGACAGCCACTAGAGGTTCTGGAGGCTGGATTAACCCTCAGTATAAACATAGCAGTTTCTCAGAAACTGCTATGTTTATTAAAAAAAAGGGTTAATCCTAGAGGGACCTGGCACCCAGACCACTTCATTAAGCTGAAGTGGTCTGGGTGCCTAGAGTGGTCCTTTAAATTTCAAATAAAGAACTTCTTACCCCCCTTTCTTACTCCCCCCTCCCCCTCTTCTTACTTCCCCTTCCCCCTCTTACCCCTTCTTACTTCCCCTTCCCCTCTTCTTACTTCCCCTTCTTCTTACTTCCCCCCTCCCCTCTTACCCTCTTCTTACCCCCCTTTCTTACTCCCCTCCCCCTCTTACCCTTTCTTACTCCCCCCTCTTGTTACCCCCTCCCCTCTTTGTTAGCCCCTCCCTCCCTCTTGTTAGCCCTCCCTCCCTCTTGTTAGTCCCCTCCCCTCTTTGTTAGTCCTCCTCTCCCCCCCTTTCTTACTCCCCCTCCCCTCTCCCCTGTAGCGTGGCCGAGCCGCTCTGCCGTCCGCGGTGGCCGGCCGGCCGGCCGGAGTGATAGGAAGGTGCACGCTCCGTGTGCACCTTCCTCTCAGTCCGACCAGGTACAAGAAATAGAAACTCCTGTTCCGCGCGTAACAGGAGTTTCTGTTTCCTGTACCCGGTCGGACTGACAGGAAGGTGCACACTGAGCGTGCACCTTCCTATCAGTCCGGCCGGCCACCGCGGACGGCAGAGCGGCTCGGCCACGCTGAGAGGTGAGAAGCATAACGTGCCTGAGCTTCTTGATGAGCGGCGGCTGCAGAATTTAAAGGGCCGGCGTAACACAAGCACCCACGATTTCTCCCCTATTTTCAGGGAGAAAAAGTGTGTGTTATGCGCCGATAAATACGGTAACTATAACAGTAACTGGTGGCTAATAAAATAATACCTCTAAAAATAGGGACAGACAGACAAACCCGATACCATATAACCACACAGTCTTAAGGTGTGAAATGCCACAGAAGTTCAGATAGCCGTGACGGGATGACGTAGGTACATACACAACATGGCGTGAGGCTTTTTTCTTTTACAAAGACAAAAAATCTACAACTGTAGAAGATTGACGGTGGGTGAGAGACGCCGCAGAAACTTCCACGCTGATAAGGAGGATAACGGAGAAGCAATTCGTAGAAAGAGGGGTCGATGAGGCAGGAACAGGAAACCATGCTTGGAGTGGACGCTTGAAGTCTGCAAACAAATACAGCAAAGCTTTGCTTATTTACATTTTCAAGGAAAGTAATTGGGATAAACATATTGCAAGATAATAAATGCAAAGGAGAAATTTCCCTTCATGCTTTTGAGCATTTCTTCATGTTTTTGCCTTAAAGAGACATTTTATTTCAGATATTTGAGATAAATATATAAGAGCTAAATTAGAGAGAAACAAACCTGAACAAGCCCTAAAGGAAATTGGGCATAAAGGTTCTTGAAGTGTTTTTACTCTTCAAAAAAAAATGTGTGATTCAAGAACAACAAGAAAATCTGGAAAAATTACAACAGAAAATTCAAGAATTAGATCATTAACTTGGAAGATCGATCCAGGCAAAAAAAAAAACTTGAGGATAAGAAATATACCAGAAAGTATAAGCCAAGAAAAATTGGAGGATTTTTTTAAATTTTACTTTTTGGAGCTTGTGATCTAGATGCATGAGAAATCCAAATTCCTGGAAAGACCTCATAAAATTCCGAAGCAAAGTAATTTGTCCACAGAAATTCCAAGGTATGTAATGGTGTATTGAAATTTCTATCTCTTTAAGGAGGAAATAAGAAAAGCATCAAGGCAACATATTAAGAAAGAAGAATTTACAAATATCAAGGTGTTCCCAGACTTATCATATGAAACTAGGGAAAACTGGCATTCTTTTGCATCAGTGACTGAGATATTAAGGGGAAAAAACCATTAAATATTACTGGAGCTTACCATTGAGATTGATAGTGATATATAAAGCAAAAACTGTATTTTTTCATAATGTAGGATCTGCTAATACTCGGTCCCAAACAAGGGAGGTTGGAGACGAGGTGTCTCATGTTTTTTTGTACCTGAGGTTATATGTTTTTAATTAGTGTATAGCTTATGTCTATTTTTCTGTTGATTGTGTCGAAAACAAATTTCACATCTATGCTGTTACTCAATGGTTAAGGTGTTGACGCTTAATGTATAGGGGTTAAATAACCCACATAAAAGATTTATGGTATTTGATTATATTAAAAGAGAAGGAGAGGGGGGCATGGCTAACCACCGGCGGGAAAACACGCATGGAGCGAGAGCTCAGTAAGCGCCAGGCCCGAAAGCTAATTTCCAACGCCCAAACCGCCACAAAAGTTATAACAAGTGGGAATCCGGGACCCAAACTAGCTGATGGCTCCTTTAAAACAAAAAAGACCATCTTAAGTCAATTAAAGATAGCGACGGTGGGGCGAACTCACCAGCATCAGACGTGCCCTCGAAGACAGTCAATCCTTAGTTATCCCCAGAGGAAGTCCTTGTCACAGAAAAGAGCATCTCCATCATGTTACAGGACCTGAAAACAAAATTACAAGCAGATTTCCAAAAACTGGCAAGAGACCTCAGAAGAGAAATAGCTGACTTAGGAGGCAGAGCAAACCATCTCGAACACAAAACTGAAGATTTGTGTGCAGCCCACAATTCTGTTGCAGATGAGATATAGCAATTAGAAGATGAGCAAACTTCCTTAAGGAATAAAATTGCTGACATAGAAGACCGCTCAAGGCACAATAATATATGCTTCCAAGGCATTGCAGACTTTGTCACCAATGAAGATCTCCCCAACTATCTCAAGGCTCTGTGCAAGATCCTGGTACTGCGTAGACCTTTGAGAGGGTGCACCGCCTGCAGCAACCGCAACATATCAGAAATGACACTCCCAAGGACACCATTGCACGGTTTCATTACTACCGATCGAAGGACTTATTTCTTACAGCTGCAAGAAAAGGAGCAGCATTGCAGGAGTCATATCAACACATAACCATCTTTGCTGATCTGTCGGCATCCACGATAGCTCGATGCAGGGAATTCATCATTGTCACTAAAACCCTCCGCAACAGCAACGTATCCTATCGGTGGGGATAACCCACAAAATTACTGGTCTGGTGAGGTGAAAGAGTGATACCGATCTTGGAACCGCAGGTAGGCTTGGCTAAGCTAAAGGAATGGGGCCTTTTTCATTCTGTGGACTCAGATGCTTCCACACGCTCCTTTCCCTCCAGTATCAGACAGGAGTGGCAAATGGCAGGTTCCCCGTTGCAACGCATCAAATGAAGCCGAGAATGCAGTCTCCATATTATTCCCGACGACCTACGCAACAATGATAGAGTATTTGTCATTGTATATAGTATATTTTTAATTAAGTTGACCTCCCTAAGTGCTAGATGTGACAGACCCATCTGTATAACTATTATTGCTGGTTCGTCAAGTTTGCCTTCCTTTCGTGGAATTGCCTGTTCGTATACCCTTATTCATCTGTTTGTCTATCTACCGAATGAACTTACCGAACGGACGGCCACCCAGAAGAGGAGTGTGCTGCTGGTTAACCTCTTGATCCCAATTAGAATGTTGTGGTTAACCGCAGACACCTCTTAATTACAACCAAATGCAGGGTGGTCGTCGTTCGTATGTCGACCCCGAGGTGGCGGCCATTTTAAACCATGCGAAAGACCAGCGGTGTTCGGTGCAGATTCTATGGAACTAAAAATGGACACTCTTTCTGCCGAACACCGCTGAAACCCGCAGACCGCCCTTCTCAGTCGACAAGGCATGCGAACACCGGGAGTTTGGATTATATGACTGGACTTAACCCAGATAGCCTTCCCATGGAGTCAATCGCATACCGAAAGACTGCAATAGACTTTGACTCCATGGCGATTGAACTGTGCGTATGGGATCTGAGCGCTATTCGCTAAGAATATGCACTCAGATCCAGGCTATCTGGGGATGTGTTACACGAATATAATATGTTCGGTAGTTGTGTAATTACTTATTTTTATGTGTTTTTCAGTCTTTATTTATGTGTGCATGTATGTATGGAAGTGCCATATGTCTGTCTGTAACTACAGTCTCCCATTTGGTCCCCTAGGAGAGTGTCCACCAAGTGGGAGACCTGCATAAATACGGGTGGGTAGCCCACAGTAAAGCCAGTTCTTGTTTTACCCTCAATGCGGAGCTTGGTCTCGTTATTGGGGGGGATTTACTACACACGGTTAGCGACTGATTGCTGGAACCGTAAGCCGCTTGGAGGATATATTTGTTCGGCTTTTAGCAACGATTCGTGGATTATTGTTCGGGGGTTTGGAGCATCCGTACGGGTCCCGTTCGGGAGATTGGCGCCTTCCCCTGATTGCAGTTTGTACGGTTGGAGTCTATACGAATGGAGCTTGCATTATTGCGAAAGGGGAAGCTTAACTAAATGGCGGTTTCACTCTTTTGTGCCAGGGGTGTCTTAACACTAGAATAATTATAGCCAAAGCTTGATTTCGTTAGATTGTGTTTACCTAGGTATTAACTGTTTACCAATGCTATTTCCGCTAGAGCATAATGATTAGCGAATGCGGTTCAACTTATAGGAGCTTATCTCACATGGTTGGAGAGAATAGTTATAGTTTATGATTAGAGTTAAGCGGATACCTGGATGTTCGGGTCCGGCGGGTTCGGCCGAACTTTTAAAAAAGTTTGGGTTCGGGCTCGAACTTGAACCCAAACCCGAACCCCATTGAAGTCAATGGGGACCCAAACTTTTGGGCACAAAAATGCCTCTAAAAAAGTCCTGGAAAGAGCTAGAGGGTTGCAAAAGGAAGTAAAATGGGGGTAATAGTAGGACAAGTGCTCTGCAAACAAATGTGGATAGAGAAATAAAATACATAAAATAAGCAGCCACTTAGTAGATAACTCCCCAATTCCCACGGTATTAGGGAGCTAGCTACCAAAAGGCTGAAAGACCTAAATTGGTCTTTCAGCCACATTTACTAATACTAAGTAAAGGTTACTTAGTATTAGTAAATTCAGCCGCTACTCGCTATACCGCAAAATGTGGCAGCAGGCCTGGTACCCGGTCGCAGGGGTCTGCAGGGCGGCCGGGACCCCTGGAGTGCCCGGCTCGGTCGCAGCTGCGACCCCTGCGACCGCGATATGTACGCCGCTGGTCACAGCACTCTGATTGGTTGGCTTGAAATCCACCAATCAGAGTGCTCTATGTCATTTTACACAGCATGAGAAAATTCCCAAAAACTTTCCCACGCTGTGCAAAATTACACAGAGCACTCTGATTGGCTGGACTTCAAGCTAACCAATCAGAGTGCTCTGTGTCATTTTACACAGCGTGGGAAAATTCCAAAGAACTTTCCCACGCTGTGTAAAATGACACAGAGCACTCTGATTAGTGGATTAAGTAACCAATCAGAGGGCTGTGACAGGTAAATGTAGAGTCTTACCTGACAGTCTCTTCATTTACCTGTCAGAGCACTCTGATTGAATGGCTTAAACCCACCAATCAGACTGCTCTGAGCCTAATTGCAGGGTGGGGCAAGGCTTTATAAGCCTTCCCTTTCCCTGCAGAGCTCAGTCTGTGCGGAACCCTCCATGGGTGAATGTTTTTTTATTTATTTTTTAAGTGCGTTGGTTATTATGGATTTATCTTTGGCCTTTTTGGGGCTGAAAAAAGAAGAGTTTAGAAGAAAGAAGACATCAAATGGTAAGTCTATTTTTTTTTTAAATGGGTATTTAGATAAGGGTCCATCCTCATTATTTTTAGTATGAGGGGGGTAGGTAGGGGTTATTTTTTTGGGGGGAGGGGGATGACTAGGAATTTGGGGACCCCTAGTCACCTGGGGGGTTACATTTTTATTCAGGGCCCCCACCCGCTGCTCAGAGGTGGGGGCCGGGGGAGAGGACAGTAGTTCCCCCCCCCAATTTTTATTTATGGCCCCCACCCAATGCTCAGGGGTGGGGACCTGGGGGAGGACATTAGGTCCCCCACCATTATCATTTATGGCCACCACCCACCGCTCAGGGGTGGGGGCCGAAGGGGAGGACAGTAGGTCACCCCCCCAAATTCTTATTTATGGCCCTACCCACCGCGCAGGGGTTGGGGCCGGGGAGGAGTACAATAGGTCTCCCCCAATTTTTATTTATGGCCCCCACCCACCACTCAGGGGAGGGGGCCAGGGGGAGGACAGTAAGTCCCCCCTTATTGTTATTTAGGGCCCCCACCTGCCGCGCAGGTGTGGGGGCTGGGGCGGGATAGTAGGTTCCCCCAATTTTTATTTATGGCTCCCACCCACCGCTCAGGGGTAGGGGCCGGGGGGTGGAGACCATAAGGTCCCGTCCCCCCAATTTTTATTTATGGCCCCCACCTACCGCGCAGGGTGGGGCTCAAGAGGAGGGAATTGTTTTTTGTTTTTGTTTTTTAACAGTTAGCAGCCACAGGCTGCTCACTGTTTAATAGACATGCCCCTACTAGCTGGGTGACATGCTGCACTGGTCAATCACAGCCATGCCATTAGTAGGCATGACTGTGATGGCTTCTAAGGGCACACAAGTCAAATGCTTTTTGATTGGCTGCCCTGCAGCCTTTCAAAAGGCATCATTAAATCGCTGAACAACGAACTCCAACCCGAACATACAGTGATATGTCCGTGTTCGGGTCCAGGGTCCAAAAAACGTAATGTTCGTTACGAACTTTTCAGTTCGGGTTCGCTCAACTCTATTTATGATGAAATGAAAAAAGCTATTTCAGCCATCTATGTAAGCACTAGCTTAAGTACAGTCAACAGCCGAACCTGTTATTTCTTAGGCATTAAAACCTAATGTTATGTACAGGTGAAACTCAACTGGTTTATAATGATGTTACTCTATATATGTTACGAGCTATTAATGCATCTCACTTAATAGGAGCTTATATCAAACCATATGTAAGGAATAGTCACTGTTTAATGAATTCTCCACACAATATTGGATCACTATCAATCAGGGACAGAAGCAAGTGTTTATCCAAGCTAAAATGAATGTAGCCAGACACCTCAGATAATAGGCTCAGAAATCCACATTAGATAGTTCATGTCCACGTTTTGCAATTATGAGTTATCTAGCAAAATTTAGCTCAGTGCACTGAGTGTGAATGTGACAGTGAGGAGAGGGAGCAGGAGCGAGGGGGCGGAGAGTATCTCCCAGATCTGCAACTATATATCGCTCCCCATGTTCACTGAGACTGGGAGCGAGGAGGGGTATCAGGAAGTCAGTCTCAGGGAGCGGAATGTCAGCCCGCTCAGCAGAGGAGGCTGGCCCATGGAGCATGGCGGCGACTGCTGAACGGGCTGACAAACACCCAGACACCAGGGCAAAATTTCTAGTCACATGGTGACCTGGGATTTATCAAGCACTGTTCTAAATATATAGTAAATAGTGATTTTTTTTTTTTCTACCAATGTGGTGTTACTTGTAGTTGTATATATACTAAACATATAGGGTATATACACTAAATAGTGTTCTCTTTTTGCCAATGGAGTGTTCTTTTAATTCACAGTTGTATCTATACTACAAATACCAAATATATATTTTGCCCTTCACAACAATGAACGCTTCTTAGCACCTATGTGGCTTCCAGGACTTTTGCCCATAAATGAAATGGAGCCAACAGATTGATGATGCGGTTGGGAACACACCGCAGCATTTCCGGCAAGTAAAGATTGAAATCAGCTAGGAAGACACACCTAGGTAGTCATGTGTCTGATGGTCGTTCGTTCCATTTAGTCGAATGCTGCTGCTTTGAGACGAAAGGAACTGCACGTACGAATGAGATGGAAGTCCAGCGGTGTTCACGAGGTTGAGTGTCCGATTTTAGTTCCACGCACTCGACGACCAAACACCGCTGGGCGTTGGTGCGCCAAGATGACCGCCGCCACATGTTCATTCATACGAACAGCAGCCACCCATCCGTCCATTAGAACCTTGCGGTTTTAAACTGTTACACTCCTCAATTGGAGACACATGACTCCATTGGGTGGTCTCCCATTCGGTAGTTGGTTCGACTAACGAACCATATGTCCATATTCTGTTCGTGAAGTAGAAATAGTCAAACTAACTCAGTCTCTTATACAAAGAAGTGGCTAGTTTTGCCACAATGTAAATATAGCTTTAATTATAAATAATTTATTACATCAGTGGATAAATTTGAAAAAGAGACTTAAGATATCAGATAAAATTATCAATGACCTACCAATGAGTATCCTGACAACTAATATAGAATAACTAAACGTAAAACTTGGATGGCTATTGGTATTAATAGAATAGACTAGATAATGCAACAGAACCAGATTATACCATTTGAGGAAATTAGGCAATAATTTTTTCTTCCTTATAGAGAGAATTTCTCATATTTGAGGATAAAGCATTTTTAAAATAAACACAAGATTTTGGAGTCATCCCAGGGATTACAATTCCTATGAATATAATCAACACTAAAAACAATAAAAGTCTGGCATCAAAATGTGCTAAATTATATAACCTATATATAATAATCCAGGCAATCTCAGCCTTAGAAAAAAAAGGTTTCTCCTAAAAGGACCACTATAGTGCCAGGAAAACATACTCGTTTTCCTGGCACTATAGTGCCCTGAGGGTGCCACCCCCCTCAGGGACCCCCTCCCGCCGGGCTTTGGGGAAAGGAAGGGGTTAAACTTACCTCTTTCTCCAGCTCCGGGCGGGGAGCTCTCCTCCTCCTCTCCGCCTCCTCTCCTCCTCTTCGGCTGAAAGCGCATGCGTGGCAGGAGCTGCGCGCGCATTCAGCCAGTCTCATAGGAAAGCATTCATAATGCTTTCCTATGGACGCTTGCGTCTTCTCACTGTGATTTTCACAGTGAGAAGCATGCAAACACCTCTAGCGGCTGTCAATGAGACAGCCACTAGAGGCTTTAGAGGCTGGATTAACCTATTTATAAACATAGCAGTTTCTCTGAAACTGCTATGTTTATAAAAAAAAGGGTTAACCCTAGCTGGACCAGGCACCCAGACCACTTCATTAAGCTGAAGTGGTCTGGGTGCCTATAGTGGTCCTTTAATCCCTATGTATATTTAAACAAATGGAGGATCTCAGCCTTAATGTCATGGGGAAAAGATCTACAGATTACTTTTACAAGAAAGGAGTGGGTCAGCGCAAATTTTTGTTCTTCATTTTTTCTCATCTGTTACTCAGCACAGGTTCTCATCAGCCAATTTCTATTCTAGTAATTGGCTGAAAGAGGAAATACAAATATATAAGAGGTTCAAATTATATGCATGTGCTACAGCCACTATTTGCCAATGCTGAAAGTTGTGTGAGATGATAAGTACCTTATGCATCTTTATCATGATATAATTAAAGAGGAGAGACGGAAGAGGGGAGATGGGAATGTGGAAGGAGAAGGAGAAAAAAAGGGAAAGATTGATCTATATCCTTATACTCATTAAAGCTATATAGACCAGATATTGGAAACCTTCAGGTATTCCTATGTGGGAGATGATTAAATATCAAGAATTAAATTAACGCAAAACAGTGATGGACAAGTTGTGTAGCGCAACTCTCTTAATTTAAGAATAGAACAATGGGGAAAATGAGATATAAAAGTAAGGAATAAGCAGAGACGTTATACCTTATTGGTATTATTTACCTGCTTTAAATTATTTTTCTTCTCATTAGGATTTTTCGGCACAATGTGTGTTTGTCTTTTGTTTGTTACTGGACATTAGATAGCAATGTAAGGGTTGTCTTTTTAAGTATTGGGGCACATGGTATACCGCATAGATAAATGTATATAAAATATAGAATGCACACTATAACAATCTCAAAAAAACTTAGCTTTATTATGTACAAAAAAGTACCAGAGTGAAAACATATAAGAAAAAATAAACAAAGTGACAGAAGCAAGGGCAAATACAATAAAAGAATAATAAATTACCACAAAAATTCTTACAAGCCTCAAGACAGAAACACGAGTCACCAAACCCCCGAACGTTTCGGCACCAACTGGCTGCCTTTATCAAGTTGGTGCTGAAACGTTGGGGGGTTTGGTGGTAATTTATTATTATTTTATTGTATTTGCCCTTGCTTCTGTCACTTTGTTTATTTTTTCTTATATGTTTTCACTGTGGTACCTTTTTGTACATAATAAAGCTAAGTTTTTTGAGATTGTTATAGTGTGCATTCTATATTTTATACATATTTGGACATTTAAAGCACTTGAGGGAGTGTTTATATTGTTTGCACCTGGCTGTTCCTATACTATTTTGTCTCTCCATGTGCTGTTGTTTTGAGAATACCGCATAGATAAGCAATTCTCTTAGCCTTCTCCAATGTCTCATATGACTGTTTGTAATAAATCATAGTAATGAACACAGTTACAAATGAATAACAAAATTAGACACTATGAATTGAAAAAAATAGTAGTATTTTAATATAAAATGGAAAATGGATTGGATAAGGAGAAGGTCAATAATAACTTCATATCTTGGAGAGTAACTAATATGTTTATGTGTCTGTTTTTTGTCCAGTTTTATACTGTTTTTGTACTGTATGTTAATTTTTGTAAAAAAAAAAAAAAAAATGCCACAGAAGTTTGGCTTGGCCACTGTCAACAAAACAAACAAAATGAAGCACGGACCTTTTTTTCAACTTAGCTATTCTTTTCTCCTCAGGAATACAATATTCTCAGCAGGCAGAGAAATGCAAGCTCACTTGCTGCTTCTTTCCCTGAATCCCTGACAGGGAAATTTTATAGCAGCCTAGTGCTGCTCATTGCTAAAAAGGACTATCTTGGATTGGATTCCTCATCTGCTGTGCTGCATGTAAACTGTGAAGTGGAGCACTGGCCCTCCTCTCTTGCCAAATGCTTCACCCTAGGAACCCACATTAAATTACAGAAATATCATGACAAAAATAAAACATTCTTCCTGGGGCTATTAGAGCATGTATTGCATTGCACTACATTTGGTGAGCTACATTTGGGATAACAGGGGGGCACTATGTCCTTCTCACTCAATTTATTTAAAATACAGGAGATGACAGTGATCTGCCAACCCTGACCCGATC
Organism: Pelobates cultripes; assembly: GCA_933207985.1. Lineage (NCBI taxonomy): Eukaryota > Metazoa > Chordata > Amphibia > Anura > Pelobatidae > Pelobates > Pelobates cultripes. Next base: position 115,410,051 of record OW240916.1, read on the forward strand.
CCCCACAGAATTGGACATGAAGAGGTATAGGGTAGCAAATGGGCCGCATTAACAGCCCAGTTGCTGATCTTTTATTACAGCAGCTGCTGACTGTTTGCTCGCTATTTAGCAGACATGTACCCTATTGTGGCATGGCGAGTGGGGGTGGGGGGGGGTATAACATTTCCTTTGTACTATCATATTAACACCCATAGTCTTATTTATTTATTCAGTTTAAACTAGGTAACCCCTTAAGGACAGAGGCAATTGTACAAGTTCTAATCAATACAAAACCTGGAATTTGACTATATGTCTGTTCAACCATAATTAACTCGTTCATATTAAGTACAACCACACTTATTATATATGGTTTGGTAAGGAGAAACAGGGCTTTCATTTCACACCACATATTTATATGAAACATAATTTTATATAAATAAAATCTAAAAAAATTGAGAGAAATTAAGAAAAAAAATTGTTTTAGTTCTGCTTGGCATTTTAACTGTGAATGTCATAATACGGTTAGCTTTTACTGTAATAAAATAGTCATATTTGTGACCAGGGATATCTCACATGTACAATAGTACCCCCTTTTTTACAGATTTTATGGAGTTTTGGAAGTTTACAGTGTTAAATAATGGGCTTTCCACTTTTCTTTTTTTACACATTGAAATGTATTGGTTTATTATGTTGCCTTTGAGACCCTATAGACAGTGGTGTATTCTGGTTTTGTGCTGCCCTAGGCATGACAAAACCTGGCACCCCCCTTCCAAATGTATCTTCCTGACAGACACACACCTTCACTGATGCATGCACTGACATATACTGAGTGACAGATACCCAGTCACACACACACACCGTTTAACCAACACACACTTTCACTGAAATATAGGCATTCACAGGCATACTCACTCACTCACAGTTATACACACACACTTACATTAACCAAAAGACACACATATACACTGACAGGCAGACACATACACACTCAATGACAAGACACACATGCACACTCACTGACAGACACACACACACACACACACTGACAGATACACACTCACTGACAGAAATGCATACACGCTCACTGATGCTTGATAAAGACCTGGGTACAGGTCACAAATTTTATGGTGTCCATCAAAGCTGCTTAACTTATTTTTTCCGTGACATATACACTCAGTGTCAGACACACACATTCACTGACAGGCACACCTACACTAGCTGACAGACACACACTGACAGGCATACACATTCACTAACAGACAAACACATTCACTGACATACACGCATACACACACACACTGACAGGCACACATACATACACTGGCAAACAAGCATACACCTACTAACACACGCATGCACACACTAACAAACACTCTCAGTGACAGATACACACACATTGACAGACATATACACACTCACTGACAATCACATATACACTCTGACTGACAAATAATCACATACACACTCACTGACAGACACTATATACACTCTCAGTGACAGACACGCATACTCTTTGACAGACACACACACACACACTCACAGACACAGACACTCTCACTGACACACTAACACTCACTAACAGACACACTCTGTAAAATGTAGATAATTGAATTGTGTTAATGTTGAATCTTCTTAATTTCTTCTTGTCTTCAGTTGATTGATATATATAAGTCTTTTGTATATATATTCTTGGGCCAAATGCTCGCCACAATAATATATGTCTATATTATTGAAAAGTAGTAATACGCAATCTGACTTACGGTTTCTGCAGGTTTATTCTTAGTTACAGATACATAATAAAACATAATAAAGGATGTTACAGGATTATAGACATTCAACAGCAGATGGTAATGCTGGACTTCTGATGCATCCTTACATCTTTACATCTAGAGAGAGAGAGCCAGAGAGAGCCCAGAGCCACGAGCCAAGAGAGAGCGACCTTGTGTCCCTCTGTTACTATATAGATGTGCTAATACTAACGTCAGCATATAACTCTAGCCATATAAGGACAAAACCCCCAAATCCACATTCCAGAGCTCTCGGACAAAGAAAGCCTTGTGACTTATTGATACCATCTGTTACTTATGTCAATCCACACATCCATATATAATCAAAAGAAACATAGAATATGCAATATTCTACACACTCACTAACAGACACACATTAACACATTCACATTTTTTTTTTTTTACATTTCAATCCAGCCACCCTACCTTTGGGAGTGCTGGAGTGGATTCTTCCCTGGGGTCCTGTGGGGCTGATAAGGCATACAGGGATAGGCAGTTGGGCAAGCAGCATAGGCGGTCAGGCAGGCAGGCAGGCACAGCCATGGGCGGTCGGGCAGGCAGGCTCACATTGGAGGCGGGTGGAGAGGGAGCTCTAAACTTCCTGCTCAGCTCCCTCGTGTGCCTCTTAATTTGCAAAAGTAGACACCTGTTGCGGCTCCCGGCCCGCCGCATGGCGCAGCCGTGCCCGACCGACACAACCTCACCGATATTGCGAGTTTACTTGCTCGCCGGCGTTCCGTGAACTGCTCCTCCGCGTCTTCTGGGTGTTGCGCCTAAATCAAAGATGGTGCAGACCACGTGGTCGCGCACACCACAAGCTCCGCCCCTCAAATTTATACGGACGTGCGCGTGACGTCACAACGTTAACGCACGTGCACGTTTTGGGGTCAGAGGTCACCCTCTGACCAATCAGAGCCCAGAGAGAGATATTTAAATCCCTAATTCACTCCAGTTCCTTGCCCTGTCATGGTTTCCTGTTCCTGGTTCCCGAGAGTGCATTTATCTTTGTGAATCTGACTTCCTGGTATCCTGATCTTGGCTTTTCCCTGGTTATTCCGAATTCTGGTTCCCCTGACTCGGATTGTTTAAACGGTATCTGAGTATTTCTGTCTTCCTTGACCTCGGCTTTCCCTTTGACCATTCTCTATCTCTAGCGTATTAGTCCCGCCATTCTAAGGTCCGGTTTACGCTCTGTCCTTTTATTTCCTTCCTTTTTTTATGTATATGTTTACATAGTTTCTGCGTGTTGGACCACACTAGCAGCCGTGACATTACGACAGGGCCATGGATCCTGCGGAACTATACAAACATATGATTGCCTGTGAGAGTAGGGTGGAGGATATGGACCACAGGTTAGATCAATTTGCCCAAGCATTCTAGACTTTGCTCCAGAGAACTGCCTATCTGGAGGCACCTCCGGTACCGCCTGTGGCTCCACCACCTTTGGTAGCACCTGTGGCACACAAACCACTGTCCATGACCCTTTCACCTCCCCCTCGTTTTGGAGGTGATTCTAAGGAATTTAGAGGTTTTCTAAACCAAATTGAATATCACTTCGAAGCCTCCCCTGGTTCATTCGCTACAGATAGATAGAAAATTGGCTATCTAATGAACCAATTAACGGGTAAGGCTTTAACCTGGGCTAATCCCTAATGGGAGAGTGGAAATCCAGTTGCCTGTGATTACATTGTATTCCTAACAGCTTTTAAAACTACTTTTGAGCCAAAAGGGAGAGAAAAGAATGCTGCCAGAGCCATAATGAGAATAAAACAAAGTAACCGCTCTGTACGCCATAGAGTTCAGGACATTGGCGTCTGAGGTTGACTGGACCAATAGCGGTTTGGTGGCTGCTTTTTCTGAAGGTTTAGTGGAAAATATACAAGACGAGACCGCAGCCAGAGATCTTCCACCTTAATGACTTTATTGCATACATGATAGACATTGATAACAGGCTCAGAGAGAGAGAGAAAAACAAACAGCGTACCAGACGTTCTAACTTATCCATAGCCCCTCGTTTCTCTAACCCAGTGGTAATTAGCCATGCTCCACCTCCAGAACCTCAACCCATGCAGTTGGGCATTGCTAATCTCACTGAGGCAGACAGACAACACAGACGCAACGAGGGGTTGTGTTTGTATTGTGGCAAAAGGGGACATCAAAGGTTTTCATGTCCGGTTCAGCTGGAAAACTTGCACACCTAAGGCACATTCGGGGACCGACCTTAGGTGTGATGTATATGTCCCCTAAATTAACCGTTTCCCTATAAAAATGACTTTTTCTTGTAAGAAAACCAATGTACAGTGTGAGGCTATGATTGACTCTGGGGCAGCGGAGAATTTTCTAGAAAAGGAATTCTCTGCCAAACATCTCCTGCCCTTAAGGCAGAAAGATAGACCCAAAGCAGTAGAGGCTATTGATGGGAGACCTCTTACCCAGCCTCTCATCATGCACGAAACCCTGCCAATCACTGTCTCAGTGGGTATCTTACATTCTGAAGAAATGGTTTTCCAAATTATATCTTCACCTACATGTCCAATAATACTGGCTTTTCCTTGGCTACAGAAACCCAATGAGTTGGGGTGATAGATGCAGAGGTCTTTAAAACAGGTGCAACAACGAATTGGTACCCTCAATATACCTATAACGCCTCCCTTGACCACAGAAATCCTACCGCAGTATTTGGACTTAAAGGAGGTATTCAACAAGGTTCAGTCGGAGGTATTACCACCACATAGACCCTACGACTGTGCCATAAATTTGTTACCAGCCACTATGCCCCCTAAAGGAGGAGTATCTGCACTATCTCCCCAAGGGAATCTTTGTTTAGAAGAGTACATAAAGGATGCTCTCAGAAAGGGTCACATACGTAGATCCTCTTCACCTGCTGGGGCTGGGTTCTTCTTCGTTTCTAAAAAAAAAGGAGACCTTCGCCCTTGTATACACTATAGGGGTTTGAATAGAATAACAATAAAAAACGCCTATCCCATTCCCCTTATTTCTGAGTTATTCGATAGGTTGAAAGGGGCCCGAGTATTCACTAAGCTCGACCTCAGAAGTGCTTACAACCTAGTCAGGATTAAGGAAGGGCACGATTGGATAACCGCGTTTAATATGAGAATGGGACATTACGAATACCTAGTTATGCCGTTTGGACTGTGCAATGCCCCAGCGGTGTTTCAGGATTTCATTAACGATGTCCTTAGAGAATATCTCCACATGTTCATTTTAGTGTATCTAGATGACATTCTCATCTATTCCCCAGATTTAGAGACACATCATGAACATGTGAGAACAGTACTAAAAACCTTGTTAAAGAACGGCCTCTACTGTAAGCTGGAGAAATGCCAATTTGACCAGACTGAGATACAATTTCTTGGGTACGTTATATCTCTGTCTGGTTTCAAAATGGACCCACGCAAATTGGAAGCAGTCTTACAATGGCCATTACCCAAAGGCCCTAAAGATACACAACGCTTTATAGGTTTTGCGAATTATTACCGCAAGTTCATTAAAGGTTTTTCCTCTGTAATCTCTCCTATTACCAACCTAACCAAAAAAGGAGCAAATTGCAATGCATGGCCCAAGGAAGCGAAGGAGGCATTTGAGCAATTAAAATCTTTATTTGCCTGTCCTGACACATCCCGATCCGACCAAACCATTTATTCTAGAAGTAGATGTATCAGAAACAGGAGTAGGAGCCATTCTGTCTCAAAGAGAAAGTCCTGATGCGCCTTCACATGCCTGTGGGTTTTTCTCTCGAAAACTAACACCTGCAGAGAAAAATTATGACATTGGGAATAGGGAGTTATTGGCCATTGTACTTGCCCTTAAAGAATGGAGGGATCTCTTAGAAGGTTCCAAAGAGCCACTTCTGATTTTTACCGATCATAAGAATTTGGCTTATATTGGGGATGCGAAGAGATTGTCCTCTCGTCAGGCTAGATGGTCATTGCAATTTTGGAATTACGTGTAGGCCCGGGACCAAGAACACCAAGGCAGATGCGCTGTCTAGGCAGTTTGAGACAGAAGAGGTTCCTGAACAAGAGAACATACCTCCAGAATGCCTTATTGCAACTACAATTTCCAAAGTGTCTTCTCCACTCTTCTGTGCCATAATAGCAGATCAAACTCAGGCACCCGTGGAGAGACCTCCGGATAAACTGTATGTTTTACCACCATTAAGAAAAAAGGTACTTGGATTATTCCATGATAATTTAACAGCAGGTCATCCTGGAGTCCATAAAACTCTCTCTGCTATTTCCAGGAGGTTCTGGTGGCCTACACTTAGGAACGACATCAAAGATTATATAGGGGAATGTCCAATATGTGCCGTTTCTAAAGCCTCTCACAAATCTCCTCCTGGGCTGCTACAACCACTGCCGATACCTAATGCTCCAAGGACCCATTTAGCCATGGATTTCATGGTAGATCTGCCCAGTTCAAACGGATTTAACACAAACCTTATGGTCATAGATAGATTCTCAAAAATGGCACATTTTGTACTTCTTAAAAAATTACCATCTGCTCAAGATCTTGTACAAATATTTTTGAAAGAGATCTTTCGGTTACATGGAGTGCCAAAAAACATAGTATCTGACAGAGGTACCCAATTTATTTCTAGGTTCTGGTGTGCCTTTTGTAAGCAATTGGGTATAGAACTTTCATTTTCCTCAGCGTATCACCCTCAGGCTAATGGCGCAGCAGAGAGGTCCAATCAGTCTTTAGAATCTTATTTACATTGTTTTATCGATGCCAATCAGTCTAACTGGTACAAACTCTTTTTATTTGCCAGAAATAATGCGACTCATGAATCCTCTAATCGTAGTCCGTATTTTGTAAATCAGGGTTTTACCTTCTGAATTTTCAGACACTGATATTCCTGCCTTGAACAATCATTTGGATTCTATTTATGAAACTTGTGATTCCATTCATACAGCACTACAGAAGGCATTTTAAATTGGGCAGACTAGATGGGCCGAATGGTTCTTATCTGCCATCACATTCTATGTTTCTATGTTTCTATGCATCAAAACGTGCTAAAATCCAAGCTGACAAGAGACGGGGTGCCAATCCTGTCTATCAACCAGGAGACAAGGTGTGGTTATCCACACGTCATGTCAAACTTAAGGTTCCTTCCATGAAATTTGCCCCTCGGTACATAGGTCCTTTTCGGGTCCTCTGTCGTAGCAACCCTGTGACTTATTCATTGGCACTTCCCGCTCACATGAGAATTGCCAATTCATTTCATGTGTCCTTGCTTAAGCCTCTTACTTGCAATCGATACACTAAAGTGGCTACCCCTCCTCCGCCCTTGGTAGTGAATGATCAGGAGGAGTACGAAGTTCGTTCTATATTGGACTCCAAAATCTCCAGGGGTATTTTGTCTTATCTAGTTGAATGGAAAGGATATGGTCCTGAGGAAAGTTGTTGGGTTCCTGCTGACAAGGTTCATGAGCCCCGTCTTATCCGGTCGTTTCAGAACCACTTCCCTCATAAGCCGGCTCCTTCCCGCCTGGTGAACGGTATTCGAGTGGGGCGTACTGTTGCGGATCCCAGCCCGCCGCATGGCGCAGCCGTGCCCGACCGGCACGACCTCGCCGATATTGCGAGCTTATCTGGTCGCCGTAGAGCAGGGAACCGCTCCTCCGCGTCTTCTGTGTGTTGCGCCCAAATCAAAGATGGCGCTGACCATGTGGTCGTGCACACCACAAGCTCCGCCCCTCAAATTTATACGGACGTGCGCGTGATGTCATGACGTCAACGCACGCGCACGTTGTGGGGTCAGAGGTCACCCTCTGACCAATCAGAGCCCAGAGAGGGATATTTAAATCCCTAATTCACTCCAGGTTCTTGCCCTGTCGTGATTTCCTGTCCTGGTTCCCGAGAGTGCGTTTATCTTTGTGAATCTGACTTCGTGGTATCCTAATCTTGGCTTTTCCCTGGTTATTCCGAGTTCTGATTCCCCTGACTTGGCTTGTTTAAACGGTATCTGAGTATTTCTGTCTTCCTTGACCTCGGCTTTCCCTTTGACCATTCTCTATCTCTAGCGTATTAGTCTGGCCATTCATAGGTCCGGTTTACGCTCTGTCCTTTTATTTCGTTCTTTTTTTTTTATGTATATGTTTACATAGTTTCTGCGTGTTGGACCACACTAGCAGCCGTGACAACACCACAAGGTATTCAAAATGGGGTATGCCCAGTCTTTTTTAGTAGCCACTTAGCCCCCTATGTACAGGTTTTATGGTGTCTTGGAAAGTTGCAAGTTAAATTCTGTGGACTTTCTGCCTGGAACAGTTTGACAATTCACCTGGGGTTTACCTGTATAGGGACTGTAGTAAGGGATAGGGCCTGTAGTAGGGCATAGGTGCAGTAGTATGTGTGTGTGTGCATGTGTGTGTGTAAAGGGTGCAATATGTGTGTGTGGGGGGGTGCAGTGTGTGTGTTTGCATCTGTGTGTAATAGCGCTAGAACGCCTCGGGAGGAGGTGCAATTGCCCTTTTGCTCCTTCGTTGTATCTGCCACTGGGGATGGGGATGGTATTCTTTTCACTATAGGCCTTGTTGACCCCTCTCCAAACATAATGCTTATGCTTGTGACCATAAATCTCTATTTTGGTCTCGTCACTCCAAATTATAGTGTGCCAGAAACTGTGAGGCGTGTCAAGGTGTTGTAGTGCATATTTTGTGGCATTGACGCAGTAAAGGCTTCTTTCTGGCAACTCGATCATGCAGCTTATTTTTGTTTAAGTAACGTTGTATTGTGCTCTTTGAAACAACCATTCTGTCTTTTTTCCAGAGCAGCCTGTATTTCTCCTAAAGTTACCTGTGGGTTTTTCTTTGTATCCGGAACAATTCTTCTGGCAGTTGTGTCTGAAATATTTCTTGGTTTACCTGACATTGGCTTGGCATCAAGACATCCCTTCTTAATAAGTGATTGAACAGTACTGGCGGGTATTTTTTTTAAAGCTTTGGATATTTTTTTATATCCTTTTCCATCTTTAAAAAGTTCCATTACCTTCTTATGCAGGTATTTTGACAGTTCTTGTTTGCTCTCCATGGCTCAGTATCTAGCCTACTCAGTGTCATCCATGTAAGAGCTAGCAAGCTCATTGACTATTTATACACAGACACTAATTGAAATTTAAAAAGCCACAGGTGTGGGAAATTAACCATTAATTGCTATTTTAACCTGTGTGTATCACCTTGTGCATCAGTAACATGGGCAAACATCCATGGTTATGTAAAATTTTAGTAAAGGCCATTTGGGTAATTTTATAACATGACAGGAGGCTTCCTATTTTGCATTAACTCTCTTTACTAAACTCCACAGCAGTAAAGAAAAACGTAAAGAGTAACAAATAAATCACTGAGCAGCATAGTATATAAGGGTCATGCTGCCTGTACACTTCCTCTTTCTTTACTGCTCCATCGCAGACAGGTCAGAATATTTGCTCCCCTGGAGCTTTATACATTTATTGTCATTACTTGTTATACATTTATTGTCATTACTTGTTTATTCCTTGCTATTGCAACATACTTTATCATCTTGGTTTTGCTTTTCCTTCTATTATTTGTTCTATACAAGGGCTGGGGGACTAGGGGCTCTCTGTGGGTTTTTCCTGCCTCCTTCTGCCCCTCTGTGCCTCCTGGGACCCTCCCTGGGCTTCCCCTTGGTTTCCCCAGGTTCCCCCTCTGCCCCCTACCCTGGAGTGCCCTCCTGGGCTTCCTCCTTGCGGCCGGTTTTGTTCGCGGCCGTTTTCGCGCCGGCCCGCTTCCGCCCGCGGCCGGCCTCAAAATTTAGTCCCCGGCTTGCGGCCTACCTCGCGGCCGCCATTTTGGATCGCGGACATCGCGAGATTCTCGCGGCCATCTTAGTTTTGCCTCGTGCATCTCATTAGGGACTCAGTGTGGCTGTGCTAGCTTGCTGTTACCTCCTAAGCTGCTGTTTTTCACACCTTTTGTGTCTGACACCCCTGTGACTGAAGGATTACCTGCTCAGCACTCCATCTGCTGCTTTCAACCTGCTACTCAGTCTCTGTGCCTCATCTGCTTCTATCAAGCTATCCTGTGGCTGGGTCAGTCAGGTCAGTGCTGCTGCCTGTTTATTATTATTGTGGCCTGCACTTAAGGGTACCATCCCTGTGCAACCGGGGTGAGCCCCCACTATAAAGACGCTGCTTACTGGGAGACTAGCTGTTGCAGTTCTCTCTAACTGGGTGAGCCCCAGTTTGTAAGGTCACTACTATACCCTGCTGGGGTTATTTTGGGCTTGTTCCCACCATACTTCCAAATCTGACCCTACGCCTACTATCAAGACCTGGGTGCCTGTTCATTGCTGTGCCTCTCAGTGACCTATAAGCCTACCCTAACATGGAAGATTCCCAGAACGTCCCTGTGGACTTCCAGGCCATGATTAACGCAGCTGTCGCTGCCTCTGTGGAGAAGGCACTCTCCAAGGCCCGAGCTTCGGCTCCTGACGTACCAAAACGCAGACGTCCACGCCACGAATCGGATTCTGAAGTGTCCGACCACCAGGCACGGGAGGATTCCCGCCCTAAAAAACGCCATGACAAAGGCGAAGACTACACACCCAAACCGACTAAGGGTAAGGCACCTGCCAAGCGCAAGTCTGCCAAATTACACACCCCGGCCCCGCGTCAGGAGTACTCTTCAGGCGAAGAGCAGGACGCACAGTCCATGTCAGTGCTGGATGAATGGCAAGCTGACGCCTCCGACTCGGACTACGACGCATGGGGCTCGGACGAGAAATCTGTCTCCGCTTTCATGCGAGAGACCCTACTGGGTGCGGCCCAGACAGGAGGTGCAGAGGACACTGCGGACGCAGAGCCTCCTCTTGATGCAGACACCATCTTGGACCCCTCAGGCCAGGTGATGTTCGACCCCCGCAACATTCGGCACCCCAGATCAGGTGACTGGTCGCCTCCAGAACACCTTTCAAGGTTTATGCACCTGTGGCTCCGCAAACCTCTGGAGAAAGAGGTCCGCAGCCGTCTCAGGTCTGAATGCCCACGCCCTTCCCTGCCGGATAAGGTCGCTCAGACCCCGGAATTCGACAAGGTTATGTCAACCTTCATGACGCGCAGCGGTAGAGACCCTCGCCGAGGGGTGGAGAAAGGCCTATGGGGCGCCCAAGATAACCTGCTGGATTCTGTCGGCCCCCTGGCTCGCATTATGTATCTGGCTGATGATGCCTACACAAAGCCGATTCCTTCTCCGCTGAGGACATCAGGGAATGGGCACATGATATTCGTGAGTGGGCACAACGGTGTTTTTGTTTCATCGGAAACACTAATGTTACGCTCTCTTCGGAGAGAAGAAAAGCAGCGTTGTACCGTATTAACGGCAAATTGGCAGACCTTGGCACAAAGGAAATTGGGCCCCAGGCACAAGGGAAACTATTTGGCGAACCGTTCCTCAAGGAACTCAACAAACACGTGAACGTGTTCACCTCCCTCAATAAGGCGCAGTCCTCAATGCGCAGAGTTTTCAGAAGCAACCCTACCAGAGGGGTTTTTGGAAGGGCTGGCCGGCAACGGGGCCGTGCCGCCAGCCGATTTTGGCCTTCAGGCCCCCGCACCCAACCAACACCATTTTACCCGACAAGAGACTACCGGCAGCAACCCTTTTCCAGAGGCTCGGATAGAGGTCGTGGACCCGCGGACGCGGACGTTCCCGCTTTACCGCAGGTAAGGACCCATATTCCTCCACTGTTACCATGTACCCGCACTGCGGGCCGTATTTCCCTTTCTTTCCAGAATTGGGCCGCCCTATGCTCAGACACATGGATCCTACAAACTGTACAGGGTTATATCATAGACCTAGTGGGGACCCCTTTTCAGGTTCAGCCCCTCGCCCCATCCACATGTCACCCTCCGACCACAACCTTGTCAACACGGAGCTACGCGAGCTCCGAGACAAAGGGGCTATCCAGCCGGCCCGCGACGGGGGTGGTTACTTCAGCAACATCTTCCTGGTTCGGAAAAAGTCGGGAGAATACCGCCCCGTCATCAATCTACGCGCCCTCAACGCATATGTGGTCTATCGCCACTTCAAGATGGAAGGCATCCACCTCCTGCGAGACCTTCTTCGAAGCAACGACTGGTTCACCAGACTCGATCTAAAGGACGCGTATCTGTCAGTCCCGGTGCACCCGGACTGTCGAGCACTCCTACGTTTCCTCTGGCACGGACGCCCTTGGCAATTCACTTGCCTCCCTTTCGGGCTCAGCTCAGCCCCATGGTGCTTCACCAAGCTCCTAAAACCAGTGGTGGCCCACCTAAGATCAAGGGGCATTCGATGCATCATCTACTTAGACGATCTCCTCATCTTCTGCGCCGACGAACACAGACTACGCCAACACACTCACCTGGCAGTGTCCCTACTGGAGTCTTTGGGGTTTATCGTAAACCCCTACCCAGACGATACAATTCCTCGGCTTCGAGATCGACTCGACGACATGCACTCTGAGGCTACCAGCCTCAAAGATCACAGCCATTCGCAAGGAGATTCGCAGGGTTCTCCGTCTCGATTCCATTCCACTACGCAATCTGGCCAGGATTGTAGGACTCCTCTCGGCTTCCATTCAGGCCATATTTCCGGGTCCCCTCCACTACAGGGCCATGCAACGTCTCAAGGCGAAATACCTACGCCGCAGGCCTACTTACGACCAACCCGTCCCGGTGACGATGGAGGTTCGCGAGGAATTATCATGGTGGCTGGACAGCATGCAAGCCTGGAACGGCAGGGCCATATTCGGAGACGCCCCAGACTTCGTACTGGAATCAGACGCCAGCCTGTGGGGATGGGGTGCCACCAACGGAACCATCTCCACGGGGGGAACATGGACGGCGCAGGAGCTCTCCATGCACATCAATTGCCTCGAACTCCTGGCAGGATCCTTCGCGATTCGCAGCTTGGCCCGGGAAAGATCCAACTGCTGCATCCTCCTGCGCATGGACAATGTATCCGCAGTCCAGTACATCAACCGCCTGGGAGGCGCTCGCTCTCGCCTGCTGTCGGATATCACGAGAGGCATTTTCGACTATTGCCTCCCTCGCAACATCACGCTACAGGCAGAATACTTGCCAGGAGAAATCAATCTCACAGCCGACTGGTTCTCTCGCCACTGGAGAGACGTCAGCGACTGGAAGCTAAACACGAGAATCTTCAGGGCCCTTGCAGCCCGGAGGGGTCCCTTTCACCTGGATCTGTTTGCCTCTCGCAACAATCACCAGACCCCGGAGTTCTTCAGCTGGCTCCCGGACCCGGAGAGCAAGGCGACAGACGCATTTCTCCAACAATGGCCGTCGACAGGAGCCTACGCCTTTCCCCCATTCTCCATGATTGCGAGAACACTACACCAGATACGGACGCAACAGATCAAACTGGTTGTCATAGCGCCCTTGTGGCAGAGCCAACCATGGTTCCCGGACCTCCTGGCCTCCTCCTACAGGGACCCTCTTCTCCTACCATCCTTCCCGGACCTGCTCACGGATCCCAAAGGGCATCTCCACCCACTACTCCTGGAAGACCGGCTACCTCTGGTGGCTTGGTCTCTTTCCGGGGTTCCTGGCGAGTCAGCGGACTATCGCAGGCTGCTAGGGACCTCTTATGGGACTCCTGGGCCCCGGGAACTAGACGCTGTTACCTTTCAGCTTGGGCCTCCTGGTCTACTTGGTGCATGGAACGGGACTCCGATCCCTTTACAGCACCTATTCCCATGATTCTTAATTTTCTCTCCTCCTTGTTTTCATCTGGCCGCTCTTACCGTTCGGTCAACGTCGTGCGCTCCGCGATTTCGGCGGCTCACACCCCCGTCGGGGATCTCCCGGTCGGCAAAGACCCTCTGGTCTGCCGTCTACTCCGCGGTATGCGGCTCCGCCGTCCCCCGGCCCCCAGATACCCTCACCTATGGGATGTGGGACTGGTTCTCCGCTTCTTCAGGGATTGGCTTCCGAATGACCGCCTCTCCCTACGCCAACTATCCGCTAAGTGCGCTTTCCTCCTCTGCCTCGTATCTTTCCGACGGGTTTCGGACGTTCGGGCCTTCGACATGGACGCTTTCGAAGTGGCCCCTGAAGGGGTCACGTTTCTCATTTCCCGTCGCACTAAGTCTGGTTCGACCTCGGTCTTTTACCCATTTTTTCCCGACGACCCGCAGCTTTGTGTCGTGTCCACCCTTCCGCAGGTATGTTTCGGTTACCTCCTCGCTCCGGTCCTCTACGTCGGGCCAACTCTTAGTCTCCTACGTGCGCCCTCACGCCCCAGTCTCGGTTACCACCTTGGCCCGATGGATCCGCTGGATCCTTTCCCTCGCAGGTATAGACCCCGCATTCGGCGCCCACTCCGTTCGCGGAGCGGCGGCGTCATAAGCCTTCCTGGCAGGGGCGTCCCTGTCGGATATCCTCCGAACGGCGGACTGGTCTAGGGAATCCACTTTCCGTACATTTTACTTTCGCACTCCCCCTTCTGCTGAGATGTCTCTTCTTCAGCGTTAAAACTGCAAAATAGGAAGCCTCCTGTCATGTTATAAAATTGAAGATTATGCTAGCTTTAGTGTACTAATAATCTTAATTTTAATAAGGACAGGAGGCGAGTATTTTCCCTCCCTTTTGTTCCCTACCCTGACTCCTCGGGGGAGTGGATCTTAAGGTGATGGATTTTGGGATTCGTGTTAGTAGTTACTCTACCTTCTGTATATATTCGGTATCCCTTCCATCTCTATCCCGGTGTTTCCACTTAGACGGACAGTTTAGTTGTACAACATGCTTACACCTAACACACACTTAGCCTATGGCCAGCTTACTGTCTGTTTGTTCTGTTTTACTTACACCATTCTGTTAAAGCCCACAGGCGTGAAAAGTTACGGTTCAGTACCTAACCGATTTTATACTCTCCTTTCAGTGTAACCCTCTTCAGGACCTCCACTGGTCGCTGGTTCGTTAACCTCATGACTCCGTAAGATGGGATGACAGCTTCGTTTGGTCTTTCCTCCTATCTCGTTACCAGGAGTCTCCTCAAGTTCCGCTCGCCAGAGACCGCAGTTCCTGTTTCGTTGAGTTTCTGGATGTTTGAGCTCTATCTGGACTTGGATGTCGCTTTTAGAAAGAGGAAGTATACAGGCAGCATGACCCTTATATACTATGCTGCTCAGTGATTTATTTGTTACTCTTTACGTTTTCTTTACTGCTGTGGAGTTTAGTAAAGAGAGTTAATGCAAAATACTCGCCTCCTGTCCTTATTAAAATTAAGATTATTAGTACACTAAAGCTAGCATAATCTTCAATTTTTTGTTATCATTATGATTTTAAAAGGAGCCAAACACCTATATGATAATAAATGGCTTCATATGATCACTATCTTTCAATATTTTATTTTTTTGCATGATCAGTCATATTTTCAAAATCAATGCCAAAATTTCACAATTGCTGCCAGGGAATTGAAACTTTTGAGCACACCTGTACATATATATATATATATATATATATATATATATATATATATATATACATACATACATAAAACAAATAAGATCCAGCACACTCACTCTTCCACTAAACAGCAAATTCAAAGTTTACAGATTATATTAGGTTTTTAAAAGTAACAATAAATAAAAGGCTGCGCCACGTAAAATCAATAAATAAAAAGTTGGATAAAAACCAAAATAAGAAGTCCAAATTGTGAGTCCTTACAGATAGTCTTTATGGAAGGCTGGTAGGATGGTTGGTCCTTCAAATACAATGGTGGGTCCTCTTATATGAAAGAGAGAGAAGATGGACAACCAGTGGTGCAGTATATCAAATCCAAATATGACATAATGAGAGATAGTAATGGAAAACTCACATTTACAAGAGCTTTTGTCCAGCTCTGAGATAAGGCGCACACAGCGGTATAATCCCCACTTATGGGATATATATGGTGGGATATCTCTCCGTCAGGGATGATCAATTCTCGGAAGGAAGAAGAGACAACCAATAGTGCTCACTGTATAGTGGTGATGGTATAAATTAAATTAAAACTGTACTTACAAATAAAGAGCAGGCGAACTGCTCTATGATGACAGCCTAAGTGGATTGATCCCCACTTAAGGATTTCTTGGGGTACTGGAGTCTTCCAATTTGTTGGTGCAAACCAATAAATGGTTAAAAATAATGATAAAATTATACAGAAAAATAACTATAAATAAAAATAATTTAATTAAAAAGCCAGGGTAAAAAAATAAAATAAAAAATGTGTATAACAGAGATAATTGGCACAAATATATAACCAAATTAACTTTAATATTAATACACAATATAAATATCCATAACGCGTTTCGTCACAAAAGACTTTATCAAATGGAATTTGAATGATTCCATTTGATAAAGTCTTTTGTGACGAAACGCGTTATGGATATTTGAATGATATTTGAATGATTCCATTTGATAAAGTCTTTTGTGACGAAACGCGTTATGGATATTTATATTGTGTATTAATATTAAAGTTAATATATTAATATTAAATTAATATATAAAAATTATCTGTAAGGACTCACAATTTGGACTTCTTATTTTGGTTTTTATCCAACTTTTTATTTATTTATTTTACGTGGTGCAGCCTTTTATTTATTGTTACTTTTATTTATCTTGTTTTAAGGGTATCTAGAGGGATTCCCCTTTAAGGGTTGCTGCCTTGAGTTGTTCAGCGCTGTCTCATCCACTTATCATTATCACCTATATTAGGTTTTTGTTTGTTTTTTTAAACCTTGTATCTAGGAAAAAAAATAGAAAAATGGGTTTAGTTACAGCATATGATTGTGTGTTGTATGAATTGACCCCAGTAGCACCATGTTCAGGTGAGTGCAGCCCCCTGGTTTCACATATAAAGATATTTGGGAGTCTAGGCCAACTATCTGGTTTTGCACCCCTCACTGTCACCGGTGCCTCATTCTAGGGCCCCTGCAGTGAGAGAAAAAAGTATTTGATCCCCTGCTGATTTTGAAAATTTGCCCACTGACAAAAAAATTATCAGTCTTTAATTTTAATGGTAGGTGTATTTTAACAGTAAGAGACATAATAACAAAAAACTAAATCCAGAAAAACTCATGTCAAAAAAGTTATAAATTGATTTGCATGTCAATGAGTGAAATAAGTATTTGTTACCCTATAAATAAGCAAGATTTCTGGCTCCCAGGTGTCTTTTATACAGGTAACGAGCTGAGATTAGGAGCACTCTCTTTAAGCGAGTTCTCCTAATCTCAGCTTGTTACCTGTAAAAAAGACACCTGTCCACAGAAGCAATAAAACAAATTTCAAATTCTCCACCATGGCCCAGAACAAAGAGCTGTCCAAGGATGTCAGGGACAAGATTGTAGACCTACACAAGGCTGGAATAAGCTACAAGATAAGCTACAAGACCATCGCCGAGCAGCTTGGTGAGAAGGTGACAACAGTTGGTGGGATTATTCGCAAATGGAAAATACACAAAATAACTGTCAGTCTCCCTTGGTCTGGTGCTCCATGCAAGATCTCACCTTGTGTGAACGGTAAGGAATCAGTCCAGAACTACATGGAAGGATCTTGTTAATGATCTCAAGGCAGCTGGGACCATAATCACCAAGAAAACAATTGGAAACACACTACGCCGTGAAGGACTGAAATCTTGCAGCACCAGAAAGGTCCCCCTGCTCAAGAAAGCACATGTACAGGCCCGTCTGAAGTTTCCCAATAAACATCTGAATGATTCAGAGGAGAACTGGGTAAAAGTGTTGTGGTCATATGAGACCAAAAATGGGCTCTTTGGCATCATGACCCCAATAACACTATCCCCATCATCAAACATAGAGGTGGAAACATTATGCTTTGCGGTGTTTTTCTGCTAAGGGGACAGGACAACTGCACCGCATTAAAGGGATGATGGACGGGGCCATGTACCATCAAATCTTGGGTGAGAGCCTCCTTACCTCAGCCAGGACATTGAAAATGGAGTTGTTCAGCATGACAATGACCCAAAACAACCAGCCAAGGCAACAAAGAAGTGACTCAAGAAGAAGTGGCCTACCCAGTCTCCAGACCTTACTCCCATAGAAAATCTGTGGAGAAAGCTGAAGGTTCAAGTTGCCAAACGTCAGCCTTGAAAACCTTAATGACTTGGAGAGGATCTGAAAAAAGTGTAGTGGGACAAAATCCCTCCTGAGATGTGTGCAAACCTGGTGGACAGCTACAAGGAACATCTGACCTCTGTAATTGCCAACAAGGGTTTTTGCCACCAAGTACTAAGTCGAAGGAGTCAAACACTTATTTCACTCATTGACATGCAAATCAATGTATAACTTTTTTGACATGCGTTTTTCTGGATTTTTTTTTTGTTCTTCTGTGTCTCACTGTTAAAATGCACCTACCATTAAAATTATAGACTGATCATTTCTTTGATAGTGGGCAAACTTTCAAAATCAGCAGGGGATAAAATACTTTCTTCTCTCACTGTATTTAACCTTGTACTGCAGAGAGTCCAAGACATATGTTTTTCCCCACCTAAAAGCATTAAGATCTCAGCAAAGAATAATGTAACAAACCATTCATCTTTTTATTCCTGTAACTGAAATAAAACTTCATCTATTGTCATCACAGTATTTTAATAAAAGAAATGTTTTGACAACAAATGCATAATGCCTACTATTTTTATTCCAGTTGAATCAATTGCAATGTGATTGAATCTTAGTATTGGCTTATTATCTTGTCGCTACCATTTACAACATCGTAATATAGTATTATTAATGTCATTGGTATGCCCATACTTCTTTTGAAAGCATTAAGAAAATGAGGCATATAATTTCATGAATATTTAATTCTTCACATACTCTGTGTTACATTTATATATTGACATTTAAAGGTATAAAGACAAAGAAGATATAGAGAATATAAAACAGGTATGACACTCCTGGCCTAAATCTATTATATACATGCATTTGCAAATCTGCTTATGTAATGAAATTTAAGCAGTACACTGTGTTTAAGGGGAGCAGCAACTGAGTTGTTTTATATCCACTACTTGGATTTAAAAATGCCCGTCAATAATACTAAGGACGTATAACATTTAATGGTAATAATACCTCTATAAGACTTTATTAGTCACTAATTAATAATATTGACAAATTGAAACTTACCCATTCTTAAGATCTGTCTTTTCCATCCTTGCAAATACTATAAAATCAACGGCAACCCAAGGAAAATCTTATTTTGTGATCTTAGACTCCTTAAGGAAAATAATCCATGAGGATTACTGTCTCTCATGAATGCAAGCAAAGCACTCAACTAAAAGTACTTTACTTCCAATATTTATTTTCACATGAGAAAACAGTAATTTTCTGTATAGATTGCTGCTCAGTGATATCATAAAACAAAAAATTACATATGTTTACAATTTAAAATTTGAATAGCCCTTTAAGTCCTTCTAACTACTGCTTCTGAGTGATTGTTCAGTTGCAATGATTTTGAGTGTGCCCCTAGCCTGCCAGTAATTCAAAACAGAGATCATAGGGCAGGGGTAGGCAAACTTTCAGTAGTACTGTGCCAAAATAAGATCTTGAAGTTCCTTGGCGTGCCAGTCCTATTTTTTTTAAATGAGCTATGTATGGTACCATATTCTGCTCGTGTTATTTTTGGGTGCTGCAGTTGCTTTGTAGCGTTGTATTTGTGTGTATGTGGGATGTTTGATTGTATATGTTCATGAGTAGTTTGTGGTATTGTGTATGATACCTATGAATGTGGGTATGGGGGCTGTTTGTGGAATTGTGTGTTTGGATGATATGTCATATTGTGTGTTTGGTGGTCTGTGTATGTGTGGGGCTGCTTGTGGTTATTGCATGTGAAAGGCTGCTTGTGGGGTTGTGTGCTTGTATGTGGATTGTCAGTGGTGTTTGTAAAGACTGTGTATGTGTTTGTATGTGGGCTGTTTGTATTATTTGTATGAGAGAAAGGCTTTTTCTGCATCTCTGTGTATATCTAGCAGTGTAAGTCAAGGACAGGAGCTGCGACAGCTGGTGTGTGTTGCGCTACTCCAGTGTGGATTCCCTTCCTCTATGTTCTGCAATGCATAAATTGAGGATTGTTCCTCACCACTTGGTTTGCACTAGCAGATATCTGAAGTTCCATTGGGACTCTTGATAGGCCAGAGCCTGTTTGGCTCTAGCAGCCTTGAGCAAAAGCACCTTGAGTTCCGTGCATGGCACACATGCCAAAAGTTGCCTACCCCTATCCTAGGGTATCTTTGTGATGAAGTGCCCTTCGCCACTTGGTCCTGGAGAGGCCTACTTGCCAGCCTCCTCCCCTGTGACTATGACTCTTTCATGTATCTGGCTTTAAAGCCCCCAGTCTACCTTCAGACAGACTATTTATGTAGGCTGCTTTATTTATCTTATGTTTTAGTCACCCTGTACCCATTATAGGTGCAGGGTGTGTGTAATGTAATTGTTTATAGTGTGTGTGTGTGTGTACTGTGTAATGTATTGCCTGCTCTCTTGTATTGCTGAGGTTTGCTACCAACTAGGTGGGTTTGGCTATGGAGCTTGTCTAGTGCCCTCTGTTGGTAGCAACAGCAATATGCACTACCTGAATTGCAAGACTGGTTCATTTGCATATTCGGGTAGATTTGCATATTGCTAATTCTGCAGGCAGGTGAGATATTTACTGTTAAATATTGTCTCCCCCCACCCCTTTAAAAATGTGCCATTGTGTTGTGATAAGTCACTGTGTGTTTCTTGATATGGTTTGACTGTTTGTGATTTTATTGAGGTTTCACAACAATGTTATTGTGGTGACTGTATTGGCTGGTCCCAAGGGAATAAAGGTTTTGACAGATCTTCTTGACCCTCAATACGTAGCCTTGTCTCGTTATTGGAGGGAACTGCTATATCACACTGGGGATTGCTATGCTCTGCATACTCCCCTGAGCTTTTAATCACTTAGCTCTTTTAAGAGCTGTTCCTGTTACGCTCTCCTGGAGGAGAGGTCTTCCCCACACGGTCCTGGAGGACAGAAGCTGATCCAGGGTGGAAGGAAGACGGCGAGACTCCAGTTAAGCTACAGCGGTTGTGGAGTCTGCGGTGGTTGTGGTGTCGGCTGCAGTGTTTGGAGTCCTCAGGAAGCGCTAGGAGCATCCATCAACGGAGGGTACTCGGTCGGGGTACAGGGAGCTCCGTTACAATCTTTCAATACATAAGAGTCACCTCTGTCAGCCTGGGCTTAGGGCCATTGCAAGACGTTTTGGCAACACAGGCAAAGATGCATTTTGCCACCTCCTCCCTCTCAAAAAGTGCATCTTCATCTGTGTGTGCTTAATGCCCCTCTTGAAATTCTTACCCCCCTTTGTATTTCTTATCCTCTATTTTGAATGTCTTTAGTGTATCTTATCCCACTTCTGTCTTACACTCTCCATTAGTATATCTTATCCACCAATTGTTTCTCATCCTACACCCCTCTCTGTGCTTCCATTACTTCCCTCCAGTTCCTTTGTGTGTCTCTTTTATTTATATGCCTCTTTCTCTCCTTCCTCGGCCTTTCTGTCCCCTCCTCCAGCCCCTTAGTGTCTCCCCTTATTAACCACCTCTTTGTCTCTTTCTCTCCTCAGCCTTTTTTATGTATTCCCTTCTCCACTATCCTCCGTGTGTCCCTATCCCAATCCCTTCATGTGTCCCCCCCAGCACCTTGTCTCTTTCTCCTCACAGTATCTCTGTTTCTCTTTGTCTCACCCCAACCAACTCTGGGTGTCTCCCAATCCAGCATCTCTGTCCTTTTTTAACACCCCAGCCCATTTTCTCTCCCCAGCCCTTTTGTGTATCTCTTTCTCCCCTGCCCAGCCCATATGTGTCTCTTTCCCTAGCACCTTGTCTCTTTCTCTACCAGTTTCTCTATGTCTCATTGTGTGTGTCACAACCCCTCCACGTGTCTCATTCCCCCAGCCCCTCCATGTGTATAATTTTCTCCCCCAGCCCTTCCATTCATGTGTCTCATTACCCCAGTCCCCCATAAGTCTCATGCCCCCATGTTTCTCATTCCTTTTGCCCCCCCATGTGTTTCATTCCCCCAGTCCCCCATGTGTTTCATTCTCTTAAGCCCCCCTCTGTCTCATATCCTCCACCCCTCTCTGTGTGTCTAACCCCCTTTCCCCCTTTAATCCATGTGTCTTCTCACGTCACTCCTGTGAAGCGTGGGTGAGCTGCAGAAGCAGTTTGGCACTATCAATGCCACGACTCTGCCACACTACACAGGAGTGGCTGGCTGGAGGAAAACTCTATGCTGTGTGCTCCCCTCCTGCCAGTCAGCAGGACCTTGTGCTCCCAGGTCTGGTGCACCCTAATGCAGCCTCCTGTTCCGCCTTACGGCAATACCGGCCATGCCTAGGCATAAATTACTGGATCCAGAATGATAGAAGAGCTACGTGCAGCATTCAAATGATTTAAAAATGTTCTGGCTGAGAGATCTCGCTAATCAAATTAATCTCACAATAACCTTGCATGATGATTGGTCTGTGATTTTGATCATAGGTTTGCTCAGAAATCACTACTACCAGACATTGTGTTTGCTGCACTTTGATTGGCTGAATTTTGGGCTACGTGTGCAGTTAACTAAACGACCAAATGCTATCCGAATGATTTAGTCATTAACACATTCCTGCGATTATGGCATTCACAAAAATAGTTTTTTTTTTCTTTCCTTTTCTGACTAAATAACTGAGTAACTTAATTTTCAGTCATGTTGAAATTCTTCTAAAACCAAATACACATGTTTAATTTACATAATTTTTTGAATATTTCTAGGAAAATAAAAGTAATTTCATAATGATTTTTTTCTGAGATTAAAAAAATCTGACCTGTTTTCCAGATAATGTAACATTGTAGATTATTCCTTGATTTATAAAACCAAAATGTGACCTTACAACTGTTTATGATTTTATTTTTCTTATAGCTACCTTGGAGACTAAACTGTGAAACATGCATCTTCATATATGCATTATAAAATATGCTCCACCTCCAATCCAGCAAAATTCTACATGTACATATGAATACTATCAATAGTTGATAACCTATATCTGACTTCTAATTATGTTTTCTCTTGTACATCATCTTTAGAAAAGGCTTCCTTCTGGGAAGACAGCAATGCAGACCAATTTGATGCAGTTTGCAGCGTATGCTGGCAACATCCCTCACCCCTTCAACCTCTGCAGCAACGTCTATTTTCCAAAGACAACCTCTGGATAGGACGCTGAGCATGTGCACTTAATTTCTCCTCCCTACTACCTTTCTTTTGAATGGGCACAACATTCGCTAACTTCCAATCTTATGGGACTACTCCTGTTAACAATGATTGGTTAAATAAATATGTTAATGGTTTTGCTATTACACCACTAAGCTCTTTTAATAACTTTGGGTGTATTTCATCAGGTCCCATTGACTTATTTGTCTTTGCTTTTGACAGTTGAAAAAGAAACATAGAAACATAGAATGTGACGGCAGATAAGAACCATTCGGCCCATCTAGTCTGCCCAATTTTCTAAAAACTTTCATTAGTCCCTAGCCTTATCTTATAGTTAGGATAGCCTTATGCCTATCCCATGCATGCTTAAACTCCTTTACTGTGTTAACCTCTACCACTTCAGCTGGAAGGCTATTCCATGCATCCACTACCCTCTCAGTAAAGTAATACTTCCTGATATTATTTTTAAACCTTTGTCCCTCTAATTTAAGACTATGTCCTCTTGTTGTGGTAGTTTTTCTTCTTTTAAATATAGTCTCCTCCTTTACTGTGTTGATTCCCTTTATATATTTAAATGTTTCTATCATATCCCCCCTGTCTCGTCTTTCCTCCAAGCTATACATGTTAAGATCCTTTAACCTTTCCTGGTAAGTTTTATCCCACAATCCATGAACCAGTTTAGTAGCCCTTCTCTGAACCCTCTCTAAGGTATCAATATCCTTCTGAAGATACGGTCTCCAGTACTGTGTACAATACTCCAAGTGAGGTCTCACCAGTGTTCTGTACAATGGCATGAGCACTTCCCTCTTTCTACTGCTAATACCTCTCCCTATACAACCAAGCATTCTGCTAGCATTTCCTGCTGATCTATTACATTGTCTGCCTACCTTTAAGTCATCAGAAATAATCACCCCTAAATCCCTTTCCTCATATGTTGAGGTTAGGACTCTATCAAATATTCTGTACTCTGCCCTTGGGTTTTTACGTCCAAGATGCATTATCTTGCACTTATCCACATTAAATGTCAGTTGCCACAATTCTGACCATTTTTCTAGTTTACCTAAATCATTTGTCATTTTGCTTATCCCTCCTGGAACATCAACCCTGTTACATATCTTAGTATCATCAGCAAAAAGACATACCTTACCATCAAGACCTTCTGCAATATCACTAATAAAAATATTAAAAGAGAATGGGTCCAAGTACAGATCCCTGAGGTACCCCACTGGTGACAAGTCCAAGCTTCGAATATATTCCATTAACTACAACCCTCTGTTGCCTGTCACTCAGCCACTGCCTTACCCATTCAACAATATTTGAATCCAAACTTAAAGATTGCAGTTTATTGATAAGCCTTCTATGTGCAACAGTGTCAAAAGCCTTACTGAAATCTAGGTAAGCAATGTCTACTGCACCACCCTGATCTATAGTTTTAGTTACCCAATCAAAAAAATCAATAAGATTAGTTTGGCATGATCTCCCTGAAGTAAACCATGTTGTCTCTGATCTTGAAATCCATGTGTTTTTAGATGTTCAACAATCCTATCCTTTAACATGGTTTCCATCACTTTCCCCACTACTGAAGTAAGGCTTACTGGCCTATAGTTGCCCGACTCCTCCCTATTACCTTTCTTGTAAATGGGCACAACATTCGCTAACTTCCAATCTTCTGGGACTACTCCTGTTAACAATGATTGGTTAAATAAATCTGTTAATGGTTTTGCTAGTACACCACTAAGCTCTTTTAATAGCTTTGGGTGTATTCCATCAGGTCACATTGACTTATTTGTCTTTACTTTTGACAGTTGAAATAGAACCTCTTCCTCTGTAAACTCACGTGTAATAAATGACTCATTTATCCTTTTTCTCAACTGAGGTCCCTTTCCTTCATTTTCATCTGTAAATACAGAACAAAAATATTCATTGAGGCAGTCAGCCTGACCTTTATCCTCTTCTACATACCTTCCTTCTTTTGTTTTTAATCTAAATAATCCTTGTTTTACTTTTCTTTTCTCATTTATGTATCTAAAAAATGTTTTATCCCCCTTTTTTACTGACTGTGCTATTTTCTCTTCTGTGTGTGATTTGGAAGCTCTTATAACTTGCTTAGCCTCTTTCTGCCTAATCTTATAGATCATTTTGTCTCCCTCACTCTGGGTTTTTTTATAATTCCTAAATGCTAACTTTTTGTTTTTAACTATTTTGGCCACATCTGCGGAGTACCACAGTGGTTTCTTGAATTTTTTGCTTTTACTGACAAGCCTAGTGCAATTTTCTGTTGCCTTCAATAGTGCAACTTTTAAATAATCCCATTTCTCTTGGACTCCATTTAAATTGCTCCAGTCTGATAATGACTCCTCTACACATATTCTAATTTTAGAAAAGTCTGTTTTTCTAAAGTCTAAAACTTTTGTTTTTGTGTGGTGTGACTCAGTCACTGTTCTTATATTAAACCACACTGACTGATGATCACTGGATCCTAAACTTTCACCTACAGTAACATCTGATACCAAATCTCCATTTGTTAACACTAAATCTAGTATGGCCTCTTTACGAGTTGGCTCCTCAACAACTTGTTTTAGAGACAATCCCAGTAGGGAGTTTAGAATATGTGTGCTCCTGGCACAAGTAGCTAATTTTGTTTTCCAATTTACATCAGGAAGATTAAAGTCACCCATGATGATAACTTCCCCTTCATTGTCATTTTAGCTATTTCCTCAACTAGTAGATTATCTAACTCTTCAATTTGTCCTGGGGGCCTATAAATCACACCTACACGAGTTACTGTGTGATTACCAAATTCTAACGTAGCCCAAACGGACTCTGTTTGCCTCACTAAATTTTATTAGGCTAGATTTTATGCTATCCTTCACATACAAGGCCACCCCTCCCCCTTTCTTGCCTTCCCTATCTTTCCTATATAAAGAGTACCCTGGTATTGCTATATCCCAGTCATTTAGAACCTCTTCCTCTGTAAACTCAAATGTAACAAATTACTAATTTCTCCTTTCTCCTAGCTAAGGCCCCTTTCCTTCATTTACATCTGGAAATACTGAACAAAAATATTAATTGATGCAGTCAGCTAGACATTTATCCTCTTCTACATACCTTCCTTCTTTTGTTTTTAATCTAACTAATCCTTGTTTTACTTTCCTTTTCTCATTTATGTATCTAAAAATGTTGTGTCGTCTTTTTTTACTGACTGTGCTATTTTCTCTTCTGTGTGTGATTTGGATGCTCTTATAACTTGCTTAGCCTCTTTCTGCCTAATCATATAGATTACTCTGTCTTCCTCACTCTGGGTTTTTTTATAATTACTAAATGCTAACTTTTAGTTTTTTTTACAATTTTGGCTACATCTGCAGAGTACCACAGTGGTTTCCTGAATTTTTTGCTTTTACTGACAAGCCTAACGCAATTTTCTGTTGCCTTCAGCAGTGCAAATTTTAAATAATCCCATTTCTCTTGGAATCCATTCAAATTGCTCCAGTCTGATAATGACTCCTTTGCACATATTCTAATTTTAGAAAAGTCTGTTTTTCTAAAGTATAAAACTTTTGCTTTTGTGTGGTGTAACTCAGTCACTGTTATATTAAACCACCCTGACTGATGATCACTGGATCCTAATCTTTCACCTACAGTAATACCTGATACCAAATCTCTATTTGTTAACACTAAATCTAGTATGGCCTCTTTACGAGTTGGGTCCTCAACGACTTGTTTTAGAGACAATCCCAGTAGGGAGTTTAGAATATGTGTGCTCCTGGCACAAGCAGCTTTTTGGTTTTCCAATTCACATCAGGAAGATTAACGTCACCCATGATGATATCTTCCCCCCTCATTGTCATTTTAGCTATTTCCTCAACTAATAGATTATCTCACTCTTCTATTTGTCCTGGTAGCCTATAAATCACACCTACACGAGTTACTGTGTGATTACCAAATTCTAACGTAACCCAAACAGACTCTATGTTCGCCTCACTAACTTTTATTAGGCTAGATTTTATTCTATTCTTCACATTCAAGGCCACCCCTCCCCCTTTCTTGCCTTCCCTGTCTTTTCTATATAAAGAGTACCCTGGTATTGCTATGTCCCATTAATTTTTATCATTATACCATGTCTCAGTAACAGCGACTAAATCTACATTATCAGTAGTGATGTCGCGAACCGTTCGCGAACTTCCCGCGAACGGCTCACTGCGGTTCGCCACGAACCGTTCGCGGCGAGCTCCAGTCAGCTGACACATCCCGGCCAATCTCCAGCAGACCCTCCCTCCCAGACCCTCCCACCTTCTGGACAGCATCCATGTTGAAGCTGCCTTATCAGTTGCCATTATTGCCACAAGTATTTGGATCTTATTCCCTAAACTGTGAGCATTTGTAGACATGACTCTAAGCTC
This sequence comes from Pelobates cultripes, assembly GCA_933207985.1. Lineage (NCBI taxonomy): Eukaryota > Metazoa > Chordata > Amphibia > Anura > Pelobatidae > Pelobates > Pelobates cultripes. Next base: position 115,437,467 of record OW240916.1, read on the forward strand.
ATCATTTTTAAACACATTTGCTACAGGCACCTTCTGTCCTTGTTTTGGATTGATGTTTTTTCACCCTTTTGCCCTGCCCCCCTCCTCCTAGTTTAAATACATCATAGCAAAACCTCTGAACTGCTCACTGAGAACATCTGTTCCCTTTTGAGAAAGATGCAAACCATCTCTTTTGTACAGTTCATTTCCATTCCAAACAGAGCTACCATGAGAAATAAAGCCAAAACCTTGCTCTTGACACCATTCACCAAGCGACAAGTTAAAGTCCCTAATACACATCCGTCTGTCGTTCTGAGTGTTACGCACAGGCAGAACTTCAGAGAATGACAGTGTGGAAGCAACCTGCCGTATATCATTGGCAAAAACACTAAAAACTTCCTTTACCTCTGAAACCTCATTGCAAGCCAAATCATTTGTCCCTAGTACATCCAATTCCCCTTCCTGCTTTGCTCGCTTAACAATATTACAAATACGTCTCCTGTCTCTGTGAGCAGTAGCTCAGGGAAGACATCTCACAAGACCACCATTGTCCATCTCCACACCTCTTATGATAGAATCCCCCAACAACAACTGCTTTCTATTAGGCCTCACTATAGTCTCCAAGCCTGTCTCCACAACACCACTACACTTGTTGCCTGAGCCTGTCTCCACAACACCACTAACCTCAGTGCCTGTCTCCATAACACCACTACATCTGGTGACTGCGAATGTCTCCATAACACCATTACACTCTGAAAGTGCAGAAAATTATTTATGTAGAGCAACAGACTGTGCAATATGCCTTTTATCCACAACTCTAAGTCTACCAGATCCTACAGTAATCCGTCTGCCATTCCTAGTACGTCTCTGCGGCAGTGGTTTTGCAGCAGTTCCAGCCTGAGTTTGTTTACCAGATAATTTACAAATCTCAGACTTCAAAAATACAATCTCCTGCCACAATATAGAGAACTGTCTACAGATTAGACAGCATGCAAATCTCCAGTGTAACGTGAAACAAATGCATAACAACTATTACACTGAACTCAGTGAATAATTTAAATCAAACAAATCTTATTTTTTTTTTAGTCCTCCTGAATACCTCAGATTACCTCCAGTTTCTCTCCAGAATATCTCCAATTACACACTTAGAAGCAGCACTTAGATGTAGCAACCAAACAATATTAGCCAAGCTAATGACAACAACCCTTACATAACTCCTAAAATCACCACCCACTAGGAAAGTTTAACACCAGCGTAGGCCTATGCTGATTTGCAAACAATAGCTAATTTACCAACAATCAATAGCAAGTACCTAGCTAATCAAATCAAATGCCTTACCAATTACCAACAGGAAAACAAACCTTGTGCAATCAGTAACCTTTTCCTATAGATGAATCTTACCAGTAACAGTAAAAAAGAAAACTCCTAACAAAATCTTAGACAGTTGAAGCTTCTGTAAAACTCCCCAGAATATCTCCAATCACACACTTAGAAGCAGCACTTAGATGTAGTAACCAAGCTATATTAGCCAAGCTAATCTTGGCAATCTTGGCAATCTTCTTATAGCCTAGGCCAGGGGTAGGCAACCTTCAGCACTCCAGATGTTGTGGACTACATCCCCCATAATGCTCTTATACCCATAATGCTGGCAAAGAATCATGGGAGGTGTAGTCCAAAACATATGACCTAGGCCATCTTTAGAAAGCAACAATTCTTTTTTTCAGATCCTTACAGAGTTCTTTGCCATGAGGTACCATGTTGAACTTCCAGTGACCAGTATTAGAGCGTGTGAGAGCGATAACACCAAATTTAACACACCTTCTCCCCATTCACACCTGAGATCTTGTAACACTAGTTAGTCACATGACACCGGGGAGGGAAAATGTCTAATTGGGCCCAGTTTGGACATTTTCACTTAGGGGTGTACTAACTTTTGTTCCTAAGGTTTAGACATTAGTGGCTGTGTGTTGAGTTATTTTGAGGGAACAGCAAATTTACAATGTTAAACAGGCTGTACACTTACTACTTTACATTGTAGCAGAGTGACATTTCTTCAGTGTTGTCACATGAAAAGATATAATAAAATATTTTTTAAATGTCACTTTTGTGAGATCCTGTATGTTATTATATGACTTTTGAGATTAATAATCTTATTAACTGAAAGTGCCAATCATAGTAGACATGTTGGTTAGCCGGTCATTAATTATGTCTTAAAGGAACGTTACAAACGCCAAAACTAATACAGTGCACTAAAAAGGTTATGGAGACACATTTAGATCAGTGAAGAGAGCTACCAGCTATAGTGGAGGCTGCTGAGAGCCAGGAAGCCTAGTCTGGCATACCCAGGTAACAAGCCAAACTGTACTAACATGGTTTGACTGCTTACGTTGAGGGTAGGCTCTAGAGCATTTCTAGCACCATAATCACTACAGCATGGTGTAGTGATAATGGTGCGTGAACTGTTCCATTTATTCTTTTATTTTGTTTTCCTCATCCTGTTTTATATCTGTTTTTCCTTAAGCTTTTGTCTTTTCATGTACTTGGAGTCTGTACCATCTAAACCTAAATGTGGAGTACCAGTGTGTGAAAATAGTCATACAGGGACTCTGCTTAGTTTATGTTGCTGCCAAAGGAAAGTGAATTTTGCAGAGATTGCAGGAGGCTGGAGAGAAGACAATTCTCATATTTACTAAAGCCGAATGTAGTCAGAATTTGATTGGCTCAAGCAAATCTGTTGCAATCACCTGGATGCATTCAGTGTCCAGATTAAAATTGGTGCTTTATAATCTGAATCACATACGGAGTACATATAGGATTCAGAATATTCCCAAAAGTACCAGTTTTAATAAAATTTTTAACCAAATGCATCCTTTTTGCAGCTGGGGCACATCTTTTACATTTTTATAACAACAACTAGGCAGCCATTGTTGTGAATAACTTGTCACAAGTGAGGACTTGTCAAATAAATAATGGGGGACAAATCGCTGTCCACACCACTGCCTACATCTATGGTTAGTGAGTGGATGCCATTAAAATATACAAGCATCCCTCTGGTGATTAATGAGACCGCCAATTATAATACATGTACAAATACAGGGAGTGCAGAATTATTAGGCAAGTTGTATTTTTGAGGATTAATTTTATTATTGAACAACAACTATGTTCTCAATGAACCCAAAAAACTAATTAATATCAAAGCTGAATATTTTTGGAAGTAGTTTTTAGTTTGTTTTTAGTTATAGCTATGTTAGGGGATATCTGTGTGTGCAGGTGACTATTACTGTGCATAATTATTAGGCAACTTAACAAAAAACAAATATATACCCATTTCAATTATTTATTATTACCAGTGAAACCAATATAACATCTCAACATTCACAAATATAAATTTCTGACATTCAAAAACAAAACAAAAACAAATCAGTGACCAATATAGCCACCTTTCTTTGCAAGGACACTCAAAAGCCTGCCATCCATGGATTCTGTCAGTGTTTTGATCTGTTCACCATCAACATTGCGTGCAGCAGCAACCACAGCCTCCCAGACACTGTTCAGAGAGGTGTACTGTTTTCCCTCCTTGTAAATCTCACATTTGATGATGGACCACAGGTTCTCAATGGGGTTCAGATCAGGTGAACAAGGAGGCCATGTCATTAGATTTTCTTCTTTTATACCCTTTCTTGCCAGCCACGCTGTGGAGTACTTGGACGCGTGTGATGGAGCATTGTCCTGCATGAAAATCATGTTTTCTTGAAGGATGCAGACTTCTTCCTGTACCACTGCTTGAAGAAGGTGTCTTCCAGGAACTGGCAGTAGGACTGGGAGTTGAGCTTGACTCCATCCTCAACCCAAAAGGCCCCACAAGCTCATCTTTGATGATACCAGCCCAAACCAGTACTCCACCTCCACCTTGCTGGCATCTGAGTCGGACTGGAGCTCTCTGCCCTTTACCAATCCAGCCACGGGCCCATCCATCTGGCCCATCAAGACTCACTCTCATTTCATCAGTCCATAAAACCTTAGAAAAATCAGTCTTGAGATATTTCTTGGCCCAGTCTTGACGTTTCAGCTTGTGTGTCTTGTTCAGTGGTGGTCGTCTTTCAGCCTTTCTTACCTTGGCCATGTCTCTGAGTATTGCACACCTTGTGCTTTTGGGCACTCCAGTGATGTTGCAGCTCTGAAATATGGCCAAACTGGTGGCAAGTGGCATCGTGGCAGCTGCACGCTTGACTTTTCTCAGTTCATGGGCAGTTATTTTGCGCCTTGGTTTTTCCACACGCTTCTTGCGACCCTGTTGACTATTTTGAATGAAACGCTTGATTGTTCGATGATCACGCTTCAGAAGCTTTGCAATTTTAAGAGTGCTGCATCCCTCTGCAAGATATCTCACTATTTTTGACTTTTCTGAGCCTGTCAAGTCCTTCTTTTGACCCATTTTGCCAAAGGAAAGGAAGTTGCCTAATAATTATGCACACCTGATATAGGGTGTTGATGTCATTAGACCACACCCCTTCTCATTACAGAGATGCACATCACCTAATATGCTTAATTGGTAGTAGGCTTTCGAGCCTATACAGCTTGGAGTAAGACAACATGCATAAAGAGGATGATGTGGTCAAAATACTAATTTGCCTAATAATTCTGCACTCCCTGTATATATACATTTGTATATAAATACAAATAGTTGAGGACCTAAATCTCTACCCCTGGCCCACCTATGTTGGTGGGTGGGGGCCTTATTTATAGTATCAAAGGGGTGAGGACCTAGTGTCCTTCCTTCTGCCATCCCCACACGTTGGTAGCAGGTAGGAATCCAAATAATAACAATTGGAGGGGTCCTAGTATTCCCCCCTCACTCCTAAATTGGTAGGGGTCTAAATAATTATACAATGGTGGCTTGTAATGCTACTGTCCATTCCCCAATTTGCAGTATGGCTACTCCATACCTCCTGAGCTGGCTATGGGTACCCAATCAACCTAGATACCCACCATTAAAATTAAATGACCATACCCACCTTCCTCACCCTAATAATAGTGTGAGGTGGAAATAATACTAATCCCTGTAAAATAAAAAATATATACTTACTGGAAGTCAGAAGTTTTCTTTTTCTTATTTTTTTTTTATTCCGCCCCCAAAAATTATTAATCAAAATCCAAAATCCATAAATCCGGATGCAAGTAATGGGAAAAAAATTCACAAATTAAGTTAACAAAATAAAAAATGCAACGTGTTCTGTGGGGGCTCATTGCACAGTGGAGAAAGCCACTATAAAAGGCTATTACATAGCATGGGAAAAATTCTAATGCTATGCAATATCAGTAAGAGTGCTCTGATCAGAATGTTCGGACAAGCAAGTGTCGAGAGAAGTGAGTTTAGTGAATAACCCGATAGTTCAAAATTTTTTGAATGTAATAATTTTCCTTGTGCTACCCTTTCTTAATGAAAATGGGAGTAGGAGCCATGTCAAGTTTGAAATAGAATATTCATTAAATAATGAAAGGAAAGAAATCAGTTGGCAGTTGACCACCCACTTTGCATTTTTACCTCGACAATAACAAATCTCCTGTCTCAAGAGTACAGTGGAAAGTATAGTTTGGCTTAGTGAATTGTACTCTCCACTACAAGGAGGCAGGAAGAGTACAATTCACAGAGCAGCGTACAACTACAAAGGAAGCCTCTCGCAGAGGTATGACATTTTAGCAGCATTATCAGTGTCACACAAAGAAAATATATATTGTGGAGCAATGGTCTGTATCCAGGGCCGGACTGGGAGAAAAATTTGTCCCGGGCATTTTTTTATCACAGCGGCCCACTAAGAAGGGGGCAGGGCAGAGAGGGTGTGTTTCGTCATCACCAATAACAAACACGCCCCCTCTCAAAGTGAGCATGTTGGTTCAATGCTCTTCCAGGGCAGACCATGCGCAGACCTCCGCTAAAGAGCTCTAGCATGAGAAAAAAAAAAACCTGTATTTGTTCTGCACAGCACAAGCAAATTTAATAACATGCTTGCACTGTGTTTCCTTGAAACCTGTCTCTGGTGTCTCTATAAATGGATACAAAAGGGCCAGGAAAGAGTATTGTGCATGTGTTTGGAGCCTGCTTGTGGGATTGCGTGTGTGTAGAGTGAGCTGATTGTGGTGTGGTATTATGCAATAAGGTCGGTTTTAGTCGTGTTGCGTTTTTGGTGTAATGTAATGCATATGTGGCTAGGGGCTGTAGAGAATGTGTGTATAGGGGATGTAATAAGTATGTGCATACAGGCTATAGTGTGTGTGTGTGTGTATGTATATTGGTGATGTAGTGTTTGTAGGGGTTGTAGAGAGTGTGTGTTTAGGGGTGTAGTATGCTTTTGTTTACAATTAATCTAGTGTGTTTATAAGGGATCCAGAGTGTGTATTTTAGGAATGTAGTGTGTGTGTGTAGGTGGTGCAGTGTGTGTGTATACAGGAGTCTAGTGTGTGTTTGAAGGACCCAGAATGTGTAGGAGATCTAGTGAGTGTATATATATATATAAGGATTCAGAGTGTATACAGGGATCTAGTGTGTGTATATGATCCAGAGTTGGGTAAGGGATCTAGTGTGTGTCTGGAACGTAATGTGTTTAGGAGTGCAGTATGTGTGTGATGGGTGCTGTAGTGTGTGTGTGTATATATATATATATATATATATATATATATAATATAAATATGCTCGGAAGTATTGTGTGTGTGTGTGTGTGTTTGGTGCAGTGTGTATGTGTGAGGGGTGCAGTGGGTGTCTATGAGGGATATAGTGTGTATGTGAAGGGTGCAGTATGTGTGTGTGATGGATGCTGTGTTTGAGGGGTGCTGTGTGCGATGTGTGGGGGCTGTGTGTGAGGGTGCTGTTTATGATGTGTGAGGGTGCTGTGTGTGATGGATGTGAGAGTGCTGTGTGCGATGGGTGTGAGGGTGCTGCAGGGCCGCGATCAGAAATTTTGGGGCCCCTAACACAACTCAAGGTCTGGGCCCCCCTTCAACCCCGCCCACAGGACCCGCTTCCAAATCCCGCCCACAGGAATACACACACAGGAAGATACACACATACTAACAGATACAAATACTGAAACAGACATACACACATGCATAGGGCGATACTGACACACACACACACACATATATATACATGCAGACATACATACTGACAAACATACATACATACACACACACTGCATACTGATATATACATATATACATACATACTGACATACAGACACATACTAACATACATATATACATACATACACACACATATTGACATACATACTCACAGATACTGGCATACATACATGCACATACTGGCATACATACATACATACACATACTGGCATACATACATACATACATACAGACACACACTGGCATAAATACATACATACAGACACACACTGGCATACATACAAACACATACTCACATACATAGATACACCCACCTCATTTTCAGCCACCCTCCGCTTCCTTAATATTTCGTTGCAGGAGTTTGACTGGTTATCTCTCCTCCTGCTATCTCTCCTCCTTCCCACATGGAGTAAGCTGGGAGGAAGTGACCAGCCGTCACTTCCTCCCAGCAGCCCTTGCTTTCCGGTTGCATTTATTTATTTTTTTAAAGGGACCCGGTCGCGCTATTACAGCGCTGACCGGGCCCCGGAAGAAAAGTTCTGCTGATCCACGTGGGGCCTGGCGACATTGTAACAATGTAATTAATGTTGTGGCTGATTAGTGTATTTTCTTATAAGACATAAGTATTTTTTTTCTTCTTTTCATTTCTTTGTAAACCCCTCAACTAAACCAAAGTTGTTAGCTCACCACCCTATGAACTTGATCTTGATATTCATTTTTATACTGTGTTCTCATTTTTAGATTGCAGCATTGTTTGATTTGATTTGTGCATTTGATTTTAATTCTAAAAGATTTAAGTTTTTCAGACTTCTCCTAGAATTCAAAAAACGAACAAACAAAATGGAAGACAGGAGGATTTCACTGGGCCACTATAGTAAACGCAAAGTGCAACGGTTGTGACTAGCTATCTATGGTACCAGGTAAAGACTCCAGGGATCTCTAGGGGTTTAACCCCAATATATACAGAGAAAGACAAAACAATACAGGTGGTCACAACACATATATATATATATACATGTGTGTATATATATATATATATATATATATATATATTTATGTGTGTGTGTGTGACCCACTGCATCACCTGGAGGTATACGTAGCTCAATAAATGTGAGAAGTAGAACGTGATATACCAAAAAACCTAGTTACAGGTAAATAGATGTCCAAGAAAGCATCTATCAAATCATAATAGAGACAAAGTAGTTAGGGAAAAGAAAAAAATATTAAACCTAGAATAAAAATGCTCCTATATGCCAAAAAAAGTATATAGCTAGTCAAAAAAAGTGCTATTGCAAGTATATACTAAATGAGCTTTATTAAATCTGGCTCTAAGTATATCAGTGCATTCACTAATAGAAATATAGTTCAGTCTCCTGTTATAGACTTAAAAAGAAGATCCCCTTTAGTCTAGTCTAATTATATCGTATATCAGATAAATATCCCTTCATGGAGCCCTTAATGTAGAGGGTTGCAGTCCATAGTAAGGTAACAATGTATCAAAAGTTATAATTAGTTACAAAAAAGATAGAGTTAGGATAGAGAGCAGTGAATCCAAGAAACTGCTAGAATAGCTAGCAGTAAAGATTAATTATACAGCCTCTCTCCCTGGTAAACTAACTAGACAGAGGTAGGAGCAAGTAAAGTAGTAGAAAAAAAATCACATATTAAGTAAAATCCATGTTAGACAAACAAAGTACCATCTCAAGTGCCCATAGCCCAAAAGAGGAAAAAAAACGCCTGACGCGCGTTTCGGTGCTGTATAGAATGCACCTTCGTCAGGGGAAAAAACCTGTAACTGGGTTTTTTGGTATATCACCTTTACTTCTCACATTTTTTGAGCTACGTATATCTCTAGGTGATGCAGTGGATCCCACATATATATATATATATATATATGTGTGTGTATATATGTTGTGACCACCTGTATCGTTTTTTCTTTTTCTCCTAGAATTCGACTTATACTACACATTACTACATTGGTGCTATTAAATAACATAGCATTTATTTCTGTATTATGATTGTAACTCATGTTATCTCGTACACTATCTTATATTGAATAGTAAATTAACCCCTTAGCATCCTTTAGGTTGTTGTCCCCCATATATTTCCTTAAATTGATAAAGTATCAAACTGTATTCATAATAAAACACAAAAGGTTCAGTAGGCCAGAAACTCCACATTAAATATCCTCAAGTGATTGTCTCCTAATGCCAGTGGAACAATTACAATACCATACCAAATTAATTGAGGTACACGATTTTGGAGATGGTGAAACCTCTGAGGAGGGGTGGATCAAGGGAATTAGTTTTGAAACAACGTGAGTTGTACTGGATATATGAGCTACAGGTCCTGTACCCTAAGGGCCTCAATGAAGAACAAGACCTCTCCCCGTTCCTGTAACCTATCTGATATGGATCTTATTCATCCATCCTGCCTGTGTATAGTTTATATCATTTAGTATTGTTTTTATTTAGTCACTTTATTATTTCTTCACTTATTTAGTTCTCTACATATTGGCTATTGGCTGGACTGGACATTGAACATATGGACCTAGATATGAACCGGATTATGGGACCTTGATGGACTTTTTGGAAGGCACGGTACAGGACTTTTTCTGGCAATTTGTGAAGATATATGGAACCATGGAATTGAAGCCTGTTGTGGATAACTTGGGACTGTCGTTTCTGATTGTCTTTTTGATACCGGCTATATGAACTGTAGTATATTTTGTTCCCTCATTGAGTCTGATTTGTATATTTTTGTGGGTATGTTGTGAAATAATAAAGATAGTGATTCTCTTTAATATATTGAGGATCGCTAAGCAATATGGCCTTTTGACAGAGTAACGGGAATACAGAGATATATATACCTCATAGAAGAGAGGGGGTTTTATACAAAGATCTGTTGGGTCACTGAGACACATACTTATTTTGTATTGGTATGTACAATTGCTGGCCGCTATAGCCAGTTTGGACATAGTGGTTAGAATATCCACCTTGTCATAGATGTGACTTTGTAGCATTTTATGTAGCGGATCCAGCGAGTTATGTTTTGCCATAATTTGGAGTATCAGTGGTTCTCCGGCTATTTGTTAAGTAAAGTACCGAATGGATAGCTAATGTTAAGACTTTCACTATATAGAAAAAGCTGATTGTATTCATTCATTTGGGATTTGGTTATATTTTTGTTATTTGCTGGTGTACTGATTTAAACGGGTTATGGATACTAATATCATTGAGAAGATTGTGTGGTACTAGCTTATGGGGAGAGGATATACTTTTCCTTAATACTAGTATATAATATGGCGCAGTATGTGACCATTATAATTATTTTCAGAACAGATATATTGACTATTCTTCTCATTTTGTATTTCATCTTTTATGAGACTAATAGATGAGATGAAATTGGATGAGATTAAATTTTTATTGCATTCTATATTTTTTTGCACATTTTGTGGTGATCTCTCACTTATTTAGGTGGAGATTTCTATTATTAATGGGTATCGTTTTGGGAGATGTAGAATCCCTATCTTGTATTATTATTACTTACCTCATCAGCCCCTTTTCAGATTATTATTTAGATTTTTGATTATAATTTAGGCTTTATTTGCGCCCATTGCCTAGTGTTCATCCATCATTTTCCTTGAGGGTAGCTATTGCGCATGCGCGGTATGTATGTTAATTGGGGCACTTTTTATTTTATTTTTATTATTTTGGAATTTATTTTTAGCCCATGCTTTGCTCCGTGTATCATGGGCTTGCTAGTAATGTGCTCGCATTTTGTACTGTGATATCATTCCTTGGGGCGGTGCTAGAGTCCGTTTTCACATTTGCATAGTGACAGCCCACTTTCATGGATTACGCATGCGCGGAATGCATTGTCATATAATTGACTGTTTGCCAATAAACAAAATGGAGATCATTGGTATGTGTATTGCGCATGCGCGCGATGGTTTATTTTTCGATTCATCATTATGATATGGCAAAGTCCAAGTGGCGGTTTCTTTAGGTTATGATGATAGGGGATGGTGTGTAATGTAATATATTTATAATTTAATGTATTTGCTATATATAAGTGAAGTGTAGTGAAACCGAGGGCGGACGTGATGATGTCACTTCTGGTCTCGGTATTCATGTAGTTACTGATGGCCATCAGCTGTGGGAAGCATTATATAAAGGGGCTTGTGGTAATTGTTTGATATAAATGCCCTTGATAAAGGCATCCAGGAGGTGTCGAAACGTTGTATTCGTGTTTCTGGTTGTGGAATTGTGGTAAATATTTACTGTGGATTTTTTGTCTAGCCTGTTTTCTATCACTTTATTTGTATTATATTTATATCATACTTGTAAATCAGATATTGGCTTATTAAACCAAGATATTAATTTGGTATGGGTTTTTTGGTGTGCATTCTCTGTTTGTGTATTTACTGATTGGTTTGGTATTGGAGGGAGTACCATTTGTGAATAGCACGCAAGTGTTTATTGTTTACACTATTATATAGTCTCTCCATACTTTGAAAAGCAGAACAAGACACACAGAGAAGATAGAAATTAAGAAAAATCGTCTCCACTCCGTGCAGTTTAAGTGCAGCGCTAATTTAAAATAAAGTCAACTCACCCTGTTGATATTGATCGGGTGGTTCAACTTAGTTGGACATATATGAAAAAACACAAGTAGAGAATATATAGTGCAGGGTTGTTTTAAACCACAAACTGGAGTTATCTACTTAATGGCACACTCACATGGTAACGAGCCTTTTTAGAAACAGGCTCTAAACTTTCCGGCTGGTATGTTATAGGGTAACATACACCCCCTTTTTCTGGATCTCTTCCCCGGTCACAATTCCAATATATATGATGGAGAAAGGAAAGAAAAGGATCTCTAAGTGAGATCTGCAGGTTTAAAAACACAATTCTAGATAATATAAAATTGCTCACCTGACTCAGAGCCTTCCAAACTGGCTCTGAGTTTCAAAAGTTTGTGTCAAATAAAGGGTGACAGCCCCCTCTTGAACCTGGGCAACACCAAAGACTGGATCCACTTGTTAAACGGAAATGCACAAAAAAAGTGCTATTTAATATGATTAAAATTAAAATTGAATGCAATTCAAATGCAAATAAAAATACATGAAATACAAATAAAAGAAAAATATATAAAAAGTCCGTTTGGATCCTTCCGAAACACGTTTCACCTATCCTGTAGGCTTTTTCAATCGGCATGGTGTTGCTTCCTGGTTCCAGTATTTACATCATCAGTATGAGACTTCCTCTTCAACTCTGATCCTATCAGAATGCGTCCTTGTGTCTGACTCCTCCCCTTCACAGCTTAACTCAATGATATTACTGCATTGAATCATCTACAGATGGGCAGGACTACATCTCCAAAAAATGCATTGCGGCCGCACTGTTTGGTCACTTCCGGTACGGCAGAAATGACAATCCCATCATACTTAACAATACTATAGCGAATTTCGCTCAAAGTCAAAGGAGGGAGGAGAGAAAGATAATATAACATCAATGAATAAAAAGTTATTAAATCAGGCTAATGTAAAATAATGAAGAGATGTGACTCCAAAATTTATTAAATATGGATCTGACACAGATATAATAAGCCTTTTGACTAAGTGTAGGTTTTAACAGGGATCTAATAGGTCACTTCTAACCTGAATTTGATCTGGCAGAGGCACAGTGGGTCACAGGAAATGGTACAACTCAAAGTCCACATTGAGACCATGCGGGACCAGAGTACCCAAATCAAAGATCCACCGCATCTCCGCCTGACCCAATTTCTTTATTATGTCATCACCCCTCCAATTGGGGTGGACTTTTTGAATAGCAAAAAAAGTCAAGAATTGTGGATCGCAACCGTGATGTTCCTTAAAATGAGACGAAACACTATGTTGCATAAATCCTTTCTTGATATTGCGAACGTGTTTGTTTATCCTTATATATAATGGACGTTTTGTTCTTCCTACATAGTATAAATTACATGTACACTGAAGTACATATATGACTTGCTTAGTATAACACGTAATCATATTTTTTATCTTATATTTCTTTTTCCCCTGAGGATGTAAAAAGGTGGTCACGCTTCTCTTGCTACTCCCTGTCCGTCTGCACGATATACATAGCCCACATCCAAAGAAGCCGTCTTTGTGTAAAAAGGTTTTTGGCTTATTATCATTTTTTATATGGTTTTTAACTAGTTTTGATGCCAGATTTGGGGCTCCCCTATAAATGACTTTTGGCTGTTCTGGTAATAAATTATACAATATGGGATCAGCCCTCAATATTGGCCAAAATTTTGTAATAATTCGTCTAACTTGTTTGCTCTTCGAGTTAAAGTTACATAGGAAGGGAATATTTTGATTTGTATTGGCATTTTTGCTCTTATACTCCAAAAGTTTTGGTCTTTCCTGAGATTTTATTTCTTCTATTGTACTTTGCAAGATATCATTATTGTATCCCTTTTCTAAGAAACGGCTTTTCAATTTATTTGCTTGCACATTATATGTTGTTACATCAGTACAGTTTCTTCGTATCCGAAGGAACTGTGACTTTGGGATGTTTAAAAGCCACGGTGAGAAATGGCAGCTTTGTAAATCTATATAATTATTTACATCTACCAACTTAAAGTGGGTTTTTGTTTTTATAATGCCTTCTTCGATGTAAATTGTCAAATCCAAAAAATTCACACTCTGTCTACTGTACTCTGCTACCAAATTGATTCCCCAATTATTAAAATTTAAATATCCCAGAAACAGTTGAAGAGTCTCCTCTGGACCGTCCCAAATAAAGAAAATATCGTCTATGTAACGACGATAGGAAACGAGGTTTGCACTCCAGTCCGCGTTATCCAAAATAAAAACATGCTCCCATAGAGCCATAAAAAGATTCGCATAACTGGGTGCAAACACGTTCGCAATATCAAGAAAGGATTTATGCAACATAGTGTTTCGTCTCATTTTAAGGAACATCACGGTTGCGATCCACAATTCTTGACTTTTTTTGCTATTCAAAAAGTCCACCCCAATTGGAGGGGTGATGACATAATAAAGAAATTGGGTCAGGCGGAGATGCGGTGGATCTTTGATTTGGGTACTCTGGTCCCGCATGGTCTCAATGTGGACTTTGAGTTGTACCATTTCCTGTGACCCACTGTGCCTCTGCCAGATCAAATTCAGGTTAGAAGTGACCTATTAGATCCCTGTTAAAACCTACACTTAGTCAAAAGGCTTATTATATCTGTGTCAGATCCATATTTAATAAATTTTGGAGTCACATCTCTTCATTATTTTACATTAGCCTGATTTAATAACTTTTTATTCATTGATGTTATATTATCTTTCTCTCCTCCCTCCTTTGACTTTGAGCGAAATTCGCTATAGTATTGTTAAGTATGATGGGATTGTCATTTCTGCCGTACCGGAAGTGACCAAACAGTGCGGCCGCAATGCATTTTTGGAGATGTAGTCCTGCCCATCTGTAGATGATTCAATGCAGTAATATCATGGAGTTAAGCTGTGAAGGGGAGGAGTCAGACACAAGGACGCATTCTGATAGGATCAGAGTTGAAGAGGAAGTCTCATACTGATGATGTAAATACTGGAACCAGGAAGCAACACCATGCCGATTGAAAAAGCCTACAGGATAGGTGAAACGTGTTTCGGAAGGATCCAAACGGACTTTTTATATATTTTTCTTTTATTTGTATTTCATGTATTTTTATTTGCATTTGAATTGCATTCAATTTTAATTTTAATCATATTAAATAGCACTTTTTTGTGCATTTCCGTTTAACAAGTGGATCCAGTCTTTGGTGTTGCCCAGGTTCAAGAGGGGGCTGTCACCCTTTATTTGACACAAACTTTTGAAACTCAGAGCCAGTTTGGAAGGCTCTGAGTCAGGTGAGCAATTTTATATTATCTAGAATTGTGTTTTTAAACCTGCAGATCTCACTTAGAGATCCTTTTCTTTCCTTTCTCCATCATATATATTGGAATTGTGACCGGGGAAGAGATCCAGAAAAAGGGGGTGTATGTTACCCTATAACATACCAGCCGGAAAGTTTAGAGCCTGTTTCTAAAAAGGCTCGTTACCATGTGAGTGTGCCATTAAGTAGATAACTCCAGTTTGTGGTTTAAAACAACCCTGCACTATATATTCTCTACTTGTGTTTTTTCATATATGTCCAACTAAGTTGAACCACCCGATCAATATCAACAGGGTGAGTTGACTTTATTTTAAATTAGCGCTGCACTTAAACTGCACGGAGTGGAGACGATTTTTCTTAATTTCTATCTTCTCTGTGTGTCTTGTTCTGCTTTTCAAACAGTGGGTGATTTTTGGAGCATCCACAAAGTGTTCTAGCTGCTACTGTCTAAAATTACCACCAAATAATAAGCGCCTGTAATTCACACATTTGTTTTTTCCTCTCTCCATACTTTGCATACTATAGAACAATTACAAAACAACTGAAAATGAGGGCAAACAGAGAGTGAGCTAATCTAATTTTTCTATTCATGTTACAATCATGAATTATTCCCGTTCTCATTTGAACATTCCATTGCTATGGTGCATAGCAAATCATTTTTTCTCTGTGTCTTAAAGAATAAAATGTCACAATAGTTTGGATAGGGTTAAACATTCTTCTGCAACAGTCTTTTCACTAGAGACTTATGTCATTTTAAACAAAGTGATATACTAAATCTGTAGTGTTCTGAAGGCTGAACGAATCTGATGGTACATGTTAAATAATTTACTTACATTGTACAGTCACGCAAAAGTCTCTGAATTCTTACATCCAATGTCCTTTAGAAAATAATCTTTTTTTTTTTTTTTTTTTAAGAAGTAATATTAGTACTCTTTGGGAAATGTACAATTATTAACAATGTAATATTTTTTTCTTTTGCATCGTAATGATTTGCAATATTACTTAAAATAAAATAAAATAATATTAAATTGAATTTCAGGTATTTCAATCATAATATACCAGACGAACAATGCACATTAGTACGGTAGACAAGTGTATCTAATTGGAACTGTCCATCTAGTATTTTCTACTATTAAATGCCTTCGGTCCTGCTCTCTCCTATTACCATTGTAATAGTAACTTGAAGTGTAATTCTAACAAAAAAACAACACTGTCACTGACAAAGTCAACCTTAAAATATAAATGAATAAATAAACAAATAAAATTAGACTAAAACTTTGTTCCAGTGCAGAGGCCAAGTTCTCCCAGCAGCCTAATGAAACTCTGCTAACATCAGTCCCCCTTGCTGGAGAGGTGGGGTGTCAGCAAGGACAGTCTGAAGCGAGCACATGGGGAGCATTCGGGGGGCTTACCACCTTTTGATGCCTGGTGCCAGCATGGTCTGACATCCAATATAAACTTACATTAAAAAACAACACTGTCACTGACAAAGTCAACCTTAAAATATAAATGAATAAATAAACAAATAAAATTAGACTAAAACTTTGTTCCAGTGCAGAGTCCAAGTTCTCCCAGCAGCCTAATGAAACTCTGCTAACATCAGTCCCCCTTGCTGGAGAGGTGGGGTGTCAGCAAGGACAGTCTGAAGCGAGCACATGGGGAGCATTCGGGGGGCTTACCACCTTTTGATGCCTGGTGCCAGCATGGTCTGACATCCAATATAAACTTACATTAGCTAAACCATCATTGTTCCATGATGGTTAGACTCTGTGTGTACAGTGTTTTATAGCAAATACAAATCACTGAAGTGGTCATGGTGCTTGGAGCAACAAAATGTAAGGTAATCTTTGTATAGTATCATGTGCCAGAACTTACAGTGTGGAACAAGGAATGATAGAAAAGAGGGTAGAGACAACTATGCTCAAGACACTAAGATCCTTAGATATATCTAGACAAGTAATTTATGATAATTGTATATAGTAAATAAACACTTCAAGTACCAAAACTACTACAGCTACCTCTGGCCTGATCTCATCCCACCATAACATTTCAAATAATTTTAGCATAGTTTTACACTTACATTTGCCCTGCCAAAGACCCACGCTGCCTCTTGTCTTCTTGCGCTGTAGAAGCCAGATGTAAATTTCTGTTCATTCATTATCTGAGTGTCAGTTCAGCCAATGCCTTGGTTCCTTTTGTCACAAAAGTGACATCTGGCTTCTGCAGCTAACAATGAATAGAAGCAGCTTGAGAGTTCAAGAGACACAGGTAAGCATCAAACCATGCTAAAATGATTGACAGGTTATGGGTGGTAGTGGCAGGGCACTCCTGGCACCATAACAACTATGGATACAGTGATTTGAGTGAATCCTCAAATATTTCCTTTTTGTCAAACATAGTTTAATCATATTTTGTCTCATTGAGTAAATAGCAAAAAAATGAACATTATGTTGATGTGATTTAATACATATATGTTTGTCATATCTTATATTTTTTTCTTGGGATACTGATGAAAAGTTTACTTGATGGGATTCATTAAAATCATTGCTACTTAGAAATCTTATTAAAGATGCTTTTTTAAATGAAAGTAGCAATATGGTATGTGTCTTATATGCATTCTAAACACCCGAAGAGCTTAAATTAGTTGAATTTAATTAATGATTTCCACAATGTTTTTTCCTGCCATGTAAGTCAGCCTAGAGCTCAAAGAATGCAATCCTGCAATGGCCATGCTTTGTTGTACTCACACATTCAGCTTCTTCTCCTTGAGAATGTCTGATGAAGGGGGTGTAGTCGTGGATACACAATATGAGTAATAAGTAAGTTGCCAAAACTATGCTAAAATAGTTCTAGTAAGTGGGAATAGTTCTTGATAGTGGGAAAGAAAAAGGCTTACAAATATTATAAATGTATATAGATAAAAACAAACTACACAGTAACAAACATACAAAACAAATTCACCCTAGGTGAAGAAATAAATGTGCTAGAATAAATCCCAAAATAAACTACTGTCCCAATACGCTAAAACAAATTATACAAGATATATAGAGCCTATCTAGAACTACCCGGATTTGCATCTTTGGGAAGACACAGTATACAGGCTAATTGCAACAAACAGGAGTTTAGGGTATGTTAACTAAATATTGACCCACTAGATATTGATGTTTCCTAATAGGAAGCTCTAAAATGTACGCAATCATTGGTATAAAATGAATTAAAAGGAGTCATAATCCCTACGTTTGTGGATACCATTTGGTTCCAAGTGACCTGAGAAAAATAAAAGTACTGCTGCAATCACCAAATATTGTTTAAGTCCTAAGACTATAAAAAGGCTGGAGGGCAAATCATAATCTCTCCTCAAAGGGAAAGAACAGTGTCTCTGCAGTCACAGGCGAGATACAGGTAAGTGTTTCCAGTTTTTTAAAAATAAGAAAAGCTACAACAACAAAAGGACATAGTCTTAAATTAGAGGGGCAAAGATTTAAAAATTATTTCAGGAAGTATTACTTTACAGGGTAGCAGATGCATGGAATAGCCTTCCAGTTTAAGCATGCATGGGATATGCATAAGGCTATCCTAGACTTAAAGCCAGGGACTAATGAGAGTATTTAGAAAATTGGGCAGACTAGATGAGCTGAATGGTTCTTATCTGCCTTCACATTCTATGTTTCTATGTTTCAAACATATAGAAGGGATAAATACATATGCCACATTTGATAACTTAGCTCCAAACACCAATACCATCAAGCTATCCTAGATGGATAATAATAAAGTGCCACAAATCAACTATAAATACATAGAATTAAATAGATACAGTCGGCTATATTAAAAAAAATATATATAGTATAGAAAATGTACAATTCAATAATTATTTAGCATGCTAATTCCAACCAAAAACAACCAAATTCCAACCAAAAACAAGTGTATTCATAGAAGATTCCAGTGACTCCTAAACCAAAAACTCAGTTTCCCAATTTCCCAAGCTATTAAATAGCACGTAACAGATCCAGATTTATATTCTATATGTCCAAACAGGGATTGTATTACAAATATACTAAAAATACATAGGGTCAATATTAACAGTAAATGTGTTGCAAACCTTGTCAATGAATGGAATTATCTTGCATTTTAATGGGAATTCTCAGAGAATAAGTGTATTTATGCATGTAAAAACATACATATATATGCCGCTTACCTTCTCAATGCATTTTGTAATACCTTTTCTCTGTCACTCAACA
Organism: Pelobates cultripes; assembly: GCA_933207985.1. Taxonomy (NCBI): domain Eukaryota; kingdom Metazoa; phylum Chordata; class Amphibia; order Anura; family Pelobatidae; genus Pelobates; species Pelobates cultripes. The sequence goes on from OW240916.1 coordinate 115,456,753, forward strand.
TTAATGCAATCCATAAAGAAGGCATAGATTTATAGACAAAACATTTGGGATGCGGCTGTTGAATCTAAAAAAGAACATAAACAAAACATATAAAATAGAAAGGTGAACAGCGCTAAAAATCAGAAAATGTACATACGTTTTGTAGAAATACTGGCCAGCAGAGTAACTTAAAAAAAGAGAGAAACAAAAATACAAATAATGGTACAGTATGTATGAACGATATAATTCCACAAGAACAAAGGTGTTATATTCACACTCACACTTTGAGGAGCTATATCAGCTCGGTGTTAAGAGCCTGGACGGAATAATCCCCGTCTATGGATTTCTTGAGGTTCAAGACCGTTGGTGAATTTATAGGTGTAAATATTCGTTACATGAAAAACAAGAGTAAAATACACCACATGGTATAGTACGTAAATATAAAATATTGGAAAAAAAAAGTGGATGATCCTACTTACATATACTAGAGCAATGACCTGCTCTAGTTTGGAGAATTTCAGGTGGAATAATCCCCACCTTGGGATATAGTGGACCCAGGTATAGCAGCAAAGCAGTATTGGATAGGAAGGAGGACAAAAGGAATGACTGGATAGTTTAAAAAATATATATACTTTAATACACTATATCCCAAGGTGGGGATTATTCCACCTGAAATTCTCCAAACTAGAGCAGATAATTGCTCTAGTATATGTAAGTAGGATCATCCACTTTTTTTTTTTTCCAATATTTTATATTTACGTACTATACCATGTGGTGTATTTTACTCTTGTTTTTCATGTAACGAATATTTACACCTATAAATTCACCAACGGTCTTGAACCTCAAGAAATCCATAGACGGGGATTATTCCGTCCAGGCTCTTAACACCGAGCTGATATAGCTCCTCAAAGTGTGAGTGTGAATATAACACCTTTGTTCTTGTGGAATTATATCGTTCATACCTACTGTACCATTATTTGTATTTTTGTTTCTCTCTTTTTTTAAGTTACTCTGCTGGCCAGTATTTCTACAAAACGTATGTACATTTTCTGATTTTTAGCGCTGTTCACCTTTCTATTTTATCTGTCCATTTATCACAAGGTAGAGGAACACCTTGTTGGTGAACTGCAGCTCACCCCTGAGAAGAGAGCACTTATTATTCCTTTGCATAAACAAAACATAATGTAATACAATTTGTTGTAAATATGTGCGCTAAAATTAGATGCACTCACAGGAAGATGGTATAAAATGCGCTCAAAGAGTGCTTCATCAGATGGTGATCCCTTTTCCTTGATCCGTGTGTACCACTGTGAATCAGGACTCCAGATAGTGGACTGAAGAAATAGCAGCTTTTATTTCAAATAAAAAAAGTAAAATAACTCTTGAATGACGCTAAAAGCAATAGAGGGTCCTATACGTTTTGTCCCAAGCATGGGACTTCCTCAGGGACCTTAGAAGTTAAAACAAATGATAAACTTTCAAACAAAGCAGGCTGCTTTGTTTGAGAGTTTATAATTTGTTTTAACTTCTAAGGTCACTGCTTTGTTTGAGAGTTTTTTTACATTTGTTTTAACTTCTAAGGTCTCTGAGGAAGTCCCATGGTTGGGACGAAACACGTAGGACGCACTACTGCTTTTTGCATCATTCAAGCGTTATTTAACTTTTTAATTTGAAATAAAAGCTGCTGTTTCTTCAATCCACTATCTAAAATTCTGATTCACAGTGGTACACACGGACGGAGGAAAAGGGATCAATAGCCCTGCATCACCATCGGGGGAGGCACCCTTTGAGCGCATTTTATACCACCTTCCTGTGAGTGCATCTAAATTTAGCGCACATATTTACACCAGCTTGTATTACACATTGTTTTGTTTATGTTCTTTTTAGATTCAACAGCCACATCCCAAATTTTTTATCTATATTCCGGTTGATATAAGATTACCACCTGGGAAGTGATCTTAGGGAGGTGGTCTCTTTATTTTTTAGATAAGTATAATTTTGTTCACCATTTACACTGTTATATTGTGGTGAGGCTTTTCTTTAGGCATAGATTTATGCCCACATGTCCTCCAAAGGGATTAGGAGGTGTAAACTGGATTTACAGAAGTGCTACTTCTACTCCCCAAGGAAACATTAGACATATAAAGTCTGTAAAAATGGAAGTTGAGTTGTTCTAAAGGTAAAATTAAGTCAAAAGCAAAATTCTAATAAATATATGGTAAAATTCTAATAAATAAATGGTGTGTGTAGCGGAGGTCCCTGCCAAAGGACCGCTTCCTAGCTGGACCAGGGGACAAACCACAGCACTTCTGTCCAGTCGCCATGGCTAGACTGGGGCCCTGGAGCCGAATGGGGAATTCACTCTAGACAGCCCTAGGCACTGGAAGACACTCAGTCCTGGGTGCGCTAGTCCTTACACTGTTCCATTGAATCCTCCACACTGGAACAGTGTTTAAAGAGTAGCCCTTTCCCCTTCCAGTAACCAAACAACATATAGTTCTGGGAGTACAAACTGGAATACTTTAATGGCAGCCACAACTGGCCTTATATTCGTTTCCCCCATGCAAGGGACACTCCCCCCTAGACCTGAGAGTAAGCCACAGTTGAAATCAATATACAATTACATTGGATCTCAGATCCAGGACACTCCCATACAAAACAAGATAATCCCTCTCCTGTGCCTGGGAGATAATTGAGTCAAGCACTGTATTAAACTCATTTATCTTCAAGCACAAAAAACACACATTTTCCAAACACCCAAAAGTACCTTAAAAATACATAAAACCCCACAAATCCCCTGATAGTTCCGATCTGGGTGACCAACATACCCAAAAATTGCTCAGATCAGTTCAGGGATTCAGAAATTTCCTGGAAGTAATTTGTTTAACCGACCACACGCATGATCCCATGCCCAAAACAGTTCCATAGCATCAGGGCTAGCGGTCGGTCTAGTTCGGTAGTTTAAAAATGAACAAACTACCAAACACAGTCAATGGTCTTAACCTGAAGCTTGTTCCCCTTGTTCAGACGAATGATTCCACCGAACCGTGTCCGTCTAACTTGTGTAGAACCGAACGCATGTGATGATGGAGTTTCTGTGTCCGATTTTAGTTCCATGAGATTCATGCCCAAACACCGCTGCCTGCGTTCATGCGAACAAGATGGCCGCCACCTGGTGATCGTCCATAAGAATTGTGGCCACCCAGATGAGCACTTAGGAAACTGAGGTCGAAATTGTTACAAAGTAGTAATTAGGCTTAACAAGCTCCAGGGTGGTCTCTGGTTCGTGCGATTATTCGGTTCCCGAACCATATAGTCCAAATACACAAACTGAGAATTTATATCACATTATACAAGGTCCATAGTCTGTGTGCAGGAGGCTGTCAAGTAGGCTCCTCCAGGAACTTGTGGCAAACTCACCTGAAAAGGGGAGTTTGTCACAGTGTGTAAGAAAATTCTTCTTTCAGTTTAAGAGGGTGTAGGGTTTTAAGTTGATAAATCCAATAACACTTCAGTAGGTGATCTAAATCATCTTTTCTATACTCTAGCTGCACATGCTCAATACAACAGGACTTCAGTTTTGTGGTAGAGCCATTATGATGCATCCAGATGTGTCATGGCACTGGAGTGCCCCTCCTGTTTATGACTGATCTGATGTGTTATCTGATCTTGTATTTGAAGGGGCAAATTGTTTTTTGTTTTTTTTTTATAATTCTTTATTTTTCGTGCATATAGGCTTAACAATCAGGTTTGTGGTGCCCCAAAGGCAATCCACTCACTTTTTCCATCAACATATGAAACATTGGGGTACAGAATGACATGTGCACATTTTTTACTTTTAAAGAGTATTAACCAAGTGTTGAGTAACGTGCTAGATAGTCCAGTACTGTGATTACTAGGGAGAATGGGCAAAACATGAATAGGCTTGCTTCTATAGTAGTTAAATGTGGAGTAACATGCTAGACAATACATGACTGTAATTACTTATGTATTTGCTGTTCAGGTGTACGCTAATTGCAATACAGTTGGTATTGTTAGACTAATGTTTGGTTGGTTACATGCTAGATCTTCAAGATAGTTGTGTAAACCCCCTGGGGTTGAGCTAGCCGCTTTGGGGTACATAGGCATTTTGAGTATGGTCGTGAGTTAAAGTATGCATGCCTTAGTAGCCGAGTAGGGGTGAAGGGGTTAATTCCGCCATTACTTATTCGCCATTTGTGGTTCAGCGTATCCTTATCAAAAAATGACACGTTTATCACAGTGGTCATGGCTAAACTTTCTTGACATAGATTATATAAAGTAGAACTTGCTAGCTGCTAGGCACGTCTGATCTAACGGTATAATAAAAATGAATACAGCGAGGACAGAATGCCCCAATACAACATTGGATCTGCGTTAAAGATTATGGTTTGTCAGTGTTAGGTTATCAGGATTAGAAGGTACAGGCTGTCCTGGCCGTTAGCTATCACAGTATGCATCAAAATACATGTTTAGTAGATGAGCATTATACATTATAAGATGCTACACAAAGTCACGTTAGGGGTGCGTGTCAGGCAATACCAGATCAGTATTCGCAGGAAAGAGTCCCAGCTTGCGAGTATGTGCGGCTTCTGCGCCAATCTTCCACCCTGTCTGCATCTCGCAGTGTGGGGCTGATACCTCTATGGTGTGGTCATTTCAGCCGATGCCCCGCTTGTGTAGGGGTGTTGGAGCTGGAGAGCGTGTCTGACTGGGAGCCGCATTGATCATCAGCGTGTGAGGCAGGTCAGTCTCGTGGGCAGGAGTTTTCCGTGGCGCTGTGGGTGTACGGTCCGGTTCCATTTTAAGCCTCTGTGGACTCTTATGTGGGTTCTCCACATGGCGGGTACTGGTCTTCGGGAGTGTGGTGAGGCTGCAGAGGGGTAGCCACTGATGGGGAGTAGGACGACTCACTGCTTGTCTTGGTCTGCGGTGTCGAGGTTTGCGTCGAGTCGTCCATCTCCTTCTTCCCGCCATTTCAGCCTTGCCGATACCCTGAAAGGGGGCCGCGGGTCTCTGCCCGGCCTCTTCCCGGCCTGCTGCTGGTGGGGTCTCCACTGTTATGTCTCCCTGTTGGTATATTTTAGCCCAAAAGGCGGCAAACAGGCGATCCAGCCTTTCTTCCAGAGGGGGCAGCGGGGCGCTGTTCAGAGGGTTACTCGCCATGATTGCTGGCGTTGTTCTGGCTGTGTGGGACAGTCACCGCTGCAGTTTTGCCTATGTGTCTCAAGCTGTAGTTGCCGGGATATCCCTCACCGGCGGGGGGGGAGGGAGTTTGCCGGGGAGACCTCCAGGTGAGTGGCTGCGGTCAGCGTAGGTATCGGCCGCCTCCCTCGTTTTGTCCGAGTAGGCCTCTGGTGGGCCTCAGGTCTATCCCTGGTTAGAAGCCTCTGATTTCGGTCGGGATGCTTGGTGCTTGGCTCTGCAGTTTAGGGCTTCCTTCTCCAGGTTGCTTAACCGTATTTTGATGGGTTTTTGCCCTGATTTTGGCTAGTGTAGAGCTTTTTTGCATGGAGCTCGTTTCACATGCGACCGCTCAGCATGGCCGCTTAGCCCCGCCCCCAAGTGGCAAATTTTTTACCTACATATTTTTCTCCACATTCACATGTAAGTAAATATACAACACATTTTCTGTTAAAATATAAAAATTACTTGCTGGTAAGCAATATATTTTGATCCCCATTTGATATGTTTACATGCAATGCATTTACCACATAGGTATGTGCCCACAACAGAAGAAAGTAGCCGTATACATTTTGTTTTGTTCCCATATGTGACCAAAGCAAGCAATGGGCTGGTGTCTGGCTATGCATCTTGTTTGCAGCAAGTTATAACAGCAAAAGGGTTCACAATTAAGGACTAAAGATGTTTGCCATGAAAGGGGTTGAATAATTTTGAGACTAGAGAAGTATTAAGTTGCATTTTCATGTATCTGATGCTGAGAATACTGTTTCCCACACCTGTGCAGACACATGACTTTTATCTTTGACCCAAGAGATCCTCAACTATGAGTATGATGAGCCAGAAAAATTGGAATAAGAGAGATTGAAAAGGACAAGCAGCAGTACAGTATTTTTCTTCTGGCAGCTAGTGTGCACTCTCCTCCCACTTTTTCTCCACCATCTCCATGTCATCTGTATCTGCTATACAATCACCTCATCTAATGGAGACAGCTGTGTCATCAGCTGCACCTACTACAATTTGCACAAGTAGCTCACTCACTGTCAATGTTACCACCACCATCACCACTACCACTTGCATCAATAACACATGTAGAGGCACCATTAACATTTCTGTTAGCATTAATCAACCCAGTGATGGAGTATAAGCTAGTGTTGAGACAGCTTCCTCTGCCACTAATGCAAATCCACTGGCATCTGCAGCAGACAAAAAACAAAGGGTGGGGGCAATTGCACCAATGAAGCAATGTTTCTGATCATTTGGACTGCCTCTAAGAAGGCTACCTTGCAAAGTGCACATTGTGTGTCAAGAAAGTGAGTATGGGGGTGAGTATGGGGGTGAGTGAATGGTCATCTCAATAGTGTTGGTATGAAGAAACATCTGTAAAGATCCGACAAGCCTTTATTACTAAGTAACAAAGCAGACCAAGAAAGTCATAGGGCAGGCTGTATCTGATTCTGTGCAGTTGCCAGAAACTACAATCTGCATTACCTCCTCCTGTACTTATGCTAGCACCACCTTGAGTAGAGTAGGGGTTATGGTGAGGATAATGCCAGCAGTCGACAGAGGCAGATTGAACTGAAAAAGTCACACTCATCATTCAGTAAATTTAAAAAATATATATTGCCTAGTTTCTACTGTCAACATCAATACAATTCATCCAATTTAATTCACTACTTTTAAATGGTTTTAATGATTTGTAATTTATTTTATTTCTAGTAAAAGACAGAGCGTTTTCTTTGCTGTATGCTTCTGTGCCACTGCTTGTGCTTTGGAAATTGCAAGCTTCTGCCCTCAGTAGCCTACCATGAGTGTTGCAGGTCTTTTTTGAACCCTTTATAGAAAAAAAAATATATATAAAATGTGGTGCTGGTGGTCATCCCCTTGCTCACTCACCTAAATAAAAAAAATAAAGGTGAATTACTTCTGCCACTGCAGCTTTTCCCCCTTTTGAAATGCCTTTCATTGTAGTGATATTGCCCTGCCTGGCTGCAACTTGTGGCAACTGCTCCAGTTGAGAGTAACTGATAGACACTTTATTTCCTCACTGAAGGACAATCACAGTAGATTAAGACTAGATTTGTAAAAAAGCTTTGCTCTTGAGGGGGTCAAAATGTTGTGTAGGAGGGTCAATTGCTCACTCACTTTTTCCTTTCATTTTTCTCACGCATACTAAAGTTTTCTTATCAGCAAAAGTCCTGGGTGATTGTGAGGGAGAGTGTGCCAAGTAGAATCTCTCGTGATTGAGCTGTTAATGTGGTGTAATGAGTAACTGTTGGGGAGTAAGGACTTGTACTTTTATTTAAGTAAAAATACATTACAGCCTAAATAGGCACCCAATATGACAAGAATACTTTAGAAAAAGTATGAGGTAGACCTGGACTTGTATTACCACTGATTTCTCATTATCCCATCTTATGGAAGGAATTGGCTCTCCTGGGCCCCTTACAGCATGTCCATCAAAAACACCGCAGCCTATTTCTACTGAAATACTTAATTTATTTTGGAGAAAATCATCCTTTTTCAGATTAAAATTATTCTTGCTCCCCATTTTCCATTAATACAAGATAGTAAAAGGAAAAGATTACAATCACTTCTTTATTTTTAGTCTAGATATACAACAAACTAAGTTTGGCAACTGGCAATTGGCATTGCAGAAATGCTGGATATTGAATAGCCATTAGTTCAGGCAACATTGCAGTCATTTCTGCATGTTAGCACAGACATAGGTATAATTTTTACTGCTGCTACAGCTGTCCAAATGGAATTCCCAAAATTATTTCAGGACTAAAATTTGGCTGAGCCGAACAGTAACATGAACTATTTTCTGCTAATTCAGAACCAAAATGTTTACGTACTGTAAAAGTCTACTAGACATCAATTTATACTATACCATAAACAATTTACACAGTATTAATGCACATTAATTTTATATGTCACGTTATTTTTATTTATGTTGCTTGTCAGTGCTATGGAAGTGTTCTTTATAAATGATTATGATATTATAAACATGCCTGTAACAGTACACCATAAAGAAAACAAAACACGGATGTTAAAAAAGTAATAATTTGAAATAATGAATACTGATCAATACAATTATTAACAGTATAGTTGCATCTACAATAATTTGGTAATGTTCATTGTTTGCTGCCTTTTTTAGAAAAGGGCAGAAATATCTACCAGCTTTGATTCTTTACTAAAATATAATTTCTTCAATTCTGAAATAGTTTAAAAAAAAATCATCACGTAAAAGGCCAAAATTGTCAGATTTGTTTAGTTCAGGTACAGCAAAAAGATTAATTTGAAAAAAAGATCCGTCAAATGAAGAACATGTTTTTTATGAGAATCATTCTTCATGTTGATAGTTAAAACTAATGAAATAATTAAAAAGCTATAAAAGAAAATTAACATAGAGAGAAAAGCCACCAAAAAGGTAAAGCAAATGTATTACCGATTAATAAATCTATACTTTATTTAAGTGAATCTCTGTGAAGTTCATTTTAAAGGGCATGTAGCTGGCAACACACAACTACAGTGGAAAAGATTAGAATTGTGACTCAATATATCACAAACTAGAAAACCATTTTTTTGTTGTATTTTTTTTTTCAATTATTTTTTTCAATTAATTATATAGTTGTACTGTTGAATTTAGGGAATGTTTTTTGTTTTTTTACTTTGAACAGTAACATTAAGCTCATAATTAAAAAATGTTACCTTTAATCTATTGAATTCTATTACATGATAAATGTTAAGTCAAATTAGCTTGTGCTTGTTGGCGATGCTGGAGTTTATTTATACACATCAACCCTTTACTCTCTACAATGCAGAGTGATTGGCTCTGGACAACAATATATTTGTGTTCGGGGCAACATTGATTATGATATGAAGTAAGATTGTTGTTAGCAAACCTGTGATAGGAAAAAGTCAGTTGAGGTGTGCCAAAACCTACGTATGCTGTAGGCCAGTAAATAAAATGGGCCTACACTAGAAGAGTATGGTGAATAAAGGGAGTGGAGGTTGGGGCAGCAGCTCGTCAGGCCTCCCTTCCTCATTTCTTATACAGTGGAGCTCTCCTGATGTTGGTTTCCCCTTGTGGGACTCTACACATCACCTACTCCTATTACCTACATATTTTGGAGGGTTACCCCCTCATTGGAGCTCCCTATTAGGTGGTTATAGTGGTGCAGCTCATGAGCCCTCGACTTGTATCTGGACTCCTGACCTGCACTCTGTTTACTTTATTTCTATATATATATATATATATATATATATATATATATATACAGTATGTAATTTCATTCTATACACACACACACACACACATATATATATATATATATATATATATATATATATACACACACACAATATATATATATATATATATATATATATATATATATATATATATATATGTGTGTATATAAAATCTGTATTTTGATATTAACCCCTTAAGGACTGAGTAAATTGTACACGTTCTGATAAAAACAAAATGTAAACAAAACCTGGAATTTGCGCTATATGACTGAATTATGTTCAACCATAATTCACCTCTTTCAAATTAAGTGCACCCACACGTAATATATATATATAATTTTGTTCAGTTGAAAAGGGGCTTTTATTTAATATCACATATTTATAAATAAAACGATTTAATATAAATAAAATTAAAAAAACTTTGAGAAATTAAGAAATGCTGTTATTTTTTAAGTTCAGCGTGGCGTTTTAACTGAGATTGACATAATACTGTTAGCTTTTACTACAATAAAATACACATATTTGTGTTCAACGGTGTCTCACAAGTACCACAGTACACCCCATGTACAGGTTTTATGGGGTTTTTGAAAATTACATAGTTGCCATATGGGCAGGTGGAATTACCCCCAAAACTTACAACCCAAAAACACACTGACACTAATATATGGGACAATATGTCCACAGCTTTATTCATGTTGATAACAATAAAATTAAAGTCATTGCCCAGCCCCCATCCCGCCATATAACATCATATGTCCCTAAAACAAAAGGCAATGACCCATAATTTCCGTAAATATAACAAACATCATAAACATAATATAAGTGCCGAACTGTATTAAATAACCACGGTAGGGGTATACTCCTACCGCCCACCAGGTTCTGAGCCACCACCGAGCTTAAAACATACCAAAGTGCATAACGAACCGTTTAACCAAACTCTTCACCAGCAGTCTAACTGCCCTATTCTATTTACACACCCCTTACCCTTTCAAATGGGAGGGAGGGACAAATTAGGCCAGGTAAGCAAAATAAAAGTGCCTTATTCTAAAATGGCTGTATATTTATACTGGGCCAACCTCTAACACTCCAACTCCCAATCCCAGGGGGCCTCCCCCTATGCCTGCCTCCTAGCTCTGTCAAGCACCTTTCCACTAAGCTGCGCTTGTTCCATAGGGTTACAAATATAGCACATTCCCTTTTTAAGTTCATACACATTAAAATTTGCAGATTGGCAGTTGGCCACACCCCCAATGACCACCATTTAGATCAGCTATGGGGATATCAGAATATAATTGTCTCAAAACAGCTCATATGAGCTTTCAATCCATCTATCATTCATTTATTTTGTGTGTGTAACATAATATCAACATGTAAGTAAATAAAGAACAGTTGGCCAAATAATTGTCCAGTAGGAACGGACAGACCAGGGGGTAACCCTAATGAGATGAATCATGAAAAAGAAAACGGAAAGTCTGTCCTACTCGATCTGAGAACAAATCAATAAATATAGCAAAGAGCAGTTAAAATTATGTACTTTATTTGACAAATCAATAAAAAAAGGGAGGGGAAGGTAAAGGAGGAAAGAAAGCAGAGAGAAACCTACAAATGAAGATAGAAATTACCAAGAAAGGTAAATACTATGCACCGTGATAACCAATGCAACAATGTATCAGAAAAAGTGTCTGAGGCTGTGTAGTGTAACCATAAGTTTGTTACATAAGGCTCAGATAATCTTTAGCAATGGTGTAACAACCGTGCAAAGTAATAAGAAGACATACAGCACACTAAATACAGTCAATTTGTACTATTAGCCTCTATAATACGCCAGATACTAAGAGTGAGAACAGTATATCAACAAAAAATGCTAATAATTTGCTATTTCCTATTGTCAGTCCTCAGAATATAGATAAGAACTGACAAGGCATGCAAGAGATTGATAACGGAGAGGATTGTAGTTATCGTTGAACTACAAGCTCAATGCTCTAAAGTGTAGTATCCTCAAAACATATGATCATGTGTATACAATCTGAAAAGCAAAGAAAATACTAATAATCAAATGCTATGGTAATCTCATAAGGTGAACCTCCACAGAACAAATCCATGGGAGTCACCAGAGAATAATCTATAGATGTAATAAGTGTATATTAGACACTAGGCTGTAATCTGGACTGAGATACCAAAAACAGAAAAAGATGGCATTATGAAACGATTTGTCTGGAACGTGTATAATTTAAATGACTGAAAATTGCCTCATTTGAACGTATGATTTACCGATCAGGGTACCTATTTATTATGAGTAAAGCTGTAGGACCATTATTATGACAAGATTAAACATACAGTTACTCTTTTTATCTACTTTACCCTTGACTATACCAGGTGCCCATGAAGGCACCTTTCTGTCTATTTTCTCTTCTGTCTACAGCTCTTTGAACACTATTGCTTTATATTGCAATGACCAGTCTATGACATTGGAGGATATTAGATTAACAAACAGTTTATTTTGGGTATACATCTTTATGCACTATTAACCCATCTTTTTCCGTTTTTGGTATCTCGGTCCAGATTACAGCCTAGTGTCTAATATACACTTATTACATCTTTAGATTATTCTCTGGTGACTCCCATGGATTTGTTCTGTGGGGGTTCACTTTATGAGATTACCATAGCATTTGATTATTAGTATTTTCTTCGCTTTTCAGATTGTATACACATGATCATATGGTTTGAGGATACTACACTTTAGCGCATTGAGCTTGTAGTTCAACGATAACTACAATCCTCTCCGTTATCAATCTCTTGCATGCCTTGTCAGTTCTTATCTATATTCTGAGGACTGACAATAGGAAATAGCAAATTATTAGCATTTTTTGTTGATATACTGTTCTCACTCTTAGTATATGGCGGATTATAGAGGCTAATAGTACAAATTGACTGTATTTAGTGTGCTGTATGTCTTCTTATTACTTTGTACTGTTGTTACACTGTTGCTAAAGATTATCTGAGCCTTATGTAACAAACTTATGGTTACACTACACAACCTCAGACACTTTTTCTGATACATCGTTGCATCGGTTATCACGGTGCATAGTATTTACCTTTCTTGGTAATTTCTATCTTCATATGTAGGTTTCTCTCTGCTTTCTTTCCTCCTTTACCTTCCCCTCCCTTTTTTTTATTGATTTGTCAAATAAAGTACATAATTTTAACTGCTCTTTGCTATATTTATTGATTTGTTCTCATATCGAGTAGGACAGACTTTCCATGATAATATCAACATGCATAAAACAAAAAAAAAACTGTGATTCCTGGAAGATCTGGAGAGAGGCCTGCTGCTGGAGCGAGTATAGGCCGGGAGGACTACTTGCCGTCACGGACATCAGCAATGAGGAGTCATACTACAGCCAGGACTCCTGTAAGTAACCAGATAAATGAACTACCTGAAAACACTATACTAGTATCAATTGATGTGGAATCGTTACATGGTAACATCCCACATAAGAAAGGTATTGAGGCCTGCATTAAATTTCTCTCACCCCACAAACCAACACACAATAATTGCCCAGCTTAAAGAATTCATACTCACACACAACTATTTCAGTTTTAATAACAATAACTACCTACAAATGATAGGGACAGCGATGGGCACAAAAAATGTCACCCCAATAAGCTTTTCATGGCTGACCTAGAAAACAGATTTGTATGTACACAGCTCCACAAACCATATACATATTATTGTTACATCGATGATATTTTCATAATATGAACAGAAGGAGAAGAAAGCCTTATATACTTCCATAAATCATTCAATTAATTCAACCCGTCAATAAACCTTAAAATTAACTTTTCAAATCATAGTGTCTCTTGGACTGCACAATAACTGTCACCAATGTCATTCTTCATTCGTCTGTATATAGAAAACACACAGACAGGTACAGCTACCTCGACAATTCCAGCATCCATCCCCATCACACCATACGAGGTATCATCTACAGCCAGGCTGTGAGATATCATTGCATTTGCTCTGACACAAAAGACAGAGATCAGCACCTGAGTACACTGTCAGAGTCATTTAGGCAAAAAGGCTACAATGAAAGGAGAATATCTAAAAAAAATTTAATCTGCCCTAAAAACACCATGGTAAAGGCTCCTACAACACAAAGAAAAGGAGAACAAAACAAGAATCCTTCTGGTAGTTCCATACAACCCATCTCTAGAAGGAGTACGTAAAATTATTAAAGCGCTACAACCATTCATTTCAGAGGACCGCACACTTAAAGAAATATTTCCTGAACCCCCGATACTAGCATCCAAACAAACACCCAACCTGAGATAGAGATTGGTCCGCAGCAAATTGACCACAGCACAGGAGCTCACACAGAATGGTACTGTACGATGCAACAAATCACTTTGCAAACTGTGTCAACATATATGTGCCAATAACACAGCCAGACACAATAACAAATCATAGAACATTAAGGGATCATATCTGTGCACATCAGCAAATGTGGTGTACATGATACAGTGTACAGTGTGTGACAAAGGTTTCTACATTGGTAGTAACCAGAACAATTACCGCTTATTGAATTTGCTCTGGTGAGTAGAAAATTTAGTGTTTACATAACAGCCTAGTGATAACTTCACTGGCCTCTCCTCAGATGACTGTTAGAGATCCTTCCTGGGTCATGGCTGCCTAAAATGCATCCACACATTCAGTATCTTCTCCCTCTGCATGCAGACACTGAACTTTCCTCATTGATTCAATTCATCACTATGAGGAGATGCTGATTGACCAAGGCTATGTTTGAATTCTGCTGGCTCTGCCCCTGATCTGCCTTCTTGTCAGTCTCAGCCAATCCCATGGGGAGGCATTGTGATTGGCTCAGACTACCACTTCTGATAATGTCAGAGGTCAGAGGAAGTTCACAGGCAGATGCAGCAGCTTCAGACTTGAATACAAGTAAGATTTTACTATCAAAAGGAAGGGAAAGGGAATCAAGGGGGCTAGATAGTGGTTTTAACCCTATAGGGACAGGAATACATTTTTGTGTTTCTGACCCTATAAGTTGCATCTCAGAATGAGTCTACACAGACACTCAATCAAAAACCACAAGGGAAATGGAAATTGTACCCCTGTTGGTCATCACTTCACCCAGACTGGTCACTGCATCCAAAACCTCAGGATTAAAGTTCTTAAAGGGAATTTCAAAGACTCCTATGAATGAAAGGCATTTAAGATGAAAATAATCACACATGTCAACACTAGACATTAAGGATTCTGGCTTTCTCACACACTACCAAAACTTTATATAAACACACATCTTAATGTCATATGTAGTTCTTTTTCAATATTCTCGCTTCACCTTTATTGGATCAAACTATATACATACATACAGGTGATACTCGAAAAATTAAAATATCATGCAAAAGTTCATTTATTTCAGTAATGCAACGTAAAAGAAACATAGATACATAGAATGTGACGGCAGATAAGAACCATTCGCCCCATCTAGTCTGCCCAATTTTCTAAATACTTTCATTAGTCCCTGGCCTTATCTTATAGTTAGGATAGCCTTATGCCTATCCCACGCATGCTTAAACTCCTTTACTGTGTTAACCTCTACCACTTCAGCTGGAAGGCTATTCCATGCATCCACTACCCTCTCAGTAAAGTAATACTTCCGGATATTATTTTTAAACCTTTGTCCCTCTAATTTAAGACTATGATAGAAACATAGAAAGGGGAAACTAATATATGAGATAGACGCATTACATGCAAAGCAAGATAGTTCAAGCCGTGATTTGTCATAAGTGCAATGATTATGGCTTACAGCTCATGAAAACCCCAAACCCACAATCTCAGTAAATTAGAATATTGTGAAAGGGTGCAATATTCTAGGCTCACAGTGTCCCACTCTAATCAGCTAAGTAAGCCATAAAACCTGCAGAGGGCTTCTGAGCATTTAAATGGTCTCTCAGTCTGGTTTAGTAGGAATCACAATCATGGGGAAGACTGCTGACCTGACAGTTGGGCAGAAAACCATCATTGACACCCTTCATAAGGAGGTAAAGCCTCAAAAGGTAATTGTGAAGGAAGTTGGATGTTCCCAAAGTGCTCTTTTAAAGAACATTAATAGAAAGTTATGTGGAAGGGAAAAGTGTGGAAGAAAAAGGTGCACAAGCAGCAGGTATGACCGCAGCCTGGAGAGGATTGTCAGGAAAAGGACATTCAAATGTGTTGGGGACTTTCACAAGGAGTGGAATGAGGCTGGAGTCAAAGCATCAAGAGCCACCACACACAGACGGATCCTGGACATAGGTTTCAGATGTCTTATTTCTCTTGTCAAGCCGCTCCTGAACAACAAACAACGTCAGAAGCGTCTTACCTAGGCTAAAAAAAAAATGCCAGGTCTGTAGCTCAGTGGTCCAAAGTCCTCTTTTCTGATGAGAGCAACTTTTCATTCTCATTTGGAAACCAAGGACCCAGAATCTGGAGGAAGAATAGAGAGGCTTCACACTGCAAGATGCTTGAAGTCCAGTGTGAAGTTTCCACAGTCTGTGTTGATTTGGGGAGCCATGTCATCTGCTGGTGTTGGTCCACTGTGCTTCATTAAGTCCAGGAGATTTTGGAGCACTTCATGCTTCCATCCACAGACGAGCTTTACGAGGATGCTGACTTCATTTTCCTGCAGGACTTGGCACCTGCCCACACTGCCAAAGCACCAAAGCCGGGTTCAATGACCGTGGGACTACTGTGCTTGATTGGCCAGTATCTATGAATCTATGGGGCATTGCCAAGAGAAAGATGAGAGACATGAGACCGAACAATGCAGAAGAGCTGAAGGCCGCTATTTTAACCTAGTGCGGCTTGCTGTTCTGTTTCATGACCGCAGGTCAGATACTTCTAGGGAATCTCCCGGCATACTCCGACTCAAAACACGAAAGGGGAATTTCTCACAGTGTGCTACCGGTTGCTGTCTGTCTCTTATCACTCCTTCTTAGTTTTATGTGTGGCTGAGATAAGGCTGCAGCAGGGTTCCCTGAACTGCAGCTCTCCCTAACCCACACGAAATATATATGTATATTTTCCTATACTTATAGGGTGATATTTAGACTACTTGCACTGTTTTATTGCCTTTCTTTTAGTTTGTGTCTCCTTCTCATCTATATTTCTGGCATTTGTGGGTATAAAACAGAGGGTAAGCCCCTCTTTAATATACTATTATCTATAATCATGGGGGTGAGCCCCCACTCTATATAATTACATTTTGTACAACTGGTCATTAATTATTGATGTCTCTGTCACAGCTCCATGATTGGCGCGCCTTGTCTGTGCCAATCACCTCCCTACAGGGTTATTTACCCGGAGGATTGACTATTGGATGATACCCAGTTACAGTTGCAAGAAAAAGTATGTGAACCCTTTGGAATGATATGGATTTGTGCACAAATTGGTCATACATGCTCTACATAGATTTTTATGTATTTAAAATAATTTTTTAAGCTATTTAATATTGGTTCGTATTGAATAAAGGGCATAGGGGAAGTGACGAACACGATATAATAGTGCTCTGTCTCTTTTCCCACTCTATTGCCCATAAGCAAAATGGCGACCGCAAATACCGGAAATGACGCGGTGATGTGCCTGACATCACTTCCGGTTATGGACGAAAGGGAAGCCACAATACACTCCCTCTGGACAAGGAGATTGGCTAATTACCGAAAACACGCACCAATGAGGAGGTAGACCGGGATATTTAAACCGGGACTTAAACAGGAGCAGCAAATATCCGATTGAAAAAGCCCTCAAGTAGGGCGAAACGCGTCTCGGAAAAGGAGGACATTTATGGGACATTTTTATTCTTTCTTTGATTTTATATTTTATATGTTTTATATTTCCTTGCCAGTGGGCAAAATAAATCATCATTTTTTATTCAAGTTCCTTTTGACCTTCATTGAAGCTGATCCAAGAAGGGTTGGTGTCTCCCTTATTTTGACATTTATGCTGACAATTTAGAGCCAAATATTGGACTCAAAGCAAGGTAATTTATCTACGTGCTCAAAAAGAGAGGGGATAGTACCACCAGACGGTACCAAAGCGCAAGTGATTTGAGCCTATCCTTATTTGGGCTCTGGAATATGTGAGTTGGCACTTCTTATGACTACTACATAGTAATACATTATTATACAGATTTACACTATTATTTTTTTCTGTATATGTTTTTCTCTTTATTGTATATATGCTGAATTGGAAGTGATTTTATTACAACATTAGGACCAGATGACCCTCTAAGTTGGGTAGGTGCCTGTTATAATCACTATATGCTCCACTCATATAGGTGAATTGCGTTTGGCTTTTCTACCTTTTTCTATAGTTCTTTTAATCTGAGGTGGGTGTGAGGGACCCCCACAAGAGTGTTGTAGCATTCTTCTATATTGTTCTTTACAATCTATAAGCGCCTCTTAAACACAGTTTTTCTTTCTCAATATTCTTGGGATGTCTGGTGTGAATCACTTTCTTGAGGTCATGCCACAGCATCTCAATCGGGTTGAGGTCAGGACCACTTCAGAAGGGGTATTTTCTTCTGTTTAAGCCATTCTGTTGTTGATTTACTTCTATGCTTTGGGTCATTGTCCTGTTGCAACACCCATCTTCTGTTGAGCTTCAGCTGGTAGACAGATGGCCTTAAGTTCTCCTGCAAAATGTCTTGATAAACTTGGGAATTCATTTTTCCTTCGATGATAGCAATCCGTCCAGGCCCTGCTGCAGCAAAGCAGCCCCAAACCATGATGCCCCCACCACCATACTTCACAGTTGGGATGAGGTTTTGATGTTGGTGTGCTGTGCCTTTACTTAGCCACACATAGTGTTGTGTGTTTCTTCCAAACAACTCAACTTTGGTTTTATCTGTCCAGAGAATATTTTGCTAGTACTGCTGTGGAACATCCAGGTGCTTTTGTGCAAACTGTAAACGTGTAGCAATGTTTTGTTTGGACAGCAGTGGCTTCTGTGGTATGCTCCCATGAAATCCATTCTTGTTTAGTGTTTTACGTAGTGTAGATTCGCTAACACGGGACTAGTGTGATGATGTCACGCACGGTCTTCACACACTTCCGGGTTTCGATCGGTTGGGGGAGGTGACACTACACCGATTTTGGTAAGATACTAATCTTTATTATCTATATATACACTGGATTCCTGGGCCCCTGGAACGCAAAGGTGCTATCTCTCTGCCTGGAATACTTGGTGTAGTTGGTGTATGGAACGAAATTCTGATCCCATCACAGCCCCTGTTCCCGTCATCCTGAATTTTCTCTTTTACCTTTTTGAACTTGGATATTTGTACCAATCCATTAACTTAGTGCATTCAGCTATTTCGGTGGTGCATGATTGGACTACTAAGATCCCCTAGTCTGCAGACTCCTTCGCGGCATCAAATTAGCTCGACCTCTGGCACCGAAATATTCTCACCTCTTGGATGTGAATATTGTCCTCCATTTTCTTCAAGTTTGGCCAAAAAATGCCCAATTTTCTCCTCGACAATTATCAGAGAAATTCACCTTGCTATATTGCCTTGTTTCGTTTCGTCCGGTCTCAGGCATTAGAGCTTTCGACTCTGACGGTTTCACCTTTTCCACAGATGGTGTTTCCTTCTCCATCTCCATACGTCCAAAATCCAGTTTGTCCATGTATTTTTATCCATACTTTATGGACTTTACGAAACTTTGCGTAGCATCTACCCTTTCCAGATATTCGGAAGTTACTTCACCTCTACGTTCCTCCCGATCTGGACAGCTCTTGATCTCTTAAGTCGGTCCTCACGTCCCAGTCTCTTCTATCACTCTAGCATTGCTTTCTTTCCCAGGTATTGATTTCTCCTTTGGAGCCCATTCAGTCAGAGGAGCCCGATCTCCTGGCTCTATAGGAAAACAGTAAACACAGAAACAAGCATTTTATATTCCATAAAGGTAAGAATTAGAGCCAGGTAAACAAATAGCATAGGAACAAAAGAGAGACATATAAGAATACATCAAAGTAAACAGGAATAAATACACAAAACAAGAACTATTTGCAAGTACCAGAAGGAACACCATTCTAATGATGTGTAAATACAAACACATTGATATTTACATATACACATTATATACAAGGACATTTTTCTAAAAAGGAGGACAATAGTCAGGGAAAATGCAGAGAACAACCCTACAATATAAAATGTAGTAGGGAGTAAAGGAAGACCATCTGACAAGGAGAGGACCGATACAGGATCTTAAAGGGACAGGAGAAATATCAAAGAGAAGATCTCCCAACCAGAGTATGTACACTTCTGTACATAAAATGCATTACATTACCTATGTAATCATTGCCATAATTGCTGTCACTACTGGATTTCTAGTGTTACAAAGACTGGATATGACTTTATTATTGTTACCACATCTCGCTACTGTTGCACCCTAACCCCTTTCATAAAGAACCCTATGCTATCGGTACTGAGATTATACGAATGGATTACACGAATCATTATAAAGGACAATTCGTGGTACGAACGAGAGAACTCTCAGACTTTGGCGTGTGCCACCACTTAACCTCATCACCTCTCGAAGTACTGAATGACCGACCACCCAACGAGCGGAGTGTGTCGCTCATTAACCACCTAAAGTGCTGCGGTCTGTTGTTAAACACAAACTAATTGACGATCCCGGAGGATCCACATTCATATACAATTTACCGAATGGAAGCTGCTGAGAGACTCACGAACGAAGACCACCTACAGTTGGACATGTGGCAGCAATAAGAATGTGGTTTCTGCGGTTAACCGCAGGTCATGTACCCCCCTACCGGGCGGTCCCAGTTCGTGTGCCGAACGGTCTGAACAACCAGACTGATAGCGGGGATTCGTATGACTATGTATCCGATTTCCATTCCATAAGTGTGGAGTCGAGGTCCCACTGCCTGTTGAACAGCCTAAAAACATGGCCGCCATCAGGGACTAACGAACTACGTTCGGGGGCAATCGTAACTTCTAGTAATACTTGAAACACTTATATTTTTTATAAGAACATTTTGGAGATATATTAACACCTAATTTAGCTTCAATTGAGAATACAAAGAATTACTTATCAATAGTTAAATGCTTTTTCTTGATATACTATGCAATGTTACACCACAATTGTACATTTAACAATGGCATTTCCAATGGATACATTGGCAGGATCAGAAGAACACAGCTAGACAATTACATACATTTTAATAATAGCAATTTGATAAACGCCCACCAATATTTTAGTACAGTATTCGTAATCTATCCAAATATGTTGTTAATTTAAATAGTAATTAACTTTTTCCTGATGAACACTGCACATGAAAACTCGGTTTGGAATTTATATTTGGGGTGATATTATTATTATTATTATTATTATTATGATGATGATATTTATATAGCGCCATCAAATTCCGCAATGGGTGGACGAACAGACATGTAGTTGTAAACAGACAAGTTGGACACACAGGAACAGAGGGGTAGGGATAATATTAGACTAGTGACAGTTGCAGAAGGGGAATCAATCAGGAGCTACTATCAGTTTAATTGATACGCTTTTATGAAGAAGTGGGTTTTTAATGATTTTTGAAGGAGCATCTAACGGAGGAGGGAAGTGAGTTCCACAGGAATGGTGCAGCCCTCAAGAAATCTTGAAGATGAGCATCAGAGGTGGGAGTACGGACAGAAGATAGACGTACGTCTTCAGCAGATCGTAAGGGCCATCGACGGGACATATTTGTGTATAAGGGAGGATAGATAGGTGGGAGCAGCATTATGTAGAGATTTGAAAGCAAGAACCAGAATTTTAAATTGAGCTCTATATTTTATAGGAAGCCAATGTAGGGACTGACAGAAGGGTGAGGCATGGGAGGTGAGGGCGGACAGGAAGATGAGCCTTGCCGCCGCATTCATTATGGACTGTAATGGCGCAAGATGGAAGCATGTAAGATCACTGAGAAGCGGATTACAGTAGTCAAGGCGAGAAAGGACAATGGAATGGACCAACACCTTAGTCGCATCTGGCGTTAAGTAGGGGCAGATGCGTGCAATGTTTTTAAGATGGAAATGACATGATTTGGCGATAGATTGAACATGAGGCTTGAAGGAGAGGTCGGAGTCAAAGAGAACACCAAGGCAGCGAGCCTTCGTGGTGGAGCTGATGGTAGCACCGTTAAGGGAGACAGACACAGGAGTAACAACACTTGAGGGAGGAAAGACCAGAATTTCAGTTTTGGTCAAGTTTAGTTTAAGGAAGTGGGCAGCCATCCAGTTAGAAATAGCAGAGAGGCAGTCAGATACACTAGTCAAGAGGGACAGGGAAAGATCAGGAAAGGACAGGTAGATTTGTGTGTCATCTGCATAGAAATGATATTGGAAGCCAAAGGAGCTAATGAGTTTACCAAGGGAGGCAGTATACATGGAGAACAGTAGGGGACCAAGGACTGAACCTTGGGGGACACCAACAGAGAAGAGTTGGGGAGAAGAAGCAGAGCCAGAGAAATAAACACTGAAAGAGCACTGGGAGAGGTAGGAGAGCACCAGGAGAGAGCAATATCAATATCTTGTAGACCAATATTGAGAAGATGAGAAGAAGCTGTTGATGATCAACAGTGTCAAAAGCCGCAGACAGGTCAAGGAGAATTAGGATAGAGTAGTGACCACGAAATTTTGCAGTGAGTAAATCATTGAATACTTTGGTCAGTGCCATTTACACAGAGTGCTTAGTGCGGAAATAAGACTGAAGTGGGTCTTGCAGAGAGTTGGACTCGAGGAAGTCCGTCAATCTCGCATATACAATTCTTTCAAGGATCTTGGATGCAAAAGGCAGTAGCGAGATAGGATGATAGTTGGATGGGGAGGTAGGGTCAAGATTGGTTGTTCTTTAGAATTGGGGTTACAGTTGCATGTTTGAAGGGCGATGGAAATATACCAGAGGAGAGAGAGAGATTAATTATTTTAGTGAGAGGTGGAGAAAGAGAAGAATACAGAGTATGGATGAGATGCGATGGAATTGGATCTAGGGAGCAGGTGGTAGGGCGGGAGGACTGGAGCAGAGCAGAAACCTCTTCCAATGTAGCGGTTGCGAATGAACATAGAACAGCAGAGGGAGTGAAGTTAGGGGAAGTATTGTAAGGGAAAGAAGAAAGATGAGAGATCTCTTCTCTGATTGTAGAGATCTTGTCAGTGAAGTGAGTTGCAAAGTCTGAGGCGGTCAAGTTAGTAGGTGGAGGAGGAACAGCATATAATCACACTTGCATATAGAACCTTTATAATGAATTTCATATAGAGATTATATTGCTTTTAAAATGAAAATTTAGAACCATCTGAGTGTAGATTATGACCATTGCTCAGTAACATCAATATTTGTTTAACACATGGTCTATTTCTTTAAGACTTAATATTCTATCAAATATGAGTATAATACATTTTTGTACTGCATCACATATTTATGTTTACAGTGAGCACTTTTGGATATTTTCTTACTCTTTCATATATCTACCTGCACATCAATATATTCACCTCAAAAGTTACATATCCATCAGAGGGAATTGTACCACTGAAAGCAATTTTACTTAGATCTAGTTTAAGCTCCATAACATGTGACTGATACCTCATATACTACTGTTGTGAGTCCTATTTTTCTGCCAAAACAGTCTGCACTACTATTTGTCACTTTGTGTCTCCCTGCATATGTTTACAAGCATTTTAACCAAGAACCAACATACCCCAAGAATCCAGAAACAGCGGGGATTGCGCTATTTGGACAGGGAATATTTGGACTTTATATTATTATTATGTTATTCTATCTTTTTACACCTTTTGGCACAACCTGTCTTTTTGTATTAAATGTGTGTATGTGTCAGTGTATTTATAAATGTTTATATGTTTATGCAAGGGTGTGTATTTGCATACTTCCCAGCAATCAAACACTAACACAACATACAAAGACACACCTGCAAACACAAACACTACATACAAACACACCCTTGCATTAAAACACCAAAATTATATACAAACACCCTATTTATTCACCTACCAAAACTACACACAAATGTACACCTGCATTTAAAAGCCAGTACTACTTACAGTCACATCCCTGCATTCAAACGCAAACATTACACACAAGCACACATTCCAATGGTAACAGTACATACAAAAACACCTTTACATGCAGACATATACAAAAACATGCTTACATTCAAACGCATGAATACCGCTCACAAATAAAACACTGCAAGGATGGGAAAATGGTAGATCACCAGCTGGCATTGTGTTGTGGGTGTTGTACGACAGATTGGGATCTACCTTTTGGTTATCCTTGGCCCAAAACCAATTCTTGCACCAGGTCCCTCTTTACATTACATCTCTCAACAATTTCCTGATGGTTTATAAGCAGTTAGATGTCGGTCACATATGTATACAGACATAGAAAAATCTTTGAGTCTTTTTTTTTATCATAATTGAAGTAGTTCCATCTTTTATTCAACAAGTCATTAAATGATTCACAGGGTTTCTTTTTTTTTTGGTAAAGTAAAATTCTCCTGAGCAAAGCTAATTTTCCCCATGGACACTGTTTGCATACTACATCATTGTTAGGTAAGGCTAATTGTTTGCTTTTGCTTAAAACTGTACTTATATCAAATTCCAGTAACACATTCTGAAAATAAATTAATATGCTAACTTTTCTTTTACCTCCCCCAAAAAGAGTGGCACAAATCACTATTTACTAGATATACCCATAATGATAACATACATGCATTTAATTAGGTTATATTCATTGGGAGTATATATAAAAACAGCTTGAAAAGCTTGTCTGCTGGCTTTGCAAGTCCTTCACTTTCTTCTCCAGTCCAGATTTTCTGTGGTTGTCCAATCACAGATTTCCTGATGCAGCTCAGTGAGTAGGCAGGTACTTTACAAGGCAGGTACTCTGGACAATTATCTGCCTCCTGAGTTTAGCTCCACTGAGCTAGAAAAAACAAAAAACAAAAAAACAGTTCAGGAAGTAACAGGACTGATTCTCTGTTTGACAGCCATGGTGGTGTAACAAGGTTAATTTATAAAAATGCCAATTTCTGTTGTAATCTGCACATCTTGTCAAATAAAAAGGAGACACACTATTCACACATTAAGCACTTCAATAGTGATGTCGCGAACACGAAATTTTCGGTTCGCGAACGGTGAACGCGAACTTCCGCAAATGTTCGCGAACCGGCGAACCTGGCGAACCGCCATAGACTTCAATGGGCAGGCCAATTTTAAAACACACAGGGACTCATTCTGGCCACAATAGGGATGGAAAAGTTGTTTCAAGGGGACTAACACCTGGACTGTGGCATGCCGGAGGGGGATCCATGGCAAAACTCCCATGGAAAATTACACAGTTGATGCAGAGTCTGGTTTTAATCCATAAAGGGCAGAAATCACCTAACATTTATAAATCACAATGAATATGGATTGACACCTGACATATGACATATTGACACCTTGACATATGGATTGACACCTGTCCTCAGAGCCCCTGATGCACACGTACACAGAGCAGAATAGGGACTGGTCTCCCCTTACATAGGGTCACTTGGCAGATATGGATTGACACTTATCCTAAGGATCCCTGATACACACTGACAAAGAGCAGAATAGAGACTGTTCCCCCTACATAGGGTCACTTGGAAGGTATGGATTGACACCAGTCCTCAGAGACCATGATACACACTAACACAGAGCAGAATAGAGACTGTTCCCCCTACATAGGGTCACTTGGTAGATATGGATTGACACCTGTCCTCAGAGACCATGATACACACTGACACAGAGCAGAATAGAGACTGTTCCCCCTACATAGGGTCACTTGGTAGATATGGATTGACACCTGTCCTCAGAGACCATGATACACACTGACACAGAGCAGAATAGAGGCTGTTCCCCATACATAGGGTCACTTGGCAGATATGGATTGACACCTGTCCTCAGAGACCATGATACACACTGATACAGAGCAGAATAGAGACTGTTCCCCCTACATCGGGTCACTTGGCAGATATGGATTGACACCTGTCCTAGGGATCCCTGATACAAGCTGACACAGAGTAGAATAGAGACTGTTTCCCCTACATAGGGTCACCTGGCAGATATGGATTGACACCTGTCCTAAGGATCCCTGATACACACTGACACAGAGCAAAATAGGGACTGTTCCTCCTACATAGGGTCACTTGGCAGATATGGATTGACACCTGTCCTCAGAGAACATGATACACACTAACACAGAGCAGAATAGAGACTGTTCCCCCTACATAGGGTCACTTGGCAGATATGGATTGACACCTGTCCTAAGGATCCCTGATACACACTGACACAGAGCAGAATAGGGGCTGTTCCTCCTACATAGGGTCACTTGGCAGATATGGATTGACACCTGTGCTCAGAGACCATGATACAAACTAACACAGAGCAGAATAGAGACTGTTCCCCCTACATAGGGTCACTTGGCAGATATGGATTGACACCTGTCCTCAGAGACCATGATACACACTGACACAGAGCAGAATAGAGACTGTTACCCCTACATAGGGTCACTTGGCAGATATGGATTGACACCTGTCCTCAGAGACCATGATACACACCGACACAGAGCAGAATAGGGACTGTTCCTCCTACATAGGGTCACTTGGCAGATATGGATTGACACCTGTCCTAAGGATCCCTGATACACACTGACACAGAGCAGAATAGGGACTGTTCCTCCTACATAGGGTCACTTAGCAGATATGGATGGACACCTGTCCTTAGAGACCATGATACACACTGACACAGAGCAGAATAGAGACTGTTCTCCTACATAGGGTCACTTGGCAGATATCGATTGACACCTGTCCTAAGGATCCCTGATACACACTGACACAGAGCAGAATAGGGACTGTTCCTCCTACATAGGGTCACTTGGCAGATATGGATTGACACCTGTCCTCAGAGAACATGATACACACTAACACAGAGCAGAATAGAGACTGTTCCCCCTACATAGGGTCACTTGGCAGATATGGATTGACACCTGTCCGAAGGATCCCTGATACACACTGACACAGAGCAGAATAGGGACTGCTCCTCCTACATAGGGTCACTTGGCAGATATGGATTGACACCTGTCCTCAGAGACCATGATACACACTGACACAGAGCAGAATGGAGACTGTTCCCCCTACATAGGGTCACTTTGCAGATATGGATTGACAACTGTCCTCAAAGCCCCTGATACACACTGACACAGAGCAGAATAGAGACTGTTCCCCCTACAGAGGGTCACTTGGCAGATATGGATTGACACCTGTCCTCAGAGACCATGATACACACTGACACAGAGCAGAATAGAGACTGTTCCCCCTACATAGGGTTACTTGGCAGATATGGAAAGACACCTGTCCTAAGGATCCCTGATACACACTGATACAGAGCAGAATAGGGACTGTTCCTCCTACATAGGGTCACTTGGCAGATATGGATTGACACCTGTCCTCAGAGACCATGATACACACTGACAAAGAGCAGAATAGAGACTGTTCCCCCTACATAGGGTCACTTGGCAGGTATGGATTGACACCAGTCCTCAGAGACCATGATAAACACTGACACAGAGCAGAATAGAGACTGTTCCCCCTACATAGGGTCACTTGGCAGATATGGATTGACACCTGTCATAAGGATCCCCGATACACACTGACACAGAGCAGAATAGGGACTGTTCCCCCTACATAGGGTCACTTGGCAGATATGGATTGACACCTGTCCTCAGAGACCATGATACACACTGACACAGAGCAGAATAGAGACTGTTCCCCCTACATAGGGTCACTTGGCAGATATGGATTGACACCTGTCCTAGGATCCCTGATACACACTGACACAGAGCAGAATAGGGACTGTTCCCCTACATAGGGTCACTTGGCAGATATGGATTGACACCTGTCCTCAGAGAACATGATACACACTAACACAGAGCAGAATAGAGACTGTTCCCCCTACATAGGGTCACTTGGCAGATATGGATTGACACCTGTCCTAAGGATCCCTGATACACACTGACACAGAGCAGAATAGGGACTGTTCCTCCTACATAGGGTCACTTGGCAGATATGGATTGACACCTGTCCTCAGAGACCATGATACACACTGACACAGAGCAGAATAGAGACTGTTCCCTACATAGGGTCACTTGGCAGATATGGATTGACACCTGTCCTCAGAGACCATGATACACACTGACACAGAGCAGAATAGAGACTGTTCCCCCTACATAGGGTCACTTGGCAGATATGGATTGACACCTGTCCTCAGAGCCCCTGATACACACTGAGACAGAGCAGAATAGGGACTGTTACCCCTACATAGGGTCACTTGGCAGATATGGATTGACACTGTCCACAAGGACAAGCTGCAGGCTTCCTGGCAGGGCCCATACAAGGTGGTAGAGCAGGTTTGTGATACCACCTTTGTGATCAGTGCGGTCACAGGCACGGGAGGCAAGCACATGCTCCATGTGAACATGCTCAAGCCATACCACGAGCACATGGAAGAGGTAACTGCGATCTGTGCACCTGCCACTGAAGATTATGATAATTTGCCACTCCCAGATCTCCTAGACCTAGAGGGCCAGAGCGGAGACCTGGGAGAAGTACAATTAGGAGAACGGTTAGACCCCCAGGAGCGAACCCAGGTCCAAAGACTAATCCAGGACAAGGGGGCCACGTTTTCCAACCTACCTGGGTACAGTCCGTTAACCACTCACAAAGTTGAAACCCTAGACCAGACCCCCCCTCGCCAAACCGCCTATCGCATACCTGAAGCAGTTAAAGAAAATATTCAGAAAGAAATTGAGGAAATGATGCAGTTAGGGGTGATAGAACACTCTGACAGCCCCTGAGCCTCCCCGGTAGTACTAGTACCGAAACGGGACGGCACGACGCGTTTCTGTGTAGACTACAGGAGGCTAAACAATAAAACAACCTCAGACGCCTCGTCTATGCCCCGGATAGACGAGCTCCTAGACAAAATGGCCAGAGGCCAGTACCTCACCACAATAGATCTGTGCAAGGGGTACTGGCAAATTCCATTAGCCGAGGACGCCATCCACAAGTCGGTTTTGTCACCTCGTTTGGCCTGTATCAGTTTAAGGCCATGCCATTCGGGATGAAGAATGCCCTGGCTAACTTTCAGAGGATGGTAGATCGGCTACTGGATGGGTTTCAGGAGTATGCCTGCGCCTACTTGGATGATATAGCCATTTTTAGCTGCTCCTGGCCCTAACACCTGACCCACATAGGAGCCGTACTAGACCGGATTAGGGAGGCCGGACTGACCCTAAAGCCCAGTAAGTGCCATATAGGAACGCGTAAAAACCTCCCCAAGATAGTAGTATGGGCCCCAGAGTGTGAACAGGCCTTCCAACAGCTCAAGACGGCGCTCATTAAATCATCTGTACTTTCTGCTCCTGATCCAACTAAACGCTTTCTCGTCCATACAGACGCTTCTATGTTTGGATTGGGAGCAGTACTGAGCCAAGTCGGAGCAGATGGC